>BLBF01000003.1:7308832-7392433 GCA_015471245.1 Laticauda colubrina
TTATTGATTTTCAATAAACAAACATACACAAACAAAACACAAAACATAAAAACATAAAACATCTTTTTGGAAAGCGGCTTCCCGGGTTACATCTTTTTATACAGACATAAATTCGAATTCATGCTCACTTTTTATCCCATTTCATATCTTATTTACCATTCAACATTTTCTACATAGCTTCTCCCCTCTTTTCACTCTCTTAATTCTATTTTATTTATTTCATCTCAATTTAAATCATTATGCGTTTATCTTTTGTCTGTTCTATTTCAATTTTCTATTATCTTTTCTCATTAACACAAAATTTCTCCTGTAATCACTGATTGAAGTATGACGCCTTTAAATCTTTCCCTTAAGTTTAACACTTAAAATATTATATACTTTTCATTCTGATTCTGCTTTGTACGTTCTAAAGCTACATACTATGTTATAAAATAAAAAAAATAATTTTATAATATAATTAAAACAATAATCCATAGCAAATTAAGTTCTATTATTAAATCCAGTTTTCTAACATTATTTCAAATATAAATACAACAATACAATCTTATGTACATTTGCAGAGTCTCTTTTTTAATCATATTTTTACCCACTGTCTCTGAATAGATCTTGTTTCTTTACATCTTGTTTTAAACCTTTGTAACTTCTCTTCCCTTTTTCCCTTCCTTTCTTCTCCAATCCTGCCTTTTTACACCCTTGTCTCTTAATCTCCACCTTCTTAATCTCCATCTTCTTCCGTATTCCTCTTTTCTGTTGCTTTCTGACATTGTATCGATTTTTCACCTTATTTTTCCCTTTTTTGGTTGTTTTTTTTAAATCTTAAATTCTCCATTCTTTCCCCTCTTTCCCTTTTCTTCTCCAGCTAAAGTCATTTGTTCATTAAAGATGGCTTCTTCTTCATCCCAGTCTTCTTGTTCTTGTAGTTTCTGGTAGGTAGAAATCGCCATTTCTAAAAAATGGAAAACAGATCCAGAAGAGCCCTTCCCTTCTTGTTCCTCTTCTTTTAGCTTTTTAAATTCAATTTTCAGTTCATCAACAAGTAGTGCCATTGTAAATAGTTTTTTTTATACAACCCAAATGTTTTATCTTTCAAATAATGATTTCCAAAAGTCCCAAAGTCACCAAGCAATCCAAATATACACAGACTGTTTCATTTAGCACTTTCTTCTTTTTATACTTTCTCTTCCTGGAGTTATAGTTCAGTTACAAAGCTCCAATTAAAATATATATTTTAGAAGTCTTGTTACAGTTTAGCTCTGTTCTTATAAATTCCAAGCAGCCTCCTCCAATAAAATCTTAATATTTATTCTTTTCCTCTCCCTTCCCACTTGTAGCAAAAAAGAGTTCTCTTCCCTCCCCCCCGATGCTCAGAAATCTTTATTGTCCCCTTGGCTTTAGTTTTCAAGATTACCTGCTGATGCCAAAATGTATTTTTCCGATTTCTCCATTCATTTGCTATCACCGTAAGGTGAAATATATTTATATTTCATTCGCTGCTTTTTCCATCTTCGTCGGGAATGATGTATCTTTAATGAAGCTTAAATTCCAGGGTATTTAAATGTTACTTATTATCCTGGTTTGCCAAAAACTTTCACTTTCTCAGCTTCCTCCTGCACATTCTTATCGGGATGAAAGCTTCTTTGTGGCAGCCATTGCTGACCGCCACTCCACCGCTTTCAGAAAAGGGAGTTAAGTCATCTGAGGAGGAGGGTTGCGATTCCCCCTGACCCCTGCTGGATCTCCCCTATCTTCAGTTACCTCTACAGGGTAACTATAGCCCTCAAATCCAGCTGGATCGAGGGCACTCCAGTGGCAAGCGCAGCAGAAACCGCACACAATCGCAAATTCCTGCCACCGCCAAACCCTTGCAAACCAGAAGTCATTTGTTTATATTTTTTTAAAGAATGAAAACAACCCTTAAATTCCTGGCACTGAGCTAAATAGGATTTTTTTTTTAACCATGCAGTATTTAGGGTTATAATCATTTGTTAATGTATTACAACAGAATATGGGATCAACAACAGACTTAGATGGTGGATTATATTTACATGGTGGGAAAAATCACATTAATGGCTTCACTTGAAATTTTCAAGGTAAGACATTTATGGAGGAAAAAATAATCCTTAACAAACATATACATTCGTGATATGATAGTAAATTAGTAGTGCAGGAAAATTATGTCTTACAACCAGCCCTTTCTTTTTGAGAGAAGCTGGACTATATGGAGTGTATATTCTATTGGATTCCCCATATGTGGTTCCAACAGAAGAGAAGATAGCTCAGGGTTGAACTGTGGTTTTCTTGAGGCTCTCTGAGCTTGGTTGTTTGTACAAGACACACTAATGGTATCCAGTTGAGTAATGAAATATTTGCAAGCAAACAACCAAGCTGGACAGCACCAAGAACTCCACAGACTGGACTGTTTTAGGGGAGGACAATCATTCCTGCGTTACAAAAATATGGATGATTATATTGGAGATTGTTGGAGGGAGTGGAAATCTACAAGAAGAAATTTCTTATTTTATTTCCATTCCATTTATGGTTTACACGTTTTATCTCTCTTCTCAAGATGAGATTAATTTTCTCTACTCAAGCAGAACATTAGAAGTCTTGAGTCTTCAATTCTCTCGGGGGGAGAATTGTGCTTTCAGATTTGTAAGATTGATGTCAACCTTTGCAGGTACATAAGACAGAAAACAGACAGATGAGCTAATTCTACTTTATTGTAAAGATATGTTGATAGAATTTTGCAAGTCTGAAAGTATAGTTCTTCCCCCCTGCCCAGTCTCCTTTACCGCTCAAGAAACTAGGGAGGGTCTCTTCTGAAACTCTTGTCTCACCCATTACCCAACTGCAGGCTATGTCATTTCTTATCTGACTATGGTGGTACAATGGTTAGAATGCAGCATTGCAGGCTAACTCACTTCTTACTACCAGGAGTTTGATCCTGACCAGCTCAAGGTTCATTCTGCCTTCCATCCTTCTGAAGTCAGTAAACTGAGGAGCCAGATTGTTGGGGGTCATATGCAGGGGTGGGACTCAGTTGTTTCGGCCTGGTTCAAGCAAACTGGATGTTAAATTTACATTTGTTTGCCGAACTGGTCATTGAACTGACCTACATTGCCCCTCCCAGGAGTCTCCACACAGCCCATTTTGGTAAGTGCAGGGTCCACACAGAAGCTCTGGGAGGGTGAAAAACGGGCCAAACTGGAAGTTCCGGAAGTCCAGAAACAGGCCTTTTTCTGGCTTCTGGAGGCCCTCCGGAGCCTGGAGGAGTCCATTTTTGCCCTCCCAGAGGCCCAAGGGAAGCCTCCAGACTCTGGGGATGGCAAAAAACAACCAAACCAGAAGTTCTGGAAGTTCAGAAACAAGCCTGTTTCTGGCTTCTAGAGGACCTCTGGAGTCCACAGGAGGCCGTTTTCACCCTTTCAGAGGCCTGAGGGAAGCCTACGGACTCTGGGGAAGGTGAAAAACAGCTGGATTGGAAGTTCCGTAGGTCACGCTCATCATGACCATGCTCACCCAGCAACCAGGCAGAGAACTGGTTGCTGAGATTTTTGAATCCCACCCCTGGTCATATGCTGACTCTAAACCGCTTAGAGAAAGATGTACTATGAAGTGGTACATAATTCTAAGTGCTATTGCTATTTCCTAACTAGCACCTCTTGACTGAGTTTTGCAGTTTGGAGTTTTCCAATATACCATTACATTAGAAAGAATCAGAACCCAAATCTCTCTGTTTTTTCAGAGTTGGTTCTGTAGGATCCGGGCTGCAAAAATCTGCACAAGTACCAGAAGGCAGGCAGGAATTAGGGACTTTGATAATTGTTGCTCACCATCTTGTTATCATTAATCTGTCTTTAAATAATTAATTGCTGATCATCTGGATTTTTCAGCCTGATGATGCTCTTCACAGCCATAGAACGGATGTGAAATTTTGTGAACTATCATGTTCTGTTGCTCAGTACATTAGTCATTTCTGACTTATTAACATGAATATTTCTCCCTTGTTTTATTCCTAAGGAATCCTTCCATCTGTTAAATACTAAAAAAAAAAGCCACCACAGCCGCATTGATAAGTCCAAATTGCTAGTTTTTATTTCCTTCCTTGGAACTGTGACCATATCCAATTCTTGCATATGTCAGGATCAGAACAAATATTTTTCTCCTTGGAAAAAGGGACAAAACAGTTCTGGGCATGCTGAGAAAGGACTGACAGATTTATCTTTAAATCATGTTCAATAGTGACTCATTCCCTCCAAATCAGATTTTACTTTATTATTTTTTAAAAAAAGTAAAACCAGGGTAAGGAGAAAAGGATGTTTGCTGAAAATTCATGTTCTTCACAAACAATGATCAATAGTTACAAGAAGTTCTCATCTTGCAACTGCAATAGAGCCTAACCATTATGGTTATAAGTCATAAAGCAGTTCACCCATGTGACTTACTAAACTGTATGAATGTTGTAAATCTCAAGGCAAGATGAATGGCATACAAATTGTAATAAATGAATAAGGAACAGTAATGTGACCATGGCAAGCTGCAAATGGCTGAAAATACATGCCAATGCCCAAATGACCAAAATACAGTCAGGTAACTGGAGGGAAGGCAGATATCTGAACTTCAGAACTGGGTCATAAGTGGGGGATTATTGCTAAGTATTAACATCCATTGCTAAGCAAATTGAGGATATGGTGTTAGAGAGAACTGCCCTGAGTAAATTAATCTTGTGAAGCAGGAAAAAGGTCTCCATTTTAGTGACAGAGCCCATGGTGTGGAAGAAGATTTACAATGTCTCAGAGGAAGAATATAAAATACAACGGCCTCAGAAAGATTGCTGACTCACCCATTAGATTCAAGCAATACTTTAACTCTCATAATGCAGTTGGTTGAATTTAGTCTTAGTGAGACTTATAAATAGAATTCCAATGATTTGAAGACCAAGGTGTATAGCTTAGTGTGATATAAATCCATCTATTGAAACTTATTTGGCTGACCAGGGATAACCAAACCATGGTTTAAGGAGTCATATCTATCAACTCTGGGTATATATACAGAGTTGTACTTTGTTTGCCTGTAGTTACTTTAAGTATAGTTTGTTAAGTAAATGAACAATTGGTTGAGTCTCATAACACACTATTATAGTGAGCTTTGTGTAGCATGCCAAAAATAGTAAGTGGGTGTAGGCAAGAACTAAGCTTAATTTTACATTTAGTTAACATTAAATATAGTTCATATAATTATAGTGATGTGGTTAATAATTTTCCTCTTCTGATACATTAAAAATTAAGTTCGGAATTCAACCTGTAAAATTCTTGGTGAACCATTCCTAAGGCTTTGTAGTACAAGGTGAACTAATTCCTTATGTTGGCCAGAGATTATAAACGAGAATGCTAGTTGGGAGAGCCTGTTTGCTGTTGTAGTTAAGGCACCACTAAGAAACTAAGAAACTGTCATTTCTAGCCCTGCCATAGGCACAAAGCCAGCTGCATGACTTTGGGCCCATTCCTCTTTCTCAGCTTTAGAAAGTGAGCAATGGCAAGCCACCTCTGAAAATCTTGCCAAGAAAAGTAGCCCACGCAGAATTTTTTTTTAAAAAAGAACCCCTGACTCAAAGAAATACACATATAAGCTGGATTTACACAAGTCAAGTCAAAAGCATTAATTTCATACAACTGCACTTTTTTTGTGCGGCTGTTCAGATCGCTAACATGATCACCAACATCTGATGGTGGATAAGAACTTTCTTCTTCAAGAAGAAAGAAAAGAATTCCTAGTCAACATCACCCTTTCAACATCAGCACACAACTGAAGGCCAAACATCAATGTCATGGGAAATTCTCCGACATTTGGTAATTTAAACTATTGTCCATTTTATCACTTCCATCTTGTTCATTGTATTTCCCTCCCCACAAAGCCTGTTTAATCCTGCCATTTCATATTTATGCATGTTTAATAAAAGATGGATCACTGAAGCCACAAAAAATTACTCGGCTGTTATAAAATTAATTTGAACTCATTGACCTGTAAAGAGAGGAGTTTTCCCATCAACGCTGTGGACTCGCTGATGTAAACGTCTCCTTTATGGGTTTTCCAGCAAGCTGGAGGGGTGAAGTCAGCTGAGAAATAGCAATGGTGACATAATACTTGAACTCTTGATTAACTTAATCCTGGTTGATTCAATTAATCCAATTTTCAGAGTCCAGGCTACCCACCGAACCATAAACTAGCCATTTTGGCAGAGCTGATCCAACGCATGGAGCCACAAAATGTGTTTTAAAGTGAGTCAATGTAAGACAGAAGCCAGAAAGATAACATTTCTCATGAATGGAAGAAACGTGGCCTGTTTAATTTAATTAAAAATGAGACGGGAGAAAGGAAGGAAGACACAAAAATAATAATACTATCATTCTTTTTTGCCCAATAATTCTCCAGAACACAGGAAAAATATTGAGGTTTTCCAAACATATCCTTCCCTCTCTCAAGAATTTAATTTTGAGGGAACCTGGGAAAGATGTCAAAACTTTCGCAATGTTAGCAGCAACTTACCTGACCACAATTTTAAGACAGCTATCTTCAAATTCCCAAAATTAAAGTCAGAGGAAACAATAGGAACCATGGTTTACCAAGGACAAAAATCCAAGTATAAAAAAATAGGTGAAATTAAAAGCCTGAGGAAAAACTAAGTGGTCCCTGAAAACTGTTTGGGATTTGATAGCACATAATCCTAATCAGAGCACATACAAATGACAGTTCACAATTTGCAATACCACAATATATAAAAAAGAAGAAATTCAGAGCCTAGAAAGTATGCAGAGAAGAGCAAGAAAGATGATAAAGGGACTGGAGGCTAAATCTTATGATAAAATGGTTGAGGGAACTATGCATGTCTAGCTTGTCAAGGAGAAGCATCAGGAGGGGTATCATGAGGTGCTCCATTCAAAATCCAAGAAAGAAATACTTACTCTTTAAGTTAGAGAAAATATATCTTTTACTGAAAATGAAATGGTAGCAACCAAAGAATTCTGAATCTGAGAAATTACATATACAAAGTGATGGAAATGTTCCCACCCCCAATAGTTCAGATGAAACTTCCAATTAGAAATTGTGAATATGATCATTTGGGCATCTTCAGGTGATGATGAGGCCTCTGTCCGTTGACCTTGGCATATTTTGATAACGGGTTGCATTTGCGCGGAGAAAAGAAATCTAAGCGAGAAATAGAAACCTAACTCTGATGTATGCTCCCCCTCCTCATTTACACCATAGAAAAATGTAACAGCTCCAGCACACTTCCCAGACTCATCCCCTCCCCCCGCCCGTTTCTTATGACAGCCGAAAGATGCAAAGCGATAGTAGAAGATCTTGAAGACAAGGGGCTTGATAGCAGTCTCTCAGTACATGAGGGGCTGTCACAGAAAAAAGGAGATTGATTTATTCCCTTAAACACCAGAGGGGAAGAAAAGAAGTAATGGGTGGAAGCTTGTCTAAAAGAGAGATTCAACCTAGAAGTAAAGTGAAATTTTCTGACAGTAAGAACAATTAATCAATAGAATAGCTTGCCTCCTGGAATGTGTGTGCTCCATTGTTGGAGGTTTTCAAAAAATAGACTGGACAACCATTTAACCGGGATGGTATAACATTTCCTGCCTTGAGCAGGGGTTGGATGGAAAACCTCCAAGGTCCATTTTAACCCTATGATTGTATGTTCTATGCATGCATAATGTTCACAAAGAATAATTGTTTTCACAGAAAGCAATATTTCATTACGAAATGAAGGTTTCATTTCATCTGTTCACCTCCTCAACCCCCAGCCATATTCAAATATTAAAAAAAAAAAAACTAGTGCAAATTTTGACTTATATCCATGTTACAAGGCGCCTGCAAAGATTGGTTGTCAACAGGAAAAGGACAACTAAACAAAATATTTTTTAAAAAAACTTTTTAAAAGTCCTTGGTTTCTTTTTTATAGTCTGGTATCAAAATGGAAGGATTCTGCTGCTGACCATTGGTTAAGCTTATTCTTTCTGTTCACTTAAATGTTTATTTATTTATTGTATTTATTTTATTTGTCAAGCAAGTATTAGGTAACGGGTATAAGTATAAGCATGGTTATGAATACATGAAATGGACATGAATAAAAAAGAAACAATAGGACAGGGACGGTAGGCACGATGGTGCACTTATGCTTTGTTCAACAATGGCAACCCAATTCCCCATTACTTGAACTGCATAATTCTGCCCTTAAAGTGGGAGGGGGGAAATCAACATAGAGTAAGCACAGATAACCCCATAGTTATTGAAACTTTAGTCTGTTAGGAAAAGAGTTTTGTCCTTCTGTGGCTCCAACTAAAACTCAAGGGACTTGTGTTGCTATTTTCATTGACAAATAATATCACATATTTTCTGACACTGTAAATTGCAGTCCTGCTATTGTTAACCAGGATCAGACCTATAGTGAGGACTTGGATATCTATGGTCCAATAAGGACTCAGTCCAAATCTGAGATAACAGAATAACAGAGTTGGAAGGGATCTTGGGATTCTTCTAGTCCAACCCATCTGCTCAAGTAGGAAACTGTTCTATATTAACATACTTGAAATACCCTCTTCTGACTGGACTGCAAATACTGCTTGGTGATTGGTTCAGAAACACTACCCTGATTGGTTCCCATTGCTGCCTTGTGATTGGCCTGCCGGATCAGTGGGAGATTTAAGGAGCCGTCATTGGCTGCGAGCCGTGAGCAGCCGCTATAAAAGAGGCTGCCACGGCTCTGTGGTTAGAACAGACTTTAGGAACTAAATAAAGAGCTGAAAATCACACTGGTCTCGAGTCTCTTTTCCCACGATCTAACACTGGCGACGAAGATGGGATACTGAGACAAAGGAGCCCAGTCGAGCACGTGGCAACGAGGACTGACCAACCAATGAGATGGCTGGCAGCAGCTCACCACCTGCACCATTTGATCCCACGACAGAGGACTGGGAATCGTATATCGACCAATTCCTCATGTTCCTCGAGAGCAACGACCTGCAACAGATCACCAATAAAAGGAAGAGAGCCCACAGTGTTCAAAATGGCCAAAGCATTGGCCAAACCTCAGGATGTTAAACAGATGGCGTGGCCAGAGCTGGACCGACTACTGAGAGCCCATTATGCACCGGGTGTCTCCAACCTTATCAGGAGACACGAATTTTATAAAAGAGAACAGAGAGAAGGTGAGATTATCAGGGAAATCGTGGCGGCTCTGAGGGACATTGGTGGTGCATGTGAGTTTCTCAATATGGATGAAGCCATGAGAGACCATGTGGTCCTAGGACTGAGGGATCTCACATTACAGAGCCGACTACTGACCCGACCAAACATCATGGTCACCGAGGCCATCACTGAGGCCACCGCAGCTGAAGCCACAAAGAAGTCAGCAGCAACCATGTAGAAAATGAATGTGGCGACCCAGCAAATTCTGGCAGAAATAAGCCAACTCAGAGAGAGGAAGCCAGAGGGCAACCAAAAGACCACTACCACTACTGCGCACCACGAGGACATCGAGTCCTTATCTGAGACCGATGGCAAGGAGGAAGAAATACACAGACTCCAGTTGGCAAGGTACAGACAGGAAAGGAGAGAACATAAGTTGGGGATCCAATGTGCCGGTTGCGGAGGAAACCACCCCCGCTCCGAGTGTCGTTTCCTAGACACTATTTTCCGGCACTGCAAGAAACAGGGACACATTGCCAGGGTCTGCTGAAATAAAAAGAGCTACAGCCCTAGGCGACGAGACAGCACCCCCCCAGGACCAGAGACAGACAGGCAGGGAGCTGCTGGAGCCGCAAAAGCAGAAATAAGTGACCCAGGAAACCTTACCGGAAAGAAGAGGCCCACCAAACAATTACCATTGGTCATTCGAGTGTGACAGATGCCCGAAAGGTACACGTACAGGTCAGCATTGAAGGCTGACAGTGCAACATGGAAATGGACTCCAGATCATACCTGTCTGTGGTATCCTGGGACACCATAAAACGACTAATACCCAGCATACGGTGAAGAGAACTGGAGAACCAAAGACTGACCTTGAAGGACTACCAGGGGAACAGGATCCCCATAGTGGGAGTAGGACATTTTCAAATAACCTTCAAGGAACACTCAGAAATCCTCCCATTAACAACAGTGGACAAGGATCGCCCAAGCCTGCTAGGGCTAGAATGGTTTGCGCCTCTGGGGATCGAAGTGACTGGTATAAACAGTGTCACTGAGGCAGACTGGGAGGAGAGCCTGATGAAGGACTTCCAAGACATATTTGACGGGAGGCTAGGCAAGTACTGTGGGTCCCCCATTTCATTTAATTTGAACCCAAACATAGCACCAATCCAGTTGAAGGCACAGCGAGTCCCCTTTGCACTCAAACCAAAGATCGATGTGCAATTGGATAAGCTCATCGCACAAGGGGTACTGGATCAAATAGACCACGCATGGTGGGAAACCCCAATTGTGACCCCGATTAAGCCAGATGGGTCCGTGCGAATCCGCGGAGACTATAAGGCTACCCTCAACCATGTGCTACAACAAAGTGCATACCCCGTTCCAGTGGTGCAACATCTGTTACATTCACTAGGGGGAGGAAAAGTCTTCACGAAGCTTGACCTGGCTCAGGCATACCAGCAATTGCCCGTCGATTCCAAAACAACAGAGGCACAAACCATTGTGACTCACAAGGGGGGCATTTAAATGCAAAAGATTGCAATTCGGAGTCAGCGTAGCCCCAGGGGTGTTCCAAAGCTTGATGGAACGTCTGTTACAGGGAATCAAATGGGTGGTGCCCTATTTCGATGACGTGTTGGTATCCAGTAAGGACAAAAACCAATTGGAGAGCCACCTCAGGGAAGTCCTACAAAGATTTAAAGAGGCGGGACTCAAAGTAAAAAAAGAAAAATGCCAGCTAGCCACCGAGAAAGTCAAATTCCTGGGGTACCTAATAGAAAAAGAAGAAATTCACCCCACTGAAAAGAAAATAAAAGCTATAAAAGACCACAAAACCCCAGACCACAAAACAGAACTACAAGCATTTCTCAGACTCATTAATTTTTATAATGTCTTTTTGCCGCAGAAGTCAACAACGGCGGAGCCACTGCATAGACTACTTGATAAGACAGCTACCTGGACCTGGGGCTGACGGGAAGAAGCCGCGTTCCAAAGAATAAAATATTTACTGACATCAGAATCGGTACTCATTCAATACAGTGAAACCCTACCAGTGACAATGACCTGTGACGCATCGCCATTCAGTGTCAGGCCATACTCAGCCACACACTGCCGAATGGGAGAGAAGTACCAATCGTGTTCTACTCCAAGACGTTGTCAAAGGCAGAGAGGAACTACAGCCAGTTGGACAGAGAGACACTAGCAGCGATCACCAGAATAAAGAGATTCCATGAATATCTCTACGGTAGATCCCCTGTTGTAAATGTGCGGTATTTACTGGAGGAGTCTGGTGGCTTTTCAGGGTTGTATGTTGGGTGTAATCTGTCCAGGTGTGAGTGTAGTTTTCTGCCCATCAGTTCTGCTGGGCTCTTGTTAGTCGACGTGTTTGGTGAATAACCCAAATAATGGGACCCCGGTCATACCGATTAGAAACGGAGGAGGGGAGGAGCTGGAAGAGACACATAAACCAAGTAAGGTCTAGAACAATAGAAAGAAACACTGAGAACACTGGGAACACAGAACAACCACACACACAAAGACCTCACCAAAAAGACCATAACAGAACCAGAGAGGGGAGGGATCAACCAAACATAAATCAAAGGGGAGGAGAAAACGTGCTAATAACACAACAACAAACAAACCAACAACAAACACCACCGGCAGGCCCATCAAGAAACCAAAACTACTCACCGGCAGGAGACTTTGGTAGAAGGGAACTGGCAGTGGAAAACCAACACGAGGCCACTACTGGAAGAGGCAGCTGAGCCAATTCAACCAGCCCGGATAGACTAGGCGGGAGCGGCAGAGCCGACTCAACCAGCCCGGGTAGACTGGGTGGGAGCAGCAGGGCTGACTCATCCTTCCAGGAGGTTCCACAGAGAAGAACAGGAGAGACAGAGATCCCTTCCGAACCACCCAAAGACAACACCACAACTGAACTGCGCAGGTCATGTAGACACCATAAAGTGTAAGTGTAGACACTTACGGGACTACGTAATGTAAATCGGGCTAAATCAAGAGGGGAGGGGCGTTCTATATTAACATACTTGAAATACCCTCTTCTGATTGGACCGCAAATACTGCTTGGTGATTGGTTTAGAAATGCTACCCTGATTGGTTCCCATTGCCACCTTGTGATTGGCCCGCCGGATCGGTGGGAGATTTAAGGAACCGTCATTGGCTATGAGCTGCAAGCAGCCACTATAAAAGAGGCTGCCACGGCTCCGCGGTTAGAACAGACTTTAGGAACTAAATAAAGAGCTGAAAGTCACACTGGTCTCGAGTCTCTTTTCCCATGATCTAATATCCTTGTTCCATTTTAGGCAAATGGTTGTCTTCCTAAAAACCTCAACTGTTCCAGCACCAGTGGTGGTATTAAAAATTTTTTACTACCGATTCTGTGGGCATAGCTTGGTGGGCGTGGTATGGCTTGGTGGGCATGGCAGGGGAAGAATACTGTAAAATCTCCACTTCCACCCCACTCCAGGGAATGGATAATATAAAATCTCCATTCCCACCCCACCTACTAACCTGCTGTCCAGCTCTGTTCTCCTGTGCAGAGAAACAAAAGAAGACCCAGCCAATCAGCTGAATAGATGGGGGCAGGACCAACCAGAGGCAGTGTCAGCCTTCAAGATCTTCTACTATCGCTTTGCATCTTTTGGCTGTCATAAGAATTGGGGGGAGGGGAGAGTGGAATGAGTCTGGGAAGTAAGCTGGAGGTGTTACATTTTTCTGTTGTGTAAATGAAGGGGGGGGAAAGCATACATCAGAGTTAGGTTTCTATTTCTCGCTTAGCTTTCTTTTCTCTGCGCAAGTGCAACCCATTATCAAAGCATGCCAAGGTCAACGGACAGAGGCCTCATCATCACCTGAAGATGCCCACATGATCATATTCACAATTTCTAATTGGAAGTTTCATCTGAACTATTCGGGGTGGGAACACTTCCATCATATGTGATTTACGCACCTAATTTCTCAGATTCAGAATTCTCTGGTTGCTACCACTTCACTTTCAGTAAAAGATAACTTTTTTTCTAAATCAAAGAGTATTTCTTTCTTGGATTTTGAATGGAGCACCGCCTGACAGGCAATATTTACCGGTTCTCCGAACTACTCAAAATTTCCGCTACCAGTTCTCCAGAACCTGTCAGAAGTGGCTGAATACTAACTCTGCAATGGACTAATCAAGGAGAGAACCAACCTAGAACTAAGGAGAAATGTCCTGACTTAGATTAGAACAATTAATCAGTGGAAGGACTTGCCTCCAAAAGTTCTGGGTACAACACAGAGGTGGTATTCAGCAGGTTCTGACCTGTTCTGGAGAACCAGGAGAGGAAATTTTGAGTAGTTCAGAGAACCGGCAAATATCATCTCTGACTGGAGATTTTACAGTGTCCTTCCCCTGCCAAGCCCACCAAGCCACACCAATAGAACCGGTAGTAAAAAAAAAATTGAATCCCACCACTCAACTCCCAGAATTTCCCAGCCAGCAACTGATTGCAGGATTTCACAGCCAGCATCAGTCCAATGGTGGTGGATATCCATGCTAATAAACCATGGTCTAATTATTTGGTAGCTGGCATCTTCAGAGATCAGAATTGCCTGCTTTGTCACTGGAAAAGAGGGCTGGTGAAAATTCTGGCGATTGTTAATAAATCTTGGTTTTGAAGCAATGTGATTAATAACACTTGTTTAAGATTCAGGGTTACAGATTAACTCAGATATTTGACTTCACCAGCATAGCTAAAGCATATCTTAATATGAGATTAAATTGCATCTCAACCTTCCAACCTTCACTACATTCATGATTATTTTCTAAATGATTTAATTTTCAATGTGTATTTCATTAAAAATATTAATATCCTTATTCAGGGAAAGCATATGCTAACCTCAGTATCTACCATTATCATTTACATGTTTTGGTAATAAATTCCATGTCTTAAATTCTTACCTTTTCTTTGCCCATTATAGGATCATTACTTTTTAAATCCATCTCATTTTTACCTTTTATACTGATTTCCATCATGGATCTCTTTTATGAATCAACATAGAAGGGGGGGGGGGGAATACATTCTATGTCATGAAACATTTACTAGAAGCCTAATGATGAGATGTTTCATTTATCAAAGAAGCCAAATATTAGCTTTAAACTACAGAATAAGTTTCATTGATCCTGCCGTGACAAGATATCCATTCCTCAAAAAGGGTTTAGCAAAGTTTTCCATTTGTAAAGACTTCCTGTAAATTAAAGCTCTTCTCATGTGTGCTGTAAATATGTCATGTCAAATTGGCTGGCACTTGTGGAAAGCTTCTTAATTCTGTAGAGAACAGTGAGAGCACTCCAGTGAAATGTGTAAAGTGGAGATAAAGTAACACTGTTTCTGGAAGTGTCAGACCAAGAAGAAGAAAATAAAGGAGAAGCAGAAGAAGCAGAAGCAGAAGTAGGAGGTGCTCATGATTTGATAGAAATGTTGCATTGTCCATAGTGTAGCCTCAAGTAAACTTAGAGTCAACCATACAGAAAGGATGCAAATAAGTAAATAAATGAAAAAAATAGATATAATATATGTCTGTAAATGCTGGCAATACTAAACTTGATTTATTAAATAACGATCTAAATGATCTCTGTGTCTTTATACATAATATATACATGTGTGTTTATGTATGTATATACATAAACATTTACATATACAGTATGTGTGTGCGTATGTATACACACACACACACACACACACAAAAACAACCCCATATATAATCGTAATCAGTTTAGTCATTGTCTACTTATTGCAGAATGAAGGCCTCTTCTGCATATTTCTAGCCAATCCGGTCCTGAGCTTTCTTTTGCCAATTGGGCCCACAATACAATGTTTTGTATTTGTATTTTGTACAATACAAAACAATACAAGCCCAAAATTTCAAGTCTGGTGTTATAGGGTATTCTGTTGTGAGCATAGGAGTGTAGTACTCTTCTTGTGAAATATTTGTGGACTCACTCAATTGTATTAATGTCTGATATAAAGTGCAGATTCCAGACAGATGAACTGTATTTGAGTATTGGTCTAGCAAAGGTTTTGTATGCCCTAGTTAGCAATTCAATATTTCCAGAGGAGAAGCTTCGTAAGATTAGATTTACAACTCTTAATGCCTTTTTGGCAATGCTGTTACAGTGAGCTCTGGCACTTAGGTCATTAGATATGAGTATTCCTAGGTCCTTGACAGAGTGAGAGTCATCAATGAGGTCATATCCACCTAGTTTGTATTTGGCGTACTGGTTTTTTTTTTTCCAATGTGTAGGACAGAGCATTTTGTTTCAAAACTCTTTCATGGACACTTTTTCATCAAATGGCATCCATTCTAGACTGTCTTGATCCACCAAGGTCAAAACCTGAGGACTATCTGTCAACATAATTAGGGTTTGGAGGCTTGCCACAGTGATGAACATTTGAAAGACTTTAAATTTTTTATAGGAGAGTAAAGCAATTTGGATTTAGGTATAAAAAACAAGGACATGAGGTAAACATGGCTGGAACCCAAGCCGTGGTTGGCTGTTGATTCCCTACAATCTATGTAACTCGCAAAGTTGCAACAGCAGCAACAGCATCCCAAGACTTTAAATTATTAGACATTTATCAACTAATCTCATGCTATTGTTTTATCTTAATTGTTAGATCAGACAGCCTGTGTAAGGGAAAGATTGGTCATCCGGAGGTCCATCAGGTGTTATAAGGCCTCAATGAATAAAGCATGAATAAAAAATAAAGTAGCTCTTCTCTAGCCATTTAGGGATTGATAGAGTACAACTAGATCTTTAAATTGGGTGTGGAGTGGAACTGATGCAGCACAGGCCACTGACAGCACAACAAAAACACAACATTTCTATCAATCCACTCTCCTACATTGTCATTAAGTTCTATTAATGCTGTAGAACAACACAGTGATATTGTCCTTACTCATCAGGTCTATTTCAACAATAAATTTGTCCTAAAAATTCAATAGCTGTGACCTCAGGATTTAAGTGTGTGTTCTAACTGCATTGATCTCAACGAGCTTTAAACATACTTTTCTCTTGCATTCCTATCATTTGCTTTGTTTATACCTTAATTCAATTAAATGCCATAAAAGAAAAGAAATGTCTACATTTATATGCAAGGTTGTTGACACCGCATTAGTACGTATGCATTTTATTTCATAACCTACTTGGGAGATAGTCGTTATTACTGAGATTATTAATTTATAGAAAGAGCCTTATTACTATTCTGCACTTTCTGGCGTAGATGAATTTCCTTCTCTTTCTGTTTTTTTTTTTTTTTAATAGAGCAACGATTTTACATTAAATGGTAAGTGGCTGAAACAAGGCAAGGGAAAAGAGTGAATCAAAACTGAGCTCTTCCAGGAATCACATTTAATGTTTTGAGACACTGATAAATGAAAATAAAGATTGGTTAAGTCAAGTATTTTGGTCATTTGGGAAAAGCTAATACAAAAATAGGTCAACTATCTTGATATATTTGTCTTTCAGACGGGACATAATCTACCGTGCTTCGGTGCAACTTGAATCTGGAAAAAATGTCATTGTTATAAATAACTAAGGGTATAATCAACCTTTTTGTAGCCAATCCATATTTCTCTTCCTTTTCTGGTCTACTTTCTGCTAATATAATCATACATATAATCCAGGATAATAATATTCCTTCCTTCCTTCCCTCTGTTAGCATAACAAATGTTACCTTGGATTAGAACAATCAAACTAAATACTTCCATGAAGACATATGAACACTTCAGGAAACAATCTTGCTGTTCTAGTAGACATTAATTATGTTCTGTGTTTAAGCCAGTGCTCTATCCCTTGTTTTCAAAGAACTAGACACATTCACAGTTCAAAAACAGGTTAAATGGGAACATCTCCTGAAAAAATCATGTTTCCTCCCTTAACTATCTTGCTCATCTGTATTCCCAAGGTCTTCTCTAAACATAGAGACATACAGACATAGTCTTCTCTAAACATAGAGAATGGTCCTTAATCTATTTCTCCCTCAGTATTTTTTTTTACTCCAATAGACATTGTTGGACCTCAAGGAACAAAAAGACTTTCCCATCATGAAATACCCACAAGGTCTTGGGACTATTAGCAGAAAAAGATCTTACTTTCTTAATGACTTTCTTATTTTGCTACAAGACATTTCGCTTCTCATCCAAGAAGCTTCTTCAGTTCTGACTGAATGGTGGATAATGGAACAATTTATATTCCTTGCAGTCATCTGATCATTAATTCTCTTTCTGGGAGTCATTGGAGGTTTATCTGTGTCTCATTGATTCTCAGAAAAAGAGCTGATGACCAACATGACTGCAAGGTATATAAATTGTTCCATTCTCCACCATTCAGTCAGAACTGAAAACACTTCTTGAATGAGAAGCGAAACATCTTCTAGCAAAACAAGAAAGTCCAGTTACCTTTTGAATGAAAGCATCATGGGCTGGATGACTGAGAATCTCCATTGACATCTTGTTTGCTTGGCAAGCTATTCTCTAAGGTGTGCTTAAGCCTGTGAACCCAGATGTTAGTAAGCCATTGCAGGAATCCACAATTTTTTGGGATTGTTGGGCACATCTGGAATTCTCAGAGCATGGGAAAGGCATCCTTATGTGGCCATAGACCAGACCCTATTGATGACTAGCCAAACCTGGAAGTCTGTCTGGCCCTGAAGGTGCTTCTTATCATCTCAGCCTTCCTTTGCAAGCTGATCACATTTCCAGCCTTGGGCTGCAACCATTTACCATTTCTTTTTTCTGGTGAAGGTTCAGGAAGCTCCCACAGGAGCCAGAAGCATTGCTGGAAATATATCTTCTGTTTTGGGCTGGTAATTTGCTTTGCAGGCTCTTACCATCCTGTTCTTCATTTTTTCCTAAAAGGGAGTCCAACAAAAAAAAAAAACACCAAAAAACAGAAAACCGGTGAAACCAGGAATCCTGCAAGCATCAAGGGAGATGGAAGTAGGGATTTTGTTTACCATTCTGGGGAGCAGGATTTAATGTGCCACATAATTCCCACCATTTATGGTTCACTAAATTATTCTTAAAGGAATCATGCTTAGGACCAGATACATACCCAATCTAAACTAGGTTTACACTTTTTATTGTTCAGAAAATTACATTGTTAATGTCATGCCTCTGTGAGAGTCTGAATCCAAGGAGGAAGATAAATAGCTGATAGGGAGTGGGAATATGGCTCCGTTGGCTGTAAAGGAGACTGGGGAAGGGCAAAGTCCAGTTGGGAAGAGCAGGGAAGAGATAGAACAAGGGAGAGGGAGTTCAGAGGAAGACCCAGACCCACCTTCTTCATCCTAGGGCATGTAGGGAGGAACGGAGAAGAGAGCAACGTGGGTTGCGTGGCTTATGAGGAAGGAAACGGCCCTGATTCCCTTCATTAGGGAATGAAAGTTTAAAAGAACTGAATGCTGAGTGTGGCAGCTGCTGGGAGCAAACATGACTTTATCTTGTGTAGTCTTTGTTTATCTGTGTTCCTGGTGTCTTTCCAACTGTGTGAGTTTTGTCATGCCTTCACGTCTGGAATTCTTGCTCCTGCCCTGCCAAACTAGTTACCTCAGTTTGGCTTCATTGGACTTAAAGTTACAGTTTGTGTTGACCATGTTTTGGACTCGATTCGCTGCAGTTAAAAGCTGTTCCTGGGAGAGTTTTTCTCCAGCCAGAAGGTAACCTGGACATTGGGAGCAAAGTTGGAGCTATTAAAGGTACTCTTATTCATTATTTGACTGTATTGCCTTTGTGCCACACCCCGGATCATCACAGTTAGAAGAAAATCTGGTTTGTTTCAAGCCAGGATACTGTTTGGTGTTGGTCTGGTATTAATCCTTGTTTATCTAAGTGTTGACTGTTGGAGAGGAAGTGTGTTGGTCTTTTTTGTTTTCTTTTTAGCTTTTTATCAAAGGACTTCTTAAGAAAGTGTAATTTGCCGGTTTTCCAAAAGGGAGTACTCTAGGGTCAGATATTCTGCTGAGCAGTCGTTTTCCAATTATTTCCTGCTCAGTTCATGAAGAAGTGGCAGATACTTTGTTTGTATTACCATAGGTGGTGGGCATGCTCAAAAGCAAAAAAAATATTGGACGAAAATACATTACTTGGTTGGAAAAAAATGATAAAACAGCATATAGATTTGAAACCAGAAATATTCCTATTGGGCATTCTGTTGTAAAAATATGATAAAAGGAATATATATTTGATTTTACATGTATTAACGGCAGCCAGAATTGTATTTGCACAACAATGGAAAAGCAAGGAGATCCCAACAGATGAGAGTGCAATTAAAAAAAAATAGAATATGCAGAATGACAGATTAATGCTTACAATTAAGGAAAAAGAAGAAACTGAATATTTTTTTTGTATGGGACTTATTTTGTCAATGGTTAGATAATAACAACAGAAGTTAGAAATATGAGGATATAAAAAGGATTAATGTTATAAAGGAGATTTTTTAAAGTAGATAAGTAAAATATTATCAGTATTATAGAATTAATATTATCATGATCAATACTATTGTAAACATTTTGATTATGATTTCTTGAAAATAATTGTACCCAGATTGTACTATTTGATTGAAACTGATTTTTTACATGTTATATAAGTAAAACAAATAAAGCATAAAAAAAGAAGTGGCAGTCTCATGGAAAAAGGGGTCTTTCATTTATTCATGGGTAGAATGTCAGGCATCCTAAGAAGGTCTGTCTCAGGACTGTCAAGTTGGCAGCTCATAGGCTGGATGTGTCATATGCAGGCCATGCCCATCCCAGCTCCGTGAAGGGCAAAAACATCACGATACATCATGTGATGGCAATGTGATGCCGTGAGTTTGATCCCTGTGGTCTATCTGAATGGGCTTTGGCCAATTTTAACCTCTTTGTCAAGTTTGTTACCTTTGTGTCAAATGTAAATTGTTCATGCTTTAACTTGAAAATGGCAGGGAGGTTTGAATGAGAGACACAGAGGGAAGACGGAATGGCAGGGAAGGTGGAATTGCCTTCCTACAACATGGATTTATTTCAAATTTAGTTTGAATTCAGGACGCTCGCAGTCGATCCCTGAATCAGAACACAAGCCACTCAGTTCAATTAGCAAAAATGTAGCTGCGTGTTGATTTATTAAGCATCAGAGAATTATGAATAACTGCAAAAAATAGATGAAAAATACATTATATATGCATTTACATTTATATTCACCTCACTATCTCAATATCAAAAGGAACAGAATTTTCCAGAGCCACTGGAAACAATATGATGAGTAAATTAGGATGAACAGTCCTCATTCCAGCCTTAATATATAATTCGTTTATATATGCAAAAGTAGAAAAGATGTGAAAAGTCATATCTGCTCCACAAAGGGAGCAGTTTGCTTGTTTGCATCTTAATATGTTGTATTAATCCAGCCACTATGATATTATAAACCATAGTTTATGATTCCATGCATAAATCTGCATAACTGTGGTTTAAGCCATAATCCATACTTTATAGATTTGTCAACTCTGAAGTGAACCTGGCTGGGGCTATTTTGGAGGCTTCAGAGTTGCCACAATGTGAAGAAGAGATAGGGAGGGCGAACACAGTGAGCTGGGGGTTTGTAGCCAAAACAAAATAATTTCCTGTGGGAACCAAGGACATTCCAACAGGTGGCTGGGGAGAGGAGGAGTCAGGTTACCATGCAACCAGCCAGCACCTTGATTTGGCCAATGTGACTGATTGTTTGGGGAAAGGCAGAACTTTCACTGTTTAATCAGGTGAAAACCTCAGGAACTTTCAGAGTCGGTTTTCACCACCTTGTGCCAATATGATATCTTCAATAAAATTGTTCTTTGAGGAACTTGCCTGCCTCAGAGTTCTGCTTTCTATGGAGTTATTACTTGGAATCCTGACAAGATGATTCAGATCAGAAGTCTGTTTCTCTCCTACTGTTTAGCCACTTCCCGTATTATTGAAATAGAGCTATAGATACAGATAGTCCTAGATTTACAATCAGTCATTTAGTGCTTGTTCAAAGTTATAACTGCACTGCAAAAAGTAACTCACAATTGATCCTCACATTTACAACCACCAAAGCGTCTCCATAGTCGTATGATTAGAATGTGGGTGCTTGGCAACTGGCATATATTCAATATGATTGCAACATTCTGGGCTCATGTGAATGCCATCTGCAACCTTCCCAGCTGGCTTCTGATAAGCAATTGCATGATTCACTTAACAGTTGCAATGATTCACTTTAACAATCAGGGCAAAAAGGTTGTAAAATTGAGCATGGCTCAGTTAGCAACTGCCTTCCTTAGCAATGGAAATTCTGGTTCCAAATGTGGTTGTAAATTAAGGGCTACCTGTATTATCAGAGAACACTTCAGAGCCCTCCTGCATAATTTCTGAGATTTAAGCATGCTTAGGCCCCTTGTTTAATTGCAATTCAATTTATACAGCTAATGAATAGAACTGTTTATGTCTAATATAATCGTCCTTGCTTTTACTTTTCGGCAGTAATGGTTGGAAATGACAAAATGAGTACAAAATCTATCTGCCAACTTGTCTCAAGACAAGTACAAATGGCAACCAGGTTTATCTGCCAAAGGTAAATGGGCACAAAGTCCATCTGGCAAGCTAGCCTCAAGAAAAGCTATTTTTCTTGTTAGCAATAAGGAAATTAAGGGCTGGGGGACGTCCCTAATTGGCATATCAATGCATCGGAGGATGTGTAGCCTTCCTAGAGCTGATAAATGGGGTCAATTAGAATGAGTTTTAACTCAATGGAGGTAGAATAATGCTCTTTCCTCAATTCAAAATACATTATGGAGTTCCTCATCTTATAAGTAGCATGTTGCACAGCAAAGCACACCCCAAACCTGTGGACATGAAGGTTTGGCCCTTCTTTGAAAGAAATACTTGGGTGGAGAAAAGAGGGGAAGAGAAGACAGTACTAGAGTCATTAATAAATGAACCCATTTTGAAATCGAGGTCAGTCTAATGACAATCCAAACTGGTTTAGCAGATGGTTTTAATATCAAGGACTGGCTCAACAATAATAACAGTGAGAGGGATCTTGGAGTCCTAGTGGACAATCACTTAAATATGAGCCAGCAGTGTCCGGCGCTGCCAAAAAAGCCAATCCAGTCCTAGGCTATATTAAGAGAAGGATAGAATATCACTTCATAATGCCTTGATAAGAGAACACTGAGAATACTACATACAGTTTTGGTTGCCACAATATAAAAAAGATGTTAAGACACGAGAAAGAGTGCAGAGAAGAGTAATAAAGATGACTAGAGGAGTGGAGGATAAAACATACAAAGAACAGTTGCAAGAATTGAATATATCTAAGCTTAATGAAAAGAAGAACTAAAGGTGATATAATAGCAGGGTTCCAATATCTAAAGGGCTGCCATAAAAAATGAGGGAGTCAACCTATTTTCCAATACACCCGAAGGCAGAACAAGAAGCAACTGATTGAAACTAATCAAGGAGAGAAGCAACCTAGAACTAAGGAGAAATTTCCTAATTGTTAGAACAATTAATCAATTAAAAATTGTGGGGACTCCAATATTGGAGGTTTTTAAGAAGAGATTGGACAACTATTTGTTTAAAATGGTATAGGGTCTCCTGCTTGAGCAGGGAGTTGAACTAAAGGACCTCCTAGGTCCGTTCCAACTCTATTATTCTGTCTTCTACTTGCATAACCTACCAAAGATCAACTGTTCATCTTTGGATTTCAGTCAACTAAGGGTTTACCCAAAATAGACCTTATACAATTCTTGACATTACTGGTTCGTTTCCTCTGTACCAGTACCCTTAGATGCTGGGCAGAATCTCATAGATGACCCTCACTCTGAGAAGGGCCGAGGAGTACTCATCTGAAATGATCTGAGCCCCAGAGCTCACTGTAACAGCCTTGACAAAAAGGCATTAAGAGTTGTTAACCTTATTTTGCTAAGCTTCTTCTCCAGCAACATTGAATTATTAACTAGGGCATACAAAACCTTTCCCTGACCAATTCTCGAATACAGCTCATCCTACTGGAACCCACACTGTATGTTGGAAATTAACACAATTGAGCGGGTTCAGAGATATTTCTCGAGAAAAGTACTCCACTCCTCTACTCATAATAGTATTCCCTATGCCTTCAGGCTCAAAATTTGGGCCTGGACAATCTAGAACTGTGCCACCTACCATCCAATCTAAACATAGTACACAAAATTGTCTGTTACAATATCTAAAGCCCCTGTCACACAGCACCAACGGATGGAAAGAGGATGTAAAACGGAGAGAAACACTTGCCATCCGTTGGTTAACGCGATGCATCTGTTCTGTACTCACTGCGTCCGTTTTTCATACTCTCTATCTGTCCAGCATCCGTCCACTGACATTTCATCTGCTCAAAAGGTTTTGAGCTGCACAAAATTTTTGAGCAGAAAATTTATCCAATGCATCCGTTAGACATCCGCGATGCATACGGGGAACATCCATTAGACGTCCATCGTCATCCGTTATGCGTCCGCTATATCCGCTAGGCATCCACTGCACATCTGCGCAACTCGCATCCACTCCAGCGGAAAACGGACACAGGGAGTAAGCGAAACGGACGCGGAACAGACACGCAGAGTTAGTAGCATGGACGTAGAAAGGATGAAAGCGGATGCAGCTCGCATACAAAGCATTAAAACGGAAAAAACGTTCGTATAGGGGACATATCTGGGATATTTAGGATGTATGCAGGATGCCTAGAGGATGCAAAAGGACGCCGAGTGGAAAACCTATATTTCCTATAAAAAGGGGGAGAAATCACCTGGATCTCACTTTCAGTCCAGCAGCCCTGCTGTGCAGACCTCTTCAGCCTTCATCTGGCTCTTGCTCTTCCACAGCATCCAGTCATGTCCACCATGGACCGTAACAAACTCCTTTTGGTAGCCACCATCGTTCTACAACAGTGTGAAGCCATCTACAGGCTCTTTCACCTGTTCTACGTGAAGAAAAGGAGGCAGCCAAGAAGTGTCTGGGTCCAAAGATGGATCGCGAGAAGAGCAGAGTATGGACTGTATAACAAGCTGATGGTGGAGCTGAGGAACGAAGACACTCATGCATTCCAGAACTTCATGAGGATGCCTCCAGCCATGTTTGACAAAGTTGTAGAGCGGCTGAGACCCAGGTTGACCAAGCAGAGCACCAACTTCCAGCCCAGCCTGGACCCTGGGCTGAAGGTGGCACTGACTCTGTGCCACCTGGCCTCAGGGGCCACCTACAGGAGCATGCAGTACGGCTGGAGGGTGCCACAGAACACCATCAGCATTG
This sequence comes from Laticauda colubrina, assembly GCA_015471245.1. NCBI lineage: Eukaryota > Metazoa > Chordata > Lepidosauria > Squamata > Elapidae > Laticauda > Laticauda colubrina. The sequence continues at coordinate 7,333,360 of BLBF01000003.1, forward strand.
TGGTCAGAGAAGTGGTGCAGGCCATCATCGAGGAATACCTAGAGGAGCTCCTCCAGTGCCCCACCAGTGAAGAAGGCTGGAAGAAAATTGCAGAGCAGTGATATCAGAAGTGAAACTTCCCCCACACCGTTGGAGCCATAGATGGGAAGCACATGGCCTGCAAAGCTCCAGCCAACTCAGGGTCCACTTATCACAACTACAAGGGCTTCTTCAGCATCATCCTCTTCGCCATGGTCGATGCTGACTACAAGTTCATGTACATCGATGCTTCAGGCAATGGGTCATCTTCAGATGCCCAGGTATACAATGCCAGTCACCTCAAGGAGGGGCTGGAACGCAACCTCATCATGGGCTTCCCAGATCCAGACCCTCTGCTGAACGACACACAACATGTGCCCCATTTCATCGTGGGGGATGATGCCTTCTCCCTCAGAACCTACCTCATGAAGCCCTACACCTCCAGATGCCTCACCCATGAAGAGAGGATCTTCAACTACAGGCTGTCCAGGGCAAGGCGGGTGGTGGAGAACGCCTTTGGCATCCTGGCCAACAGGTTCCAGGTACTTCTCACCACCATGCAGGATCGCCCAGAGACCGTGAGGAGGATCGTGGAAGCTTGCTGCATCCTGCACAATCTCATGCGCACCCGCTACCCTGTCTTGCAGAGCAGGCTCGTGGACCTCCAGCAAGGCAATGGGGACATGGAGCCTGGGGAATGGAGGCAAGGGCGAAACCTGATCGACACTGAGGATGTGCAAGGGCCCAACAGAGCCTCACATGAGGTGAAGAAGCAGCGCAACCTCCTGAAACACTGGTGCAACTCCCCAGCTGGAGCAGTGGAGTGGCAAGACAGGATGGTAGATGATTAATGGATGCTTCCTTCAGCCTGTCTCATCACACGGATGAGATTGTGCCATGTATGTTGAGTGGCTCTACAATGAACAGGGCATTTAATAAAGAGTTGTGTTTATGTTGAAATGTGTGGATCAATGATTACATTGTTATTCATAATAAAGGGCCATAGGTGTGGCACCTGGGAGGGTGGACCATACAGTCCCACTATGCTTGCACTGTAGGTTTATCTATCCCACAGCTATTACCCATCCAACAGGTATCCCTGCCCATCCCACTGCTATCCTTACCCATCCAACAGGTATCCCTGCCCATCCCACTGCTATCCTTACCCATCCAACAGGTATCCCTGCCCATCCCACAGGTATCCCTGCCCATCCCACAGCTATTACCCATCCCACAGGTATCCCTGCCCATCCCTCTGCTATCCTTACCCATCCCACAAGCATGCAAAGTCTTAAACCATTTCTAAAAGTTTCCACCCAGACTTTATTGACTAAAAGAACTGAAGCAAGTGTGTGAAGCAAAGATAATCTTTCTTAATAACAAACTGTAAAAGAAAATGACCCAAGTGTTGCAAGCAAAGATTAAGTCAACAGGTAGCAACCCAGTCTCTGACACTTTTCTTGGTCACTCTGAGGCATGCCTATAGTCTCAGGGGTGAAGGGTCCAGGTGATGTGGAGGTGGCTGCTGCTGGAGTGCTGGTCTGAGGCGCCATTGGGGTGCCTGGCACTGAGAGGACAACAGGGGATGGTGTGTGGAGGAAGCTCTCAGAGAGCTGGCTCAGTCCCGTGATGTTGAGAGCCCCTTCCTCCATGACATGGGGTGTCAGTCCCAAGACCGATGACAGATGTTCTGAGGCCGGGCTTGGCTGTGGGGTGTAGGAAGGAGGAGTGTAGTGGGGATGTCTGGTCTGCAGGTGAGCGAGGTGAGGCGTGGGTGGCATCTGTGGCGTGGGTGGCATCTGTGGCATGGGTGGCATCTGTGGCATGAGTGACATCTGCGGCGTGGGTGGCATTGGTGGCGTCGGTGGCGTCAGTGGCATCAGTGGCATCGGTGGCATTGGTGGCACCGGTGGCGTATGATGAACCTGTGCCTGGACTGGGAAGGGCTGCCTGTGCTGCCAGAACTCCTGGTAGCCATAGCCTTGGTAGGTGAGGGCCTGTGGAAAGCCTTGGAAGGGCAGTGACATCACCTGGGGTCTAGGAGCAGACCTGGACTGGGTGGGAGCAAGTTCATCTGGGCCTGGAGGGTTATGAAGAAGACCGGTGATCCTGTCCTTGATCACCTGGTACTGTGATTCGGACATGTACATGAGGGTCTGGTTGACATAGGTGAGGAAGCAGCAAAAGCAGGACCAGCAGCACCAGCAAGACCAGCAGAACCAGCAGGACCAGCAGCACCAGCAGGACCAGGATCAGCAGTAGCAGAGTAAGCACCAGCAGCACCAGCAGCACCAGCAGGACCAGGAGGACCAGGAGCACCAGCAGCACCAGCAGCACCAGGAGGACCAGGAGCACCAGCAGGACCCGGAGCAGCGCCAGCAGAGTAAGCACCAGCACCATGAGCAGCACCAGCACCAGGAGCAGCACCAGCACCAGGAGCAGCGCCAGCAGAGTAAGCCCCAGCAGAAGCCCCAGCACCAGGAGCAGCGCCAGCAGAAGCCCCAGCACCAGAAGAGTCAGCCCGAGCAGCAGAAGCCCCAGCAGAAGCAGAGTCAGGGCCAGGGGGTGGGATGGTGGCCCTGTCCTTCTTGCCAGGGCTGGCAGCAGATGGCAGCGGCTTCTTCTTCTTCCCCATGGTTGTTGGCTGGCTGGAGCTGTGTCTGGCAGCAGTTCTTTCCTCTGAATGGTGACCTGCTTGTGAGCTGCTTCCCTTTATATCCGCGGGGCTGATGCAATGCATCCTCCCCGCATGTGCAGTGAACGCTTTGCATCTGCTAGGCATCCGCTAGGCATCCACTAGGCTTCCGTGATACATCCGCTTCATCCGCTAGGCATCCGCTCTGCATCCATTCCTTCCGTTGTGCGTCCACTTTGCTGTGCTCCCCCAGAAGCCCTGCAGATGTGCCATCCGCTTCCATCCCTTTCCATCCGCTAGGCTTCCGTGGAGCCTCCACTTAACATCCTGGCTACATCCTCCCCCCGTCTGTTCCTTTCCGTTGTTGTTCGCTCTGCTTATGCAAATTCGGGGCACTTCTGAGAGCGGATAACAACGGATGGAAAATTTTCTCGTGCACTGTGTCCTTTTTACATTCATTTTGCATCCGTCGGCCTATGTGACAGGCCCTTTACCTGTCATCAATTTCTTCAGCCTTAATCACAACAATACATGGGCAAACAAACCAATACAAACTCAAAGTAAACTGCTCCAGACTCGATTGCAGAAAATGCAACTTCAGGAAAAGAGTGGTCAACGCCTAGAACCAACTCCGTTGTTACAGCCTCAACCCCCCAGTTTCAACCTCAAACTGTCTACCATGGACTTCACCCCATTCCAAAAAGGACCTTAAAGGGGGTATACATATGCGCACCAGCGTGCCTACCATCCCTGTCTTACTGTCCCCATTTATCTATATTTCCTCCCTTGTTCTTGTTTATGTTCATAGTTATACTTGTTATCTTGTACTTGTTTGACAAATAAATAAATAAAATAATCTCTTTCTCTGTTCTTTAGTGCCCAGCTCCATCTGAGTAGTGCCCAGCTCCATCCTTCTGAGTTTCTAATTTCCTATGCAATATTTTAATTTTGTCCTCTGAGGATCAGTCCACTGTGGGACTCCATCCCTCTCCTTGTGTAATGGGAATTAGTAATAACACAGAGAGCTCTTGCAAACATTGCACAAAGAGCAATGCAGACTGGGGTTAATAAGCAAGGTCCCTTCACCCACTGCTGTGAATGGCTGCAGGCCATTCAGGGGTCACTGAATAAGACCTGATACTGTCAAGACATTGTATGGATTCCAGGCTACAGTTCAGTTGCAAAGCAAATGTTTTCCTGTTTTTCACATAGAGGTAATCCAACCAAAAATATCCTGGGGAATTAAATAAAAAATATCCTGGGAAAAAGGCTGGGAAAGAGACCCCCCAACTTGAACAGAGCATCAGGTTAGCTGGATCAATGATTTCAGCATAAAGCAGACTCTCATATATTCTTAATTCACTTTTATCCAAAGATAATTAAGCCCCTGGGTCTTTCATATCTCAGACAAACACCCTCAAGATATGCTTCCTTCTATATTTCTGGGGGGAAATATTGTGAATGCACACCATTCTTCAGGAAAAGAAACCCATTTGGAGATTATTAATAACTGCCTCTAATGAATACAGTTCACACAATAAACCTGACTATTGTGGGTTTGTTATAAAGTGGGAACACTGGTTCATCCAGACTCCAGGTGCATACATTGAGTATTTTGAAACTGTATATATGGACATGTTTTCTGCAGAAAGACCAGTGTTTAAAATATAAGTTCCTTTCCTTAAAATGACCTAAATTCATGCCCCTATAACCTTGTTCTGTGTTTTTATTTGCTTTCTGGGGTTGAAAATTAAATGCCTGTTTCCAAACCATCTGAGCTTTAAGGCTTAGAATGTCTCAATATGTGCTGCTTAATTTTCTGCCATTAACCTATGTTTATAGGTCTCTCTTCATTCAGTAAATACGTATATATTAGCATCCATATGTAAACTGGTATTTATACTGAGGGAGGCAGTTTGGTGTGATGATTAAAGCATTGGGCTAGAAATCAGTCCATCTGGGTCTCCTTGAGCCAGTTATTCTCTTTCAGCCCTAGGAGGGACATGACAAGAGCAAATCACATTGGAAAAAACTTGACAAGAAAACTACAGAGAGTAGTCCACACATTCACCTGGAATCAAGCCTGATTTGAAGGAAGGGAGAGATAGAAAGGGAGAGGGAGAAAGAATGAGTGAACTAGAAATATAAAGGAAGAATGAAAGGATCAAGAGAAAGCTCAAGAAAGATATCCTTGTTTACATGATCCTAAAAGAGGTGAGAACTTCAAGGAATAGAGGATAGTTATAATTCAGTTTATTATTCTCCCAGAAATGGGAGAAGAAAGGATAGTTTGGTAGGATAAATGTAAAGGAAAGATCCAATTTGAATAAATATTTTTTTAGACTAGCACTGACAATGTTACCTAGTTTGGGTAATGAAACATCTGCAAGAAAACAGTCAAGCTCAGAGAGCAACAAGGACCCCTCTTTTTTTTTTTATCTCCTGCCTCCAATGCAGGAGTGGAATTCTACCAGTTCAGCCCGGTTCGAGCAAAACAGTAGCTCTGAGGATTGGCAAACCAGTTTGCTTTGTTCCGACAATCAGCTGTTGGGTCCACCTGGGTTCTAGGCTGTGCTTTATATCCTGTTTTTCAAGCTGAGTTGATTCACGCAGCACAATGGATTGCCATGTGTCAGCTGTCTAACACACAGGGATTGCTGGAGAAGGTCAGTAGCAAATGCTCTACATGACGGCAAAGTGCATGTTTGGCGCACACGCACACTCACCGAACCAGTTGTTACACCAGTTGAATCGCACCCCTGCGCCAATGTCTTTTGTTTGCTATTCTATACTTTTCTGCCCTTTGTGTGGCTTTGCTTACTCAGAAAATAAACATAGCAATGGCTATATAAGCCTGTCTGATCTAGTGGTTGATGCACCAGGTTAGAAACCAGAAAAGTCACCTTAGACATGTGTGGGTGACTTTGGATCAGTCTCCCTTCCACAACCCACCAAACAAGATTGTTGTTGTTTTGTGGGAAAAATTGGAGGAGGAAGGAGTGTTAGGTATATTCACTCATTTGAATTATTTATAAAAACAGTAACAGTGTGATTGAAACAAATATAAAAAAGTATGTGTTCACTTGGATAGATACTGCATTATGATATGTGCAGGGAACAATCATAATAGGTGTAGCTTATATTATAGGTGGTGATAACACAAAGTGATTTGTGCAATATTGGCAAGATATGGGACATATCTGTCATTAAGCTTCTGAATGAGACTTTTCCTTATCTGTATATATTTATGCATAATGTATTGAATGGGTTTTAGTTTCCTATACCACAAGCCACATAAAAACCATGCATACAAATACATACTATCAGGCCCATTGCATGAACAACAAACAGCTTCAGTTCTTAATTGCTCACACCATATAGACAGAATCTTGCCAGACTAAATCCATACTACTCTCATTCCAATGTCTTAAAGATATATTCAGTTTCAGCATAGATGTATTAAATTACCTATGTTAAAATTGAACAACTCTCTCTAAACTCTCTCTGTTTAGAGAGAAATAGTCCCATTTACAACATAGTCCTTTCAGCAGTCCCAAGATGCTTCCAACACTTATTTGCACACAGATTCAGGGGACTCTGAGGACACTGATTAACCCCCAGGTGGTTTCAATAATCCTCAGTGTTGATAGCTGGCTAAAGTATAAATCCTTTCCATTCCGCACCAGTTAGTTAGAACAGAAGAAGCTTCTTGGATGAGAAGTGAAATGTCTTAAAGATAAATCCAGAAAGCCCATCTGTAGTGAAAAAAGCACCTCTGGACAACTGTGACCTGGATGATAAAGAATCTCCATAGACATGTTTCTTACTTCAATGGATAAACTCTGGAAGATTCTAGGGTGTTACTATCCTAACTCTCTATGTCTCCAAACCAGTTCTGGGCTGAACTGGTTAGGAGAGACTGGAACACTTTATTGTTATCCATCACACCACCTCCCTGTCCATCACACACACACAAACTTGATTCCATCCTTCTGAGATTTTTTTACAGCCATGAATACATGCTTCTAGCTTATATATCTTATCAATATTAAACTGAATCCAATTTTAAGTTCTTGGCAGGAAGATGGCTGAACTCACTGTCAGTTTATTACAGGATAAGGAGCCTAAATGAACTTGCTATGCTATGTTGTTCAATATGCCAGAAATCTCCATTCTCAACATAAAATCAATTTATCTATGAATGAATCCTTTCCCGTAATTCTGATCTACCAAAACACTCAATGCAGTTGAGCCAGGATCATGTTCTCAAAAAGAAATACTGTCAGGAATCAGATGAGGCTAAAGGGAAGCATTATTTAGAAATGTAGAGTAGAAAATGCCATATCTGGATTTCAGACCATATGTGGTTGGTTGCTCTTTGGAATCCCTTTAGCTACAGTCAGCTTGCTAGTCCTACACAAAAAGACACTATCAATCGTTTAACGGGCCAATGTTCTCCACAGGCAGACCCAGTGATGTTTCTTAAATCATCATTATAGGAATAAAGAGAAATTGGTTGTTGTTGCTGCTGCTGCTGCTTAGAAACTAAACCACTTTTTTAAAAAAAAAGTCTACACTGTTCTGTTATTGAGAAGTAGACTATTTTAAAAGCAAAAAAATATAAAATGCATATCTGCAAAAATCTTCTTGAAAAATAAGAAGAAAGAAAGAATCCTTTCTAGGAGTCAGTCCTGGGGCTCATCTCAAATCAGGAGATGACAGACTTATTAGCCACAGCTGTATTGGCCACATGACTTCCTGCTATTTGAGTGAAATCTGGGACTTTGATCTCAATGTTCAGTCCTAACTGATTATAGCTATTGTAGCTGCTGTGACAAGCTTAGGAATTCCAAAGGTGCTTTGCTGCTAGAAATATAAATCCTTCCATTCTCCACCATTCTGACAGAACTGAAGAAGCTTCTTGGGTGGGAAGAGAAACATCTGCAAGGAAAAACAAAGAAAGTCCACTTGCCTTTTGAAAAAGCACCTTTGGGACAACCATGACCTAGATGATTGAGAATATCCACAGACACTTAGGAATCTCAGGTGCAGCAAAGGGAAGGGAAGATGAAATGCAACACAAAACAGCCCTATCTGCATTGTAATATTTTTCATGAAAGTTTCTTATTTTTTCTAATAAGTTAAAATAAATGAGATTGGCTGGAGCATTTTAAGCAACTGAACAATTTGGGATCCAAAGAAATCTTATGTGTGTGGCTTTTAACTGAGCAGAATGTTGCAAGATCTTCCTTATTTTGCCCAGTTCAATCATTACAGACTACATAAGCCTGCAATTATTGGCTAGAAATTTCCCATTTCAAAGTGATGGGGTGAGGAGGAAAATCAGACAGGGAAGATATCATAAAAGGAAACTGAGATGCGCCATGTGTTCAAGAAAACTTGAGTTATAGTGGGCTTATAGAGGGCATAGTAAGGGATACTGCTACCTGGTCAATTCCTTGGGAAGATTAGGAAAGGCTGGATTGCAACCATTGCTTTTGACTGTCCCATTGAAAAATAGACAGTCTACTTGAACAATTCCAGTACAGAGAAATGGTATAGGAGATAGTAAAGACTTATTTCCACAATTAATCCTGATTAGAACAACTAATCAGGCTCCTTTACTGTAGGAAGAAAGGCATTGACAGCCCAAACACTGAACATTATTTGGGGAGTAGTTTCTGTACCTGGGTGGAAAAATTAATGATCACAGTGAGGAAAAAATGTCACTATATATTACACGCACAAACTGGAACTGGAATGGTCAGAAAACATCAGTAGGCTTTTCTGCCCATCATCAAGAACAACGAGTGGCATGTCTTAAAGATCTGTTACTAATGCTCCTATGTTAGCCTAATTCATAGCATGCTAAAGCTGAAATTGGCCAAGGAACTTCATGAGATTTTATGGTGCCCCCAACATTTCTGATTGATATAAGAGGTGCCCAAATAATATTTTTTACAAATTAAAGCAATATAAATATCCAAATACCAAATTTCACAGCAAGACTTTGGTATACTTGTCTGAAATCTCACAAGATTGGTAAGAAGCTGATAAGACTTCTAAGAGCCTCAGTGGCACAGTGGTTAGAGTGCAGTACTGCAGGCTACTTCTGCTGATTGCCGGCTGCTAGCAGTTTGGCAGTTCAAATCTCACCAGACTCAAGGCTGAGTCAGCTTTCCATCCTTCCATGGTGGGTAAAATGAGGACCCAAATTGTTGGGGGACAAGATGCTGACTCTATAAACGGTTTATAGAGGGCTATAAAGTATTATAAAGTGGTATATAAGTGTAAGTGCATTTGCATTTGCTGAAAATGTGCAGGTTTTTGTGAGCTGGCAAGAGTTTCATAAACCCTTTTAAATTTTCTTGGTGCTTCCTGAAAAATACTTGGCAGTTTTCATATTAAACAGCAATCCATAATTAAAAAATCATGGTCCTGAGTTTGTTCAGTATAATAAGCCAAAATCAAGCCAAATAGATTGATAATGTGACCTAAAACACAGGTAGAGACTTCTAAGTTAGGAAAGTCATGACATACTAACTTAATAACAATGAGTTAGTAAACTCACTGGTGTATAACACATTGTGGACCAATCTGGACCTGTGTGATAAAGATGTGATCCAGTGTAGATACTGCAATACAGCAGGGTTAAATTTGGGCAGAATCAAAATCAGAAGTGTACCACTTCTATCAGAAAAATTATATGGCATATCAAGGCAGGATGTACAATTTCTAAGGAATAAAACAAGTACAGTATTTTCAATCTCTGTCTTAAACCTATGCAATGTAAAAGGTGCCATTTTCCCTTTAACTGGCTGAAATACTGGGCCCCAGGCCTTCGTCATTTTGGACCCATCCACCCAAATGATTTGGGGTCATGTGACACCCCCACTAAACTTAACTTGAGAGTAACTAAAGAGACAGTCTCCTTTAAATCTTCAACCCAAATGCCTAGAAGTACAGTTACCAGGCTTATAGTGAAATAAATTAATACATTCCAAAGTTATAGCAAAAGTAATTTGAAAGAGAAGAAGACTATGTATTGTTAAAACTAACTGTAGGGCAATCTGAATCATATAAATACCATAAAAGTAATTTATTTCTTAGGAACTCCCAGCACAAGAATAGTATTCACAGCCTTATTCACAGGTAAATATAGCCTTGAAATTTCAGTTCAGTTTGTTATTATGGTTCACTGACCAATGCAGAAATCTAACAACTCAGCAATAGCATTTTCCAATATTCAAGCTGTAATTTTCTTTATGTATCTTAATATTTATATCTTATCTTGGTATCATATAATCAATCCCAAATAAAAATATAAATCAAACATGCAACTCCTCTATATTTCTAAAGCAGTGCAAATTGTTAGAACTTTGTTTGTTTACTTATGATTAGTTTGATCATCATTCACGAGGAAAAAAACTAATTTATACATTTTATTTCATGCCACTTCACAACTATATGCAGCAGCTATAATTATGTTCCTGTTTTACAATGAATATACAAAAATGAGAACTAGTGGAAATGTCCAAGGAAGCTGCTGTAATACTGTTCATGAGATAACAACTACATATTCTGACCTATGTTGGTGACAAGCCTTTTCTTCAAAAAGGAAATTGAAGAGAACTAGATTAAAAAAACCTGATCATTTCATGCTAAAGAATATGCATAAAGCAAGAGAAAATAACATTTGGCCTTAACCATTCTTGAAACAGAGGTGTCATGTTACTGATTGATTGATAAATCATGTTCTTTGATCCTCTATACCATCATCACAGGATTAAGATTTTTGATCCATTGTTATGGAGATTCTCAGTCTTTCAGGTCATGGTACTTTTTCAAGAGGCAACTTTTTTTTAAGATATATTTCTATTTTTTACATAAAGATATATTGAATACAGTGTAATTGTCCTGACATTCCAATTAACATAAAACAAAAAGTGGAAACAGAATAACATATATACTATTTTAAACAGTGCTAGTGTTGTATAATAGTTTCTGACCATCATATTCTAACATGTCAACTTATCTATCAAGCTTCTTCGGAGAATGCGAATGTGATGAGAAGCGAAACATCTTCAAAAGAAAAACCAGAAAGTCCAGTTGCCTCTTGAAAAAGCATCTCATAGTAAAGAAACATATAGATCTAAAGCCAGAAATATTTTTGTGTGGTATTTTACCAGAAAAATATAATAAAGGGAATACATAATTAATGTTACATGTGTTAACATCAGCCAGAATTATGTTTGCACAACAATGGAAAAACCAAGAGGTATCTAAATGTAATTTTAAAAAATTAGAATGTGCAGAAATGGGTAGATTAACACTTAAAATTAAAGAGAAGGAAGAAACTGAATATTTTTTTAACATGGGATTTGTTTTATCAATGGTTCACGAGCAGAAACAGAAGTTAGAAACTTAAAAGCATAAGAGAAGGATTAATTAAGCCCCTGTCACACTGCACCAATGGAAGGAAAGAGGATGTAAAACGGAGAAAAACACTTGCCATCCGTTGGTTAATGTGATGCTTCCGTTCTGTACTCACTGCCTCCATTTTGCTTCCTCTCTATCTGTCCAGCATCCGTCTATTGACATTTCATCCGCTCAGAAGGTTTTGAGCTGCTCAAAACTTTTGAGCGGAAAATGTATCCAATGCGTCCATTCTGCATCCGCTAGGCACATGGGGGACATCCGTTCTGCATCCGTTACACATCCGCTATATCCGCTAGGCATCCGCTGCGCATCCGTGCAACTCCCATCCGTTCCAGCGGTAAACGGACGCAGGGAGGAAGCGGAATGGACGTGGAACAGACACAAAGCACTAGTAGCATGGATGGAGAAAGGATGAAAGCGGATGCAGCTCACAAAGAAAGCATTTAAAAAGGAAAAAACGTTCGCAGAGGGGACCTATCTCAGATATTAAGGATTTCTAGAGGATGCCTAGAGGATGCAAAGGGACACATAGTGGAAAACCTATATTGCCTATAAAAAGGGGGAGCAACTCACCTGGATCTCACTTTCAGACCAGCAGCCCAGTTGTGCAGACCTCTGCAGCCTTCATCTGCCTCTTGCTCTTCCACAGCATCCAGTCATGTCCACCATGGATCATAACAAACTCCTTTTGGTAGCCACCATCGTTCTGCAACAGTGCGAAACCATCTACAGGCTCTGTGAACACTCCTACGAGAAGAAAAGGAGACGGTCAAGAAGCGTCTGGGTCCGAAGGTGGATCGGGAGAAGAGCAGAGTACAGACTGTACAACAAGCTGATGGTGGAGCTCAGGAACGAAGACACTCGGGCATTCCAGAACTTCATGAGGATGCCTCCAGCCATGTTTGACAAAGTTGTGCAGCGGCTGACACCCAGGTTCACCAAGAAGAGCACCAAATTCCGCTCCAGACTGGAGCCTGGGCTCAAGGTGGCACTGACTCTGCGCCACCTGGCCTCAGGGACCACCTACAAAAGCATGCAGTACGGCTGGAGGGTGCCACACAACACCATCAGCATTGTGGTCAGAGAAGTGGTGCAGGCCATCATCGAAGAATACCTGGAGGAGCTCCTCCAGTGCCCCTCCACTGAAGAAGGATGGAAGAAAGTTGCAGAGCAGTGGTATCAGAGATGGAACTTCCCCCACACCATTTGAGCCATAGATGGCAAGCACATGGCCTGCAAAGCTCCAGCCAAGTCGGGGTCCACTTATTTCAACTACAACGGCTTCCTCTGCATCGTCCTCTTCGCCATGGTCGATGCTGACTACAAGTTCATGTACATCAATGCTTCAGGCAACGGGTCATGTTCAGATGCCCAGGTATACAACAACAGTCACCTCAAGGAGGGGCTGGAACGCAACCCCATCATGGGCTTCCCAGATACAGACCCCCTGCCCAACGACACACAAGATGTGCCCTACTTCATCATGGGGGATGACGCCTTCTCCCTCACAACCTACCTCATGAAGCCCTACACTTGCAGACTCCTCACCCGTGAAGAGAGGATCTTCAACTACAGGCTGTCCAGGGCAAGACGGGTGGTGGAGAACGCCTTTGGCATCCTGGCCAACAGGTTCCAGGTACTTCTCACCACCATGCAGCATCACCCACAGACCGTGAGGAGGATCGTGGAAGCTTGCTGCATCCTGCACAATCTCATGCACACCCGCTACCCAGTCTTGCAGAACAGGCTTGTGGACCTCCAACAAGGCAATGGGGACATGGAGCCTGGGGAATGGAGGCAAGGGCGAAACCTGATAGACACTGAGGATGTGCAAGGCCCCAACAGAGCTTCATGTGAAGGGAAGAAGCACCACAACCTCCTGAAACACTGGTGGAACTCCCCAGCTGGAGCAGTGGAGTGGCAAGACGGGATGATAGATGATTAATGGATGCTTCCTTGAGGCTGTCTCATCACACAGATGAGATTGGGCCATGTATGTATGGTGGGCCTACAATGAACAGGGCATTTAATAAAGAGTTGTGTTTATGTTGATATGTGTGGATCAATACTTACATTGTTATTGATAATGAAGGGCCATAGGTGTGGCACCTGGGAGGGTGGACCATACAGTCCCACTGGAGGTTTATCTATCCCACAGCTATCTTAACCCATCCCACAATTATCTTAACCCATCCCAAAGGTATCCCTGCCCATCCCACTGCTATCCTTACCCATCCCAAAGGTATCCCTGCCGATCCCACTGCTATCCTTACCCATCCCAAAGTTATCCCTGTCCATCCCACTGCTATCTTAACCCATCCCACAAGCATGCAAAGGCTTAAACCATTTCTAAAAGTTTCCACCAAGACTTTATTGAAAAAAATAAATGAAGCAAGTGTGTGAAGCAAATATAAACTTTATTAATAACAAGCTGTAAAAGAAAAATGACCCAAGTCAAGTGTCCAAATAAAGTCTACAGGTAGCCACCCAGTCTCTGGCACTCTTATCGGTCACTCGGAGGTGTGCCCAGTCTCAGGGGTGAAGGGTCCAGGTGCTGTGGAGGTGGCTGGTGCTGGAGTGCTGGTCTGAAGCATCATTGGGGTGCCTGGCCCCGAGAGGACAACAGGTGACGGTGTGTTGAGGAAGCTCTCGGACAGCTGGCTCAGACCCGTGATGTTGAGAGCTCCTTCCTCCATGCCATGGGGTGTCAGCCCCAGTACCGAGGACAGATGTACCGAGGCTGGGCTTGGCTGTGGGGTGGAGGAAGGAGCAGTGTAGTGGGGCTGTCTGGTCTGCAGCCGGGTGAGGACTAGTGTGGGTGGCATCTGTGGCATGGGTGGCATCTGTGGCTTCAGTGGCATCAGTGTCGTGGGTGGCATCGGTGGCATCAGTGGAACCGGTAGCAATGGTGGCGTCCGATGACTCTGTGCCTGGACTGGGAAGGGCTGCTACCTGTGCTGCTGGACCTCCGGGTAGCTGTAGCCCTGGTAGGTGAGGGCCTGTGGAAAGCCTTGGAATGGGAGGGACATCACCTGGGGTGGAGGAGCAGACCTGGACTGGGTGGGAGCAGGTTCCTCTGGGTCTGGAGTGTTGTGAAGCAGCTCGGTGATCCGGTCCTTCACCACCTGGAACTGGGGTTCCGCCATGTCTATGAGGGTCTGGTTCATATAGGTGAGGAAGGGCTTGCAGTTGGAGGATGAGGATTCAGTGTGGACCAGCTGAGAGAGGAGATCTATGCTGTTCCGGATGGTGTCCTTGATCTCCAGCAGGACAGTGTGGCTCCACCCCTCCTGTCTGGCTCTCTGCCTTTCTGTGGAGGTGGAGCTGGGGGTGGATGCGGATAGGGCTGTGGTGGACATGCCATCTTTCTCCCACTGCACCAGGGAGTCCTCCACCATGGTTAAAACAGCTGTCCATGGGTTCTCCGCTGTGGGACGCTCCACAGAAACCTGCCTGGACACAGGAGCTGACTCTCGGCTGGAAGAGGACTGGCTCTCAGCAGGCTGCCGGAGAGAGAGGGTCGTGAGAGGGGCTGCTGCTGCTCCTCGGTGGCGGATCTCACCCTCCAGGAAGCTGCACCTGGCCATGACGTAGGTCTCTCTGTCCAACAGCTTAACCGTGGCCTGGCCAGATTTCTTGAGGTGCAGCTTCCCGTACCAGGTGTGCATGTGCTTCCACCAGCCGAGGAGCACATCCGATGTGTAGCCCAGGCTCTCTGCCTTCTCTCTCCAAGCAGCCTGCTTCCTTTTGGTGTCCCTGTAGAGCCTGTGTCCCTTCCGCCACAGATAGTCATTCTCTCTCAGCCACTCCAGCACCTCATCCTCGTGTTCCTCCTCAATGGAGTATTGCCTCCTCTCCCGTTCCCATGTCTGCCTCTTCCTCCCTCTGGCAGGGCCATATGGGCCCTCATCAGAGGGGCTTCGAGGTTGTAGGGGCTGCTCCTCCACACCACCACCACCAGCAGCACCAGCAGGATCATCATCATCAGCAGCAGCAGCAGCAGCATCACCAGCAGGATCATAATCATCATCATGATCAGCAGTAGCACCAGCAGGATCATCATCATCATCATCATCAGCAGCAGCAGCAGCAGCACCAGCACCAGCACCAGCAGGACCAGGATCAGCAGCAGCAGAGTAAGGACCAGGAGCCCCAGCAGGACCAGGAACACGAGCAGGACCAGCAGCACGAGCAGGACCAGCAGGATGAGCAGGATGAGCAAGATCAGGAGCACGAGCAGGATGAGCAGGACGAGCAGGACGAGCAAGTCCAGGAGCATGAGCAGGATGAGCAGGAGCAGCAGGACGAGGAGCAGCTTCAGCAGAGTAAGCACCAGCAGAAGCGCCACCGCCAGAAGCAGCTTCAGCAGAGTAATCACCAGCAGAAGCACCACCACCAGAAGCAGCTTCAGCAGAGTAAGCACGAGCAGAAGCACCATCGCCAGGAGCAGCAGCAGCAGCTCCTCCAGAAGCAGAAGCAGCAGAAGCCCCAGCCGCAGAAGAGCGAGCCCGTGCTACAGAAGCCTCAGCAGAAACAGAGTGAGGGCCAGGGCTGGCAGCAGATGGCTGAGGCTTTCTCTTCTTCCCCATGGTTGTGGGGTTGCTGGCTGGTAGGGAGGCTGGCAGGCAGGCAGGCACCAATGCTGGCAGGCAGGCTGGCAGGCAGGCAGGCTGGAAAGCTATGTCTGGATGCAGGTCTTTCCTGTGAATGGTGACTTGCTTCCGAGCTGCTTCCCTTTATATGCACGGGGCTGATGCAATAAATCCCCCCCGCATGCGTAGTGAACGCTAGGCACCCGCTAGGCTTCCGCTGTGCATCCGCTAAGCTTCTGCTCTGCATCCCCTTCATCCGCTGTGCATCCACTTCATCCGCTCGGCATCCGCTCTGCATCCGCTCTTTCCATTCCACCTCCGCTTTGCTGAGGTCCCCAGAAGCCTAGCGGATGTGCCATCCGCTCTCATCCGCTCCCATCCGCTAGGCTTCCGCTCCACATCCGTTTTCCATCCGCTCTGCGTCCTCCCCCTGTCCGTTCCTTTCCATGTTATCCGCTCTGGTTATGCAAATTTTTGCCCCTTTTGAGAGCGGATAACAACGGATGGAATATTTTGCTCATCCGCTGTGTCCTTTTTACAAACGTTTTGCATCCGTTGGGCAGTGTGACAGGGCCTTTACATTGAAGACTTCCTAAAATGGATAAGTAAATATTATTATGTGATGATTATTGATGTTATGAATACTATTGTTAGTATTAACATTACTATATCTCAAAATCAATTGTACTCAGACAACCCACTGTTTATATAGAAATTGAATTTTTATGTTTTACACTTAAAAAAAAAAAAGATAAAAATGAAACTTCGGAACATTGTTAGTTACCTTCTGCTGATGCTTCCTTCTCTTCTCACCTATCGTCTTGGTTTCCAATGGTCCTCCTCGATAACATTCTTACCAACTATAGGTAGTTGTCAGCTTACAATTCATAAACAATTCATTTAACAACTGCTGAAAGTTTCAGTACAACAGCACTGAAAGAAAAATTGACTTACAACCATATGCAACGATTATGGCATCCCACGGTCATGTTATTCAAAATTTGGGTGTTGGCAATCAGTATGTATTTACAATGGTTGGATATCCACCCAAGATCATGTTATACCAGTTGCAACATTCCCATACAACTTACAACAAGCAAAGCCAATGGGGAAAACTGGATTTGCTTAAAGACCACATGATTCACTTAAAAACTACAGTGACGTGTTTAACAACGGTGGCAAATATATATATAGATAATAAAACCAGGTGCAACTGACTTACATTTTGGTTAGCAAGAGGAATTCTAGTCCCCATTGTGATTGTAAAGTGAGGGCTACCTGAATAACTCATTACTTGTATTCAACTACTTGACTTCTTGTCTCTCACCATATTACCTTTTATCTTCACCCTCAACAACTCTTCCACACATCTCATCCCCTCAGTACAGGTAATCCTTGGCTTACAACAGTGCCATGTTCCTGTCACCACTCGTCATATGTTTTAGGGGACTGGACATATGAAGAACGGTTATAGGAACTAGACATGGCTAGTCTAGTGAAGAGAAGACCTGGGGGAGACATGATAGGAGTGTTCCAATATTTGAGGGGCTGCCACAGAGAGGAAGTGGTCAAGCTATTTTCCAAAGCAGCTGTAGGCCAGACAAGGAATAAAATGGATGGAAACTGAACAAGGAGAGATTTAACCTGGAAATAAGGAGAAACTGAAAGTGACAGTGAGAACAATCAACCAATGGAACAGCTTGCCCTCGGAAGTTATGGGAGCTCCATCACTGGAGACTTTTAAGAAGAGATTGGATTGCCATTTGTCAGAAATGATGTAGGGTCTCCCGCTTGGGCCGGGGTTTGGACTAGATGACCTACAAGGTCCCTTCCAACTCTGATTGTCTGTAAATAATCTATAAATTCATTTAGTGACCATATGAAGTTAGAACCAGCACCGAAAACAGTGACTGTTGACCATTTTTCATATTTAGAATCATCAAACCATTTCCATGGTCACATAATCAAAATTCAGATGCTTGGCAACTCATTTATGACAAGTTGCAGGGTGCCGGCATTTTGTGATCACCTTTTGTGACCTTCTGACAAAGTTAATAGGGAAACCAGATTCACTTAACAGCCATATTACTAACTTAATTCCTGCAGTGATTCACTTAACAATTGTGGCAATAAAGGTCATACAATGGGGAAATCTCACATAACAAATGTCTCACTTAGCAACAGAGGTTTTGGGCTCAATTGTGGTCATACGTTGAGGACTACCTGGATCACTGTTCTTTCTGGTTACTGTTTGTAACAATATGTTTGTTGCAGGATGACCTTATCTTCATCTTGGGTAAAGTAGCATTCAAATGAAGTCACTCATGAATTTATAGACAAATGTTCTTTACCAATTCCTTTCCCCAGTATTTTTTTCTCTCAGTTTCTTGATCTCCTTTAGGAATTCTCTGGTGTTAAGCCCCTGTCACACAGCACCAACAGATGAAAAGAGGATTTAAAATGGAGAGAAACACTTGCCATCCATTGGTTAACGCGATTCATCCGTTCTGTAATCACTGCGTGCGTTTTTCAAACTCTCTATCCGTCCAGCATCCGTCTACTGACATTTCATCCGCTCAAAAAGTTTTGAGCTGCACAAAACTTTTTGAGCGGAAAATGTATCCAACGCGTCCGTTATACATCCACTACGCATACGGGGAACATCCGTTAGACGTCCGTTGTCATCCGTTACACATCCGCTATATCCGCTAGGCATCCACTGCGCATCCGCACAACTCGCATCCGCTCCAGCGGAAAACGGACACAGGGAGGAAGCGAAACGGACGTGGAACAGACACAAAGCGTTAGTAGCACAGACGGAGAAAGGATGAAAGCAGATGCAGCTCGCAGACAAAGCATTAAAACGGAAAAAACGTTCGCAGAGGGGACCTATCTTGGATATTTAGGATGTATGCAGGATGCCTAGAGGATGCAAAAGGACACTGAGCGGAAAACCTATATTTCCCATAAAAAGGGGGAGGAACTCACCTGGATCTCACTTTCAGTCCAGTAGCCCTGCGGTGCAGACCTCTTCAGCCTTGCTCTTGCTCTTGCTCTTACTCTTCCACAGCATCCAGTCATGTCCACCATGGATCATCACACACTCCATTTGGTAGCCACCATCATTCTACAACAGTGCAAAGCCATCAATAGGCTCTTTCACCTGTTCTACGCGAAGAAAAAGAGGTGGCCAAGAAGTGTCTGGGTCCGAAGATGGATCACCAGAAGAGCACAGTACGGACTGTATAACAAGCTGATGGTGGAGCTGAGGAATGAAGACCCTCATGCATTCCAGAACTTCATGAGGATTCCTCCAGCCATGTTTGACGAAGTTGTGCAGCGGCTGACACCCAGGTTGACCAAGCAGAGCACCAAATTCCGGCCCAGCCTGGACCCTGGGCTGAAGGTGGCACTGACTCTACGCCACCTGGCCTCAGGGACCATGTACAGGAGCATGCAGTACGGCTGGAGGGTGCCACACAACACCATCAGCATTGTGGTCAGAGAAGTGGTGCAGGCCATCATCGAAGAATACAAGGAGGAGCTCCTCCAGTGCCCCTCCACTGAAGAAGGCTGGAAGAACGTTGCAGAGCAGTGGTAACAGAAGTGGAACTTCCCCCACACCGTTGGAGCCATAGATGGGAAGCACGTGGCCTGCAAAGCTCCAGCCAACTCAGGGTCCACTTATTTCAACTAGAAGGGCTTCTTCAGCATCATCCTCTTCGCCATGTTCGATGCCGACTACAAGTTCATGTACATTGATGCTTCGGGCAACAGGTCATCTTCAGATGCCCGGGTATACAACGCTAGTCACCTCAAGGAGGGGCTGGAACGCAACCTCATCATGGGCTTCCCAGATCCAGACCCCCTACCCAACGACACACAACATGTGCACTACTTCATCGTGGGGGATGATGCCTTCTCCCTCAGAACCTACCTCATGAAGCCCTACACTTCCAGACTCCTCACCCGTGAAGAGAGGATCTTCAACTACAGGCTGTTCAGGGCAAGGCGAGTGGTGGAGAATGCCTTTGGTTCCAGGTACTTCTCACCACCATGCAGCATCGCCCACAGACCGTGAGGAGGATCGTGGAAGCTTGCTGCATCCTGCACAATCTCATGCGCACCCGCTACCCAGTCTTGCAGAACAGGCTCGTGGACCTCCAACAAGGCAATGGGGACATGGAGCTTGGGGAATGGAGGCAAGGGCAAAACCTGATAGACACTGTGGATGAGCAAGGCCCCAACAGAGCTTCACATGAAGGGAAGAAACAGCGCAACCTCCTGAAAAACTGGTGCAACTCCCCAGCTGGAGCAGTAGAGTGGCAAGAAAGGATGATAGATGCTTAATGAATGCTTCCTTGAGCCTGTCTCATAACACTGATGAGATTGTGCCATGTATGTTGAGTGGCCCAACAATGAACAGGGCATTTAATAAAGAGTTGTGTTTATGTTGAAATGTGTTGATGAATGATTACATTGTTATTGATAGTAATGGGCCATAGGTGTGGCACCTGAGAGGGTGGACCATACAGTCCCACTATGCTTGCACTGGAGGTTTATCTATCCCACAGCTATTACCCATCCCAAAGGTATCCCTGCCCATCCCACAGCTATCCTTACCCATCCCACAAGCATGCAAAGGCTTAAACCATTTCTAAACGTTTCCACCCAGACTTTATTTAATAAAATAAATGAAGCAAGTGCGTGAAGCAAATATAATCTTTATTAATAACAAGCTGTAAAAGCAAAATGACCCAAGTGTCCCAAACAAAGATAAAATCAACAGGTAGCCACCAAGTCTCTGGCACTCTTGTTAGTCACTCTGAGGTGTGCCCAGTCTCAGGGGTGAAGGGTCCAGGTGCTGTGGAGGTGACTGCTGCTGGAGTGCTGGTCTGAGGTGTCATTGGGGTGCCTGGCCCCGAGAGGACAACAGGGGATGGTGTATGGAGGAAGCTCTCAGAGAGCTGGCTCAGTCCTGTGATGTTGAGAGCCCCTTCCTCCAGGACATGGGGTGTCAGCCCCAATACCGATGACAGATGTTGTGAGGCTGGGCTTGGCTGTGGGGTGGAGGAAGGAGCAGTGTAATGGGGATGTCTGGTCTGCAGCTGAGCGATGTGAGGCGTGGTTGGCATCGGTGGCATCTGTGGCAAAGGTGGCATCTGTGGCATGGGTGGCATCGGTGGCATCAGTGGCATTGGTGGCACCGGTGGTATTCGATGTACCTGTGCCTGGACTGGGAAGGGCTACTGCCTGTGCTGCTGAACCTCCTGGTACCCATAGCCTTGATAGGTGAGGGGCTGTGGAAAGCCTTGGAAGGGCAGTGACATCACCTGGGGTGGAGGAGCAGACCTGTACTGGGTGGGAGCAGGTTCAGCTGGGTCTGGAGGGTTGTGAAGAAGACCAATGATCCTGTCCTTGATCACCTGGTACTGTGATTCCAACATGTTCATGAGGGTCTGGATGACGTAGGTGAGGAAGGGCTTGCAGTTGGAGGATGGGATGTCGGTGTGTACCAGCTGAGAGAGGAGATCTACGCTGCTTCTCATGGTGTCCCTGATCTCCAGCAGGACAGTGTGGCTCTGCCTCTCCGGTCTGCCTCTCTGCCTGCTTTCTGTGGAGGTGGAGCTGGGGGTGGATGTGGGTTGTTCTCTGGTGGAAGTGCCCTCTCCTTGCTCCCACTGTGTCAGGGGGTCCTCCACACGCTCCGCCACAGGGAATGCAGCTGTCAGGGGGGTCTCCGTCGTGCCACAGAAACCTGCCTGGACACAGGAGCTGACTCTTGGCCAGAAGAGGACTGGCTCTCTGCGGGTTGCCTGAGAGAGAGGGTTGTGAGAGAGCTGCTCCTCGATGGCGGATCTCACCCTCCAAGAAGCTGGACTTGGCTGTCACGTAGGTCTCTCAGTCCATCAGCTTGACCGTGGCCTGGCCAGATTTCTTGAGGTGCAGCTTCTCGTACCAGGTGTGCATGTGCTTCCACCAGCCAAGGAGCACCTCTGAAGTGCAGCCCAGGCTCTCCGCCTTCTCTCTCCAAGCAGCCTGCTTCCTTTTGGTGTCTCGATCGAGCCTGTGTCCCTTCCGCCATAGTTACTCGTTCTCCCTCAGCCATTCCAGCACCTCATCCTCATGTTCCTCTTCGATGGAGTACTGCCTCCTCTCCCATTCTTGTTCTCGCGTATGCCTCTTCCTCCTTCTGGCAAGGCCATCTGGGCCCTCATCAGAGGGGCTTCGAGGTTGTAGGGGCTGCTCCTCCACACCAGCAGCAGCAGCAACAACAACAACAGTAGCAGCAAAAGCAGGACCAGCAGCACCAGTAGCAGCACCAGCACCAGCACCAGCAGGACCAGGAGAAGCACCAGCAGAGTAAGCACCAGCAGAAGCACCAGCACCAGCAGAGTAAGCACCAGCAGAAACCCCAGCACCCGAAGAGTCAGCCCCAGCAGCAGAAGCCCCAGCAGAAGCAGAGTCAGGGCCAGGGGGTGGGATTGTGGCCCTGTCCCTCTTCCCAGGGCTGGCAGCAGATGACAGAGGCTTTCTCTTCTTCCCCATGGTTGTTGGCTGGCTGGCTGGCTGGAGCTGTGTCTGGCAGCAGGTCATTCCTCTGAATGGTGACCTGCTTCCGAGCTGCTTCCCTTTATATCCGTGGGGCTGATGCAATGCATCCTCCCCGCATGCATAGTGAACGCTCTGCATCCGGTAGGCATCCACTCGGCATCCGCTAGGTTTCCGCTCTGCATCCGCTCTTTCTGCTGCACGTCCACTTTGCTGTGCTCCCCGGGAAGCCCCACAGATGTGCCATCCACTCCCATCCGCTTCCAGCCGCTAGGCTTCCGTGGAGCATCCACTTTACATCCTGGCTCCATCCTCCCCCCATCTGTTCCTTTCCATTGTTGTCCGCTCTGGTTATGCAAATTCGGGGCACTTTTGAGAGTGGATAACAACGGATGGAACATTTTCTCGTCCGCTGTGTCCTTTTTACAAATGTTTGGCATCCGTCGGCCAATGTGACAGGCCCTTTAGGATATCATATCTGGCTTGCAAAAAATCAGAGACACCAGTAGATGGCAGCAGAAATATTAAAAAATATATATTTGCTGCCATAGAATAAGAGTTGTAAGGGATCTTGGCAGTTATCTAGTCCAACCCCCTCCTTAGCAGGAGAGAGTCTATTCCAAATATTAGTCTCTACCTAGAATCGAACTCACAGCCTCCTAATTGTGAGCCAAGAGCTCCACCTCTAGGCCACCAGACTGGACATGTTGTAGGCATCTGGATTTTTGTGGTCCAGATATAGTAACTTGGCTGGTGGTTTTCCCTCCTAGTAAACCAATCTAACCCATCTTAGCTTTTCAGAAATCTATGCACTTCCTTATATTCGGCCCAGAGGTTAGTATTTTCCATACTATTAATATGGAGGTTTAACAGATTAACAGAGTTGGAAGGGATCTTGTAGGTCATCTAGTCCAGCTCCCCCCAGCCCAAGCAGGAGACCCTACACCATTTCTGACAAATGGCAGTCCAATCTCTTCTTGAAAGTCTCAAGCGATGACACTCCCACAACTTCCGAGGGCAAGCTGTTCCATTGGTTGATTGTTCTCACTGTCAGAAAGTTTCTCCTTGTTTCCAGGTTAAATCTCTCCTTGTTTAGTTTCCATCCATTATTCCTTGTCCGGCCTTCGGGTGCCTTGGAAAATAGCTTGACCCCTTCCTCTCTGTGACAGCCCCTCAAAGGTTGTGTCAGCAATCGATAATATGTGTTTTACTCACAGTGTATTCCTGAGGCCTCAGCCAGTAATGAAAATTTTTCCAGTTTCATGGCAAATATTAGACAAGCTGAAAGACCAGAGGTGGTATTCAACAGGTTCTAAACAGTTCTGGAGAACCGGTTGTGGAAATTTTGAGTCGATCAGAGAACCGGCAAATACCACTTCTGACTGGAGATTTTACAGTATCCTTTCCCTGCCATGCCCATCAAGCCACACCCACAGAACCGGTAGTAAGAAAATTTGAATCCCACCACTGTGAAAGACGTAGTGATCTTCCAATTGTTTCTATCACAGAAAGCTCGCTACCATTTATTTCAAGACATTATTTTCTTCTCAACCTCCAGCATGAACTAAAACTTTATTTTTGGAATAGAGAAAAATATTTTTAAATTGAAACTATTTCAATACAAATGGAGTAGTGAGATTCACCGAGCTCATAAAGCCTTGTCAAGTGTAAAGCCACAGAATCGTCTCTGTTGGAATTAATTGTAAACATGACAGTTCTCTAATAATTAGTCACTTTAGGAGCAGAGATGTACCAAATCAGGCTGTGTGCCCATCTACTTGAGTGTTAACTACTCTTACTAGTAGTAATTCTTCAGAGCACGATATAAACGCCCTTCCCATCTCTGGTTCTTTGATTTCTTTTAAATAAAGAAATAAAAAACCAACATAGGATTTTCTGGAAACCAACCAGAAGATCTCTGTCTGGAAAAGATGTTGTCCTTGTCTTATTACATTATTATTAAATCCAAATAATCCTCAAGTTATGACCATAATGGAGCCTACCCATAACTATTTTTAAGTCATACCAGATATAAAACTGGTCAGTCACATTTTATTTTTATTTTTTTCAATGATTGTTCAACAAACATGGTAGTCATTAAGAGAGCTCCATGGTTGCTATGCACAATTTTTTCCAAAAACCAGAAGTGCTGGTTTTAAGCAAAATTGTTGTTAAATGAAGACATATGAGCAAAGGACACCACAAACAGCTGTAAATGTGGCCATGTTGCCAAGTACCTGAAGTGCAGTTACATGACTGGGAGGGGGCGACCATTGGAATTTCAGATCTGGATCATAAGTCTCCCTTTTCAACTAGATCACATCTTCAAACGGTCACCAAGCAACTGGTCATAAGTTGAAGACTACCTATAATTACTTCTGTGCCTTGGAAATAGTATAGTAGCAAGCAAGAGAGAAAATATGTAACATATACGAAGAATTATTTTCTGTCATGTCCTCATCCTTCATTCTTATACTGTTTCTACTTTCATTTTCCTCAGTCCCAGACTGTACTTGGATCCTGCAACCATCTTCTTCTCTGAACAAAGGAAAACTATCAGCTCCGTGTCAGCCCGAAATCCCATTGCTGGATTTCAGGCTGACACTCCACTCAAACCAGGAAATCAAGTTCACAGGAAATCTAAAACTAATGTTATTACAAATTGGCTATAATAATGGTATATTGCAAATCTGATTGTGTTGATAGGGGCTACCACAGAGATCAAGGGATCAAGCTATTTTCCAAGTTCCTGAGAGCCAGACAAGGAATAATAGATGGAAACTGAACAAGGAGAGATTTAACCTGGAAATAAAGAGAAACTTTCTGACAGTGAGAACAATCAACCAATGGAACAGCTTGCCCTCGGAAGTTGTGGGAGCGCCATCACTTGAGACTTTTGAGAAGAGATTGGACTGTGTAGCATTTGCAAGGGACTAAGCCAAAGTTTTCACTCCGGTCCGTGTTTCCAGCGGGAACACGGACCATTCCTATTGGCTGATCCCATTTGACAGTCGGCTATAAAAGGGAGCTGTCAAACAGCATCAGCTGTTGTCCGCCAGCTGGCTGCCTTGTTAGCGCGGCAGCCACGGCAACCCTTTATTGCTTCAATAAAGTAAAAAAACTGAAGTTTCACTCCGTGTTTGCCTCAGGTTATTCCGCCGCTCCACAACAGACTGCCATTTGTCAGAAATTGTGCAGGGTCTCCCGCTTGGGTGGGAGTTGGACTAGACAGAAGACCTACAGTACAAGTTCCCGTCCAACTCTGTTAAACTGAATCCTGTGAATCAGAAGACTACCTGCCTGAACTGCTTCTAAACGTTACCTCAGTTCTCTGGACTTTAAAAAAAAAAAAAAAAAGCTTCAGCTATTTTGCCTGACAATCGTTCTTGCCTATTTCTATCAAGATCAACTCCTGTAATGTCTACAGAAGCCAAGGAAGCAAAGCCAATGTGGAGTGGCAAAGCCTTAGGGCCACTTTCGCATTTATTTTATGGCTTCTCTCCTTCAGCGGATGCCTGACAGCTTTCTCCTTGGCTCTAATTAATTAACCAACTTCTGCCAGCTCCGTTCATTCTTGAAAAGTTATTTATTTTGTTTTGCAACGTTTATGTGCACAGTACCAGTGTTGTGTACACAGATTACAATTTAATGAAGTTCTGAACCCCCTCACACAGCAGGCATTTTCTGATCCAGCCAGAAAACAGAGTTTTGTATATATACTTGACTAATTTTAATCTCACTGGTTTTTTTTATCCCACTTGATCCCTTTTCATATATACCCTCCTTCTCTCTTTGTCTTTTTCAACATTAGAGTTTAAAATGAGTGATACACATAACCTTTTCTTATCTTCCTCCCAACTGTGTGCCAATAGCCTAATCTATCTAATTAAAAACTACTTTACTTCGTCAATAAATAAGGTTCATTTCAATATTGGGGACTGCATTTTCTCTCCAGACTAGTCCACAAATTTTTAAAAAAAAATTCCCCTAATTCTCCAGATCAAATGGTTGCTCTTTACAGGCCAAAATCATAAGCCAAAGAACAAATCTTCCACAGGCAAGAAGAACTGAACAGGAAGAAACCAAATAGACAGAATTCTTGTCCATTCTGGCTTGTTGTGATCAACGACTTACCTGTCAATGAATACTTCAGCTTCAACCATAACAACACAAGAGCACACAATAGATACAAACTCAAGGTTAACCGCACCAAATTTGATTGTAGGAAATACGACTTCAGCAATAGAGTGGTCAATGTCTGGAATACTCTACCTGACTCTGTGGTTTCTTCCCCAAACCCCAAAAACTTTAACTTTAGACTACTATTGACCTCACCCCTTTCCTAAGAGGTCTGTAGGGGGTGTGCATAAGTGCACCAACATTCCTACCGTCCCTGTCCTATTGTCTCTTTTATTTTTCTTATATGTACCCATTTCATGTATTCATAACTATGTATATACTTATACCTATTATCTTGTAAGAGATTGACAAATCAAAATAAATAAAAATCAATAAATATGTCCTTATCATGGCTTGGTAAACAGAGTTTGTTGAATAAATTATAATTAACTGATCTCAGAGTTTACTTAATGAGAAGGTAAAGAAATGATGACTGCTGGAATCATTTCCAACACTGGAAATCAATCCCAGTGCAGCCTTTTCTTCTTAAGGCCCTGTCACACTGCCCAACAGGTGCAAAACGGACACAATGGACGAGAACAATGTTCCATCCGTTGTTATCTGCTCTCAGAAGGGGCAAAAATTTGCATAACCGGAGCGGATAACACGGACACGGGGAGGACGCAAGGCGGATGGAAAGCGGATGCGGAATGGAAGCCCAGCAGATGGAAGTGGATGGGAGCAGATGGCACATCCGCTAGGCTTCCGGGGGGCCGCAGCAAAGCGGACGTGGAACGGATACAGCGGATGCAGAGCGGACGCCGAACGGATGAAGTGGATGCACAGCGGAAGTCTAGCGGATGCCGAGCGTTAATTGCGCATGCGGGGAGGTTGCATTGCGTCAGCCCCGCAGATATAACGGAAGCAGCTCGGAAGCAGGTCGCCATTCAGAGGAAAGACCTGCTTCCAGACACATCGATTGCCTTGCCTGTCCTGCCTGAATGTCTGCCTGCAAGCCTTGCTACCAGCCTTGCTGCCAGCTTTGCTGCCAGCCTCCCTGCCAGCCTTGCTGTCTGCCTGCCTGCCAGCCTTGCTGCCAGCCTTGCTGTCTGCCTACTTGCCAGCCTTGCTCCCAGCCAGTCTGCCTGCAAGCCTTGGTGTCTGCCTGCCTGCCAGCCTTGGTTCATGCCTGCCTGCCAACCTTGGTGCCTGCATGCCTGCCAGCCTTCCTTCCAGCCTTGGTGAGTGCCTCCCTGCCAGCCTTCCTGCCAGCCTTGGTGCCTGCCTCCCTGCAAGCCTTCCTGCCAGCCTTGGTTCCTGCCAGCCTCCCTGCCAGCCAGCAACCCCACAACCATGTTGAAGCACAGCAAGCCTCAGCCATCTGCTGCCAGCCCTTGCAAGAAGGACAGGGCTACCATCCCACCCCCTGGCCCTCACTCTGGTTCTGCTGGGGCTTCTGCAGCACGGGCTCGCTTTTCTGGGGCTAGGGCTTCTGCTGCTTCTGCTTTTGGAGGAGCTGCTGACAAGCACTCCAGCACCAGCCACCTCCACAGCACCTGGACCCTTCACCCCTGAGACTGAGCGACCAAGAGGAGTGCCAGAGACTCATTTTTGTTTTATAGCTTCTTGTTAATAAAGTCTATTTTTGATTCCTACACTTGCTTCGTTTCTTTTTTTTAATAAAGTCTTGGTGGAAACTTTTAGAAATGGTTTAAGCCTTTGCATACTTGTGGGATGGGTTAAGATAGCAGTGGGTTGGGCAGGGATACCTTTGGGATGGGTAATAGCTGTGGGATAGATAAACCTACAGTGCAAGCATAGTGGGACTGTATGGTCCACCCTCCCAGGTGCCACACCTATGGCCCTTTATTATCAATAATAATGTAATCAATCATCCACACATGTCAACATAAACACAACTCTTTATTAAATGCCCTGTTCATTGTAGGCCCACCCAACATACATGGCCCAATCTCATCCGTATGATGAGACAGGCTGAAGGAAGCATCCATTAATCATCTATCATCCTGTCTTGCCACTCCACTGCTCCAGCTGGGGAGTTGCACCAGTGTCTCAGGAGGTTGCGCTGCTTCTTCCCTTCATGTGAGGCTCTGTGGGGCCTTGCACATCCTGAGTGTCTATCAGGTTTCGCCCTTGCCTCCATTCCCCAGGCTCCATGTCCCCATTGCCTTGTTGGAAGTCCATGAGCCTGTTCTGCAAGACTGGGTAGCGGGTGCGCATGAGATTGTGCAGGATGCAGCAATCTTCCATGATCCTCCTCACGGTCTCTGGGCGATGCTGCATAGTGGTGAGAAGTACCTGGAACCTGTTGGTCAGGATGCCAAAGGAGTCCTCCACCACCCGTCTTGCCCTGGACAGCGTGTAGTTGAAGATCCTCTCTTCACGGGTGAGGAGTCTGGAAGTGTAGGGCTTCATGAGGTAGGTTGTGAGGAAGAAGGCGTCATCCCCCACGATGAAGTAGGGCATATCTTGTGTGTCGTTGGGCAGGGGTTCTGGATCTGGGAAGCCCACGATGAGGTTGCATTCCAGTTCCTCCTTGAGGTGACTGGCGTTGTATACCTGGGCATCTGAACATGACCCGTTGCCTGAAGCATCGATGTACATGAACTTGTAGTCAGCATCGACCATGGCGAAGAGGATGATGCTGAAGAAGCCCTTGTAATTGAAATAAGTGGACCCCGACTTGGCTGGAGCTTTGCAGGCCATGTGCTTGCCATCTATGGCTCCAACGGTGTGGGGGAAGTTCCACTTCTGATACCACTGCTCTGCAACTTTCTTCCATCCTTCTTCAGTGGAGGGGCACTGGAGGAGCTCCTCCTTGTATTCTTCGATGATGGCCTGCACCACTTCTCTGACCACAATGTTGATGGTGTTGGGTGGCACCCTCCAGCCATACTGCATGCTGCTGTAGGTGGTCCCTGAGGCCAGGTGGCACAGAGTCAGTGCCACCTTGAGCCCAGGGTCCAGGCTGGGCCAGAAGTTGGTGTTTGCCATGGTCAACCTGGGTGTCAGCCGCTGCACAACTTTGTCAAATATGGCTGGAGGCATCCTCATGAAGTTCTGGAATGCCCAAGTGTCTTTGTTCCTGAGCTCCACCATCAGCTTGTTGTACAGTCCGTCCTCTGCTCTTCTGGTGAACCATCTTCGTACCCAGAGGCTTCTTGGCCGCCTCTTTTTCTTCCCGTAGTAGAGTTCTCAGAGCCTGTAGATGGCTTCGCACTGTTGCAGAACGATGGTGGCTGCCAAAAGGACTGTGTTATGATCCACGGTGGACATGACTGGATGCTGTGGAAGAGCAAGAGGCAGATGAAGGCTTCAGAGGTCCGCACCGCAGGGCTGCTGTTCTGAAAGTGAGATCCAGATGTGTTGCTCCCCCTTTTTATAGGCAGTATAGGTGTCCCTTTGCATCCTCTAGGCATCCTCTAGGCATCCTCTAGGCATTCTCTAGGCATCCTCTTGGCAACCTGTAGACATCCTTAATATCCGAGATAGGTCCCCTCTGCGGACGTTTTTTCCGTTTTAAACGCTTTGTTTCCGTACTGCATCCATTCTGCATCCATTCTGCATCCATTCTGCATCCGTTCCGCTTCCTCCCTGCGTCCGACAGGATGCGAGTTGCGCGGATGCGGAACGGATGCCTAGCGGATATTGCGGATGCGTAACAGATGCAGAACGGACACGTAGCGGATGCGTAGCAGATGCAGAACGGACGAATTGGATACATTTTCCACGCAAAGGTTTTGTGCAGCTCAAAACTTTCTGAGCGGATGAAACGTCAATAAATGGATGCTGGACGGATAGAGAGGAAGCAAAACGGAGGCAGTGAGTACATCGCGTTAACCAACGGATGGCAAGCTTTTTTGTCCGTTTTACATCCTCTTTGCATCCGTTGGTGCAGTGTGACAGGGGCTTTAGTTTCTGAAAAAATGGGCACTGTATTCGCCAAGCAGAGCAGAAAACTGAGAGAAGGGCAGGTTTGGGAAAGAAAGGCAACCTTTGAAGCAAACACATAGATCAGTGAAGACTGGGAAAGAAGGAAGGAGAGAAAAGAGGATTAGGGAATCAATTGAAATGCTAGCTGGGAATTTGGGGTGTTCCACACATCTAAAAGTTGCCAAGTTTCAAAAATTTAAAAAAATGCTGGGTTAGACAAATTCAACCTCTCAGGAACATCACTCAAGCATTCAAGAATGAACAAAGAAGATGGGAGAATTTTGGTGATATGGGCAGAAAAGATATCCTGTAACAAGCTGGTCCAAAGAAGAGTGAATCAAGTTTTTCATTCATCCATCCATCCATACTTCCATCCATTTATCATATTTAGAGACTGCCCATTCTGGGTGGTGCCGAAATAGACTGAAAAACATAAAAGCTCTGTGCAAATATTATAATGAAAACAGTTAAAAACAAGACTAAAATAATTAAAAATCAAAATTAAAAGACAGGGGACTGTTCTTGAATATTTAAGGAGTCTAAACCTGTGCATGAAACCATATTTTTTGCAAGTTCTTCTGCAGACAGTCCAGCTTGTAAAGTTTATCATTAATTAACTGTAAAATTTGTTTTTCCTTTTATTTGTATAATTAAGTATTAGAATTTGAGAATGATAGTTGAGTATCATTTTACTTCAAAGATAAGTAAATAAAACAAAAATAGAACTAATAACAATAAACAACTAAAGTCATAACTGAACCAAAATGATCATAGGACAAAAGTAGTCAAATTTGCTACCATGCCAAAAGCTCAGAAGCCAATTTCTGATACAGGCCCAGTTAGATGGTCTCTAGTGTGCCTAGCATTCTAAAGGAAGAGCCAGTACCGAAACTAAAGAGCATACTACTAGAAATGTCATCCTTCTGAATACCCCATGTGGAATCGTAGATTTAATAAAATTTAATAAAATATTTAATTTAATAAATATGTGAGTTTATATTGGAATGGAGAATTTTTCTGTGCTCAGTGAATTTAGTTTTTCTAAATGGCTTAGGCACAGATGGGAACCACATACCACACTAAGTCAGGATTTATGCATGTATCTATGGCTTACATAGTCATGATTTACTAATTAATGCACAGTTGGCTGTTTTCATACCACCTGTTAAGCCAAGACCAAACCAATTATAGACCTTAAGGCTTCTTTTCTATTTTTCTTCACCAACAGTCACAATGACTCTTTCTTGAGTTTAATATCAGAGATGTACAAAGTGCATTGACTGAAGCCGTTGGCCTAATAACAAACAACTCTCTTTACAGGAGATGAGCAGTTCAGAAATGGGATTAGAGATAGATAGATAGATAGATAGATAGATAGATAGATAGATAGATAGAAAGGCAGGCAGGCAGGCAGGCAGGCAGGCAGGCAGGCAGGCAGATATGCAGGCAGGCAAGTTTCATGGAATAAGAATTAAAATCTAACAACCAAAAATGAGCAATATTTTGAAAGGGATGAATTAAAATGCTATCAAAGGAAATGTAGTGTTTTAAGATCTCCAGAACAGGATAATATATTCAGGAAATGGAAGAAGCAGAAAACTAAATTTCCCCAGAAGTTATAGCCATGTACCATGACTATGGCTGTGAAGTTATATATTTCACTAAACCATCATGCAATTTGCTTGGCTTTTATTTGGTGTAATGTGTAAAATCAGCCATTAGGGTTCATAAACTATGATCTATTGTTCAATTTTGAGAAAACTGTCTTTATAGCTTGCTCAGCCTTAATTTTAAAAGACATAGCTTTACACTAGAAATGTTCAGGATGGCACAGCTCTAGACTGAAATTATTTCTTCTTTTTTAAATGAAAATATTGTGAAGGAGTATTAGGACTGGGTTCAAGTAATTTGCTTGATTTTGTCTTTGATCATTATCTGAACTGAAGCACATAGATATGGCATGGCTTGTATGTCATCAGGAGACTGAATTCAGTTACGTTTGTGGATATTTGCAAAAAACCCAATTGAACACAATGACTACTCAATGAATTAAGTCTGCACATCCCATTGGACAACTGTATAAAGACGTATGTCTAATTTTGAATTTCGGTGGTGTTTAAAACCAGCTATTTCAATGTATAAACTGTGGCTTATTACTCACAAGTATGTCTGCACATAATAGTACAGATTAGTTATGTTCCGTCCGGAAAAACGCGAGGTAGACCGGGTTCCAACAACAAAGTCTTTATTTGAATAACAGTTGCAAAACGGAACATTGGCTCAAGCTGCGGCAGCCTTTTATAGAATTTCTCTGCCGGCTTGTAACCAATGACAGGCATTTGATATTTGCCGCCTTTGAGCAGCTATGTGGATTGGTTCTTTTTTAAACCAATCCCCATTCAAAATATTTGA
The DNA here is from genome assembly GCA_015471245.1 of Laticauda colubrina. NCBI lineage: Eukaryota > Metazoa > Chordata > Lepidosauria > Squamata > Elapidae > Laticauda > Laticauda colubrina. The sequence goes on from BLBF01000003.1 coordinate 7,366,081, forward strand.
CCAATCAGAACCTTGCATTTAGGAGTCTACTATTTTATATACAGAACACCCCTCCCCTCCTGGTTTAGTCCTACATGGTGACGTAGTCGCGCAGGTAGGTGGGGCTTCTTTTGACCCGACTGGACTTGCGTGGTTCATTCCTGTTGAAGACTTCGATCGGTTCGGATGGTGTTGTCGTCTCTTCGGTCTTTCTCCATGGAACCGCCTGGAAGGGTGAGTCAGCCATTTTACTGCCGCCTGAGTTTCTTAGGCTGATGATTTTGCTGCTCCCTCCTGGTTTCTCTGGGCAGGTCGAGCTGGCCTGGCTGGCTCCTTCGACTGGACTCCTCTCGCTCGTTTCTTCTAACTGTAAGTCTCTCATTTGCTCTTTTTGGTATTTATTGTATTCAGTGTTTAATTTAAACGGTTCTTTATTATTTTCTCGTATTTCCCCCCCCTCTTTGGTTTGATTTTCGTCATTTTTTAATATTAGTGGTTTTGAGTTTGTGTTTCTCTCAATGTTATGGGACCAGAGCTGGTCTATGTGCCACTTCCATTCCCTGCCATCGTCTACGGTCAGTTGGTAGGACCGGGGGCCTGTAATTTGAGTAATTGTTCCCAGTAACCATAAGGGGTCCCCGGTAAAATTTTTTGCATAGACTAGGTCGCCTATTTCAAATGTCCTAACATGGGTGGAGGAATCGGGGGGGTTTTCGGGTGTGTAGTTTGGGTGCAATCTGTCTAGTTGCGACCTTAGTTTCCTCCCCATTAGTAGTTCTGCCGGACTTTTGTTTGTTACGGTACTGGGTGTGATATGCTGGAGGGTGAGTAGTCGATTTATTTTCTCTTGGACATCCCCAGTTTCCATTCTTCCTAACCCTTCTTTTGTAAATCTAACCATTCTTTCTGCCCTGCCATTTGCAGCCGGATGGGCTGGCACGGTTAGGGCATGTCTTATACCTAGGGAGGCTAGGTATTGCTCAAATTGAATGCTTGTTAGCTGTGGCCCGTTGTCGGACACAAAGATGTCCGGCAGGCCATGTGTTGCAAGAAGTTTGTCTAATTTTTTGATAAGGGTTTCTGTTGTTGTAGATGGCATAATTTTAACTTCTAGCCAATTCGAGTATGCGTCCACAACAATGAGAAAAGTATGTCCCTTAGTTGGACCGGCAAAATCGATGTGGATTCGCGACCAGGGGCCCTGTGGTGTTTCCCAGTCCCTTATGGGTGCCTGTGGTGGGGAAGGCCTATTTCTCTGGCATTTGTTACATGAATTTACCCAGTATTCGATATCCTTATCTATACCCGGCCACCAGACATAGCTTCTAGCAAGGCTTTTCATTTTGACAATTCCAGGGTGGCCTTCATGAAGCATATTGAGTACCCTCGTTTGTAATTTGGAGGGAATGATCCCCCGATCCCCCCACAACAAACAACCTTTCTGAGTTGAGAGTTCAGTTTGTCTGGACCGGAAAGGTTTAAAGTTCTCAGTTTTTTCGTTTTCCGGCCAGCCTTTACCTACCCAATTTAGTACGCGGGCAGTCAATGGGTCCTTTGCGGTGGCTCTAGCGACATCATTTGCAGATATGGGCAGATTTGGGCATGTCTCTATCTGCAAGGTGGTCATCGTTGGTGCCGGGTCTTCCTCTGTAATTGGTAACGGAGTTCTGCTCAAAGCGTCAGCATGTGAGATCTGTTTCCCTGGGCGATGTGTGAGAGTATACGAGTAGGCTGCTCGGAATTCTGACCATCTTGTCATTCGCAGGGATAAAATGTTCGGTGTTGGTTTGTTTCCCTTCAAAATTCCAAGTAACGGTTTATGGTCCGTTATTATTACTAATGTTCTTCCATATAAGTATTCGTGGAAACGTTTTACTCCTGCGACGATTGCTAGGGCTTCCCTGTCCAATTGACTATAATTTCGCTCGGCTTTAGATAAAGTCTTTGAATAGTATGCGACGGGTGCCTCTCTTCCGTCTGGCAATTGGTGGCTCAGGATGGCACCGACTCCGAATGGTGAGGCATTGCAGGTTACCGTCAATGGCAGAGTGTTGCTAAACTGGATAAGAATGGTGTTTGATGTTAATAAGTCTTTTATTCCTTGGAAAGCTTTTTTTTCTCTACGCCCCCATGTCCAAATTGTTTTCTTGTCCAGTAATCGATGCAATGGTTCCACTATTGTGGCTTTTTGGGGTAGGAACACATTATAAAAGTTTATCAGTCCCAAAAATGCCTGCAGCTCAGTTTTATTCCTTGGTTCTGGTGCATCTTTTATAGCTCTTACTTTTTTTTCGGTGGGGTGTATGCCCTCTCCATCAATTAAATATCCTAAAAACTCGACGCGATCAGTCATTAGGCAGCACTTTTCTTTCTTTACTTTAAGGTCAGATTCTCTGAATCTATTTAGGACCTCTTTGAGTCTTTTTTTAAGCTGTGTTGCATCTTTGGCTGAAATTAGGACGTCGTCAAAGTATGGCACGACCCCTTTTATGCCATTTAACAGGCGTTCCATGAGGCTCTGGAAAACGCCTGGGGCTACGCTTACTCCAAATTGGAGTCTGTTACATTTGAATGCCCATTTGTGAGTCACTATTGTTTGTGCTTCTGCCGTTAAGGGGTCTACTGGGAGCTGTTGGTATGCTTGTGCTAGGTCTAGTTTAGCAAAAACTTTTCCTCCCCCAAGAGAGTGCAGTAGGTGTTGCACAACTGGCACCGGGTATGCAATGCATGGTTCAGGATAGCCTTGTAGTCGCCACAGATTCGAACCGACCCGTCTGGCTTAATTGGTGTCACAATTGGTGTTTCCCATCTAGCGTGGTCGACTGGTTCTAAAACCCCTTGATCTATTAATTTATTTAGTTGTTCCTCTATTTTTGCTTTTAAAGCAAAAGGAACCCGTCTGGCCTTTAGTCTTTTAGGGGTTATCTGTGGGTCTAGACTAAAAGAAATGGGGGTCCCCCGATACCTGCCTAGGGAGCCGTCGAAGACGTCCTGGAACTCTTGGATCAGGTCTTCTTCCCAGTCAGTTGCGGCCACCCAGTCTACTCCGGTCATCCCGATGCCCAATGGTGTGAACCATTCGATACCCAGGAGGCTTGGTCGATCTCGGTTGACTATCGTTAATGATAGTACTGCGACATGTTGCCTGTAAGCGACTCGAAAATGTCCCAGGCCGATTACAGGAATTCGGTTTCCCTGATAATCTTTGAGGGTTAGTTTTTGTCTCTGGAGTTCCTTAATTTTGATGTCTGGAATTAGTTTTTTGAGGGTGTCCCATGACACCATGGATAGGAATGATCCAGAGTCAACTTCCATTTCGCAGGGGCTGTCTTCGATTTTTACAACTATTTTTACTTTCTTCCCACTTTCCGTCTGAGCACTTCCGATAGTGAAAGTTTGGTATGCTTTCTCCCGGTTAGTGGCTTGCCTGTTTCGATGCCACTTTCTCTCGGAGAGTCTTGGCTCAGGCTTTGCTGGGGAGTCGTTTCATCTCTTTGGGCTGTAATTCTTTTTGTTTCTGCAGACTTTCTCGATATGCCCCCTTTTCTTGCATGCTCTGCAAATGGCATCTAGGAATCTGCAATCAGCTCGGGGATGGTTTCCCCCGCAGCCAGCACATTCCCGCCGATTTCTATTTTCGCGCCCTTTCTTGTTAGTGTATAGGTGGTAGATTTCATCATCTTCCTCCCCGGATTCTGACGTCTCCTTGAGTTCTTCGTAATGAGTGGTTGTGGGAGATTGTTTTTTTCCTCTGGCCGGGCTTTTTTCATCGTTGCTTGCATTCATTTGTTTCATCTTATCTGCCGATTTTTTGGTGGCTTCAGCAGCCGAGGCTTCTGCAATAGCTTCGGCTACTGATATGTTGGGTTTGTTCAGTAGCTTGCTCTGTATAGTTGAGTCTCTTAACCCCAATATCACTCGATCCCGCATCGCTTTATCTAAGTTAAGAAACTCACACGCTCCCCCTATTTGGCGTAGGGCAGCTACAAAATCAGCGATGGTTTCGCCTTCTTTCTGGTCTCTCTGATAAAATTCATGCCGCTTTATTAGGTTTGACACCACCGGTGCATAATGGGCCTTTAATGTTCTTTGGAGCTCGGTCCACGTCAATTGTTTGACATCTCAGGGCTTTGCCAAAGCCTTGGCCATTTTAAAAATCGCGGGCCCACAGTGTGTCAAGAAAACAGCTCTTTTTCGCTTATCTGGGATTTCCTCCATCTCATTGCTCTCCAGGTACATCTGGAAATGGTTTACGTAAGATTCCCAATCTTCTTCATCGGGGTTGAAGGGTGCGGGCGGCGCATTGTTTCCGGCCATTGCTCTTTGTCTGGCTTGTCTGTCACTGCGTGCTCAATCTCACGTTTAGGACAATCCCATCCTCGTCGCCAGTGTTCCGTCCGGAAAAACGCGAGGTAGACCGGGTTCCAACAGCAAAGTCTTTATTTGAATAACAGTTGCAAAACGGAACATTGGCTCAAGCTGCGGCAGCCTTTTATAGTATTTTCTCTGCCAGCTTGTAACCAATGACAGGCATTTGATATTTGTCGCCTTTGAGCAGCTATGTGGATTGGTTATTTTTTAAACCAATCCCCATTCAAAATATTTGACCAATCAGAACCTTGCATTTAGGAGTCTACTATTTTATATACAGAACAAGTTAGATATAGATTACTAAGCAAATCATGGCTTGCTGTAATGGACTCAACCAGCAGGATTTTGTTTTATTTACATAATTCGTATCCAACTGCACAAATTCTGGATTGGGTTAATTTGAAAAAGTTTCACAGTTCATTACATTTGGTATATCTTTGAGTCAGTGATTACAGGTAGTCCTCAACTTACAACCACAATTGAGCCTGAAATTTATGTTGCCAAGTGAGAAATTTGTTAGGTGAATTTTCTCCCGTTTTATGACTTTTCTTGCCACTTTTGTTAAGTGAATCACTGCAGTTGTTAAATTGATAAAATGGTTGTCAAGTGAATCTGGCTTCCCCATTGACTTTGCTTATCGGAAGGTCGCAAAAGAGGATCACGTAACCCCAGGACACTGCAACCGTCATAAATATGAGCCAGTTGACAAGTATCCAGATGTAAATCACATGACCATGGGGATGCTGCAATGGCCATAAGCATGAAAATAAAATAGAATAGAATACAGAGTTGGAAAGAACCTTGGAGGTCTTCTAGTCCAACCCCCTGCTTAGGCAGGAAATCCTACACCACTTCAGAAAAATGATTGTCCAATATCTTCTTTAAAACTTCTAGTGTGGAGCATTTACAACTTCTGGAGGTCAGAATGGTCATAAGTCACTTTTTTCAGTGCTGTTATAATTTCAAATGGTCACTAAGTGAACTGTTGTAAGTCGAGAACTATCTGTATTGATGTTGCTGAGATTTGTTGCAGCTGCCTGGACCAATCCCTGAAATTTTCTTGGAACAATTTGGGAAATAGTTTGCTTCTGCCTGTTACCAGGCCAAGAGAACGGGGACTGGCCCAAGTTCACCCAGTGGCTTTGTGTTGCAGGCGGGGCTAGAACTCATGGTCTCCCAGTTTCTAGTCTGGTGGCTTCCCCACTACATCAAATTGGTTCTTTTCTCAGTACATCTAACCAGAAATACATTTGGGATTAATTTCTAGGTAAGTGCAGTATTTTCAGGACTGAAATCTGAGCCTGTGCAGCATTATTGTTGCATTCCAATTTTACAACAAGTCTGTCAAGTATAAGTATGCCGAGATGCAAAACTAACTCTATGGGCTCCTGCATAATGCATTGGCTGTCTTGTGATTTGCTTTATTATTTATTCCATTATATAGAATTGTTTTTACCCCTGTTCATCTGACCATTATTATTCCAGTTTTCATTTCAGATGATGCCCTGTCATTTCTCTCCCCGCCCTACATTTTCTGTAAACAGTCATTGATGGCTTTGGCAACAGTTCAGCTGGCTCTGGAGCAATACTTTTCATTATACTTATGAACTCTCAGGCTCTATTTTAGCTTGTCTAACCATACGTGGAACAAAGGTGATGACTTGATTGCAATAATCCTGGATTCAAGTTGAGACACTGTCGAAAGCAGAACCGGGCCTACTGTTAAGCGGGAAAAGACAATTTATGCAGGCAGCAATTTTGGAAAGAGGCAGTACAAACACTCCCTTGCTGGTCAGTCCCAGCTGATGATTCAGGTACTATCTTGGCAGTCTGCCACCAATCGGATTTTGGTCATCTTCTCTGAAGGAATATCAAAAGTGATTTTCATTTTGAAAAGGCAACTGGACTGATTTTTTGAGGGAAAAACAAGACGTTTCACTTCTTATTCTGGAAGCTTCATCAGTTGTATTGATTATTAAATTAATAAACAGTTGTATTGTCATTGATATAACTATGACCTGAATAATTAGGAATCTTCATAGACATTTATTTGAAGAAGGATACACAGACAGGAGCAACAAGATTCAAGGAAGTGTAGAAAATTAGCATCCACCTCTCTCCTAGAAGAATGAAATATTTTAGGAAATATTAAAAAGGCAAAATATTGTATTTCCCTGATTGAGAAATGAAGAAATATGGGGTTTTTTAGAGGCAGGAAGCATACTCACTCTTAATAGCCCCCACCTTTCTTAATAACCCGAGCAGATATCAGCACTTATGAGATAAAGAGACAGATAAGCAAATTCCCTGAAACAAGGTCTGAACAAAGGTAGGGTTAGCCCTCAGCCACAATAGCAATTGCCCAACAAGCCCTTTCATTACATCACTCTCCAAACTTCAACCAAACTTAGCTCAGACAACTTACAGAGCCAGCTACATGACACTAGGGGAGTCTGATAACAGCCAACAGAATTCATATTCTTGCATGGGAATAGGAAGCTCAAGTTCAAAACCCAAGATAACATATAAAAACCTCTCACTCTCAACTGCATGTGGTCAGCTGCCCAGAATCGCACATGTTTGGTAGTTCTGCTTCATAAATAAATGAAGCCTCTTTCCAATTAGCCTCCAGCCTCCATTTTGTTTCCAGTGCCTTTCTCCCAGCTTGGAACTGGACCTGGATATTTCTTCCAACACAAGGAAAGCAGGAACCGTTGTATTGAGCTCTGTCAATACAGATACTCATCAACGTACAAACATTTGTTTTGTGACCATTCTAAGTTTTAAGAGCACTGGAAAAAAAAGTGACTTATGATCAGTTCCTACACTTAAACAACCATCACAGAATCTCCATAGTCTCATCAAAATCCAGCTGTTTGGCCGTGATTGATGTGGAAAAGAATGAAATTCTGACTTTGGGTTTTACAGATTAGACTGGTAGATTTTTATAGAAGTGACTTGTTCACACTATTATGGAAAAGCCAAAAGTTGTGATTAATGCCTTATGTAACAGAGAGAGTCAGAAATCAATGCTTCTTTTTCTTTTCCCTATCTTTCCTCATTTCTCTTCCCCCTCCCCCCTCCCGCCTCACTGCTCTTCTATTTAAGGCCATGTCACATCGCCCAACGGATGCAAAAAGGACACAACGGAAGAGAAAAATGTTACATCCGTTCTTATCCGCGCTCAAAAGGGGTGAAAATTTGCATAATTGGAGCAGATAACACGGACGCAGGGAGGACGCAGGGCGGATGCAAAGCGGATGTGGAAAGGAAGCCCAGCGGATGGAAGCAGATGGCGCGTCCGCTAGGTTTCCGGGGGGCCTCAGCAAAGCGGATGCGGAACGGAAACAACAGATGCAGAACGGATGCACAGCGGATGAAGCGGATGCACAGTGGAAGCCTAACGGATGCCTGGCATTAATTGCGCATGCGGGGAGGATGCATTGCGCAAGCCCCGTGGATATAAAGGGAAGCAGCTCGCACGTGGCCAGCATTTGGAGGAAAGACCTGCTGCTGGATACCTCGAGTTCTTGCCTGCATGTCTGCCTGCAAGCCTTGCTGCCAGCCTGCCTCCAAGCCTGCCTCCCAGCCTGCCTTCCAGCCTCCCTTCCAGCCTTGCTGGCAGCCTGCCTTCCAGCCTCCCTTCCAGTCTTGCTGGCAGCCTGCCTTCCAGCCTCCCTTCCAGCCTTGCTGGCAGCCTGCCTTCCAGCCTCCCTGCTAGCCAGTCTGTCTGCCAGCCTTGGTGACTGCCTTCCTGCCAGCCTTGGTGCCTGCCTTCCTGCCAGCCTTCCTTCCAGGCTTCCTAACAGGCTTCCTGCCAGCCTTGGTGCCAGCCTTCCTGCCAGCCTTGGTGCCTGCCAGCCTTCCTGCAAGCCTTCCTGCCAGCCAGCAACCCCACAACCATGGGGAAGAAGCGAAAGTCTCAGCAACCTGCCGCCATCCCTGGCAAGAGGGACAGGGCCACCCTCCCACCCCATGTCCCTGACTCATCTTCTGCTGGGGCTTCTGCTGCTTGGGCTCGCTCTTCTGTTGCTGGAGCTTCTGCTGTAGCTGCTCCTGGCAGTGGTGCTTCTGCTGCGTACTCTGCTGAAGCTGCTCCTGGCGGTGGTGCTTCTGCTGCTGCATACTATGCTGAAGCTGCTCCTGGTCCTGCTGGTCCTGCTGGTCCTGCTCATTCTGCTCGTGCTCCTGGTCTTGCTGACCCTGCTGCTGGTGCTTACTCTGCTGCTGCTGATCCTGGTCTTGCTGCTGCTGCTGCTGCTGCTGCTGCTTCTGATTATGATCCTGCTGGTGATTATGCTGCTGCTGCTGCTGCTGCTGCTGCTGCTGCTGCTGCTGATTATGATCCTTCTGGTGATGATGCTGATGATGATGATGCTGTTGGTGTGGAGGAGCAGCCCCTACAACCTGGAAGCCCCTCTGATGAGGGCCTATCTGGTTTTGCCAAAGGGAGGAAGAGGCGTATGCAACAACGGGAGAGGAGGCAGTACTACGTTGAGGAAGCGTACGAGGATGAGGTGCTGGAGTGGCTGAGAGAGAACAACTATCTGTGGCGGAAGGGACACCGGCTGTACAGGGACACCAAGAGGAAGCAGGCTGCTTGGAGAGAGAGGGTGGAGAGTCTGGGCTACACATTGGATGTGCTCCTCGGCTGGTGGAAGCACATGCACACCTGGTACGGGAAGCTGCACCTCAAAAAATCTGGCCAGGCCATGGTTAAGCTGACGGACAGAGAGAACTATGTCATGGCCAAGTGCAGCTTCCTGAAGGGTCCACCACCGAGGAGCACCAGCAGCCCAAATCTCTACCCTCTCTCTCTGGCAGCCTGCTGGGAGCCAGTCCTCTGGCGGCTGAGAGTCAGTCCCTGTCTCCATGCAGGTATCTGTGGAGCGTGCCACGGCGAAGAACCCCCAGGCAGCTGTTGAAAGCATGGTGGAGAGCGAGGAGGACTCCCTGGTGCGGTGGGAGAAAGGAGACATCAAGTCCACCGCTGCTGAAGCCGCATCCACCCACACCTCCGCCTCCACAGTAAGGCAGAGAGCCAGACCGCAGGAGGGGCAGAGCCACAAGGTCCTGGTGGAGATCAGGGACAGCATCCGCACCAGCATAGGTCTCCTCTCTCAGCTGGTCCCCATCGACTCCTCCTCCTCCAACCGCAAGCCCTTCCTCAATTATGTCAACCAGACCCTCAAGGAGATGGCGGATCCCCAGTACCAGGTGGTGAAGGAAAGGATCACCACGCTGCTTAACAACCCTCCAGACCCAGAGGAACCTGCTCCCACCCAGTCCAGGTCTGGTCCTCCACCCCAGGTGATGTCCCTCCCATACCAAGGCTTCCCACAGCCCCTCACCTACCAGGGCTACAGCTACCCGGAGGTCCAGCAGCACAGACAGCAACCCTTCCAAATGCAGGCACAGAGTCATCGGGCGACACCGTTGCCACCGGTTCCAATGATGCCACCGATGCCAACCACAATAATGCCACCCACGACAGCGATGCCAGCCATGCCAATGATGCCACCCATGCCAGCCGTCACCCCGCTGCAGACCAGGCAGCCCCACTACACTGCTCCTTCCTCCATCCCACAGCCAAGCCCGGCCTCAGTACATCTGTCATCAGTACTGGGGCTGACACCCCATGGCATGGAGGAAGGACCTCTCAGCATCACGGGGCTGAGCCAGCTGTCCGACACCTTCCTCAACACACCGGCACCTGTTGTCCTCTCGGGGCCAGGCACTCCAACAACACCTCAGACCAGCACTGCAGCAGCACCCACCTCCACAGCACCTGCACCCTAACACCTTAGACTGGGCACACACCTCCGAGTGACCAAGAGGAGTGCCAGAGACTGGCTGCCTGGATATTTGTGGACTTTATTCGGACACTTGACTTGGGTCATGTTTATTTTACAGCTTGTTATTAATAAAGTTTATCTTTGTTTCACACACTTGCTTCATTAATTTTTTTCTATAAAGTCTGGGTGGAAACTTTTAGAAATGGTTTAGCCTTTGCATGCTTGTGGGATGGGTTAAGATAGCAGTGGGATGGGAAGGGATATCTGTGGGATGGGAAGGGATACCTGTGGGATGGGCAGGGATACCTATGGGATGGGTAATAGTTGTGGGATAGATAAACCTCCAGTGCAAGCATACTGGGACTGTATGGTCCACCCTCCCAGGTGCCACCCCTATGGCCCTTCATTATCAATTACAATGTAAGTATTGATCCACACATGTCAACATAAACACAACTCTTTATTAAATGCCCTGTTCATTGTAGGCACACCCAACATACATGGGCCAATCTCATCAGTGTGATGAGGCAGGCTGAAGGAACCATCCATTAAGCATCTACCATCCTGTCTTGCCACTCCACTGCTCCAGCTGGGGAGTTGCACCAGTGTTTCAGGAGGTTGCGCTGCTTCTTCACCTCATGTGAGGCTCTGTTGGGCCCTTGCACATCCTCAGTGTCGATCAGGTTTTGCCCTTGCCTCCATTCCCCAGGCTCCATGTCCCCATTGCCTTGCTGGAGGTCCACGAGCCTGTTCTGCAAGACTGGGTAGCGGGTGCGCATGAGATTGTGCAGGATTCAGCAAGCTTCCACGATCCTCCTCATGGTCTCTGGGCGATGCTGCATGTTGGTGAGAAGTACCTGGAACCTATTGGCCAGGATGCCAAAGGTGTTCTCCACCACCCGTCTTGCCCTGGACAGCCTGTAGTTGAAGATCCTCTCTTCACGGATGAGGTATTTGGAGATGTAGGGCTTCATGAGGTAGGTTGTGAGGGAGAAGGCGTCTTCACCCACGATGAAGTAGGGCACATCTTGCGTGTCGTTGGGCAGCGGGTCTGGATCTGGGAAGCCCACCATGAGGTTGCTTTCCAGCCCCTCCTTGAGGTGACTGTCGTTGTATACCTGGGCATCTGAAGATGAGCCGTTGCCTGATACATCGATGTACATGAACTTGTAGTCAGCATCGACCATGGCAAAGAGGATGATGCTGAAGAAGCCCTTGTAGTTGTGATAAGTGGACCCTAAGTTGGCTGGAGCTTTGCAGGCCACGTGATTGCCATCGATGGCTCCAACGGTGTGGGGGAAGTTCCACTTCTGATACCACTGCTCTGCAACTTTCTTCCATCCTTCTTCAGTGGAGGGGCACTGGAGGAGCTCCTCCTTGTATTCTTCGATGATGGCCTGCACCACTTCTCTGACCACAATGTTGATGGTGTTGGGTGGCACCCTCCAGCCATACTGCATGCTGCTGTAGGTGGTCCCTGAGGCCAGGTGGCGCAAAGTGAGTGCCACCTTGAGCCCAGGGTCCAGGCTGGGCCAGAAGTTGGTGTTTGCCTTGGTCAACCTGGGTGTCAGCCGCTGCACAAGTTCGTCAAACATGGCTGGAGGCATCCTCATGAAGTTCTGGAATGCCCGAGTGTCTTCGCTCCTGAGCTCCACCATCAGCTTGTCGTAAAGTACGTACTGTGCTCTTCTGGTGAACCATCTTCAGAACCAGACTTTTTTTGGGTGCCTCCTTTTCTTCCCGTAGTACTGTTCACAGAGCCTGTAGATGGTTTCGCAGTGTTGCAGAACTATGTTGGCTGCCGAAAGGATTTTGTCGCAATCCACGGTGGACATGACTGGATGCTGTGGAAGAGGAAGAGGCAGATGAAGGCTGCAGAGGTCTGCATAGCTGGGCTGCTGGTCTGAAAGTGAGATGCAGACGAGTTGCTCCCCCTTTTTATAGGCAGTATAGGTTTTCCGCTAGGCATCCTCTAGGCATCCTCTAGGCATCCTGTAGACATCCTTAATATCTGCGGACGTTTTTTCCGTTTTAAATGCTTTGTTTCCGAAAGGCATCTGTTCTGCATCCGTTCTGCATCCGTTCCGCGTCCGTTCCGCTTCCTCCCTGGTCCGGGTGGATGGAGTTGCGCGGATGCCTAGCGGATATAGCGGATGCATAACAGATGCAGAACGGACAAACTGGATACATTTTCCACGCAAAAGTTTTAGGCAGCCCAAAACTTTCTGAGCGGATGAAACGTCAATAAACGGATGCTGGACGGATAGAGAGGAAGCAAAACGGAGGCAGTGAGTACATCGCGTTAACCAATGGATGGCAAGGTTTTTTGTCCGTTTTACATCCTCTTTGCATCCGTTGGTGCAGTGTGACATGGGCTTTACTTTTGTATTTTATAATACTCTATAGCTCTATAAAAATCTTTTAAGAAAAAAATCCAGTTGCTTGGCAATCTACATGTATTTATTGTTGTTACACTTCCCAAGATCATGTGATCTCCATTTGTAACCTTCCCAATTGCCTTCTGACAAGCAAAGTCAATGGAGAAAACTGGATTTGCTTAACCACACTGAGAAGAGAGTCACTCAACAATGTTGCAGGAAAGATCATAAAATTAGGCACAACTTGCTTACCAATCGCCTTGCTTAGCAATGGAGATTCTTGTCCCAATAGTCATCGTAAGTCGTAGGCTACCTATACTTAATAATAACTTCAGAGTCCTCTGTATCCAACAGCTTTATTGAAAGCCTTTATGTTTGCCTTCCTATTAAAGAATCATAACGTGAGATATGGATATAGACAATCAATAGGTCAGCTGGAGTTAGCTTGGTGGTTTTTCAGCCAGTCTTTGATGACACTCCATAAAGTGATAGCATCAGCTTCTGAGCATTCAAGGGTTTATGACATAGCAAAAAGATGAACAAGCCTGATATACTATCATCCTCAAATGTGGGCAAAAATAAGCCCTGATCCTTTAAACAATGACTGTTCCTCTAGAGTTTAACCTTCCTTCCTTCAGGTGAACTAGGCAGCCGGTCCAGTTAACACATGCTGAACAAAACATGTGAATAAAATTTGATTTTTAGTAGCTATATACATTTCCTTTGTTAAAAACAACAACAATCCTCACTCTCGTTCTCACCTCTATTTTCTCCTCTCTTATCTTGTTGTCCTTTTAAATTTAAATAATATGGAACAGTGTTTAGGATTGTCCCTTCTTTGGTTTGACAGCTGCTGAGAGACTTCCAGTAACCAATTCAGAATAGCCCTTGCCTTGTTACCTGGATGTGAATCTTCATCAGTCAATCAGGAACTCCCCCTAGTGGCTGGATCTGTCATTTCCAGGTCTCCTACCAAAACAGATGAAAACTTCTGGAAAGTCGGGTGAGGTCCAGTCAGAGCACTGAGCAAAAATCCCAGGAATTAAGAAAGAATCAGTGGTCTCTGCTTAGGCTACCTGCCAGCTGAAAGAAACATGCCACATTTTGTGTGTTTAAAGATTAACCTTTCACCACAGCCTGCCTCCAGAAACAGCTACGACATCTCAATATTTCATTTCTGTGGATTAATCTTTTACAGCATCAATTCCTCCTTTTCTCTTTGCCAATTCTCCTTAATTTCGGGAAGTTGGCCTCTTTGATGGATGAGGACACTTTTTTTTACGTCTATTACCCTGCTGAGTTTTTCTTTAAAAAAACAACAACAGAAACCTGCATCTTTTCTATGGAAAAAAAAAATGCACTGTTACATTTTAAAAACGCCCTTAAAATAAAGTGCTTTCTTGAGTAAAATGATAGAATCTCTCTGTGAGGATTTGAGACTTGGAGAATTTAGACTAGGAGTGAAGGCACCAGGCAAGGAACCAGGAAACAGTGAGTTCTAGTCCTACTTTAGGCATGAATGAGGGGTGGGTGACCTTGAAATAGTTACTGTATCTCAACCCAACCCACCCTCACAGGGTTGTTCTAAGGGGTGAGCTGCTGGGGGTTCGCAAGGGTTCAGGAGCAGTTCAGAGAACCCCCAAATCCCACTCCTGGCTGACCCCGCCCTGCCCACCCTGCCCCTCCCAGGAGTTCCCAAGAGGCCTGTTTTGGATGCAAAAGTGCAGGGCGCACATGGAGGCTCAGGGAGGGTGAAAAACGGGCCTCCTGGAAGTTCAGGAAGGCCAGAAATGGACCTGTTTCCGGCTTCCAGAAAGCCCCTGGAGCCCGTGGAAACTGTTTTCGCCCCTCCTGGAGGCTTGAGGAAAACCTCTGGAGTCCGGGAAGGGCAAAAATTCCCCCCCATGGTGCAGGAGGCTGACTAGGCCACACCCACCATGGCCACACCCACCCAGCAACTGGGCAGAGAACCCTTTGCTAGAATTTTTGAAGCCCACCCCTGGTTGTTCTTGGGAGGGGGAAATAAGAGAAGGAAGGAATATTAAGGATGTTCACCACCTTCAGTTATTTGGAAAAAAATAATAAATGCAGGATAAAAATAAGTGAATAAATAAAGCTTCCTTTAAGACTAGTGCCAGCTAGCCTAACTGGTAGGCTCAAGAACCTTCTCTGCTTTGAGGGACAATTAGAGCAGTTCTCTGAAAAGAACAAAGGATGTTCAGAAGATCATGTCCAACTAGAACAAGGCTCCCCAATGCCCACCCTGGCACTGGTCTGCAGCATGCCAGCAACCAGGTCATGCAAACAAGGAAACTTGTGGGCTACAGGCAGCAGATGAAACCACACCCTCTCCAGTGTGCGGAAAAAAATCTTTGCATGGAAGCAGTCCCTGGTGCCCAAAAAGTTGGGGGCTGCTGTATTAGAGGTTGCAATATACAACTAGGATCATATTGTGGAAAGCTACAATGGCATTTGTTTTGCTTTATGTTGGCATATTTTGTGACCCATGCTACTTGCTCAATCAATATACCATGATTTATTGAAACAAACCAAGGTTTAGCTAGCATTGTAGCTTATTCTCTCTTCTATAACCTATGGAAGGTTCTGGACATCCATCAATCAAGGCAGTATCCCATCAGTCCCAGTTTATTTTATGTTCATTCTTCAACTATTCAAATAGTTTATTTCTTTCCTTTTTGCAAACTATTGGATCTGGGCAAAACTCAAAGAAGTTTCTCAGTGAGATACAGTTCTGATATTACTCGCTGCTTCATATCAATGGCATGAATCTTGAGTCTCCAGCAATGTGATGCAACAAATTCTAGATCGAGATAGATAAATAGATAGTTAGATAGGTAGGTAGTAGGTAGGTACCGTGTTTCTCCAACAATACGGCCTCCACCAATAGGAAGCCCCACCATGTTTTATAGGCATTCAATTTATAAAATCGAATTAAGCCCCTCCCCCAAATTAAGGTCCATATTAAACATGCGAAATAGGGGGGGAATGGCGGGGGGGCTTGCATTTAAGAAGTACTTGCATGCCAGGATATGGTGCTGCTGCGGCGTTGGTGGGGCACTTCATACCGGGAGACATTTCGCCACCGTAACTTTTCCTTCTCCCTTGCTGCCGTGGCGTTAGGGCATTTGGCGCAGCCACGTGCAGCCAGTCAGAGCTCCTCCCTGCAACCGGAGCCCTGAGGAGACACTTGGATTCAGGCGCTCCCATTGCCGCGTTCCAAGGGAAGGCGCTCGCCCGAGCGGATCTCTCCCTCTCTCTCTCCCCGCAAGGTCTGTGCTGTGGCTGAGGAGGAGGAGGCTGCAGCCAGTTCCTTCTGTTTACTGAGAGGCGAGGAAGCCGCAGCTTTGCACAGCAAGCGAAGCGCTGCTCGCCCGGGTGAGATTTGGGAATGAGGGGCAGGAGGAGGCATGCACACATCCGCGGCTCGCCTTCCCGGCTCTGCCCAGCCTGCATAGCTCTGGCGCAGCCCTGGCGGGATGAGCAGAAGTCCGGCGGGGAGGCACTCGCTGCCTTGGTGAGAGTTCTGCCGGCAGGAAGGAGGGCCCGCCTGTCAGCTGCGCTGGACGCCCCCTTCTCCTCAGGGCTCCGGTTGCAGGGAGGAGCCCTGACTGGTCGCATGTGGCTGCGCCAAACACCATGGCGTTCTTCTAATGCCGCGGCAGCAAGGGAGAAGGAAAAGGTCTCCCGAACACCAAGATGTCACCGCCCGCCCACCCAAGGATGCAAGGGGGGGAATTAAGTCACCCCCGAAAAGATGGCCTAGCCATTTTTTCGGGGGTCAAAAAAATATAAGGCCTGGACTTATAATGTGAGAAACATGGTAGGTAGATAAATAGATACCGTGTTTCTCCAACAATATCCCCCCTCCAGTAGGAAGATCCAGCATGTTTTCTAGGCATAAAATGAAACTAAGCCCCTCCCCCCAAATTTAGGCCTAATTTAAAACATGCAAAATTGGGGGGGGAGGTGGGGGGGAACTTGCCATTAGGAGTGCCCCGCGGGCAGCTACGCCTCACCATCAGCCACTCTTAATACCATGGTGGAAAACGGAGGGCTCCCTTACCTCTCCCTTACCCGGGTCAGCAGGCAGGCGGCGTCAACGTGGATGTCCGGCAGCTTTTCAGCCACTTCTCAGGCCTCCGTAGCTTCCACGGTTCCCACTGGTGCTGGCCCATCATGGTTTCCCCAGATTTTTCACAGAATCCCATTAAACAAGTTCATCCCTCATGTTTGCAGATGAAATTTTTCACCAAGGAGTTCTGCTCATAGCAAAAGAATTGATAACTCATCTTCCATGCACACGTTCCTGTTTATTACTTCAACCAGGTGAGAATACTGGACCAAGGAGAACAGCAAAAGAAAAAGTTGTGCAGATGGACTATTCAGAGACCCTTATGAATCATGAATCTTTAGCCACTTCAAACAGGTTTCAGGTCAAAGGTTGGATTAGGCAGGACCCACAAACCTCAGAGCAAAATCTAAGTATTCCTCAAATCTGCCAGAAAATAAATAGAATACAAGGAATCTTACATTCTTACTTGCCTGTCATCATCCAGGCAAAGCCTGGAACACAAACAGCCTACAAAGTTAGCTAAGACCCCTGACCCCTGGGAGTCTGACATTTCTTTCATAGGAACAGGAAGATAAGGGGTGGGATTCAGATTCAAATTTTTAGCAACCATTTCTGTGAGCATGGCTTGGTGGTCACGTGACTGGGTGGGCATGGCCAACTCAACATCACTCACATCAAGGGGCGCTTCTCCTTGCCTGGACTCTCATGACAGTGGGGATGCTGCAATGGTCGTAAGTGTGAAAAACGGTCAAAAGTCACTTCTTTCAGTGCCATTGTAACTTTGAATGGTCACTAAATGAACTGTTGTAAGTCAAGGATTACCTGTACAAAAATACAAAAAGCTTCTTTGCTTGCAAAAAACTTCCCTGAATATCAATCATTAGATTAAAAATACCTGCAAGCCAGAGTTACAAATCAGGCAGGGTGCCAGAGCACCTTGAGGTAAATAGTTAAAATGCAGTGATAACTATCAAAAGCCAACTCTTGCTCATAAAGTGAAACCCTTTAGCAAAGAGGTCATTTAAGCTCTCCAGAAAGAGCACATCCAGAAAAAGCAATCCTTAGATCCATTTATACCACTTAAAGATGCCAGCTGATCTCACTCACCTCACAAGATATCCTAAGGAAATCATTCAGATTTAAGGAAAGGTCACATGGCCCCCAGAAAGGCAGTAAAAAAAATCAGTGCCAAGCTTGCATTCTGCCTCTTGTAAGTATACCCCAAAAGGACAGTGCCAGATGCCACTAAAGCAGTGAAGGAAAAACCCCTCCCCAGATACAAAAAAACCCATGAGGCAGGGAAAAAATCAAATACAATACAGATAATTAAATCACAACAGAAGCTGTTGCTTGTTAAAGCAATTACCAGAACAAAAAGACATAGGAACTAGCCGAATTTCTCAACCCAGCTTCTTTTCAGGAACAGAGATTAACCTTTTTCCTTCCAAACAAAGATGAATAGGAAAATTATCCTATCAATAAACACAGGATTAAATGTCACCGAGGACAGAATTAAACTTCACCAAAACCTAGTTTTAGACCAAAACTAAGAAAGGGTATGTAAACTCACGTTTGAATGTCAATCTTTCTAGCTAGCCAAGAAGCCTTGCTGAATGTCACTCATCTTGGTTCCCTGTCACTAAAAGCTTTGCTTCATTATTCAATTATTTCTTTAAAGTGCTGATTATTGCATGCCGGCTGGAAGTATTTCCAGGGGAGTATTTCCTCCCAACAGCAGTGTAAAAAGCTTAAAACAACCCTTCCCCTTTAAGAAAGTACCAGGAAAAAAACCAAAACCTCCTTCAGAGACAGGTAGTCTATGTCGGGCTCTGAGTTCACTCAGAGCTGTCAGTTTCGAATATGCCTCACAGCAAGTCAGTTGGCCATGTCACCTTATCTCTGCTGCTGCGGGATCTGTATTTCCACTTGCACGCTGGCCAATGACTTTTGAATGACTCAGTAGAACTGAGGATGGATTCTGCAACAACTACGGGGCTGCAGGATGGATTCTACAACAACTGCAGGGCTGCTGGAACTGGCTCTTTATTGATGTGGTGCATATTGTTAAAGTGGGGTGGGGCACATAGATGTGGTAATTAGGACTTAGGTTAAAATATGGTGAAGGTGGTACCAGGTGGGGATCAGTTAGTGAGGGTCGGAATAGGGTAGGGATGTAGACACGAGACATTTTACAGGGTTAAGAGCATTTAGGGATAATGGGTTAGGCCTGGCCAGAATTAGGCTTATAGGCCTGGGTGTGGTGGGGTGTGTCTCATGATAATGGTGATAAAAAGAAAGAGAGCAAACTCAAACCCAACTCTAACCTTGTCTGGTTTTTAGCCATTCTTACCTGATTAGAGTATTTGTTGTTTGATGCGATATTGAATAAACCATCATTGTCCTAAAAAAGAGCTGGAGTTTGGATTCATTTAAAGACAAATCTTCCATACTCAAGGACTGGCTGAGAGTCTGGGCATACTGCCAAGAATGTAATAAGGGTGGAAAAAAATAAAAGGAGATTTCTTCTAACTACCAATTCTCCAGACTGCTTAGAAAGTTAACAAGGGGTTCTATAGAACCAGCAGAATCCCACTCCTGAGGAAGACCCAGTTCAAAGCCCAAGAGAGCGTCTAGACATCTCTCTCTCTCTCCACTTCATGTGATCTGCTACCCAGAATCGCACGTGCTTGGTTCTGCTTCACCATTAAACCATCCTTCCAAGCAGCCTCCATGTTTCCAGTGTTTTTCTTCCCACTTGGAACTGAACCCAGATGGGCATTTCTTCCAACATGCCCATTTCCTTAATTGTTTCCCTCTGGATACAATAAAAAGTTAAGATATACAAAAGGTATGTACAAAGGCTAAAAATTTAGGAGGCAAGAGTGATAAAACATTATCAAAACTGGTTGAAAGGCGAAGGGATGGGTGGGTTGCAGGGCACTAACCAGCCCTCCTTTTCAGGAGGCCAGGAGAATGAAGACCTGGCTCATTTTGGGTGAGGGATATCCCACAGGACGAGAGCAACGGCAAAGAGGACTCTTTTCCTGGACCTCAGACAATTGGAGTTCTTTAACTGATAGGATCTGCAACATAACTGGCCAGATGGCATGGGCTGATGTAATCGGGAAAAGAGAATTTCCTAGCTCTGGGCTGATGGGCTGATGTAATGGGACAAATTTAGTCCCCTAGTTCTATAGCATTTACATTACTGGATATTATCACAGATTTAGCTGGCAGTACTGCAAGGGATGTGGTGGCTCAGGGGTGAAGATGCTGAGCTTGTCGATCAAAAAGTTCAGCAGTTCGGCAGTTCAAATCCCTAGCACTGCGTAGCAGAATGAGGTCCCATTACTTGCCCCAGCTTCTGCCAACCTAACAGTTTGAAAGCATGTAAAAATGCCAGTAGAAAATTAGGGACCATCTTTGGTGGGAAGGTAACAGCGTTCCATGCGCCTTCACCGTTTAGGCATGCTGGCCACATGACCACAGAGACGTCTCTGGACAGCGCTGGCTCTTCAGCTTTGTAACCGAGATGAGCACCACCCCCTAGAGTTGGAAACGACAAGCACATATGTGCGAGGGGAACCTTTTCCTTTACCTTTATTGTAAGGGTTAGTTCTCAAGTGGATAAGGATTCAGAAGATGGCTTTGCAAATAGACCTCTGCAGAATCAATTGTTTTCAGTAAAGAGTCATCTCTCCCCACCCCACCCCATTTGCACTAAAGCCATTCCAGAAAAATCACAAAAGACTCCATTCAAATGGCCTAAGATGATCTATCAGTTCTAAAGAAAATAGTTTATTTGCTTAATTTTTTTTCTGTGCCCCCATTCCTTTCACTTCAATGAATCTTGTTAAGAGGTTTCTGTGTGATTTATGCCTGGGAAAAGAAATTACCCTCCAGGAGTTTGACAAATGCTTATTCTTGTCCTAAAGTTCGCACAGCAAAAAAATGTTTGAGTAAACTTAGAATGGGGTCATACGGATAACTTCTTATTCTTTGACATCTTCAAGGACAATGAAGGAATGCACAAGCAAGATAACATTTTCTGGGCTTTTGATGAATATCTTCCCATCATTTGTCCAGATCTGTTTGAGGAGTTCCCAGAATCAGCACTGGAAATCATTTAGATCATTTAGAGATCATTTAGCACAGGATCTGCAAAGATTCAGTACCAAGAGCTCTGCCTTGGTGTTGAATTTAATCCAGCTTTTTCCCCATGACACAAGATATCTCTCCCACCCAGGATGCCTTTTAACTTTTTCCTTGAAAACTGCTAAAAGAGGAGATTCTGTGATATCCTTAAGCCACTTAGCCTACTGCTGAAGTAACTTATCTTCATGTCAGAACATTTTTCTCTAATGTTTAAACCCAATCTTCCTTTTGTATTTCAAACTTAAAACTTCTTAACCAACTGTTTGTAGTAACAAGAGTTTATTCCTGTACAACTGACATTAACCATTCAGTTCTTAAGGCATTTTTTTCTTGGTATGCTTTGCCTTCTAGAATATTTATAATCCTTTGAAGTTCTTTCATAAATCTGCATCTCTTTGGATCAGATTTGCCAATAGGCAAAGCTGAGAGTGAGCACAACAGGTCCACCACCTCAAAAAAAACCACATTGCAAATATGCAGTGAATGCATTTGATCTAGTAGCATATTTTGGAATTGACTGATCCAAGAGACCATAACATTTTCCTTTCATTTTTGCTCCATTTTTTTTCTTCCTTCCTTTCCAAAACCACTTGTGACCATTGAAATTAAAGGCTGCTTTAATATCATTTATCTGCTTTTTAGGTTAGAAACATAAAAATATGTATTGATGCTATGTTTCTTTGCTCTTTTTTTTCAGTCAAGAGTCTGGTCTATATTTTTTTTTTTAAAAAAAAATATAAATCATAAAATATTCTTATGGTCTTTTCAATTGCAAAGACTTTTGAAGCTAAGATATTAAGAACGATTTATCTTTCAAGAAAGCTTTTGAATTGATATAATCCCTGGATTTCTGAATATTTGTTATTCTTTAAAACAGTATTATTATTACAGGTGGTTACAGAGTCAGCCAGATGTTTCAATTAGATTTGGCATTTTGATCTTCCTAATGAGTTCTTCCTGGAATAGGCAGATATTGTTGTTCAATGGTATCAGAGGTATTGTCTCAGGATGTAAGCTGTTCCAAGTAAAGCTGCCTTCTGCAATTGACTGGTGATACAATATACTGTAGAATAATAGAGTTGGAAGGGAGCTTGGCGATCTTTTAGTCCAAGGCCCTGCTCAAGCAGGAAACCCAATACCATTCTGGACAAATGGTTGTGCAACATCTTTGAAATCTTCAGTCTGGCCGGCACCCACAAGTTCTGGAGGCAAGTTGTTCCACTGGTTAATTGTTCTAACTGTCAGGAAATTTCTCCTTAGTTCTAAGTTGCTTCTCTCCTTGATTAGTTTCCATCCATTGCTTCTTATCCTGCCTGCAGGTGCTTGGAGAATAGCTTGACTCCCTCTTCTTTGTGGCATGATGTTTTTTTGTCAATGTTGATGGTGTTCAAGTGTGTTGGTGTGATATTTTGAGACTACACCCAAACCACCTAAAGGCTAGGTCCCACTGGCCGACAGATGCAAAACGTATGCATAAAGGACGAGCAAAAATTCGGGGGTGGCTCCATTCATTGTCATCCGCTCCAAAAAGTGGTGAAAATTTGAATAAACAGAACAGAAAAAAACGGAAAAGAACGGACGTGAGTAGTATGTAGTGGGGATGTTAAGCGGATGTTCATAGGAAGCCTAGCGGATGACAGCAGATGGAAGCGGATGACACCTCCGAAGGGGTTCCGGGGGAGAATTGCGAAGCAGACACACAGCGGAAGGGGCAGATGCATAGCGGATGAAGCGGATGCATCACGGACGCAAATGTCCGTGATGCATCCGGCAAACATAGGAAACAAAGCGGATGCCGCACGTATGTATATTGGATGCAAAGCATTCACTGCGCATGTGATGAGTATGAATTGCATCAGCTCTGCGGATATAAAAGGATGCAGCACGCATGCAGTCAGCATACAGGGGAAAGACGTGTTCCCACATACATCTAGCAGGAACACCATGGTTCGTCAGTCAGGCAAGAAGAGGAAGCCCGTGCCTACTTGTTCCAGCCCTGGCAAGAAGGACAGAACCAACATCCCACCCCCTGGCACTGACTCTGAACCTGCTGCTGCTGCTGCTGCTGCTGTGGTGGACCAGCCCCAAGGCCCTCAAAGCCCTGCTGCTGAAGGCCCTGCTGCTCAAGCTCCTGAAGGCCCTGCTGCTCAAGCCCCTGAAGGCCCTGCTCCTCAAGCCCCTGAAGGCCTGCTGAAGCCCCTCCCAGAGGGAGGAAGAGGCAAGGGAAGGAGAAGGGAGAGAGGAAACAATACACCGTTTCCAAGGAGCATGAGGATGAGGTGCTGTAATGGCTGAGGGAGAACGAGTACCTCTGGAGAAAGGGTCACAGACTCTATTGCAACACCAGGAAGAAGCAGGCAGCTTGGAGAGACAAGGCAGAGAGCCTGGGGTACACTGCAGAAGTACTCCTGGGATGGTGGAAGCACATGCACACCTGGTATGGCAAGCTACACCTCAAGAAATCCGGGCAGGCCGCTGTCAAGCTCACTGACCGGGAGATGTATGTCATGGCCAAGTGCAGTTTCCTGGAGGGTGAGATCCACCACCGATGAGCAGCCCCTTTGACACCCCTCTCCCTCAGACAGCCCACAGACAGCCAGTCCTCTTCCAGCCAGGAGCCAGCGAGCCTGTCCAGGCAGGTGTCTTCAGAGGGCCCCACGGCAGAGACCCCCCCAACAGCTGCACTCCCCATGCCGGCAGACTTGGAGGATCCCGTGGGGGATGATGCCCTGCTGTTACAAATGGAGGAACAAGCAGTAGCCACTAGAGGCCAACCCATCCCCACCCCCAACTTCAGAGGATGCAGGCAGAGAGGCAGACTGGAGGGCCAGGACGACAGTGTGCTGTTGGAGATCAGGGACACAATGAAGACCAGCACAGAACTTCTCTCTCAGCTGGTCCACTTGGACAGAGCATCCTCAGGCCGGAACACCTTCATCACCTATGTGAGCCAGACCATCAGGAACCTGCCCAAGGCCCAATACCAGGTGATGAAGCAGAAGATCACAGCACTTCTGCACAACCCTCAAGGCCCAGCTGAAGTTGCTCCTCCCCAGTCCAGGTCTGCTCCTCCACCCCAGGCGATGTCACAGCCCTTCCACGGCTTTCAACAGCCCCTTACCCACCAAGGCTATGACTACCAGGAGTTCCCACAGCAAAAACAGACCTTCCCAGTCCAGGCCCAGGTTCATCGCACACCACATACACTGCTCCTCACCCAGCTGCAGACCAGACAGCCCCACTACACTCCTCCTTCCTCCACCCCACAGCCAAGCCCGTCAACGGACAATCTGTCATCAGTATTGGGCCTGACATCTCAAGTCCTTGATGAGGGGCCTCTCAACCTCACGGGACTGAGTCAGCTCTCGGACAGCTTCCTGAACACACCATCCCCTGTTGTACCCTCGGGGCCAAGCACCCCAATGGCGCCTCAGACCAGCACTCAAGCTACAGCCACCTCCACAGTCCCTGCCCGCTTAACAGCTGAGACCATGGACATGACTCAGAGTGACTGAGAATAGTGTCAGAGACTGAGTTATTTACTTGTTAAGTTTATCTTTGCTTAAGACACTTTACTTGGTTCATTTTGCTTTTTTAATAAAGTCATAAAGTTTACCTAAGAAATAATAAAGGTTAATAATAAAGTTTATTTATTATTAAATAAATAAACCTTTAATAATAAAGGTTATCTTTGCTTAAGACACTTGGTTCATTTTTTTTTACTTGATAAAGTGTTGGTGAAAACTTTGAAAAAATGGTTAAGCCTTTGCATGCTTGTGGGATAGATAAGGATAGTTGTGGGATAGATAAACCTCCAGTGCAAGCATAGTGGGACTGTATGGTCCACCATCCTGCAATCCAGATGATTTTCTCCCCCTTTTTATAGGAAATATTGGTAGTCCGCTAGGTGTCCTTCTACATCCTCTAGACATACTGCAGACATCCTAAATATATGAGCTACATCCCAGATACAAACATTTTGTCCATTTTAATCCTTTATATACGAGATGCATATGCTTACATCCTTTCTATTTCCGTGCTACTAACGTTATGTAGACGTTCTGTGTACCTTTTGTTTCCTCCCTCTTTCTGTTTTCAACTGCAGCGAATGTGAGTTGAGGGGATAGCCAGAGGATGCAGAGAGGATACAGCAGATGTTTAACGGATGATAACGGACATAGAATGTTTGTTGCCCGTATATGTCGCGGATGTACATCGTACGTGGCGGAAAGTTCATCCGCTCACAAAGTTTTGTGCAGCTCAAAACTTCTTGCGCGGATGAAATCTCAGTGGACGGATGCTCCATGGATAGAGCGTATGAAACACGTATGCAGTGAGTACACAACGGATGCATATCATTTTCCAACGGATGGCAAGCTTTTTTTTAATGTTTTACATCCTCTTTGCATCCGTAAGTGCAGTGGGACCCGGGCTTAACACTTGTTAGTACAATTTTTTTCTTTCTTCTGCCACAGTTGTTCTACTTCTATTTGCAGCTCTTTGTACTTTGTGATTTTTCTCCTATTCTTTCTGTTCTACTCTACTGTCTCCAAATACTGCCATGTTCACTATCCAGACTTTCCCCCCCATTTTTCATATTGATAGTTAAGTTTGTGGTGTTGTGGCAGGGGCTCATCTGTGTTAATTTTAAAGTCCCCAGAGCACTTTAGCTTCTTCATTTTCCTTGTATTATTATTATTTATAGAGATGGGGTTTTTTTTCTCCCATGGATGGCTCTTGAAACCACTTCCGAACAATAAACACAGTGACCATCACAATTCTTTTTACAATATCATTTTGTGATCAGTTTTCACTGCTGCTAATGGAAAGAAATTGCTTAGTTCCACCGTAGGAGAGCTGAAGTTGCCATAACTTTATGACTTCCTCCACTCTGCACTAAATGGAGGGTTTTTTTGTCATCAAATTCTTGTCTAAGCATTCTTTCCCTCTCATTTTTCAACACTTTCATCAACTATCTCTTCCAAGAGCTTTCCTACATCCCTGCCATTCATCTGTCATGCTGCTAAACTAGTTCATTTGCTCAAAATCCTGATGTGCATCCATTCTCTCTCCCGGTTGTCAGGGTTTTTTTTTTACTAGTTTAAAAATAAGAGCTCTTTCAAAAAGAGGGCTGTTTTAGTTTCAATTTTGCAAGTATCTTTGTAAGGAAGGATGAGGAGCATACATATATTTTTTACATGGGCAGTTTTTCATTGGCCTAAAAAGCAAAAACAAAAAACAAAAACCTCTCATTTTACACATATAATAGCAAATGTAGGTCGATCTACCACTCCGTCAGAAGCTGTTGACAGTCCAGGCATTTTGATAAGGATGGTATCTTCCCATCGGACAGACACAGTGGAGAACCCTGAAGGAAGGGTTCCCAAGACAGTATTTGCTGTGAATCTAGCTGGTTTTTTCTTTTTCTTGCTGTAAATTACTAGGTGTTCCACTGATTTTGAAAAAGAGATGGCAATTTATAGGCTAAAAGCATGCTTTGCTGGCATAAAAGAAACCCCAAAATGTGCTTTAAAAAAGAACATAGAAAATGTGCTTAAAAAAAGAACATAGAAAATGTGCTT
>BLBF01000003.1:7392443-7412684 GCA_015471245.1 Laticauda colubrina
AAGAACATAGAAAATGTGCTTAAAAAAAGAACATAGAAAATGTGCTTTAAAAAAGAACATAGAAAATGTGCTTAAAAAAAGGCATGGCTTCAGAATTAACTTTTCAGGAGGTTAGTTAAATGTAAAAGTAGAGTGAACTCTTTTTCCTTTAATACTTAGAATAACTTTATTGTCACTTTGAATGTGACAATACATTGACATATATTAAGATGAAATTTCATTGAATAGAGTTCTCAAAGAGTCTCCACCTCCAATATACACGACATGAAAATAAATAAACAAACAAACAAACAAACAAATAAACAAATAAATAAATAAATAAATAAATAAATAAATAAATAAATATGCATATACTCACATATATTATATGACACAGAGAAACAACACAGTCTAGTTTGGGTGTATATATATATGTACATGGCAAGAGAAATGAATCTTGCGAGTTTATCAGACAAATGGCATTGGGAACAAATAAATAGGTATAATAACCATAAAATAAAAGGTAAAAAGGTAAAGGAGTTCCTGCAGAGTTTACTCCCATAGTCGTAGCCGACTTTAGGGCGGTGCTTATCTCCATTTCTAAGCTACTAAGCCAGCGCTGTCTGATCATGTGGCTAGCATGACATCCCACCGCAATGTAGAACGTGCTATGAAACACGGAGTGCTGTTATCTTCCCACTGAAGTGGTACCTACTGTATTTATCTACTTATTGACTCATAGGGCTGAAAGAGACCCTGGAGGTCTTCTAGTCCAATTCCTTGCTCATGGCAGGAGACCTTATATCACCCCAGACACCTGGTTGCCCAATCCTTTCTTGAAAACTTCCAGTGATGAAAGCATCCATGCCCCCAGGAGGCAAGCTGTTCCATTATACTTGCATTTACATGCTTTCAAACTGCTAGATTGGCAAGAGCTGAGGCAAGTGACAGGTGCTCACTCCATCATGAGGGAATAAGACTTGAACCACCAGAGTATAGACCAGTGGTGGCTGATCTTTTTGGGCTCCTGTGCCAAAAATTTTGCGCGCGCTTGCATGCTTCCGCTTGCATGCCAACACCCAGAAGGCAATGCACACACACCCATGTCCCCTAGGCATGCGCACGCAATCCCCTTACCCCCTTACCTTCACTGTACTTCACAGCTGATTTTCAGTTGGTTTGAGGCCTTTTTCAGCCTCCCAAAGGCTTGAGGAAGGCTTCTGCAGCTTCTACAAGCTTTGTAGGCCAAAATCTAGCCCTGTTTCATCACTTCCTGTTTTTCTGAAAATACCAGAAGTAACAAAACAGAACTAGATTTCAGCCTTCAAAGTTTGTAGAAGCCTGCAGAAGGCTTCCTGAAGCCTTTGGGAGGGTGAAAAAGGCCTCAAACCGCTCAAAAATCAAGTGTGAGGCACACACATGTGCAGTAAGGTAAGTTTGCTTGCAGCTCACGTGCTGGCACAAATGGCTGTGCATGCCACAGGTGGCACACGTGCCATAGGTTCGCCATTACAGGTATAGACCTCCTCTGGCATCTTTTAAGCCACCACACCTCTAAAACCTGAAACCATGGCTAGTAAATTATAGGGGCTGGATCAAAAACAACATGTCTTATTAAGGTTCAGGAACCAGGCCACTGTATTTAGTTATATTTGGTTTTTGAGAACACAACCATTTTGGTGAGCAAATCATGATTATCTGTTATGAGGAATGGAGGTATACTGTTTTGTTCGGAAAACACACGAGGTAGACCAGGTTCCAACAACAAAAAGGCTTTATTCAAACTAGTCAGTAACAGGAACACCCGGCTGAAACCGAGGCCAGCCTTTTATACAGGCTGACCTGCCGGCTCGTAGCCAATGGCATTTGTTTAAATTTGCCACTTTCCAGCAGCTCATTTGATTGGTTCCTAGTGAACCAATCCAATGCTTAGTTTATTTGACCAATCAGGTTTGCATATTTTGAGTCAACCAATTTACATATAGAACACCCCTCCCCTCTTAGTTCAGTCCTATGTGGTGACGTAGTCTCGCAGGTAGGCGGGGCTTTTCCGGACTCGACTTGACTTGCGCGGTTCATTCTTAGTGAAGTCTTCGACCGGTTCGGATGGGGCTGCCGTGTCGTCCGTTCTTCTCCCTGGAACCGTCTGGAAGGGTGAGTCAGCCATTTTACCGCTGCCTGAGTTTCTTAGGCTGGCGGTTTTGCTGCTCCCTCCCGTTTCCTCTGGGCAGGTGGAGCTGGCCTGGCTGGCCCCTTCCGATGGGCTCTTCACGCAAGTTTCTCCAAACAGTGAGTCTTTTATTTGCTCTTTTTGTTCATATGTTTCATTGGTTTTGGTTTTAAAAAGTTCTTTATTTACTTCTCGCATTCCCCCCCCCCCACCTTGGTTTGCAAATCATCAGTTTTGTCGGTGAATGGTTGTAAGCCTGTGGTTCTCTCTATAATTCGGGATCGAAGCTGGTCTATGTGCCGCTTCCATTCCCTGCCATCCTCTACTGTTAACCGGTAGGATTTGGGGCCTGTGATTTGGGTAATCTGTCCTGGTAGCCATACCGGGTCCCCGGTGAAGTTTTTAGCGTATACTAAATCATCTATTTCGAATTGTCTAAGCCGTGTAGAGGAGTCAGGGGGGTTTTCTGGAGTCAAATTTGGGTGTAACCGATCAAGGTGTGATCTTAACTTTCGCCCCATAAGTAATTCTGCTGGGGACTTGTTGGTTGTGGTACTGGGCGTTACGTGCTGGAGTGTGAGCAACCGGTTTACTTTCTGTTGGACATCTCCGGCGTCCATTCTTTCTAAACCTTCTTTAGTAAACCGGACCATTCTCTCAGCCCTGCTGTTCGCAGCCGGGTGAGCCGGCGTGGTTAGGGCATGTCTTATACCTAGGGAGGCTAGGTATTGCTCAAATTGTATGCTGGTTAGCTGTGGCCCATTATCTGAGACAAGAACGTCCGGTAGGCCATGGGTGGCAAAAAGGTTGTCCAGTTTTTTAATTACAGTTTCTGTTGTCGTTGATGGCATAACTTTACTTCAAGCCAATTAGAATAGGCATCAACGACAATCAGAAAGGTATGCCCCTTGGTAGGACCCGCAAAATCAATGTGTATTCTTGACCAAGGTCCCCGAGGGGTTTCCCAGTCCTTAACGGGTGCTTTTGGTGGGGACGGTCTAATTCCCTGGCATTTGTTGCACGAGCTTACCCAATACTCTATGTCCTTATCAATACCCGGCCACCAAACATAACTTCTAGCAAGGCTTTTCATCTTCAAGTAACAACCTTCATGTAACAACCTAAGTACCCTGGGTTGTAATTTGGCAGGAATTACCACCCGATCACCCCACAACAAACACCCCTTTTGAATCAAAAGTTCAGTCTGTCTGGACCGGAAAGGTTTAAAGTTTTCAGTTTTTTGGTTCTCCGGCCAGCCTTTACCTACCCAGCTAAGAACGCGGGCAGTCAATGAGTCTTTCACGGTGGCTCTGGCGACATCATAAGCTGATATGGGTAGATCGGGTCAAGTCTCAATTTGTAGTGTTGTCATCGCTGGTGCCGGGTCTTGGTCGGTTGCTGGTAAGGGTGCTCTGCTCAAAGCGTCCGCATGGGAAATTTGTTTCCCTGGGCGATGTGTCAGAGTGTAGGAATAAGCTGCTAGGAACTCTGACCATCTAGTCATTCTTGGGGACAGTATATTAGGTGTTGTTTGGCTTGTTTCCCGCCAAAATCCCCATCAGCGGTTTGTGGTCTGTTACGATTTGAAAGGTCCGCCCGTATAAGTACTCGTGGAAGCGTTTCACTCCAGCGACAATTGCTAGAGCTTCCCTGTCCAATTGGCTGTAATTCCGCTCGGTTTTGGATAGAGTCCTAGAGTAATATGCGACGGGTGCTTCTCTGCCATCAGGTAGTTGGTGGCTCAGGATGGCACCTACTCCGTATGGTGAGGCGTCGCAGGTCACTCTTAATGGCAGTGTGTTGCTAAATTGGATGAGAACGTTTGTTGATGTTAGCAAGCTTTTAATATTTTGGAAGGCTTTCTTTTCTTTGTAACCCCAAGTCCAATTTGCCTTCTTGTCTAAAAGACGGTGCAACGGTTCTGCTATAGTGGCCTTGTTTGGCAGGAACACATTATAGAAATTAATTAGTCCTAAAAATGCTTGTAGTTCGGTTTTATTTCTTGGTTCAGGTGCGTCTTTGATTGCTTTAACTTTTTTGTCTGTAGGGTGGATACCCTTTCCGTCTATTGAGTAGCCCAGGAATTCAACGCTATTCTTAATTAGGCAGCACTTTTCTTTTTTTACCTTGAGGCCAGATTCCCTAAACTTAGTTAATACTTCTTTGAGTCTTTTCCTTAATTGAGTTTCATCTCTGGCCGAGATTAGGACGTCGTCAAAATAGGGAACAACTCCTTGTATGCCATTTAGGAGGCGTTCCATCAGACTCTGGAAAACGCCTGGGGCCACGCTTACTCCAAATTGGAGTCAGTGACATTTGAATGCACCCTTATGGGTGACTATAGTCTGTGCTTCTGCTGTTTCTGGGTCCACTGGGAGTTGTTGATAGGCTTGTGCCAAGTCGAGTTTAGCAAAAACTTTGCCCTTTCCGAGGGAGTGAAGCAAATGCTGGACTACTGGCACCGGGAATGCGCTTGGTTGTAATGCGTGGTTCAGGGTAGCCTTATAGTCACCACAGATTCTAATGGACCCGTCAGGTTTTATGGGTGTGACAATAGGCGTTTCCCACTTGGCATGGTCCACAGGTTCTAACACCCCCTGGGCTATTAGTTTGTCTAGCTGTTCCTCTATCTTTGCCTTTAGTGCAAAGGGAACTCGCCTGGCTTTTATTCTTCGTGGGGCTATTTGGGGGTCTAGACTGAAAGAAATGGGATTTCCCCGATACTAGCCAAGTGAGCCGTCAAAAACGTCCTGGAACTCATGGATGAGGTCTTCTTCCCAGCCGGTTGTATTCACTCAATCGACCCCGGTCATCCCGATGCCCAATGGTGCGAACCATTAATGCCCAGGAGGCTTGGTCTGTCTCGGTCGACTATGGTCAGCGGTAGTATTTTGATGTGTTGTCTATAGGCGACTCGGAAATGTCCCATGCCGACTACAGGGATTTGGTTACCTTGGTAGTCTTTGAGGGTTAGGTGCTGCTTCTGTAATTTTTTGGGTTGGATATCTGGGACTAGCTGTTTTATTGTGTCCCACGATACCATAGAAAGGAAGGACCCCGAGTCCACCTCCATCTTGCAGGGCTTCCCTTTGATTTTTACTATGACTTTAACCTTCTTCCCGCTTCCTGCTCTCTACAGTGACAGTTTGGTGTGTAGTGGCTCGCTTGTCTTGTCACCACTTTCTTTCAGCTCGTTTAGGCTCAGCTTGTATTGGGGGATTTTGGCGTCTCGTTGGGCTATAGTTTTTCTTGTTTCTACAGACTTTCTTGATATGCCCTCGTTTCTTGCAATACCTGCAGATAGCGTCGAGAAATCCGCATTCGGCTCGGGCATGGTTTCCTCCGCAGCCAGCGCACTCCCAATTCCTTCTTTCGCACTCTTTTTTGTTCGCGAATAAACGGTGGACCTCGTCGTCTTCTTCGCTCGACTCGATTGCCTCTCCAGACTCTTCGTAGTGGGTGGTGGTGGTAGGCTGTTTTCTGTCTTTGGCTGGGGTTGTTTCTTCGCTGTGTGTGTTCATCTTCTTCATTGTGACAGCCGATCTTTTCGCAGCTTCGGCAGCTGTGGCTTCCGCAATGGCTTCAGTTACAGTGATGTTGGGCTTATTGAGTAATTTACTCTGTGCAGTAGAGTCTCTTAGCCCCAAAACCACATGGTCCCTCATCGCTTCGTCGATGTTCAGGAAATCACACTCACCCCCTATTTGCCTAAGGGCAGCAACGAAATCAGCGACGGTCTCTCCCTCTCTCTGGTCTCTGCGGTAAAATTCGTGTCGCTTTATTAAATTAGACACCACTGGAGCGTAGTGTGCTTTGAGAATTCTTTGCAATTCTGGCCACGTTAGTTGTTTAACACCTCGGGGCTTCGCAAGGGCCTTTTCCATCTTGAACACCATTGGCCCACAGTGAGTTAGGAATACAGCTCGCTTGCATTGCTCTGAAATGCCTTCCATTTCATTGCTCTCCAAATACATTTGGAAGCGGTCTGCATAGGACTCCCAATCCTCTTCGTTAGGATTGAAGGGTGCGGGCGGTGCGTTGTTTCCAGGAATCTCTGCTGTCGTCTGGCTTCTTATCACCACATGCAGGTTTCGCGTTCAGGATGATCCCACCTTCGTCGCCAGTGTTTTGTTCGGAAAACACACGAGGTAGACCGGGTTTCAACAACAAAAAGGCTTTATTCAAACTAGTCAGTAACAGGAACGCCCGGCTGAAACCGAGGCCAGCCTTTTATATAGGCTGGCCTGCCGGCTCGTAGCCAATGGCATTTGTTTAAATTTGCCGTTTTCCAGCAGCTCATTTGATTGGTTCCTAGTGAACCAATCCAATGCTTAGTTTATTTGACCAATCAGGTTTGCATATTATTTGCATAATCAGGTCAACCAATTTACATATAGAACATATACTATACTGCAGGAAACCTCTATGCCATCTGATTTTATGTGGCCCATGGAACTCTTTTGGATCATGACTGCTCAAAATTTCCTGCCCTTTTGAATTAGAAAACATGATCGCTATAGTGTAAACTTGTAATAACCTACTGCAGTAAAGTTAAAAAATATGAATCTTTTCCAAATGTTCTTCAAAATCAATGCTGACCATCTGTGTAATATGGTGACCTCTATTTTGTGCTTTCATCTTTCCAAAATATTTAGGAGTCACATTGTTGTTTGGTTCCTACCTGCTAACCTGGACAAAAGGATTCTTTCCATCATAGAATGAATGAACATAGAATCTCAAAGATGCTCTGGCTCCAAAGCTATATAGTATTTCAGAGGTTAACATGACTATCCTTTGGAAGCAGAAGTGGTATTCAACAGGTTCTGACCAGTTCTGGAGAATCGGTAGCGGAAATTTTGAGTAGTTTGGAGAACAGGCACATACCACCTCTGACTGGAGATTTTACAGTACCCTTCCCTTGCCACGCCTACCAAGCCACGCCCACAGAACTGGTATTAAAAAAAATTGAACCCCACTATTGTTTCGAAGGCATTGCACTGCCTACAATTTTATACTACTGAACAGCTATGATTCATCAGCATGATTTGCACCAGTTCAGTTTCCATCTAGATTTCAAGGGTAGTGAAACATCTGCAAGAAAACAATCAAGCTCAGAGAGCACCAAGCACCCCTCATTTCAATCCTGAGCTACAAATATTTTCAACCGATTCCTACATATGACAAACCTCGGTTTTAGATTTCTATCCTTTTGTCTGATTACAACAATTTGCCTTGCTTATTCCATTCCCAGAAGTAAAATGCACTTGTTGATAGAGCTAGTCTTATATATGTGTGCACATTTCTACACACCCTCAAATGCACACGTTTTTAAAAGTTTTTAAAGAAGTAATCACATGCTCTCCCCTCTTGCATGAAAGCAACCTAGAAAAATGCTGAGTTGACTTTCCCCCCTTTGATGTTCTCCACTATACTTATTTCCTGGGTTATAATATAGTGCAACGTTTGCAACCTGCTCATCAAGCGAGATATCATGTCATCTTCTCATTCTTCAGTCTCGATAAACCATGGAAAACTATTATTTTAATCATGGGAGAGTGAATCAGCACACCTCAGCAAGGGCAGATCATCTCAGGTACAAAGCTTCAAAGACGTTCGTGGCGCATGGCCTTTATGCAGCTTCCTCTATTTGAAGTCTTAAAGGAATAATTTCTTACCTACTTTTTCTTAATGGGAAATGTGCCTTAGGCAATGAGATACTGGAAAAGAAACAGCCAGCAGTTTAATCATGTTTACCTCCACTCATACCTCACAACTTTAGCGCTGTTTTCCAAGGCAAAGTAGCACACAATGCTGCATTTATTTTACGTCTTCAATCATTTCTGTGTTTTTGAAAAAGTTTGTGGAAAACTATCCTCTGACAGATGAGAAAAACAAAACAAACAATAGCAATACTGAGAGCTGTTCTTGTCTGTACTGCAACCCCACCTCTTAAGTTTAGATTTGATTAGCACTGGATGGGGAAAACAACTTGAGAATTAGGAGACTTGGCTAGACCAGATAGTTTTAAAAAATGCATAAATCTAGAGATGGGCAAGAGTAAGCTGCCTCTATATTGTTGTTGCCAGAAAACTACATGGATGTGTTCACAGAGTCATCGAAAAAATTCAACTCAAAAGATATGTTATCTTTTTGCTTGAAATGAATGCATGCACATTGGTGTACATATAAAATTGTCGTGAATGTGGGAAAATTCCATTTCAAGATTGAGTATTTTGATGCCACAAAGATTAAAGGAAAATTGGCTTGCAGGTAAATGGATGTAAACAAAGCCCTGGAAAATAAAATGCTGAGGCACCAATCAGAAAGGTTTCCAAAGCCCTGGAAAATAAAATGCTGAGGCACCAATCAGAAAGGTGGCTTTCCTCTCTCAGGTGGATTTTTTTTTTTTTTATAACGGGGGAGGACAGGCACCATTTTGTCTTTGAGTTTGCAGAGGCTGTGCTTTCTCCTCCAAAGCTGGCTGAAAGAAAAGGAAGGGAAAAGCCCCCAGCTAATAGTAAGAAAACAGCAAGAAAAAAAATGAGCCTTACGCAGAGGAATCGGTGAAACTAGTTGTGATGTAGATTTTGCTTTATTTCTTGGACTGAAATCTTATATGTGTGCACTTCTGGGGTAGAGAGAATATCAAATCCTTAGTTTGGTAAGATTTGAGATCAACTTGGTCAATAGGTATTTGTTCACTCCTTTTTCTCTTCTTCATGTTTTCAGCTTCTGGATTTCTGACCTTGCTATGTAGAACAAAGATTTAAATTGTTTCTGAATCAGGGTAGTTCATTTTGAAGGGAACGTAGCCTTCCTTGTCACCATAGGCTACTGAAAAACAGATGTCATCATTTGCCCTTCCCTGGATATGTCAGTGTCAAAGAAGGTTTCTCTGGAGTAATGTGACTGATGGTCAGCATAACCAATCATCCCTCAGGAGTTGTGGAGAGGCCACAAAATGGATATAGATAGAAGGAAGATTGGGAGAACTCACATTGAAAGTTATGAGGGGAGCCGTCACCTCTGTCTGCATAGGAAAATCAGTAAACACAAACCAATGGTAGGAAAATTAGAAAAACTGTGCAAGTCTTTATGAATGGGGAACTAGTGAAGAAAAATATTCAATTATGTCACATAAATAGATGGGGGAAAACACGACTGAGACATTTTCATTCAGAATGAAAACGATGACTGGTAAGCATCTGCTTAGAAAAAAGGCATGTTTTCTTTAGAAATGTAATTTAAGCAAATTTCTGTTCGTACATGCACATGGAAGAGGAAACTATCAACAGGCTTGAATAATTTGATTGCATATGGTGAACAAGAGAATTAGTGAGGATTGAAGAGCGAGAAATATTTCAAATATGAGACATGTCTAATGCCCAGAGTGGAAAGATAAAAAGGAGTTACTTTGCTAGATGTTGCTGACTATAAAGGGGCAGTGCTGATCTCCATTTCAAAGCTATTGAGCCAGTGCTGTTTGAAGACATTTTTGTGGTTATGTGGCCATCATGATATCATGGAGTGCTGTTACCTTCCCACCAAAGTGGTACCTATTTATCCACTTGCATTTCTAATGCTTTCAAACTGCTGGGTTGGCAGGAACTGAGGTGAGAACAGGAGCTCATTCCGTCACACAGACATTCAGCTCTCAAACCTGGGCTGCCAACTTAACTGTTAAAGTGGCTTAAGCGCTGAGCCACCACATCGTCTGTCAAGAGTGAAAAAAAGGTAAGAAATAAGAATTATTATAGTAGAACAATGAGACTAAGGGGAAAAATAGGACTTATGCATGGAGACATTTTAAGAAGCATTTATTTCTCAATAGAATTAATGAAAAATATAGGCAAGAAAGAGGATGTGGATTAACAGATGCTGAAGTGTGGGGAGCTAAATGGAAGTATGAAAAAGAATGCCTGGTAGAAGTGAAAGAAGCCGTGGATGAAAAAAATGCATATAGGGAAATAATTGATGCCAAAAATAATGAGAAAAAATATACTGCATAATGGATAAATAGGGGGAAAAAATCAGATACAATGGGTATAGTTAAAAAAGCAAAGGAATGTTAGTAGTAAGAGGCATAAAAGAGTGTTCTTGATGGAAATAATACATTGTTCTGAAAATGAGTGGCTAAATAGGAAGGCTGGTTAGCAACCATGAGAACATTTAGGAATGAGTGTTTTGCATGGAATAATAGTAATATAGACAATGAAAAATGGAAAACCACTGGTGATACTGATTAAGGCATTAGACCAGGTCCAGGAATGTCCAAGTTTAAGTCCAGTTTTAGTCATGCAAGCTTACTGACTGGTTTTTGGCCAGACACCTTCTCCTAGTCTTACTTATCTCACAGGATATTATAGAGGAAAATTGAAGCAGTGCTAGGTATATTGTCTTCAGGTAGGTAATAGATATAAAAAGAAATATACAACAAAATAAATAGCTGAATGCAATAAATGTTAGTGTCCGGGGAAAAATTGATGTCAAGTAATAAATACCATGAGAATGTGGGAATCTGTGAGTGTGCAGAAAGAGGTAAACATTGATGTGTATATGATGTCTTTACCCAGCTACCTAATTCAGAATTTGCTGAATTAAATCATCCTTTCTCATAATTTTGGCATGACTGCAGTTTGTTGCTCGATATGAGAATGTTGGGTTGGGAATTTTTTATTTTTATTTTATTTGTCAATTGCTTACAACATAATAGGCATAAATAAAAACATAGTTATGAATACATGGATACATATAAGAAAAATACAAAAAAATATATAAAAGAAACAATAGGACAGGGACAGGAGGCATGTTGGTGTGCTTATGCACACCCCCTACAGACCTCTTAGGAAAGGGGTGAGGTCAATAGTAGACAGTCTAAAGTTAAAGTTTTTGGGATTTGGGGAAAAAAACCAGTCAGATAGAGTATTCCAGACATTGACCACTCTGTTGCTGAAGTCATATTTCCTGCAATCAAGTTTGGTGTAATTAACCTTGAATTTGTATCTATTGTTTGCTCTTGTGTTGTGGTTGAAGCTGAAGTATTTATTGACAGGTAGGACATTGCACTGTATGATTTTATATTCTATACTTAGATCAGACTGAAGGCGGCGTAATTCTAGGTTTTCTAGGTCTAGAATTTCAAGTCTGGTGGCATAAGGTATTCTGCAACAAGTACAGGAGTGGAGAACTCTTCTTGTGAAATATTTCTGGACTTTCTCAACTGTGTTAATATCAGATACATAATGTGGGCTCCAAACTGATGAGCTGTATTCAAGTATTGGTCGAGCAAATGTTTTGTATGCTCGAGTTATTAGTGTAATATGACCAGAGAAAAAACTACGTAAGATTAGGTTAACAACTCTTAACGCCTTTTTGGCTAAGCATTTACATGTTGTGTATATGTCATGGCTTAGGACTCTCAGACAATGACTCCGATATTGAAGGAGAGGCTCCCGCAGAACCTCATAACATCAGCCTCAGGAGACACAAAGCCAAGAACCACCTGAGGTTGATCAAATAGAGAAACCATTTGAACCTTTGGAACAGTTAGATGAGGATGTAAGGCTTCCCACTCTCTGCATCCAAGTGAATAGAGCGAAAAATAGAGTAAAGACATTCTATGAGATCCTTGCCAAGCAAAAGACTAAATTCCTTGATTAAAAACAGGTGGCTGCAGCCTGATTTAAGAAGCAACCCTGACCCATTCTGGAAGCAATTGCCCAATCAACTGGCTCTTGCATGACATTTATGTGGATTTTCCACATTACATTTTGAACTTTGGACTAGCCGACAACTCTGGCCTGGATCTTGGAACTCTGGACTGGATAATACCAAGGTGAGTAATGAAATATCTGCAAGCAAACAAGTTCAGAGTACCAAAGACTCCATAGTTCAACCTGAGCTACATATATCCTCTTCTTTTGGTAGTTTGTTATGAGTGGGTTGGAAGATGTTTTATAGAATTCTGACTGAAAGGACATGAAAAGCAACAATAAGAAAGCTTTAAGAATTGATGCACAATTTTTCATTGGGCAGCAGGTGGGCAGACTAAATGTATCATTTCAGCAGGTTTCTAAGAAATACGAGGGCTATCCACAAAATAGATTATGTTTTGCAATTAAAAAAAAAAGTGTAGGATTTTTTTTTATTATATACACTTGAAAGTGACACTTAAATATGACTTTTCAATATATTCAAACAAATTGAGGCACTTATCATAGCAGTGAACAAGCTTTGTAATTCCATTGTCATAAAATTCAGCCGCCTGAGATTTGAGCCAGTCAGTCATGCCCGCCCGCAGTTCCGCGTCGTCAAAGCGCTGTGTCCCAAGCCAGGTCTTCATCCTCGGAAACAAGTGGTGGTCTCTTGGTGCAAGATCAGGGCTATAGGGCGGATGAGGAAAAACCTCCCACTTGAAAGCATTCAGGACTTCTCGAGTGTGATTTGTTGTGTGTGGTCGAGCATTGTCATGCAAAAACAAAATTTTTGAGCTTAACTTTCCTTTACGCTTGATCTGAATTGCTTTTCTTAGTTTTTGCAACATTTCACAATATCTCAGAGTTTATTGTTGCACCATGTTCCAGAAAAATGATAAGAAGCACACCTTGCCTATCCCAAAAAACAGTCGCCATAATCTTCCTTGCAGAGAACATTTGCAAACATTTTCTTGGTTTTTTGGGGGGAATTTGTGTGCCCCCACTCCATAGACTGCAATTTGGTCTTGCTGTTCACATGTTTGATCCAAGTCTCATCTCCAGTTATGATTCGATCAAGAAATGAATCTCCATCTTTGTCATAAGAGTACAGAAATGTCAATGATGAGACCATACGCTGACTCTTGTGGTTTTCTGTCAGGATTTTTGGCATCCATCTTGCACAAAATTTGTTGTAGCCTAGCTTTTGTGTAACAATTTCATGCAACAAACTGCTTGAAATTTGTGGAAAACTGAGCGAAAGTTCTGTTACTGTGAAACGGCAATTTTCACGAATCTTGTCATTGACTTTCACGACCAGTTCATCAGTCACAATGCTTGGACGTCCACTCCGCTGTTCATCATGAACGTTAGTTCATCCATTTTTAAACTTAATGCACCATTGGCAAACTCCACCTTCAGTGATGATGTTGTCCCCGTACACTTCACACAGTTGCCGAAAAATCTCAATCGGTTTATGGTTTTGCCAACAAAAACCTTATCACTGATCGCACCTCACAACTCACAGGATTTTCAATTGCAACACACTTCAAACGTTTGCTTCACACTTCACATTTCAAACGTTTGCTGTGAAATAACGGTCAACAATATGAACCTCCCACTAGCATGACTAGATGCAGACTAAGCGGCGGACGCACAGACCAAAGATTGCCACACTAGCTCCGCCCCTTCTTGCTACAGATGAAAAAGTAATCCATTTTGTGGATAGCCCTCGTATATTAATATGAGTAAAGAAACTGACTGTAGATTTGGCAGAAATGATGATGTGTTATGTTCCCTTTTACATCGAATGTATTTATGGAGAAATATTTAAAGAATATTTCTGATAGAAGTATGTTAGGTCTAAATGTACTTCTACTATTGTATGCAGACAATGCTGTGTAGCTGGCTGAAAACAGAATGATTTCAAATGAATATCAGATTATAAGATGCAACAAGGAATAGGGCTCCAAAAATTAATATATCAAAGAGCAAAGGAGTTGTTTGACAAATTAAAAAGTTTTTGCAATTCCATATTAGGCAAAAAAGACAAAAAATCTGAGACAAAAATTATTGGGGGAATGTTTATTCTTCTTCCATGTCTAGATCAATGTTTAAACTTCCAGAATGAATCCACTTTCTTGATTTTGTTGTTGGTCAAAATAAGTCATTATATTACAAATATTATTAATCATTAAGTATTATAAATAAGTCAAGGTTGACTCAGCCTTCCATCCTTCCAAGAGGGCTATAAAACACTGTAAAGAGGTATATAGGTCTAAGTGCAATTGCTATTATTGGTACATGTTTTCTGGTGGTAGCTGACATACCAGCAGATAAGCCAGGGTCTGCGTCTTTCCATATTCATACACCATATTGTCATCTGCTAAGAGCTTCCATTCAGCATATTGGTTTTACACTTAGCCATTCCAACTTGGGTCCTCAACCTTGGGTCCTCCAAGTAGTATAAGAGAGGTTGGATCCTTCAACCAGATCCTCCTTTAATGTTATTCCTTGCTTAATAGTTTCCTTTCTCCATCTTTAAATTCCATTTTGTTCTCAAACATTTCAGAATGTTTGTTCTTGCCATAACATTGTTCCTAGATCAGAGTTGACAGGCTTGGGGCAAATATCCGTTCAGAGGATGTGAAGGGTTATTATCTTGCTCAGTTTTCTTGGTGTCTGCTGCAACTTCCCTCCTGATCTTAAGTGGGGCAATGCCAGCGAGGATATATTTTCTCCAAAACATATCCTACTAGTAGCCGACATAGATTAAACCTGGGAATGTTCATTAAAGATGGGGAAATGAATGAAGAAAGTTTAAATGTGCAAATGTTAGCAGAAATGTTGTGGATTGTAGGTGGTCCATTGAGCAAAATGAACCTTTGCAAAATAAAGTGAAAATAGCTGTGTATGACAGTGAGTTTCTGACCTCTTTTTAACAAGGAAGTGAGAGTTGGGAACGTTAAGAGTCATGCAAATGATGAATGCAATATGGATTGGTTGCTGAAGAAGTATGTGTGGTCATAGGCATCTGTTCCCAATCATGGAAATGGCAAAACGACAAACTCCATTTTCTATGATTACACTGCAGTGTGTGTGTGTGAGTGTATATGGAATAGAATTTGCATTGCAGTTTTGTCATGAACATTCTATATGGGGACGTACAGTTAATACTTTGGGTCAGTGGTAGGATTCAAATATTTTTACCACTGGTTTGGTGGGCACGCTTTGCCTGTGTGCACACACTTTGCGTGCACGAGGGGAGCCAGGAGGGTGGATGGACCCAACAGCAGAATCGCGGAGAGAACCGGTTTGGTCTCTGCTGCTCATCAATGCTACCGGCTCTGCAGAACCAGGCCAAACCGGTAGAATACCACCACTGGTTTGGGTGTAAAGTAGATCTGTCTGTGTTTCTTTTTCTTTTCTTTCCTATTACACCTGTAGTTTCTTTTCCTCATTACATCTATCATGGAAGCATAGGGCTGGAAGTCTTTTTGGAAGTCTTCTAGTCCAACCTCCTGTCCAAGACGGGAATCCTTAGGCCATTGGATAAATGTTTGTCCATTCTTTTCTTGCACTTATTTACCATAGTATATAGTATATAGTAGAGGATGTGTGCAAGCAAAGTCAAGTGAAATTTTATTGATCTTATTTGCGGATTGAAATCCAGATCCAGGTTTCCGCTCAGCCATGAAATTTGCTAGATGTTGTTCTATCCATCATTGGCTGAGATTATGCAACACAAGATTTCATGGTTTATTGATCACACTATGGTTGGCTGAATGTGTCCAATATGAAAAACTCATTTACAAAAAAAAAAAAAGTGGTTGAATTCACAGTACTTTAAGTCAACACAAATATCACATCACCATTTGTTTGGTTTACAAGCCATGATTTAGCATATTGTGCCATACTTTCTCTCCGTTTAAGACATCAGGAAGACGATGAGTCATGAGGTTTATTTATCACTTGGAACTCCTTGGAAGAAGAGTTGACAGAAAAATCTACACAATGATAATAGTCGCTCTGTATGGTTCTTGGCAAGCTCTCAGCAGAGGGGGCCAAATGATAAAAGCAATGATGTGTCATTGGGATGCAAACTCTCCTCTCCTTTGATGCAGGTTATTATATTTCAGGCACATCCAAAAGGGACGAGACATGAGTTGTAATGGCAGAAACCTTTTGTCATGCCCTTGGTAGAGTTGGACTCTGAGGGAGAGGAAGACTGGGAGTGGAGGTGTGGCTCCAGAGGTTGTGGAGGAGGCTGCGGTAGGGCAGAGGCCGGCTGGGCAGTCAGAGAAAGAACCAGGCCCATCCTCTCTGCATCCTAGGACACGCAGGGAGGAACAGAGGAGGAAACAACTTGACTAACGAGAGAGGAAGCGGCCATGATCCCCCTCATTGGTGGCAGCTGGGGAGAATAGTATATAAGAGAGACAGTTAAAACAGAGCATTGCCAGAAGCAAAGTGTGTGTTATTTTGGGCTGAAGTTATCTTGGTTAGCGTCCCTCCAACAGACTGTGCCTTGTTATCTCCTTGAAATTGGTAATTACTTATCCTGGTCCGTTGTGGAAATTCCTTCATTGTAGTTCATTTTAGTTTTTATTTCACCTCTATTTACTCATTAAGTTTGGACTGTATTGCTTTCTTTTGAAGACTATTTCTGAATACGTTTTATCTCCAACTGAGAATTATTGAACAGTGGGGCCAAGTTGGAGGTATTAAAGGACATTTATTTACGTTTTGGATTTTGTTATGTTTATGTTACACTCCGGGTCATGACACCTTTCAACTTTTTGATGAAAGCCTGCACATGGTGGTAATCCTTGACTTACAACAGTTTATTTAGTGACTGTTGAAAGTTACAACAACACTGAAAAAAGTAACTTTATGAGCATTTTTCACTTATGATCGCTGCAGTATCGCTGTGGTGACATGATCAAAATTCAGATGCTTGGCAACAGATTGATCTTTATGATGGTTGCAGTGTCCCAGAGTCATGTGGTCACTTTTCTGCAACTTCTGACAAGCAAAGTCAATGGGGAAGCCAGACTCCCTTAACAATTGCAGCGATTCACTTAGCAACTAAAGCAAAAATGTTTGTAAAACAGTGCAAAAGTCACTTAACCAATGTCTCACTTAGCAACAGAAATTCTGGCTCAATTTTGATTGTACATCAGGACTACGTTGACCTTATATTGTTGATTTTTAAATGATGTACTTTTAAATATTTAATAATTGCACTTAAATCTCAATAATTTAATCAAAAGTTAAAAGTCTTTCTGGGTTTAGTTGGATTTATTTCATCATCCATGGGTCAGTAGCAATAACTTTAACTTAACATAAAAAGTCATACTTCCAAGTTACTCAGTATAAGATCTTGGGCAAAGCTGCATGAAAACACCCACCTTCATGATTATTTATGGGGATTTTACACTGACGGGATAGGGAGCTCTGGCTATCCAAATACTACAAAAGTAAAGGAGTCCTTGCAGATTTTACTCAGCTAATTGTTGCTGACTATAGAGGGCAGTGCTCATCTCTGTTTCAAGGCCATTGAGCCAGCTGTCCAAAGACATCCCTGCCATAATATAGCCAGCATGACATCAAGGAGTGCTGTTATCTTCCCACCAAAGTGGTACCTCTTTTTCTACCCCATTTGCATGCTTTCGAACTGCTAGATTGGCAGGAGCTGGGGCAAGGATGGGAGCTCACCCAATCGCGTGGTGTTTGGATCTCGAACTTGGGCTGCTGGCTTTCCAGCCGACAAACCCAACATCTTAACAGCTGAGCCACCACACCACCCCTATCCAAGCATTATGCTTAGAATATATATGGAATCCTTTTTTTTGGGGGGGGGGAGGTGTATTATCTCAACACAAGTAAAAAACAACAACAAAAGCCAAGTTTTCAAAATGCTCCTAATTCTGCATCTTGATGCACCCAATTACAGCAATTACTTTATTTACCTAGGCTATTTTATTCTACTCTCTTATCACCGGTGAACATATAATCAATTAAAGACAGACAGTTACAAAGAATGGATTGGATTCAGATTTAGCCATAAAGCAGCCTCACCAATATTGGTTGAGGCTTTATTTAGTCCAGGCATATCTAGATACATCAAACGGAAGAAGGTATTTCAGGTATTTGCTTTGTTGAAAAACCAAAATCAAAACAGCATCAAGAGAATAGTTGCCAGATCCTAACTGAACTGTCTGGATTTTTCTCTTAGTTTTTAACAAATTTGTCTCTCGGACTTCGGCAGCACAGGAGACTATCTTCTAAATGACATCCATTGACATTCTTGGGGGGGGGGAATCCTTCTCCATGTCCCCCCCAACCACCTCCCCCCCAAATATATGCATCCTTCTCCTCAATGTTATTAACATTATGGTAAGTTAGGCTCCTCACTCATTTTTTCTAATGTTTTTCAAAATGAAATAGAACACACAAAAGGGGATAT
The DNA here is from genome assembly GCA_015471245.1 of Laticauda colubrina. Taxonomy (NCBI): domain Eukaryota; kingdom Metazoa; phylum Chordata; class Lepidosauria; order Squamata; family Elapidae; genus Laticauda; species Laticauda colubrina. The sequence continues at coordinate 7,410,754 of BLBF01000003.1, forward strand.
TTCTTATATATGTATCCATGTATTCATAATCAAGTTTTACTCACACTTATTATCTTGTAAGCAATTGATTGATTGATAAATAAACAAACAAATAAACAAATAAATAAATAAATAAATAAATACCTTCAAACAGATACAATTTAGATAAGGGTGTTTTTTAAAAAAAGTATTACCAATGCCAAATTATCTTGACTCAATTACACTTTTTATCAGGGGAAAAAAAACAACAACTCTCAGACAGCAGTTAGGAGAGACATAAAGAGAAAATACGGTGCTACTTATAACTAAAAGTCGATAAAAATCTCGCAGTCTAAAGGAAGGGACAAAACTCATTACAGATAAGGGATTTCCCCTCAGAACGCTTCTCCCGGATTGCTTTTTATTTAAACGCCGGGCTAAAAAGGAAATCGCTCCCTTTTATCTCCCTCAGGATCAGCCTAGCTTCTGAGCTCTGCCTCAGTCTGATCGCAGCTCGAAGGTCCTTTTTAACCTCTCCGTTCTCTCTCCCAGGATCGCAAACGATGAGATCGTCTAAAAAAAAAAAACAAAAACCAACCACCACCAGCGCGTAACAAAGATCAAGAAGCAACAACCTCAGGAAGGATTGGGGAAAAAAAGGAAAGAAAAACAGAAGAGCGACTGAGAAGGTACCTACAGTATTTTAGGATGCATGATCGGACCGTTGTAAAAAAGGAAATAAAAAAAAAAGGCACAGAGATGAGAGCTATGGCGTTTTTCCCGATTAGAGGTGCCCCGATGCTAAATCTATATTGCTTTATGACCCCACCCCGCTGTCAGAAAATTGGGGGGGGGAAAACAATAAGCAGACAGCCTTACTTTGGCAAAAGCCAAACAAATAATAAAAAAAATAAATAAAATAAATAAAAAAATAAGCGGGAATGGGTTTGCAGATTTTCCGGACAGAAAGCCTTGGGCGCACGCGCAGTAGAAAGCGGGTCCGGGCGCGCTCGGCGCGGACTCTTGATCCTGTCCGTTAGTTGGCAAAGGGAGCGCGGTGGACGGCAAGGGAGCGAATCCGCTTAGCCCAAAGGCCGGGTGCGCATGCGCTGGAAAAAGTGTTCTTCCTCTCTCTCTCTCTCTCTGTGTGTGTGTGTGTGTGTTTGTTTGTTTTTTTGGGGGGGGGGGGAAGGAGGAGAACGTGTGTCCCTGAAAAGGGGGAAAAGGCTGTAAAATAAGGGTGTGAGAGAAATGCCTGTAATGTGCGAAGAGCTTTTAAATAGAAGAGTTCCGAGCAGAAATAATGGGCTTATGCGCCCGACAGGGTGACAAAGTGTTTGCGTGAAAAGGTTAAGGTGTTTTTTTTTTCCTATGGGGTTCCTCCATACGAGAAGCAAGGCAGGTGTGCGCGCTCGCATTCGGAGAAAGCGTGTTTGCACCTTCGGTAGCCCCGCCAAGAGAGACTTTTCTTAAAATAAAATCAATAAATAAATCACGTGGCGCGTGTAAATGAACCGCTCCTTCAAGGGCGAGGTTGAACTGCTGAGAGCCGGTCGCCCGTGGCTCCTCCGCCAGGCGGTGGGCGCGCGTGTGCTGGACACGTCGGGCCTCTAGACGCCTGTGAAAGCCGAGGGTGTGTGTGTGTGTGTGTGTGGAAAAGAAGACTCTGCACGTGCTCTCTACTCGCTGGAGTGGACGTCGTATGCATGCGGAGCGTGTCTCTCTCTCTCTCTCTCTCTCTGTGTGCGTGTGTTTAGCCCTGTGAAACGCAAGCACCCAAGGGATGCGGGCGAACGAGAGCGTGGGCAGTACCCAAGGCAAGCGAAGGGACGCCTGGAACAGGCTGGAAACTAGGCGGCACCCCCGTTTTGCCGGCACTGCTGGGCGCCAGAAGCGCGTCTGTGTTGCCCCTTTAAGAGCCTCGAGTGCGCGCAAAGCCCTCCTCCTCTCTCCCCCCCCCCCCCCCCCCCCCC
>BLBF01000003.1:7413762-7511723 GCA_015471245.1 Laticauda colubrina
TTATTATTATTTTTTTCTCCGATGTGCGGTTTTGGACATGCGGAGGCTACTACAACCGTGTTGCTGGATCTTTTTCTTGAAAATCACCATCTCCGTGCTCCACTACGTGGTGTGTTTCCCCGGTGAGTGGCAATCGAAGCGTGGGATGGAGGGCTGGAAAGAGGCTGGCGGGGGGGAAGGGAGGGAGGGCGAGGGCGCCAAGGAACCCCGCAGATGTCGCCCCGAGTCCCGCCTCTCTCTCTCTCTCTCTCTCTCTCTCTCTCTCTCTCCCCCCCCCCCTTTTCGGTGGACGAGCCTCTCGCTCTTGGCTTTTGCACGCCTGTATGCTCCGCCGTCATTCGTGGCCGGCGGGCTGTGTACGGTGGGTGCGGGCAATTTGGGATCCAAAGGCAGGGACGAGAGAGGATGCATTGCAAGATAATATATTTTTCCCTCCTCTTCTTGGACCCGATCTGTCTCCTCCCCGGGCAGGGAAGAAACCGGCTTTATCTTAGAGACGAGGCGGCTTCGTTCCCGCGGAAGCTCTGGAGGCTCCGGTTTAGAATTGGGTGAATGGGACAGAAGGAGGGGGGAAAAAAAAAAAAAAAAGACCTTTGTGAGCCTGGCTCGCTGCCCTTTGCCGTTTGTTCTCCGGACAACTTCTTCTTTTGAGATGCGCAGTCTTCTTCTCCCCCCCCCCCCCCTTGTGCCTTCCCCCTTCTGTTGGAGCGATGTGGAGGGGAGAGGGGAGACCTTCAAACCAGCTGCTTGCTGCACTTAATGCGGAGCAATAGGCTTCCCTCCACCCCCGCCTTTAATACAAAGTGAATGTGTCTGATTTGGTTGGTTCTTCTCCCTGTGTTGTTTTAGCTGCCACGACTGCTTACTACTCAGCCTTCCTTGCTGAGTAGTGCCTTCAGTTATCTTTCTCCTTGAAGTAGACACATGGAGAGTACTGGAAAGTATCTCTTTTCTCCTAATTCTCTCCCCCCACCACCACCACCACCAGCCACACATCCAAACTACTGGTTGAGCTTGGTAAATGTGTAGGCTTGGTTGGAGAGGCAGAGAAACTCCATCTGAATGTTGGAGAATTGGCTCTTTTATTTAAAAAAAAAAAAAAAAACCTGTTGCCATAACATGCATCTCCCTGTCAAAAATTCTTCTGCTTATTTCCTTCTACAACATCAGACCTGGCTTTCTTTTATTTTGGCCTCTTGGTTGCCCTGCTGAGGTCTGGCATTTGGTGCAGTGCTACCTAGGCAGACCCTGAGTGTGGCAGAGACAAAATGCCAGCTGTGGATGTGTGCTTGGTGGTGCTGGTGGGGGGGGGGGGGGGGGGGGTGGCGGCGGGAGAGAGAACCAAAAAAAATTCCCATTCTCAAAAATTGGGTGTGCAAACTAGCCATATCAGCCAGGTGGAAATAAAATGGATCGTGTCTATTTTGGAAATCACTGGGTTATCTTAATTTCTTACCTTGACTTTTGGCTTTCCTATATAGATGTTTGTGTGTCTTTTTATTCTATTAAACTTGAAAGGTGTCACGCTGTTGACCTTGGTACGGATGGAGAGGGGAGTCATAGAGTTAGAAGAAAGTCAGATCATGCTCTCAAGGGTAGAGAGAAAGTATCAATTCTGACATTTTAGATAGATAGTTGGCCTAAAACCTTGTCCAAATGGTCCCTTTTGGGCAGTTCTGGAGTCTAGCCAAAGTCATTTTAGGATGATGGGCATTTGCTTGATCCATCTGATTTCTGACATGCAAGGCTGTGTGTGTGTGTGTGTGTGTGAGAGAGAGAGAGAGAGAGAGAGAGAGAGAGAGAGAGAGAGAGAGAGAGAGAGAGAGAGAGAGAGAGAAAAGACATTGTGTTTGCCTGTTCTCTTGGTAGAAAACATGCATGTTGGAAACATTGTTGGAAAAATTATGTTGTGCAGGATGGATTTTCGTTTGCCCATATCCGTTTCTAAGCTGATCCCAGAGCCCAGAAAAAGTTAAAAATGTCAGGGAAGCTTATGTCTTCTCTCTGAATGATTTTCTCACCCCACCTTCATACTGTAACACAAATGGGCCAGCAGAGGCACTGCTGAGTTGCTTGTTTTTTCTGAACCTGCATTCAACATATGTAATAATACCCCAAAGTCTCTCAACATGTGTACACTGATGAGATAATGCTACATTTCAGAACAATTCCTGAAACCTATATTTAAGGGAAGGATGGGTGTCAGCTACTCTTGCCATTTGCTCTAAATTTCAGTACAGTTTTGCACATCACAGCTGGATAGATGATGAATGCCTGGAATTTGCCTATTTATTATTAACAGTGCATAAAATGCCCACAAGGATGGTTTTGTAACAAATATTCCAATGTTTATCAATTTGCCCTTTTCCATTTTTTCTTTATAGAAGAGATGATGACTAGCAAATTTGAATGAAAATATTGATCACTGGTGCAAGCAACTTCTTCCTGCTTGTGTTTTGTTAAAAAAAAAGCTTTAAAATCATTTGTTTCTTAAAAATATTTAAAGGATCCTTAGGCTAAGAAGAACTCTAAGGAACAAATCCACATTAGTTTGTTCCAATCCCAGAAAATGTAATGGGACTTCTTTCCATTCCAAAATTCATACCATGTATTTTAGAATGGTACCCTTAAAAATTATAATAATCTAAGTTTATCTAACTCTATACTGTTCATATTTGTAGTGTCCACACTTCTTTCCTGATTTTACCCCCAGTGCTTTTTTTTCCTTAAAAGGCTAACTTAATATGAATAAGCTAATTTGATAAAACAACTTATTTTCTTTGTTATGGTTGGCTTAAGTTTTTTTTTTTTTACTTTTCATTAGCACCTCTTTATAGCTATGATTAAAGGCAGAACACATATCTTTTTGATATTATTGTTTATAGTTAATACATGCATAAGATGAAATAAAAGATGGATAGGAAAAAAAGACTTGAGGTTGCAATTCTTTGATGAGATGTTCTAGCTAAGGAGTAAATCTCATTGAATGTAGTCTTATTTCTTCTTAAAAAACGCATACAGTACAGGATTGTACTATAAAGGTTTTAAAAAATCAGAGATCAATAACATCATAAAAAGTTTAATCTTACTGGAAGCATACCCCTTTTATACCTTTTTCCAGACAATTCAGATTGAGCCGAACAGAAAAGAGAAGGCATGGGGAAAAAAACCTTGCCTCTGTTTGCTATGCTGCTGCTTGTGAGAAAGAACCATTTATCTTCTTTGTATTGATTCCTTCTCGATTTCATTCTTCCATGTGATGCCTTTCTTTCTGACGCGGTTATATATTGTACAGTAATTTCACCCAGAAGGCAGGCTGTGGGAACTCTACAAGAAAACAAGCACTGATGTAAGTTTAATGTGACACTGGTAGAAGACTGGTGAATGTATATCGGTGGAATTTAAATTAAGTAGCTCTTTCTGCAATGGAACATTTTATGGATATTCTGTGCAGGGTCCAGCTTACATCTACAATCTACTACACTTAACAACGATCCTGGCTATGCAAAGGGTCAATATTAAAATGAAGACACTGTTAATTGAAATCAGTGCATCTAATAGGTTATAATGGTGTGTTTTTATGGTTTTAAAATGATAGTGGGTGTGTTGCTGAAGTGAAGTTGTGGGGTTTGGTGCTAACAGTTAAAACATTTATGCAGATAGAATACTTTGCACCAACCTCTGCTTCAGTCTTTGGCTTGGGAAAGAATTGGAAATTGAAAATAATTAAACCCTGAATAGGCACTGATAATGGCAACTTCACATTTTTATAGTGCTTTATTTATTTCTTCAGCTAGTTTGATCGGTACCACAAGAAGATTACTTTCTCCATAGTTTTTAGGTTGTTAAATTTGCTCGCTCTGGCGTGACTTGTAGTTCACTGCTAGGTTGGAGATAGGATGTCAACTTTTCTATGATGGTGGAAGGGACTGCATTTTGGAAACAGTACTTTTTCTGAATGGCTGAGGCCAACCAGAGCATCTGGAGAGTTTTATGAAGAACCAAGCATGGTAGGAGTTGTGATCTAGCACAACTGAAGGGCAGTCATGATGGGAAGAAAGCTCCTGAAGCTATCTCTGTTAAGATCTGGAGTAAAAAAATATGCCAGATGCAGGGGTATTCTATTGTAGGAAGATAAAAACTGCGAAGGTACTGACATATATTTATGTGTTTCTATATTTTTACTTTAAATTTAGACAGCTATTTAGTCACTGGAAAGAAACATAAGCCATAGCTTCTTCAGTTATGGCTTGTCTAATACATCACAGTTAGGTGGCTTTAATTAACATTGAATCATAAACCATGACAAAAAACAGAATAGCTGGCTTCACACTGTGTAGCATCTCATAAACAAGCATAGTGGTGTAATGCCCAGCCCTTGTAGTTTGTAAATCAGAGTTGATGTTCTGCAAAAGTGATCAGTTACGATCAGTATCAAGGGTGCCCAGCCTGTGGGTTGCAGCCACTGGTGGGCTGTGAGGGATTTGTAAGTGGACGTGGAAATGACTGGTGAGTGCATGTGTGCACACATGTCCTTATTTTCACGAGCAGTGGGTGAGTGTGTGTGCACTCGCTCCATTTGCATGAGCAGCGTACATGTGTGCATGCCGCTCATGCAAATGTAGCTGCACACATCTGTGCATGCCATCCACTTGCATGAACCATCCCCTCCCATCCCCTGTAAACATTGGGAACTCTGCAATAAATCTATCTAGAATTACACATATTATCATAGTATATGCTTGCACTGTTTTCAGACACATCTAGCTGTGTTTTAAAATGGTGGTATCAGAATACTGTAAATAAGTGTCCCTCAACCTTGGCAACTAGTAGATGTTTGAACTTCAACTCCCAGAATTCCTCAGCTAACATGCTGGGTGGGGAATTCTGGGAGTTGAAGTTCACACTTTTTTCATGCTGCCAAGTTGAGAAATACTTCTGTAAACAGTAATGCTGAGATTTCCACAGTACCTTTTTTGTCCTTTTTTAAAAAAGAAACTAGAGTGCAAGAGTGATAGAAAGTGAAAATAAGTGATCATGGAGGAATCTGCAATTACAAATCATTCACATACCACTGAAGTTGACAGGTTTTACAAATGCACAGAAAAATACGTGACAACAAGTGCTGGAAAAACAGACTGCAATGTGAGCACATGTGGGTGGAAGGAAGTGTAAGATCCCGAAGTTGTCTGTGAGAGGAGAGACAGCAGATTGGAAAATAAGTAGCCAGGCTGTGGCCTTCCTTCACCTAAAAAGTTAAAATGAGCAACCCTTATTGATTAACCTGCAAGCTCATAATTCTTAAGTCAAAATGAGCCGATGTGTAACTTGTAAGACTAAACAATAAGCAAAAGACTTGTTCTTAATAAGGGCATCCATGGCTACATTGCTGTTCATACTTATTATGAAATATTCTTGCCAAATTGTTGGGCTTCCCTTTGTCTTTTTTTTAAGTTTGTTCAAGAAATCTATGCAATTTTTGTTTGGGCTTGGGGTGGTGTAAATAAATATCAATAGCTATTTGAGGTAAAGAGCTACTTAAGCAATAATAAATGAACAACTATATTTAAACAATACAATTGAATTCTTAAAACCTGCTTTGATTTCTTTATCACCGTCCCCTGCCTTAATAAATAGCTGAAGAAATTGTCATATATGAAACTGAAGTCATTTAGTAGTTCTTTGACCCTCTAATTTTGGATATTTTGGGGGTATAGCTTCATTTAAGTGAAGTCCATTATGATCAAAGGGATTTGAACAAGATGCTTTATAGCAAACTCATGATGACATGTCACATGACATATAACTTCCCCCCTTTGCTAAAATGGGGTGGGTGTGGCCAATGCATAATGCATCGGGCCCTTGGGCCGTGAGTTTGACAACCCTGCTTTATACGTTGAAGACATTGATAATTTCAGGTTCTGTACCATGCCACACTTTTTCAATCAGTTGTCTAGTTTATCATATATTCAGCTGTAAATCATGGACTGTTATAAAATGGTAAACTATCCATTAACAAACTATAGTAAAGTAAAACTAAAGAACCTAAAGAGTATGTATTACTGTAGTGCAATGACTCATGTTAAATGGTGTGATTTGCATGATTTTGCAGACTCAGTAGTTCATTCAACAAATGTTGGTTAAACAGGCTTAACACATTATGTAGATGGTCCCTTGGGATGAGTTGTCTAAATATTCTTAAATTTAAATTTCTTTGGTATAGAAAAGTTTTCAGCAGATGGCAGCATCTAGCTACCCTTGGCTGATTTTTAAAAAAATAAAATTTCAGACTTAGCTAGTGTTAGGATGGGAGGCCACTAGGAAACCCTAGAGGTTAGATCCAGACAGGAAGTTGAAAATTATCCCAGAAGACAGCATGATAAACCCACTTTCCTGCTGTTGTCAGGAAAACAACTTGCAAATTTCTATTTAGTCAGGCTCAGTTCAAAAGACTCTGACTTAATGGAAAGCAAAAAAACATTTTTCAACAAAACGTTTGTGTCCCTTCCTATTCAATAAGATTAAATCTAGGGAAATCTAGTTTAAATAATTTTGAATTGGCTTACATCGCCTGTGTGGAAATTTTAAAAAAGTATTGGCTTTGCAGTATGTATTTTCTTAGGAACTTCATTTATTATTTCACTCTTTCCCTTGGGGGTTGTTATTGAATTGTTTTGGAGCACATATGCAATTTATTGAGGCAGATTTATTATAATTTGAGAGATTCTGCCTAGTCAAGGTTTTTTTTTTTGTAGTTTTATCTTTCTTACTGTATCCGTAAGCGTTTAAAAGCCAGTTCCTTGCATCTTATTCATGTAAGCTATTTAAGTTCCTTTTTTAAAAAAATGTGCTTGAAATGCGGACTTAACTTACAAAAGGATTTGGGATGTCCTTTAGAAAGCATGGAATATAGAACAGAGGGTCCTCTAAGATTTGTCTTGGCCCCAAAACTTGTTGGAAATGACAAATCTTACATGCTTTTTCCTTTTCCCCTCATGCTCTGTGTTTTTCTGGAAATGTCTAATGAAGTCCTTGAAGATTAAGGATGTCAATTATCTCTGTCTTCTTTCCTAGGCAGTAGACATGAACTTGTAAGCAGGCTTCAGAAGAAGAAGCGGCTGAGGGAAGACTTTTGATATCGCCTAGCAAGTTTATGGAAGCTAGTTCTGTAGTTACTGATGCAAGGGTGTAGCTTTTGAAACCTTGCAGAGTCTTAGAAGCTGAATATCACAATAAATATAGTTTGGGAAGGGAGAAAAAGGGGTTTTGCACCCAGGCTAGCGTGAAAATGTTACATCTGGTTTTGGTTTGGGCATGTAAGGCATGGAAAAGCTAATTACTAGTTTTAGAGTTTATTTTATTAAGCATTTATATCTATATATCTATGTCTGTTGAAATTTTTGTAGGCTCCATTATTTGAAGATGTTATTTTTAAGTGCTCATTTTTTTTCCTTGGAGGTTTTTTTAAAAATAAAATAACTTGTTATAGATGTTATACATGGAATAGCCATCACCCTCAATCCAAGGATCTTGATGGTCTTGATGCAATATTTTGGCTAGAGCAAATAAATGCTTAGGTCTCAGCAGGAAGAGAAGAAGAGAAAGAAATATATAAGAAATGCATATAAGAAATGCTTGTAACTCATGATATGCTTTGAGTACCAACATTCTACCAGTTGGATTTCGGATGTTGTATTGCCAAATGCCCTTTTAATGGAAACCTTTGCTTTTTAAAAAAATGACACAGCATTGTAGTCTGGTACTTTGTAATCAGATATAAGAGAAAAAGGCTAAGATTCTATACAGTGTGATGAGAACTGCTTTTTCATACCAGCAGATTTCAGAAATCCTGTTAGTTCTGATTTTAAATCTTCCATTGCTAGTCCTAACTTCTTTGGTAAGTGTGGAACCTAGTTATCCTATTGATAAATGCTAGTAGGACTAATTTTCAAGTCCATCTTGGCATCTCAAAAAGGAATTGGGAAAAGAGGCTAGTCTTTCTTCCTATATTCAGTTGCCCGAATATAGATTTCTCATTTGAAGGTGAAATGCTCATTGGAATTATTGTATTATAATCTTAAAACTCTTCCTAATCTAATCACAGCTCTGAGATACTAATGCATTGGATAACTGTTTGTAATCCAGGTAGCTACATTAAGTCTGACAATAAGATGCTTAACTTTAGATAACGTAATTCTGGGTGATTGGACACTCTGTATCCAAACAAATTTGCTTTTTCAAGATATGGTTGTTAGCTGCTCTCAATGGAGTCGTATGCTGCCCTTTTTAACATTCTTAAGGACTAAATTAACCAAAGATTGGTAAACTACTAGATCTGACCCCCTCTGTTGTAGCCCTGGAAATTTAGATTTTCTGCTTTCATTTTTTAAAAATTGGACCATCAAAACAAAGGCTCCTCTGCTTTACATATAAAATGATTTGTTTTTAAAGCAATTTTAAATTAAATTTAAACAAAGCCGATTCATGCGATGGGTAGCTAGATAAATTTGAGAAAAATAAAGAAGCTTAGAATGGAGTTGGCAGAGATGGTTAAACTGGCTATTTTGGGCAGAGATGGCAAAACTGATTATTTTGATTAAAGAGAAGAATTTATCTAGTTACTGTATGTTTCCATTTAAAAATATTCAACCTGAAACTGAAAAAAATGAAACTTTGATTTTAGGTTTGGAGGATTAGAATGATTTTGTAGCTATAATTGGCTTGAAATAGGGAAATTGTAAAGCAAAAGGTTGAGGGTTTTATTTTTGTACTCTATTGCACTGAAAAATGTTTTCCTTTCTCTTTGCACCCTTCTTTCTCTTAGCTTGTATCCTTTTGTATTTTTATCTTCCAATAAAATTCAGTAATATATCAATAAACAAGCTTACACAAATACTTTCAAAATTGGTGAATGGTTCCACTTTGTGTAGGGTTTAATGTATAGAATCTGTAGAAAACTTATATAATCAGGTTACTTTGTCAACCGGAGGTCCTTTGTAACCTTTGTAGCTTTGGCAGCCCAGCAAAGGTGGGGGAGAGAGGAATTGGGCCATGCAAGGAGTGGGCTGTTGCATGTGTGCACGTAGCACAATGTGTGTAAGCGGCGGGCTGGCTCGCATGTGCAGGTGTGGCACCCCACCACAAGTCCAACTGCATGCACACGCTGCAGCCCAGGGGTTGGGGACCCCTGTTGTAAACAACATGGACAGTTATTTTTAAATTGTTTAATAAAATTAGACATAACAGGTACAGCTGATCTACAATTCCTAGAACATCCCAGAAGTAATGGTGATGATGTTGGTAACTGTATTGACATCTGAGTGATCATCAGATCACCGTCCCTGCCTTAATAAAATATAGAAATATAGTTCTATGACTCCCTTTGTTGTTGGACAATGCTATGAGGTAGCAGAAGCCAGGTTCAATTCAAGGTTTCCTTTTTTATTTCAGAGTTCACTTTCCTAGCTATTAAAATGGCCATTTTGAAAGGTTAATGTCTTGCATTCTGTGTTTCTGATTGCAGTTTTGGCCAAGACTTAACTATGCAGGCTTCGAAATTACAACCTTTCACTTTTTCTTTTCTTTTTTTGCTATTTTTAAACATCTTGGAACATATATTGGAAGGTTAGACATTGTGTTTTTTTAAAAAAAACCTTACATTTCATGCTCTTCTCTTTATTGGCTTTCTTTGCAGTAATAAGAAACGATCAAGCAATCCATAACCTGTTTCTCGTAACGTTGGGAAGATCTGCTTCTAAATATTACCATGGGGAAATCTTGCCTTCTGATAATGCACAATCAGAGACCACTAATTCCAAAAAGGAAGTGGATAGGTTGTCCATCAATAGTGAAATGCTTTTCATAATGATTATCAATGAAATCTCTTTGGCAGACGTCATTCTGTTAACTAATGGTATTTTTCCTTCAGGGATGGGTGAGGGGCGGACAGCGTGCCACAACGGGTTCTATCCAGCCACTAGCTTTTTAATTTTCTTGATTTAACATGTCTTTTCATGGTTCTGTAGTGGACTTCCCCATATTTACAACCCAGATCATGTTGCTGTGGGGCACAATGGCTCAGCAGTTAAAGACACTGAGCTTGTCAGATGGAAAACTGACAGTCCGGGTGGGGTGAGCTCCCGTTACTTGCCGCAGCTCTTCCCCACCTAGAAGTTTGAAAGAATGCAGATGCAAGTATATAAGTAGGTACCACTTCGGTGAGAAGGTTACAGCATTCTGTGTGCCTTGGTGTATAGTCATGCTGGCCACATGACCACAGAAGTTCTTCAGCCAAAAAACAGATGAGCACTGTGCCCTCAAGTGAGACGGGAAATCCTTATTATTACCTTTTCCGATTGCTGATCCCATGTCATGTGACTGCCTGTCAGGTACTTGGCAGCTTTATGCCAATTTTTATGGTTGTTTGCTGCATCCTGTGGTCACATCATGGCATTTTATGATGGGTTTGTCAAAAACTGGCATTTACTTCCGATTTTGACTTGGAGCTATCAATGGGTTTGCTTAATAACTTACCACAAAACAAGTCGTAAGTTGGATTAGTCATAGGTGGCCCACTTTACAAAGGTAATGTAGCCTGGCCATTCCGTACAAACATGTTTTCTATTTGTTTGCCCTATGGCTTTCTTCAAAATGATGTCTTTCCTTATTGGCCTGATAGGACTTTTTGCTTTTTATTTATTTTTTAATGAAATGTCTATCAACAATTGGCTGCCCACCTTACTTGAATGAACAGTGTAAAGTGGCCCTGGGGTTAACTAAGATTCACATGAATGTGAAAGCATCCAAAGCATTATTGGATGGCATCCATGGAATTCCATAGCCCTGTAACAAAATATCATAATTTACTGAATACCAATTCCTGAGAAGTGTCAGCATCATTACAATGTGGCCAGTGTTTCACAAGATGGCAGCTGTTTTCACAAGATGGCAGCTGTTTTTCTATGTCATTGTACAAGGAGGGGCTGAAAAAATCCAAGCCATGGGCTACTTCATTATGAGGCATTTTTAGTAAACAAGAGCACAAGTATCTTTGATGTAGGAATTCTGTGATTAGGACCTACAGTGAAACAATCAGGCTTCAAAGTTTGTTTCAGGAGGAGAGAAAAAAAACCACAGGAACAAGCATAATTACAACCAAATGCCAATGTGAAATTTGGTGATCCCAAAATATCTCCCTTTAATTTGGGGACATTTTTTTTATTCCTGATTTTGGTAAACAGAAAAGTTAAAAGAGACAGATAAAAAAGAACCCTGTTAGATTTGACTGCTTTCTCCATCTTTGGACAACAACATACGAAGTCTGTTTTGAATTTTGTGGTTGTGTCCTTTTATTAGGTAATGACCAATTCCTGCATTTCACATTGAAGTGACCCAAACTGAACCTGAGTTCAGGCAACTTCTTAGCCTTATTTTCCTGAGCCCACACTAGGAATATGAGCACAATGTGTATGTTGATTTTAAATGCACCAAAGAGACGAGAGCCTCACCAAGTCTTATCACAGTGTTCATTGTGCTATTCTATCATCTGGAGCTACAGCAACAATCAGATGAGGGGTTGTCCTGAGATTGGCTGTAACATTGACACACTCAGCAAACTGAAGCCAGAAGAAAGTTACTCCCCTAGGGTTTTGCAATATGTACAACTATTGGTTAGATTTATTTACTTAAAAAAACCTGTGTGTCAGGACATGGTGTTGTGGAAGGTTGTTGATGTGTTGATGTGCAAGGTAGTCCCTTAAAATCTTAAATTGCATAGAATCGTGTGAGTGAGCCTGGGGTAAAATGTGACTACTATTTTCTTTATTAGGAGGGAATGTAGCATAGATATGGGAACATTTGGAAACTTAGTTTACAAGTTATTTTGGTATAATCAAATATAATAGAAAATGCTTTAAACCTTCAGTTGACTACATCTTTAATAGACAGCAGAGATGAATATGTATGGACCCATCTGGTGATGACTATGGAATATGGAAGGCTGACTTGGAAGTTAAAAAGATAGTAAAGAATGTCAATTGACAAATGAAATAAAAGATGTAGATATGCTATATGGCTGGGAAAGTTAGAGAAAGGGGAAGAAAACCTCATCAGTAATCAACCTCTAGATAAACAGGAATTAAACCAGACAGACAAATGGTAAACAACAGCCTAATCAAAGAACTACCAAAATGAAAGCAACACATCCACTAATAGTATATAAACAGACCAATCCCCATTTCCTTCTAGCACTGAAGATCTTGTGAAAGATTGTCATTGCTAAGTGATGCACTTACAAAGTGTAATGTCATGTGACCGCATCACTTAAGATGGCTGTCCTGGTTGCTATTGATAACCTCAAGATAATGCTGGTTAAGTGGGAATAGACGGAAACCCCAGATAAAGAGCACAGGAGTGATAAGTGAATTCATGGGGGTAGCAGTGTAGGTCTCAGATTAGCATGAGGGAATATTTACTGTAAAAAATGAGAATGGGAAAAGGTTAATGGTGTTTATAGAGGGAAATTGAAGAAATGTGAATATGTTAATGTAGTATAGAATAGTTGTGCAATTAATATGGGTGTGAAGACTACATCTGCCTGGTGATTAGAAGGATGTTATTCTTAAAGAGAAAGTGGCAAGAATGAATATAAAGACTAGGATATCCACGAAGATCAAAAATGGACATTATTCTAACTGAATTCTGTTGGCGATTGTGGGAAATTTGGGAAGTACAATGAAGCTTTATGCTGGGTAGGAAGTGTACAAGTCACATTTTTGATCTTCAGTGGGTCACTGAAAAATGAATGTGAAGTGTGAAAACATTCTGTACATTTAGAAAAACCATAAAGTGAATAGGCTTGAATATTCTACACGAATATGAAACAGGATTGGTTGCAGAGTGCAAAAAAGGGAGACAATGGAATGCATGAAAATGAATGCTTAGCAACTGGCTCAAAACTGAAATGGATTAAGACAAAAATGGATGTCTCTCTGACTTAAATATGTTTATATATAAGTATGTAAAGGACATTTTTGGTCAGTTTTGTCAATTGGGTATGGAAATGTAGGTGTACTTTTGTATGCAGATGATTCTGTGGATTCTAGTGGTTAAGGCATCAGGCAAGAAAGGAGGAGATCATGAGTTCAAGTCCTGTCTTGGCAATGAAAACCATGCTGTTGTGGGAAAAATAGGAGGAGGAAGGTTTGTTTGTTTGTTGCCTTGACTTATTGGTAAAAATAATAAAGGTGGGGCAGGAGCAAACAAATAAGAATCCCAGTGATTTGTAGAGAATTTTAGATTGTACAATGTGATAAACTATATAGATCTGAAAATGTATGTATTGGAAACCAAGGTAGTTGCATTTGACAGAAAAAACTGAGTGAAGGCCTGTAAAAAAAACCTAGAGGAAATAGATGTGAGTAACTTCATAAATGGTTAATTAAAGATGAGAAAATGAAATTTCAACGCATGCAGGCAGGAAAGTTAGCATGTACCTTGTGGTCTGTTGCATGTAAATACACTTGATAATCAAAAATTGCCAATTAAGAGATTATTTTTCTGCCTACTTTGTTGTAGACAAGTTGAATAACAGTAAGCTGAATGCAATGGGAATAGGATGTGAAGTAATCAAAGAATCCAGAATCAATTTCTGCTGAATGTATATGGACTGAATAGGAAGATGGGTGTCCAATACAAAAATAATAGATTGAGATGTTTTGGGCACATAGAGGATTTAATCTTAGCTATACAGTATAAAGGAAGAGGAAATTGATTGAAAGGGAGAGGCAGATTGTGTCATGGTTTGATGGAGTTGTTGGCATCCTCAGAAAGAAAGTAAAGGCACTGTATGAAGTAATGCATGACCATAGTTGAAACAAGAAATATAATTTGGAACAGAAGGGTATGACAGGTGTTGCAAACATTTTAAAAAAAATATAGATGCATTCATATTTTATGAATATAAAAATATTTTCATATTTATTTATTTCCTCATCTTTTGGCTTAATTTTATTTTATTTTTTTTCTGAATTTCAAACACCAGGGAATCATGTGATGGGTATGCCTGTTTGTGTTTAAAACATTTAAAAACATTTTCCAGTGAAGTTTGCAATAAAATACAGAATGCAACTTAACAAAGAACCCAGTACAATTGTAGCATAACAAGATTATAAAATTCAGTCTCAAAAAGAAAAATTGTGTAGAGAAAATAACTAAATAATCAAAATTTCCTGGTTTATGTAGATAATTTGCAATTGAGAACATAAAAAAAAAAAATCTGTTGTGTTTATGGGAGTAGTGGTGGATTGTCCAAGAAAGAGTCTTTGGATGAAAATAGATTTTAATAGAAATATTTGTTCCATCAATTCCAACAATTCAACCTTGTGCTCTGAGCTTGCTTGTTTTCTTGCAGACATTTTATTACCTAACATCTTCAGTACTAGAAGAGAGTGGGATTTGCTCTCTGTTTATATACAATAATTATTTTCTACTTGATTGGGATACTAACTCCGACAAGCAATCCAACAATAAACAATAGCCTAATCAAGGGACCATCAAAGAACATTTCCACCAACACCAATAGGACAAGCCCCTTGTAAATAAACAAAGAGAAAACCTCACTCCCTTCTAGCACTGATGATGTTACCTAGTTTGGTAGTGAAAGGAAGTATGCAAGAAAACCACCTAGCTCAGAGAGCACCAAGGACCCCATGGATTTGTTCCTTTGGTTACATAGTCTCTAAATTCCTTTTAAGCCCTGTCTCTCACCTATTCTTTGCTATTATTTTTCTTTTATGTTTTTGTGTAGTTGTTTCTTTGTTAATGCTTATACCACCGTTGAACTATGGGTATGTGGAAGAGTCCCTTTCTGAACATAGGAAACTTGAGTTATAGATAATTGTTAAAATTTAGAACAAGGATGTTGAGTTGAGCCACACTTTTAATATTCTCAAAAGTACCACATATAGAGTTCATTTTTTCCTTCCATTTGTAGTCTATAGTATACATAAATCAAACTGTGTTATGAAAGGCCAATTTAGGCAAATAAATTATATATTTATTTCCAATGACGGATGAAGAAAAAAAAAACCCTATATAAGAAATGGTTTTCTTGTCTATTTCAAATGCAGCTTGTTCAAAGCCATAACTTAAACCTACCTGTTGATAGCTCTTGCATCATATTCTAATTGGTGAGAATAACTAAACTGAGTTTCTAAAATTAGTTGTTTGTTTTTCTTTTCTTCCATGCCCAAGGGTCTTGCATCAGACTACATGGCTTGCATGTCAGTATTCCAGTTCAACACCTTTTTTCTTCTTTAACTATTTAAGTAAGTGTTAACAGGTGTGAGTTTAGTGACAATGTTTTAGAAGCTGTGATTTGCCTTCAGATTGTTTCTTACTACATTGTTAATGCATAGTGGAAGTGTTTTTGTTGTTTACAGTGAATAAAATCACCGTTATGTTTGTAAACCCATGGCTGCAAAATGTGGCACCCTTTAATATTTGTTCTCTTTGGTTAAACATAGGATGCTGTTCCTCCAAATAAATTGATCAAATTATGCTTTCGGAACATTTGGGTTTTTTTTTGAAATTCCAAATCAGTGAAATAAATATTCTAACAATTTGTAAAATGATAATTTTTCTCAGTGGGATTAATATCCCTAGATTTCCCCAAGAATTTCTCCACCTTCCCAAAAACAGAGGTACCTTGAAAAAATATTTTTGTGTGTGGGTTCACTTCAGAGAGTCTGGTTTCAGGGGAATAAATGGACAATTCTGTAGCATATCTAGGATGTAGATTTGAATAGAATAGAATAGAATTCTTTATTGGCCTAGTGTGATTGGACACACAAGGAATTTGTCTTGGTGCAAATACTCTCTATGCATACTTGGAACGAAATGCTTTGATCAACTTAGGGGCTTTAACGTCGGTTTCGTTAACCCATTCGGCTTGCGAAGAAGGGAAATGTTTCCAGGCTACAAGATACTGGAGATGACCCCTCCATTTGCGAGAGTCCAGAATTTCTTTAACTTCAAAATGTTGTTCACCTTCAATCAGTATTGGTATGGGAGGGTCAGCCTGGATGGGTCTTAATCAGAAGTACGTTCAGGTTTTAGCAAACTAACATGGAAAACCGGATGAATTCATCAAAAAGTTTTGGGTAAGTTCAGCTGGACTGTTACAGGATTTATAATCCATTCAATCGTGAAAGGACCAACATACTTAGGACCAAGCTTTTTTGACTTTTGAGTGGTCTGCAGGTATCTGGTGGACAGGAAAACCCTGTCGCCCACTTTATATTCTTTGTGTGGGGATCTTTTCTTGTCTGCAAATTTCTTATGAGCTTGATGGGCCTCATCTAATGCTTTGCGTGTCACTGGCCAGTTAAGTTGGAGTTGAGTTATCCATTCATCCAACGAATGGATGTTAGGTTTTTCACGAGAAAGTTCAGGTATGGGAACGAAATCTTGTCCCGAAGCCACTTTAAATGGAGTAAATCCAGTACTACTATGTACTGAGTTGTTATATGCCACTTCGGCAAATGGTAATAATTCGGACCAGTTATCTTGTTGATAATTTATGTAACATCTAAGATATTGGTCTAACACTGCGTTAGTCCTCTCACAGGCCCCATTGGTTTGGGGGTGGTGGGCGGAGCTTAACCCCTGGGCGGAGCCTATTAACTTCAGGAACTCTTTCCAAAAATTTGAGGTAAACTGGACCCCTCTGTCAGAGATTATGCATTCCAGAACGCCATGTAACCTATAGATATGTGAAATAAACAGTTTAGCCAGCGTCTTAGCAGAGGGAATCTTGGAACAAGGTATGCAATGTACTTGTTTGGAAAACAAATTAGTCACTACCAGATGACCATGTTTCCACCACTTTCGGGTAATTCTACTATAAAGTCCATAGAGATTTCCTTCTAGGGAGCTGTTGGTCTAGCTACATTTTGTAACAATCCTACTGGCTTACCAGGAGGTCTCTTTGCCGAAGCACAAATTGGACAGCTAGCTACATAAGCTTCAATGTCCTTCTTTAAAGTAGGCCACCAGAATTGCCGCTTAACCAGATGTAAGGTCTTCACAAATCCGAAGTGGCCAGCTGCTTTAGAATCATGAGCCTGTTGTAGTATTTGGCCCCTCAGCACCTGTGGCACATACAACTTGGCCCCCACCCAAGCTAAACCATCTCTAACTGTATAGTCACTTGAATGAGCCAGGAACCATTCGTCTAGTTTTAAAGCTTCTTTTAATTGTTCGGTTAGGTCATTCGATAAAATCACTTCTTGGTTCTTCTTTTGGGCTTTGGTGATCACTGGGCGGCTAGATGTTTGGCTGAGACAATTGGGCTTATCACCTCCTGGCGCATACTATTATATTGGGGTAGTCTAGAGAGAGCATCCGCCATGAAGTTCTTCCCTCCTGGAATGTACTTCAATGAGAAATTGAATCGCTTGAAGTACTGGGCCCAACGAACTGCAAAAGCTTCTTTCTCCCAGACGGCCCATCTTCTCTCTGTTTCAGACAGCTTACGGGAGGTATACGCACAAGGCTGTAAGGTCCATTTCTCGTTAATTTGAAGTAACACCGCTCCAATATCCACATCACTTGCATCGGCTTGAATCACGAAAGGAGTGTCCATATCCGGGTGCTTCAGCACTGGTTCTGTAGCAAACAGTCGTTTTAGCTTTTCAAAAGCGGCTTGGCACTCCATGGACCACTCCAGCGGCTTTCCTGGCCTTGGCTTCACCTCCCCTTTTGTTTTTAAGAGATTTGTGATGGGCATTGCTATCTTAGCAAATGTCGGGATGAATTGCCGGTAAAAATTTGCAAATCCCAAAAAGCTTTGAAGTTGTTTTCTGGTGCGTGGTGGAGCCCATTCCAGAACGGCACGCACCTTCTCTGGATCCATCTCTATACCTTCAGATGAAATGCAATATCCCAAATAGTCAATTTTGTCTTGGTGGAATTCACACTTTGACAATTTAGCATACAACTTAGCGGCACACAATTTCTGTAGAACCGACCGCACTAACTTCACATGTTCATCCAGAGTTTCCGTGTAGATAAGGATATCATCAAGATAAACCAGAACCCCCCTGTATAAATGTTCATGTAACACTTGGATGATCATTTGCATGAATACAGCTGTGGCCCCTTGTAAACCAAAAGGAAGAACGTTGAATTGGAAGCAACCCATCGGGCAGTTAAAAGCGGTCTTCCACTCATCCCCTTCCTTAATTCGAATTCGGTAGTATGCTTCTCTCAAATCCAACTTGGTGAAGATCTTTCCCTTTGCTAAATGGGCCAACATGTCCTTCATCAAAGGAAGGGGGTACACGTTTTCCACAGAAATAGCGTTCAAATTTCTGTAATCCACCACCAAGCGTTTGGAACCATCTTTCTTTTCCCGGAACAACACTGGGGCCGCTACCCGGGGTGTAGCAGGTTGTAGCACGTTCCAGATTTTTATCTATAAACAATCTTAGCTCTTCCAATTTCCATGGGGTCATTGAGTACAACTTTGGTTTCGAGAGCTTCACCCCAGGCAAGATCTCAACAGCACAGTCTGTTGGCCGGTGAGGCGGAAGCTCATCCGAGGCCTTCTCACTGAACACTTCTTTTAAATCCCAATACTCTTTGGGAATTTTATCTTTCTTTCACGGGCTCAGAACCTGTGGAAGCTATTTCAATTAGGTCCTCAGGCTTCGGCTAGGATCTGGCCCCTCCTCTCGGTCGCTGCTTTGTGCAACAACCCCTTCCTCTAGTTAACCTGGGGGTTCCATTTCCGGAGCCAGGGCAGTCCCAGTATTAATGGTTGCTCCATCCCAGGAACCACAATAAAACGCAGGGTTTCATCATGCTCTCCCATGACCATTTCTGTTGGTTCCATGACAAAACGTGCGGGGCAACCTCCAGCCACTGATCCATCTAGTTGGCAAAAGGAAATGGGAATCTTCAAAGGTTTTAGCTTTAGGCCATTTTCTTCACGACTTCCGTGTTGATTATACACCTTGGGCACCCAGAATCTAACAGGGCTAGCATTTCCCCTTCGACCCCTGAATTGGGTACCCTCAACTTCACCGGAATGGTCACAGGGCCCACGCTTGGACTTTCCAGGAAGTCGTCTTCTGAGTCGAAATCCTCCTTCTTAGGGGTCACTGGGGTTTCTGATTCCTCTCCTGTGGGAGGGGCGACCTCTGCCGTCTCTTTCGACTTTAGTGCTGTTTCGCGAGGCTTCGCTGGGGATTTTTCAGGTTTTTTTCCTTCCTTTGGCGCCTCCTTTGTCTCCAGCTTGACTCTGCAGTTCACAGCCCGGTGACCTTCCTTCCTGCATCGAAAACAGGCCCAGGGGTTGGGTCTTGCTGCCACTCCTCCCCTCTGAGGTTTGGGAACCTCTTGAGGACGTGGGGGGGAAGGCTTGCTCCACCCATAATCTCCCCGCCGTTTGCTTCGGGTTAAATCAATCTCCACTTCTTCTGCCAGCAAGTACCACATCTGCAAGTCATTGGGGTCTCTTCTAGCAATGCATCTCTGGTACACATCTTCATTTAAACCATCTTTAAACAGTTCTATCAGGGCTTCTTGGGGCCAGCCTCGGAAATGGCCAGTTAAATTCTTGGGTGTCTAAATTCTTGGGTGTAATCAGCCACAGACCTCTGCCCCTGTTTTATGGTTTTCATCCTAATTCGGGCCTTGCGCTCTGCCAGTGGGTCCTCAAACCTAGACCTCAGTGCAGCCATGAACAGGTTGTAGTTCAGCAACTGAGGAGCATTATCATTATGCAAGGTCACCATCCACTCTGCCGCTATTCCCTCCAGAGCACTGGTAACACACCTCACTTTGGCTGCTTCTGAGGGAAAGTCCTCCCCGTATTCTTCCATATGGCTCCAAACTTGAGCTAGGAAAAACCCCAAGGTTTTGGGATCCCCCCCATATTTTACTTCTAACGGAGGCAGCCTAGGAGCTCTACGCCTTCTAGGACTCACACCTCCCGCTGAAAGCCCCGGGGCTGCTGCTGGATCGGGTTGATTTATGGGAGAGGGAGCTGCTCTGCTTCTTCTGGCTGGGGCTGCTTCCCTTCCCCCTTCATACCTTTGTGCAGCTTGGGGTTGTTCAAAGGCTTCATTCAGGAGTCTCCTGGCTTGATCCAGTGAGAGTTCCCTCTTTTCCTTCTCTTGCCAAGGCTTCTCTTTTCCACGCCAGCGGGTAGTTGTGATCCCGGGGGGGGGGGGGGGGGGAGGTCCTTCTCCGGATCTTTCCAACCAACCCCCACTGACCATCTGGGCTTCACAGCTGGATCCTCTTCCAGACTGAGCTCTGCTAGCGATTGGGCTTCCTGCACCAGCACGGAATCTTGCCCTCCAATGGCTCCCGGATCCTCTTGGTCACTATTTGAAGATGACATTATGTCCAGGCCCCCTCAGAAGAAAATTGGGTCTTCTCTCTGGGTGGGCTGGTGGGAGATTCAGAATAATGTCAGGCGGAGCGCCATTCAAAATCCAGGAAAGAAATACTTAGACTCTTTAGTTTAGAGAAAAGACATCTTTTACTGAAAGTGAAGTGGTAGCAACCAAAGAATTCTGAATCTGAGAAATTAGGCGCGCAATTCACATATACAAAGTGATGGAAATGTTCCCACCCCGAATAGTTCAGATGACACTTCCAATTAGAAGTTGTGAATATGATCATGTGGGCATCTTCAGGTGATGATGAGGCCTCTGTCCGTTGACCTTGGCATATTTTGATAATGGGTTGCAGTTGCGCAGAGAAGAAAAAGCTATGCGAGAAATAGAAACCTAACTCTATTGTATGCTTCCCCCCCCCCATTTAAACAACAGAAGAATGTAACACCTCCAGCTCACTTCCCAGACTTATCCCTTCCTCCTCCCCCCCCCCCCCCGTTTCTTATGACAGCCGAAAGATGCAAAGCAATAGTAGAAGATCTTGAAGGCTGACAACTATCATTTCTACAATTTTGAGTGTGTTCAGTTCCAGATTGTTCTGGTTACACCATGAGGAGGTTTCCTGTCTGTATGCGGATTTGTCTTTGTCTCGAATGAGACCAATCACTGTTATGTCATCAGCAAATTTCAGTATTTTAACAGTTAGATCATTTGAGATGCAATCATTGGTATATAGGGAGAAGAGAAGTGGAGATAGCACACAGCCTTGGGAGGGCCCTGTGCTAATTGTACAGGTATCATATATGATTCTGCCTAGCTTCACCTGCTGCTTCCTGCTTCCTGTCTGTTAGGAAGCTTATGATCTACTTACAAGTGTGTTCAGGTATCGCTAGTAGGCTTAATTTACTTAGAAGGGTATCTGGAATGATGCTGAACTGAAGTCTACAAAGAGGACCCTTGCATAGGTATTTGGAGATCCAAGGTGTTGTAGGATGTAATGCAGAGCCATGTTAACAGCAACATCTGTCAATCTATTTGCTCAGTATGCAAACTGCACGGGTCCATGATGGTTTTCAGGTGGGACAGCACAAGCCTTTCAAAGTTTCTCATAGCTACAGATAACAGAGCAACTGGTCTGTAGTCATTCAGTTCCTTGACGGAGGGCTTCTTTGGTACTGGGATGATAGTAGAGTGTTTGAGGCAGGAAGGAACATAGCACATCTCTAATCTATTGAAGATTCGGGTGAAGATGGGGGCCAATTGGTCAGCACAGACTTTTAAGCAAGGAGTTATCTTGTCTGGCCCTGGTGCTTTTCCTGTCTTTTGTCTGTGTAATGGATCCTGCACTTCTTTTTCTGTGATCACCAGAGGTTATGAACCCAATGGGTTGGGGTTAGTTGTAGGAGGATTGGCTGTTGTTGATGTGTTTGATATGAGGGTTGTGGAGATAAGTGGCTGTAGTTTCCTTTCAAACCTGCAGTAAAACATATTCAGGTCATCTGCTAGTTGTTGATTTCCTTCTACCTGGGAAGGATGTTTGATATAGCCAGTGATATTTTTAAGAGTTTTCCACATGTTTTCTGGTTCATTTGTTGAGAACTGATTCCTTAACTTTTCAGCGTAGCTTCTTTTTGCTGCTCTGATCTCTCTTATTAATATGTTTCTGGCCTGATTGTATAGCATTCTGTCATCTTTTCTGTAGGCTTCCTCTTTGGAACTACGTAGATACTTAAGTTTAGCTGTGAACCAAGGTTTATTGTTGCTATATATTTGCAGGTTCCTTGTTGGTACACATAAGTCTTCACAGAAGCTGACATAACTGAACAAGGAGAGATTTAATAAGGAGAAACTTTCTGGCAGTGAGAACAATCAACCAATGGAACAGTTTGCCCTTGGAAGTTGTGAGAGCGCCATCACTTGAGACTTTCAAGAAAGATTGGACTGCCATTTGTCAGAAATGATGTAGGGTCTCCTGCTTGGGCGGGGGGTTGGACTAGATGACCTACAAGGTCCCTTCCAACTCTGATTATCTCTTACCAAACTACTGTATGTTTTGGACTTTTTTTTTTTTTTTTGGCAGCCTTCTTGTATGGGTTGGGCTCTTTTTGAAGGGATGTCTGTGTAACCAAGAGGAAATCAGATTTCTAGCTTTTTTCCCGTACAGGTATTTAGAAAGCAGTTAGGTACACGTGGATAAATACATCAAATGTATTTTTTCTTAAGAAATGAGGGTGGCTTATATGGAGTTTCACATAGTAGACATTTAGGTATTATGATTTATAATTTCAAGGACCAAATCGTAACAGCTCAGCCAAAGGTCAAGGACTGCACCCAACAATCCAACACGTTGATTCTACCTCCAAAAGTCCTGCAAAATTATTGCAGATTTTTAGGCTTCAATATGACAGAAGTTAAAATAATTAATGGCTTAAATAAGTGATTGACAATATTCATAGTAACTAGTGGGATAGTCATATTTGTTTTTAACTCATATTAAATGTTAACAAGTTTCTCTCCTGGCTCTATGTGCTACTTTTTCGAGTGTGGCATCAACCCCCCAGAAAAAGTTGTGACTTCTAATAGGTAAAAGACTTCCTATGCAATGTTGGCTAGAAGAAGCCTTTGACGTCTTCCCTTTTTACTTTCTGTTACACAGAGCTTAAGACTAATGGTAATGAAATAGAATTTCAATTTGTAATCCACTCATCTGTGTCAAGATTGGATTCATTCAATTCCGTCTTGTTCGTGTGTGCATGCAATGTTGGTGCCACTCAGGGAGAACATGCTGATAGCACTTAACATTTAATTGCTTCTCTTGATTCTGTTTGTAAATTAGAGCCTTAAAGAATCTGGAAGAAGGCTGCTACCGCATCTTAATGTCTGAACTGAAATATATAAATAGAACCCCAAATGCTGGAGCGACAGATGAAAGCATGCTTTCACATCAGTTCAGTTGTGTTCAACATCGTGCCTTATCCTTTAAGAGAATCTACTCGTTTTGATGGGTTCCTTAGTTTCTAGCATTGCCAAGAGAAAATAGTTTTATGAGCTACAGTGTATTTCAGTCTTAGCCAGAATGCATACGGTAGCTGGAATCTACTGAGCGAACGAATTCCATTTTCACCCTGAATTCTTCTACAGATTGAGTGTAGCAGGTGAGTGAGTAAGATGGAATAAGGGTTCATGTTACTCTGCGCATGGAAGTTTCCTTGCAATTGGTAAAACGTGGTAAAAGAGTCACTGTATTGTAACACATAGATTTAATTTTTCACCTGGCTGCAAAGATCACCAGTAAATTTAGTCAACTAAGTTTGGCCCAATTTCTATTTTCTGCTTTTCTTTTACAAGAGTAACAGGAGGAGGAAGAAGTACTTTAGAAGAAAGAGTAATGTGAAGCAAAATATTTGAATGTCTTTTTTTTCCTACATCCATCCATAAAAGCAACATACATACTTGAAAGTTCCTTTTGAATCCTTGAGTAATTCTTTAAAAAAAAAAATCCATTAAAGCAAAACATTTCATTTAGTTCAAAATGCCATCATTTGTCTTACATAAGATATTTACACATGAGACCTTAAAGTTATGGCCCACCAGATGTCTTGAATATGGTCCTTTAAAAGTTGTAGTCAAATCATGTTATTTGATATTTCAGAAGGGGAAAACAAAACAAAATGAAATAAAGGGGTAATTATGAAATTAGTGTAATTTAATTTTAGTTGACTCTGACTATAATGATGTATATTTTGTTGTCCTGGCCTCAAACAATTATTGTAGCGTGTATACAGTTCCTCAAAGGTCAAGTGTGGTTGTTGACTAGAAAAAGAAAGGTTTTCTGTGATTGATCCTATATGTTGTCCAAAACCCAGAATGTGCTACTATAGGAGCTGTACTGCCTTTAGGAAAGGAATCAGGTCCTTTTCCTTTAACCTTCCTGCTTGGCATTTTCAATTTAATTGTGACTACTTGAGAGCACTATTATAAAATGTGATGGTTTTGCTTTTTCATTGTTAATCCTTTTCAGTGGCCCCTGGGCAAAAAAGGTGGGACCTAAATTCTATATCTAAGTAAATAAAACATTTAAAGAACTATTCGCCCTTTCATTCTGTTACATGAGTTGAAGTGTTCAGGGATTTACTGGTGTTCTTCCCCCCACCCCTCATCTGAAATTTGCCCACGGCAATCTCCTTCATAATCCTTGGTACTTTTGCTGTATGGAACTTGGTTTGCTTATCTGTCTCTTTATCTCCACAAAATCTGCAACTAAGACAAAAGAAGACAAGAAAGCTTTGATGTTGACTGAAAGATGGAGGATAGGTGAGGATTTTTTTTAAAACAACTCTCCCATCTGTTAGATATTTAGAATTATTATTTCTCTGTACGTGTGATAAGTATGCTTAGCCCTTTCTCTTTTTCTCTTTTGCTTTTGCTGTTTTATTTTCTCAAAACAACAAAATTTGGGTCAGTTAGCATGCAGGATAAAAATACTAATTTTTCATGTTTGTTTCTTCTTATAATTTTTCCTCAGAACCCATCATTAGTTTCAAATTAATAATTCTAAACAACTAAAAATTCATTCAAGGAATAATTAAGGTCCATGAAAAGAACATTCATCTAAAAAAGAGAATCTCAAATTTGAAAATTGCAAATCTTACACAAATACGAGGTTTTGTATCTGAACTTGTGGAAAGACTGTTGGAAGAAACTGATCAGATGAGAAAGACGGTAAACAGAGTTTAGAGGAAACTGCTTGTTATTGTCCCTATGGGAATAGAACCTAGGGAATGAAAATTATTGATCTAACTACAGGTTATTTTTCTACTGTCTCTAGTAAAAATTTAAACGGGATGATGGGGATCTGGCTTCTGTCAGCTCTCTTCTCTTCCAATCTATCCCAACAATACTGGACAATTTAAGGAAGCCCTTCTGGCAGGTTACTGGCACTCAAGAGTGTTGTAATAGCTCCGAGTTTCTTCTTCTTTGGAAGAGCATTGACATATCAATCATTAATCTACCTGTGTATACGGATTGGAGCTGGTGGCCACGTTGCAGTTTTACTACAAATAAGAAAATATGAAATGATTTTTAAAAAACCCACCCATCTAACTTTTAATATTATAATATAGCCCGTATACAGAGAGATAAATGCAGAACTGCCCTGGTCAGCTATTGGCTGTAATCCAAGAAATAATACATTTCTCTGGCAGACCAGAAGGAGGCAGCGATCTGCTACAACGAAAATGCTTTTTGCGGAAATCTTCAAAAAGGGAAAGAAATAATTCACATTTGCATCAGAAACCCCAAAGAAGAAATAATGTTTTCAGGAACACCTCCTGAAGTATGAACATAGCCTAGGTTAAGCACTTGGTTTTAAAGTAATAATGTAAATTTTAGCATCATACTTTATATAGCAGTAGAAATTTTTAAAAATGGGTATACACTCATCAACCTGTAGAAATAAGGACAATAGAAATAACATTTGTTGCTATGTTTCATTTACCTGGATCCAAGAGATAGAAGAGTTGGTGCATATGTGACCAAGCGTCATCTCTTCCTTATGGGGATATATATAGCACGCAAACTACATTCACAACAAGCTGTCATCCTTTTCCTAGATACATAGTGAAGGTTGCAGTGGATGGTCTTGTGCTGAGACTTCTCACAAATATCTTAAAATTTAAGCTTAAATTTAAACAAGTATATTTGTTTACTTGATCTAATTCATTCCAGAAGCTTACTCAGCTTGTCTTCCCCCTGCCATCAACCATCCAGTGATATGGGATGGAAACTTCCCGAGAATTTTTGTGTGGGGAAAAAACACCTGCCTCATATCACAGACGAGGATGAAAGCTGGTGCAAGATGGACTGCTTCCAGTGCATACAAAGCAACTACTACAAGGGTCTTATGAGCAGATTAAATACAGTAGTCACCATCTAAAAACATTCAAATAACTTCAGTTGTATAATCATATCCTGATCCTTACTATCAGCTGCCTTGGAGTTCATCTTATGGTTCATACCCTTTTATACTTTTTGATGAGATACAGAAACTCACCTCTCCTCTTAGTTTCCCTGGCAGTCTGTTCTTAGAACTTAAAAGGCCTGGCCTTGTGTGATAAAGTAGTGTTCTGTCCTCACTACACGTTAGTCAACATGCAGCTAAACCCACCTATCCTCCAATAAAAGAGACTGTGTGTACAGATCTGGATGCTTTATTGAAAGAACAGGATACGTTGAAACTGGAGAAAATAGGGATGCGTACAATGAAAATCAAACACAAAATAGACAGTATTGAGTTACTGCTGAACATAACAATAAATACAAGCAATTTAAATCTCATCAGAAATGCTCTCTGTGTGGGATGTGGGTTTGTCCTTCTACCATGTGCCACAGATTAAAATGGATTCTTATGTGTGCTTCTCCAAATGCTAAAGAAAATGGACTCTGGCTTCCCAGCATGCACTTATTTTGAGAGTGCAGGCTGATGGGTAAATGGATGGATCAGCTTCAAACAATGTACTTTGTATTTTTCTCTCTGGTCACTAGATGGGGATAGAGAGCAACAAGAGTCTATAAAAGTTATGTACTGGAGCATGACAAGTAGCATCTTCTAATTCACATGTGTCAAACTCGATCGCATCATGTGACGTATCATGTTTTTTGCTTCCCTGGAGCCAGGGTGGGTGTTGGACCAGCCTCTTCTAGTTTAATGTCCCTCAGATCTGCATTTGTAATATGTACCCATTGGAATAAAGGACTAAAGTGAGCACTGAAAATGCACTGAAAGCTTTCCAAGAGTCCTTGAGAAAATAATTCCCAGACCTACTGGTGGAGCTGTGGGCATATTTGTGAAAACGTGTCATCTGCTAATGCAGCATCAGCTCTGCAGATTACTGGAGCTGCAGCTCTCCCTGGGGTTGCAGAGCCCAACACTTTTAATGTAATGAGTCTCTTGCCTCCTCAGAGCATAGTTTGTTTTTATTGTTCTTTTTGGGCTGCCAGGTTTTAGTCTGTCTGTCATACTTCATAGAATAAATGATTGCTTTGGATAAAAAAAAGGAAAATAAAATGAGAATGCAAAGTTGAATTGAAAAGTTGAGCTCTTGTGTAATTATTAAACTGCTGGATTTGATTTGTTTCTGATTTCTGGATTCTTATCTTGAGAGGGCAGGGAAAGTTTCAATGTGCCATATATATGTGTGCACATGTGGGGGAAAAAAACCTGGTCCACTTCAAATAAATAGATGATTGAGTTTTGCCTTGGTTTAATCAAAGGTTTATGAATAATGTGATTTTATTAATCCAACCTAGATCTTCTCTCCCTTACGTTATTTAAATCAGAGGGATATATTCTGTATAATTCTGAGATGCCAGGTTGTATGTAACCCCCTTCTGTAAAAACCTTGTTGAGGCCAAATTGCGTTTTTATAAAAGCAAAAGGAAAAAACCTAACAAATGCATTATATGATAGGCAAATTTCATTTAATCTTAACCTTAGAATTATATTAAAGAAAGCCCCCTTTTGGGATGAAGTACCTGGCATGCTATTCAAAACAAACAAATGCAACACCAAATTGCCCTTCCATTCCTGATGATGGCACACTTTCTTATCTCTTATGCTCCTGAAAGTGTTCTTCCATCACCTAAAAAAGCTTGGAGCTTTTTTGAGCCATTTGCTGGAATGGCACAAGCCATTCCCATTGTCTTAAAGCACAGCTTGACTTCCAATTAAATAATTTTCCATGCAGCTTTCATCCCCAGCTGTAAGAATCCTTCATCCATGATTGCAAAGGTCCTGCTTTAAAATATGCACATTGTTATTATTATACTGTTTAGCGGTAAAGTTAAAAGATGACATAGTTCACAAGAAATATTGTAGATGTAAATAAATTTCTCTGTAGGGATGCAGTGGCTCAGTGGCTAAGATGCTGAGCTTGTTGGTCAGAAAGGTCGGCAGTTCAGCGGTTCAAATCCCCAGTGCCATGTGATGGAGTGAGCTCCCATTACTTGTCCCAGCTTCTGCCAACCTAGCATTTGGAAAGCATGTAAAAATGCAAGTAGAAAGGTAGGGACCACTTTGGTGGGAAGGTTACAGCCTTCTGTGCGCCTTCGGCGTTTAGTCATGCCGGCTACATGACCAAGGATACTTTCGGACAGCACTAGCTCTTCAGCTTTGTAACAGAGATGAGCACTGCCCCCTAGAGTCAGGAACAATGAACACATAATGTGCAAGGGGAACCATTACCTTGACCTAAGATCGTTGCATTTGCATTGTACTATTTTAACTATCTACAATCTCAGATGTAGAGAGACTACCATTCTCAAAATTATTAGGTTGCATAGCTTGGAATTGTATTTCTAGTTCATTAGGGAAAATTGGTTACTGCGGATAACCCTTACTTATGACCATAATTGTTCCCAGAATTTCTGTTGCTAAGTGAGATATTTAAGTGAGTTTTCCCCCCATTTACGACCTTTCTTACCACAGTTGTTAAGTGAATCACTGCAGTTGTTAATTTAGCAATGTGATTTTTAAGTGAATCTGTCTTCTCCATTGGCTTTGCTTATCAGAAGGTCGCAAAAGGGAATCATATGACCTTGGGACACTGCAACGATCATAAATATGAACTAGTTGCCAAGCATCCGAATTTTGATCTCATGACCATGAGAATGCTGCAGTGGTTGTAAGTGTGAAAAAGGGTGATCAGCCACTTTTTCAGTGCCATTGTAACTTTGGTCTCGAAATGAACTGTTGTAAGTCAAGGACTAACTATATAGAAGTTTGAGCTGTAATTTGAATTGTCATTTTTGGTTCTACATCCAGAAGATATATTTTGGTTCTTACTGCATAGAAGATTGTTTTGACTTCTCTGATAAACTGGAAACAAATTACTTGGTTTTGCCAGAAGCCTCAGTTCTTCTTCTGGTATGGGCCATTGGATTTAGTATATCTTGTAACAGAGCAAAGAATCAATAAACCCATTAGTCAGCTCCCTGTCTAGCTAGAATTACTGATGAATCAGTTCACATTTCCCTCTGGGTTTATTTAGTGATGCATGTCAGAAGAAAGACATAGCATAAATAAGGTCTGGCCCTTTCAAACAGCTATCCTGCCTAAAGTTGAATGTACTATAATCCCAAGTTTTTCACCATATTATCCATATTTAAAACTTTAAAAACCTTTCCTGCCTTTTCTTACCTGGTTCTAACATCAATTTTCCTCAGAAGTGTTATTTATTTAAAGATATTAACAAATATGAGAGAGTTATCAACATTTAGAAAAGAATATTTGTAGTTCAGGATTGAAATGAGAGATGCTTGGTGTTCTCTGAGTTTGGTGGTTTTCTTTCAGGTGTTTTGTTACCAAGCTAAGTAACATCATCAAGGCACTGATGATGTTACCTACCTAATTTGGTAATCAAACATCTGCAAGAAAACAACCAAGCTCAGAGAGCTACCAAGCACCCCTGATCAACATTTGTATTCATGTATTTATTTGTACATTCATTCATTTTGTTCAATAATTCAGTTTGCACAGCTGCTGAAGTTGAGACATATTGAAGAGATACTTTCTGATTGGATTCTGGAACTCTGTGTGCAACTGTTTGCAATGTTCTCCTTTTCCCTTTCCCTGTGCTATTTTGACCTAAAAGGAAAACAAGCACCCTATTATTATTTTAGAATGGGAAGATCAATTTAGATTTGCTGGGAATTTGCTGGAAAAATAATTTTCCTTGGATGGACAACTATCTTCATGTTGCCTTCCTTTTAAATATAATGCATTTTTTGGACTATAAGACGCTCTGAACTATAAGATGCACCTAACTTTTGGGGAGGAAAACAAGAAAAAAAAAAATCTGCCTCTGCCTCCCAGAAATTTGTCTCTTGCAGCAAACAGCAAACAATCTGGTCAGCTTCAGCACAGCCTGATTTAGTATGAGTAGCTGATTGTTGGTTGGATTGGCCTCCCGGAATACCGACAATCAGTTGTTCCAGTCTGCAAGAATCGCCACCGCCTATTGCTGCCTCCCATTTTCGGCATCGTTTTCATCCTCCGCGCACCCTGTTTTTAGCCTCTGCGCATCCTGTGGGGTTCACGGAGCCCAAAAATGGCATCCAGAGGCAGCAATAGGTGGCTCTGATCCCTGAAGACTGGAAGAGATGATCGTCGGTATTCGGGAGGTAAATCCAACTGACTATCAGCTACTCATGCTAAATCAGGCTGTGCTGAAGCTGACCGGGCTGTTTGTTCTTTGCTGCAAGGAGGCAAACTGCCAATAGGCAGAGGCCGAAGGGTGGGGGCTGGTGGGTGGGCAGGGCTTTGGCAACGTTTGCTGTAAAAGACACAGACATTTCCACCAATTTTTTTTTTAGGGGGGGGGAGTTTGTCTTATACTCTGAAAAATACAGTATATTGTAATATTGCTCTTTCTTTGGCCTTCTTTATATTTGAAATTCAGGTAATCCGCAACTTAGAATCAGTCTAAGAACTGTAACCTGAGAAAGCACCTCAGACAAGACCCTTCCTAGTTCTCATGAAGATGAAGGATAGGTGGAGGGAAATGCGTTCAAGCTTGCCAGATTATGTTACTACAGATAACATACAGGTAGTCCTTGATTTACAATCATTCATTTAGTGACCATTCAAAGGGCAACGGCACTGAAAAAAGTGACTTCTGATCGTTTTCCACACAGACATCGCTGCATCTCCATGGGGGCCAAAATTTAGATGCTTGGCAACTGACATGGATTTATGACTGATGCAATGTCCCTGGGTCATGTGATCACCTGTTGCAACCTTCTGACAACAGTCAGCCAGGAAGCCAGATTCACTTAACAACCATGTTACTATTAACACCTGCAGTGATTCAGTTATTGACTGTGAAAAAAAAGGTGGTAAAATGGGGCAAAACTCATTTAACTGTCTTGCTTAGCAATCAAAATTTTGGGCTCAGTTGTCATCATAAGTCGAAGGACTATCTGTAATAAAAGTAGTATTAGCATGAGTAGCTTCAGTTTTTTAGTCCAGTCTATTTGAAAGGCTGGCAATATTTTTAGCATTGAGCTTGCACTCTATAAATAATTGCAGATTCATGTAGGTTTCTTGGCAGCAATATGGAAAAATATTTGCATTTGCCTCTTTTTAGGAGAAGGGTGTCAAATTCAAGGTCTAGGGGGTGCTTAGATCAGGCCCACAGGGCCAACCAGAAACAACGAAGGACTGTGGTGCCTCTGCCAGAGAAAACTGAGCTTGGGATGGCTGCGTGTGGCCCAGCCGGGCTCAGTTTTTGGCTACAACAGCTTCCTGCAGCTTTCTGCCAGTGAAAACGGAGTTCAGGAGCACGGCCCTCTCCAGCTCCATTTTCACTGGTGGACACCTGCAGGAGGATCCTCCCACCCAGGCTACCACAGGTACCCCTGACACGAATGACCTCAAGCTGGCCACACCTACCCTGGCCACGCCTCTCCAAGGTCAAACACAACCCTGATGTGGCCCTCAATGAAATCCCCCGTTCTAAGTTGTGTTTTCAAAATCTAGTCTTATCTGGGAAGTAGTGCTGAAATCCTTTTTTAAAATGAAATAACAGCATCAAACTCCATGAAATGAATGAAAGTTGATGTTCTTTCCTGCTTATTTTCAGCATAAAGCAAAACAAAAAATATCAGGATTTTGTGATTTATTTATTTTTTTGTAACATAAGCCTAATACTCCCCCAAACCCAGTGCAAAACACCAGCTTTTCCTAGGACTTTCCCAGAAATTTCTCGCCTGTCCACTAGCAAAAAGTTGCCTTCTCTTTATTTTTATTATAATATTTCCCTCAGATGTGGGCTCTTCTGTGGTCAAAAATTTTCCATTCATGGCTTAAATAAATTACAGTTCCTTGGGTTTACCTTAGGGAACTGTGCTTGGTTAAAATTGAAAGCAGAAGGTTTTGATCTCTCCTGGCCTGTGAGAGTAAGAGGATGCAAGAGGTTCATTCACATAGCAGGAAACACTGGTTTCCTGTTATGGCTAAACTGGGCCAGAGTGTCTAGGCTTTTTTCCCCACTAGTACCCAAAATAGAAAAAAATGCTTCAGAGTATTTATCGCCTAGTTCAAGGGCACAGTGAAGATGCCTTGGACTTCACTGGCTTAGAAGTTTACTAATAGCACAGCAAACTTTGTTGATATATAGATTTGCTAGTTGTTTTTTTTTAAAAAACTTGAATGTCATCTCTGTTACATTTCCCACCCTGCATTTTGGGCTTGCATATTTTGTTCTCATGGCGAAATCCAAAAATAGATAAAAGTACTTTGTGCCAAGATGGGAAAATTGTGCATGTGTGTGTGTGTGTGCGTGTCCTGTCCTCTTTTTAAAATTTCTTCCATGTGGGAATAATGTTAAAGAGTACATTCCTTGGGATGTCAGTTCCACTGAATCACTGGAATTTAACAGCTCTTGACGTACAACCTTTCGTTTAGTGAACATTGAAAGTTAGAAGGGCACAGAAAAAAGTGACTTATGACCGTTTTTTACACATAGGACTGTTGTAGTATTATTGTGGCCATATGATCAAAATTTGGATGCTTGGCAACTGGCATGTATTTCTGACCATTGCAGTGTCCCATGGTCATGTGATCAACTTGGGATCATGTTGTAATATCTGATAAGCAGAGTCAATGGGAAAGCCAGATTCATTTCAGATCCATGATACTAACTTAACAACTGCAATGATTTGCTTAATAATTGGAACAAGAAAAAAGTTTGCAAAATGTGGCAAATTCACTTAATAACTCTCTTGCCTGGCAGTGGAAATTTTAGACTCCGTTGTGGTCATAAGTTGAGGACAACCTGTATTAGGATTGCATTCACTGAGTTTGCTGAATTGTGGGCGGGGGATTTATAGGCAGCAGCCTTGTTTAGTTACTTCTTGAAAAATCTTAGTAGGCAACCACTGCAATCCTGAACGGATTTCTGTGTAAATACAGTGGTACCTTGATACCCATTGTTAATCGGTTCAGGGAGGTGCAGTGAATACCAAAAACAATGAGCACCAACCAGTTTTTTCTTACAAGGAATATTGTAGTGAATCACAAGGCAGCCGACATTGACAGGTCCTAGCTTGTGTGTTGAGTACCAAACAAACGATGAGTACTGGGACAATTTTTTTGTGTCGAAATGTGTTGAGTATCAAATTTGATGGGTTTCAAAAGCGGTTAAGTACCAAGGTACCACAGTAGTGTAGAAAGTTGAGTA
Source organism: Laticauda colubrina (assembly GCA_015471245.1). Classification (NCBI taxonomy): domain Eukaryota; kingdom Metazoa; phylum Chordata; class Lepidosauria; order Squamata; family Elapidae; genus Laticauda; species Laticauda colubrina. The sequence continues at coordinate 7,447,409 of BLBF01000003.1, forward strand.
TTGTAAAATATATTCCTCCCCAGCTAGAAAAATTAGCATTGGGGCTTTTGCTGCCATTAGCAGTATATTTGCTGCAGAATTATATTATTTCAAAACAAATAATTGGACTGTTCAATTTGCATTACAACATGAGCAATACTAGTAAAAACTCTGTTAATGCATCTGAGTTGCTTTCAGCAGGCCCGTTTCTAAAAATAAATAAATAATAAAGACAGCAGATGTGGTCTTTGTAAATTCCCTTTGTGTAGTTGTGCAACCATAATCGCATGGTATGTAGCAGTCCTATGAAAGTAATAATATTCATGTACCAAGAAAAGATGGTGTGAAACGAAAGGAAGCCAAACAAACTTGAGAATAGTTTAAAAAGAAAACCCCCTAAAAACTGCTGTCTAGAAAGAAACAAAGATTTAAAAACATTCCCAAGCAGACTTAGAAGGGGTTGCAAGTAATTTTTGCATGTTTTTTGTGTTACATATGAATGCACATTGATCCAAAGACATTTGTAGCAATATAAATCAGCGAAAATAATCTGGCTTTGTCGAGAATGAGATAAATGTGTTTGGTGGTTCTCATTTTTTTGGAAATTGCACAGGGAAAATAAAAGATAATCTCTGAATGTTTTGAGGCATAATGGCAAGAAATGAAATGGAAATCAAATGCCCATGTAGTTACAATAGTCTCTCTAATTTGTTATTTAGTGGTATCAATAGCATCCCACCATTCTTTCAAGAGTGTTTTGCATGTGGAAAGCAAAATATTTCTGGGCAGAAAGAAGTATTAATTCCTTGCCAAGTAGGAAGAGCTTGTCTTTTGTAGGCTAAGTTTTCAATTTTAAGTAGGTTTCGTGATGTGCTAAATATTTAGGTATTAATATTCCCCATGGCTGGATTGGCAATTTAAAATTATTTATCTGCTGTCATAATAACAGCATGTTGAAATGACTTGTTGGTATCGTGGTTTGGGAGAGAAGGCATTTGGGAAGAGAAAAAAATGATCATAATGAGAAAATGGTTCTGAGCTGGATTTGGAAGAGGGGGAAGAAAAAGAAGGAAATAATTACCTTCCAAATGTTTGTCCTTATGCACGTTTTTTTTTTTTAAAGCATACGTATTAAAATGCCAACCTTAATCTGCATTGCAATATGTGGGCAGCATGGCTGTTGTTTTCAGCATATGGGCTGCTCACCTTGGTGATTAAGGGCATTGTTACTTTCTTCTGAATAGCACAGTGTGGGCCTATAGTTTTGGTGCTCCTTGTCGGAGAATATAAAAGTCCTGCACAATAATGAGCTATTCCAGCAAAGGTGAGCTGGCATGTTACTCATGTACGTGCCTAGATGCAATGCACATTATTCTGTGTGCTGACAATGTTTCTTTAATATTTCTCAGTTCAGATAATTCAGTGCAAGACCCTGCTATATTGGTAAATTGCATAGGAAACGGGCATTTCTACTTAAAACAGGAATAATAGCAATAGCATTTAGACTTATATACTGTCTCATGGTGCTTAACAACACATCTGTGTGGTTTACAATGTAAGTATTGTTTGCATATTGCCTCCCAGTAATCTGAGTCCTCATTTTGCCAACCTTGGAAGGATGGAAGGCTGAGTCAACCTTGAGCCTTGTCAAGATGGAACCTCAGGCTATGGACAGAGTTTGTCTGCAATATTGCACTTAATCACTGCACCACTAGGGCTTCAAGGAATTTATTAATAATTAAAGTATTGAATTAGGACTAGAAACCCAGCATGTTAGCAAACTGAGGAACAAGTCATGCATCTCTTAGTGTGATGACTATGAGCTTTATTGTAAGGCCACTGATTTTTCATCATCAGATAAACCAACAACGATGCAATTAACCTAAACATCTCTGCCGGGAGTCCTGCAGCAAATCAGAATAGGTTTTGTATTCCTATAGCAAGTTCTCATGTTCTACAGGAGTGGTCTCCAACCTCTCTGGCTCAGTGGACCAACTGAGGTGGGGCAGAGGGGTTGGTTTCCTGCGCAGCACTTTCACAAATGCAGCTTAGCACACACGTTTGCCCATCACTTCCACGGCCCAGTTCCAAAAGGGCTGCAACCCGGCACTGGGCTGCAAATTGGGGACCCCTGTTCTACAGCCTGTTTGCCTTTCATCCTGTAGGAAGTTAGCACCCACCCCTCTCCTAGAAAATTGAAATAGCCTAGGAAATATTAAAAAGGCAGAATATTTCCTCGAAAAAGAATAGAAACTCAGAAGCGGAAACTCACCCCAGAAGCGGAATCTCACCTCCACCTTTGTTAATGGGTGGGCCATTAAGGCCTGGGCCAGAATACTTAATATAACAAGGAACTCCAGGTAAAGCTATAGCAATTGCCAAAAGCCCTTTTAAAGGCATAATCACCCAGCAAGGCTAGACCAAGTCTGGAACTCAGGACAGCCTACAGAGTTGCCCCTAGGAGTCTGACACCCAATGATAATACAAGCTTCAATTCAAATCCGAACAGAGGGTATAAAACCCAGGAACTCTCAGCACCTCAGTCCTTTTTTCTTGATCTCTTCTCACCTTGAAGCATGTGAGCACCCTTCTCTGGAGCTCCAAGCCATGTGGTCCTGTGGTCCACCATTAAACCTTCCAAGCAGCCTCCATGTTTCCAGTGTCTTTCCCCACTTGGAACTGAACCCAGAAGGATATTTCTTTCAATAATCCTATAATCTATGGACTTTTGGTTCCTTAAATAAGAAAAAAATGCATATATATACATACACACACACATATATCACACACACACACATACATACAGCACACGTATTTTGTTGGCAAAATAGAAAACTCAAGACTTACTCTAGTTTCAAGGACTATCTACTTCAGTAAAGGCTAGTACCTTTTAATCAAAAATACTTATTCAAGGGACAACTCTGCTTAACTAAGTTAAGAAAAATATGGCTGTATAAAATTGGATTTTCTTGACGGGTGGGAGAAGTTAAAGCCCATGTCACACTGCACCAACGGATGCAAAGAGGATTTAAAACAGACAAAAAAGCTTGCCATCCATTGGAAAATGTGATGTATCCGTTGTGTACTCACTGCGTACGTCTTTCATATGCTCTATCCATCAAACATCCGTCTACTGCTTTTCATCCGCTCAAAAGGTTTTGAGCTGCACAAAACTTTTTGAGCGGATGAACTTTCTGCCGCATATGATCTACATCCGCGACACATACGACCAACAAACGTTCTACGTCCATTGTCATCCGTTACATATCTGATGTATCCTCTTGACATCCTCTGGCCATCCACGCAACTCACATCCACTGCAGCTGAAAACAGAAAGAGGGAGGAGGCGAAAGGTATGCGGAACGTCCACACAGCGTTAGTAGCATGGACATAGAAAGGATGAAAGCGGATGCAGCTCGGATATAAAGCATTAAAACGGACAAAACGTTCGTATATGGGACGTATCTCGGATATTTAGGATGTCTGGAGGATATCTAGAATGTGTGGAAGGACACCTAGCGGAAAACCGACATTTCCTATAAAAAGGGGGAGGAAATCACCTGTATCTCACTATCAGTCCAGTAGCCCTGGTGTGCAGACCTCTTCAGCCTTGCTCTTGCTCTTCAACATCATCCATTGATCTCCACCATGGATCATTGCACACTCCTTTTGGTAGCTGCGATCATTCAACACCAGAACCAAGCCCTGTTCAGACTGTTTTACCTTTTCTGCCCAAGGAGAAGAAGACGTCCAAGAGCTGTCTGGGTCTGAAGATGGATCGGGAGAAGAGTAGAGTTTGGACTCTATGACAAGCTGATGGTGGAGCTGAGGAATGAAGACCCTCATGCATTCCAGCACTTCATGAGGATGCCACCAGCCATGTTTGACGAAGTTGTGGAGTGTCTGAGACCCAGGTTGACCAAGCCAAGCACCAACTTCCATCCCAGCCTGGACCCTGGACTGAAGGTGGCAGTGACTGCGCCACCTGGCCTCGGAGACTACGTACAGAAGCATGCAGTATGCCTGGAGGGTGCCACACAACACCATCAGCATTGTGGTCAGAGAAGTGGTTCAGGCCATCATCGAAGAATACGTGGAGGAGCTACTCCAGTGTCCCACCACTGAAGAAGGCTGGAGGAAAGTTGCAGAGCACTGGTATCAGAGGTGGAACTTTCCCCACACCGTTGGAGCCATAGATGGGAAGCACATGGCCTGCAAAGCTCCAGCCAACTCAGGGTCCAATTATTTCAACTACAAGGGCTTCTTCAGCATCATCCTCTTTGGCATGGTTGATGCTGACTACAAGTTCATGTACATCGATGCTTCAGGCAACAAGTCAGTTCAGATACCCAGATATACAACGCCAGTGACCTCAAGGGTGGGCTGGAACGCAACCTCATCATGGGTTTTCCAGATCCAGACCCCCTACCCAACGACACACAAGATGTGCCCTACTTCATTGTGGGTGATGACGCCTTCTCCTTCAGAACCTACCTCATGAAGCCCTACACTTTCAGATACCTCACCCGTGAAGAGAGGATCTTCAACTACAGGCTGTCCAGGGCAAGACGGGTGGTGGAAAACGCCTTTGGCATCCTGGCCAACAGGTTCCAGGTACTTCTCACCACCATGCAGCATCACCCAGGGACTGTGAGGAGCATCGTGGAAGCTTGCTGCATCCTGCACAATCTCATGCGCACCCGCTACCCAGTGTTGCAGAACAGGCTGGTGGACCACCAACAAGGCAATGGGGACATGTAGCCTGGTGAATGGAGGCAAGGACAAAACCTGATAGACACTATGGATGTGCAAGGCCCCAACAGATCTTCATGTGAAGGGAAGAAGCAGCACAACCTCCTGAAACACTGGTGCAACTCCCCAGCTGGAGCAGTAGAGTGGCAAGACAGGATGGTAGATGCTTAATGGATGGTTCCTTCAGCCTGTCTCATCACACTGATGAGATTGTGCCATGTATGTTGAGTGGCCTTACAATGAATACATTAATAAAGAGTTTTGTTTATGTTGAAATGTGTTGATCAATGAATAAATTGTTATTGATAATAAAGGGCCATGTGGGTGGCAGCTAGGAGGGTGGACCATACAGTCCCACTATGCTTGCACTGGAGGTTTATCTGTCCCACAGCTATCCTTACGCATCCCAGAAGTATCCTTATCCCACAGCTATCCTTACCAATCGCACAGCTATCATTACCCATCCCACAGCTATCCATCCCACAGCTATCCTTACCCATCCCACAGCTATCCATCCCACAGCTATCCTTACCAATCTCACAAGCATGCAAAGGCTTAACCCTTTTTTCAAAGTTTTCCCCAACACTTTATTAAGTAAAAAAAATGATCCATGTGTGTGAAGCAAAGATAACCTTTATTAATAACAAACTGTATGACTTTATTAAAAAGCAAAATGACCCAAGTAAAGTGTCTTAAACAAAGTTAAAGTGAGCAGGTAACAACTCAGTCTCTGGCACTGTTCTCAGTCACTCTGAGGCGTGCCCATGGTCTCAGATGTAAAGGGGCCAGGGACTGTGGACGTGGCTGTTGCTGGAGTGCTGATCTGAGGCGCCATTGGGGTGCCTGGCCCCGAGAGTACAACAGGAGATGGTGTGTGCAGGAAGCTCTCAGAGAGCTGACTCAGTCCCATGAGGTTGAGAGGCCCTTCCTCAAATACCTGGGATGCGAGGCCCAAGACTAATGACAGATGTTCTGAGGAAAGGCTTGGCTGTGGGGTGGAGGAAGGAGGAGTGTAGTGGGGCTGTCTGGTCTGCATCTGGGTCAGCTGAGGCGTCTCTGGCGTCTGTGGCATCCGAGGAACCTGGATGTGGACTGGGAAGGGCTGCCTCTGTTGTGGGAAGTCCTGGTAGTGGTAAGCTTGGTAGGCGAGGGGCTGCTGAAATCCGTGGAAGGGCTGTGACATCGCCTGGGGTGGAGAAGCAGACCTGGAGTGGGTAGGAGCAGGTTCAGCTGGGCCTGGAGGGTGGTGCAGAAGAGCTGTGATCCTCTCCTTCATCGCCTGGTATTGGGCCTCGGGCATGTCCATGAGGGTCTGGCTCACGTACGTGATGAAGGGCTTGTGGTTGGAGGATGGTATGTCGAAGTGGACCAGCTGGGAGAGGAGATCTGTGCTGGCTGTGTTTGTGTCCCTGATCTCCAAGAGGACAGTGTGGCTCTGTCCCTCTGGTCTGCCTCTCTGCCTGCTTTCTGTGGAGGTGGAGCTGGGGTGGGTGTGGCTTGGTCTCTGGTGGCTGCTGCTTCTTGCTCCATCTGAGACATCCTCTGGCATGGGGAGTGCAGCTGTTGGGGGGTCTCTGTCGTGGGGCCCTCCAAAGACACCTGCCTGGACACGGTAGCTGTCTCCTGGCTGAAAGAGGAGTGGTTCTCTGTGGGCTGTCTGAGGGAGAGGGTTGACAGAGGGGCTGCTCCTCGGTCGCAGATCTCACCCTCCAGGAAGCTGTACCTGGCCATGACATAGATCTCCTGGTCAGTGAGCTTGACAGCGGCCTGCCTGGATTTCTTCAGGTGCACCTTGCCATACCAGGTGTTCATGTGCTTCCACCACCCCAGGAGGACATCCGAAGTGTAGCCCAGACTCTCCACCTTCTCTCTCCACGCTGCCTGCTTCCGCTTGGTGTCGCGATAGAGCCTATGGCCCTTCCTCCACAGGTACTCGTTCTCCCTCAGCCATTCCAGCACCTCCTCCTCATGGTCTTCGGAAATGGAGTACTCTTTCCTCTCCCCCTTCTCCTTGCCTTGCCTCTTCCTCCCTCTGGCAGGGGCTTCAGGGCCTTCAGCAGCAGGGCTTTGAGGGCCTTGGGGCTGGTCCATCACACCAGCAGCAGCAGGAGAAGCAGCAGCAGCAGCAGGAGAAGCACCAGCAGCAGCAGCAGGAGAAGCACCAGCAGCAGCAGCAGCAGCAGGAGAAGCAGCAGCAACACCAGCAGGAGAAGCAACACCAGGAGCACCACCACCAGCAGCAGAAGCACCAGCAGCTTCAGAGTCAGCGCTAGGGGGTGGGATGGTGGTTCTGTCCTTCTTGCCAGGGCTGGCAGGAGTAGGCACAGGCTTCCTCTTCTTCCCCATGGTGTTCTCTCAAGATGTCTCTGGCAGGAGGTCTTTCCTCTGAATGGTGACTGCTTGTGAGCTGCATCCTTTTATATCCACAGAGCTAACGCAATCCATCCTTCCCGCATGCGCAGTGACCGCTTTGCATCCGCTATGCATCCTATAGATGTCCGTGATGCATCCGCGTCATCCACTACGCATCCGCTCCTTTCGCTATGCGTCCGCTTCGCCATTCTCCCCTGGAAGCCCTGCAGATGTGTCATCCGCTTCCATCCGCGAGGCTTCCTACGAACATCCGCTTTACATCCCCGCTACATCCTCCCTACGTCCGTTCCTTTCCGTTGTTGTCCGCTCTGTTTATGCAAATTTGGGGCACTTTTGAGAGCGGATAACAACAGATGGAAAATTTGCTCGTCCGCTGTGTCCTTTTTACATACGTTTTGCATCCGTCGGCCAGTGTGACCTAGCCTTAAGCAACCCAGTATAATCAGTACTTTTTGTTGTAAAAGAAAAAAAAATATTGAGTTATGCGAGGATGTTTAATCAGAAGAAAAATGAGACAGTCACCTTACTTATGAAGAAGCTTTTCTTTGCTTTTAAAGACAAATAATCCTTGTGTAGTTTGACTTCTAGGTAAGTACTTAGTAGAAAGTGAAGTTCTCTTGATCGATTGCATATATCTTCCAGGGCTTGATATTAACAGTTTAATGTTTTTATGCATATGGCATACTTAGATTGTAGCCTCATCCAAGCCCCCAGATCTGGAGGAATTGACTTTTGTTCCATAATAACAATCATTTTATAGATCTTTTTGAGCAGAATAGCCTCCATCCACCTTCTTGTGAAGGTGTACAGACTTAATCAGAAGTTTTTCTTCTGTAGCCTTGCAAATAAAGGATAAAGATTTCTCCCCCCCTCATCTCTCTCATTTTTTTTTAAATGTAGCCACAGGCATTGCACTAATGCAAACTCCTGAATATAGCAAATTTAGCTTTGTTAGTCTGAAGTTCTCTGAATTCTGCATGCATGGAATTTTTAATGCTAGATTACGCAATTAGCTCTGGAGAAAAATTAGATTAGGATTCCCTAAATGCTGTAGGTTAGGATCATGTCACCTAATTTAGTATTAGTTTTAGGATGCAAGTATTTTCACATTTTATAGAGCCAATGGGTTTGCTGCTTTCAGTATTTTGCATGTTTTCTTTCATAGCCCAGTTAACTGGTATTCTCTAGCTAATGTAGTGATAAACACCAGGCAGTGATACATGTAGAAAGGATAATGGCAAAACAAAAACCAACCCCCTCTCTCCCCACCCCCCACAGTTAACATAGCATTGTTTGAAAACCGATGCAAAACTTTTAAAAATGGAGGTAATATTTGCAGAAAGCTGGTTCTACAAGTGTGCCAAGTGGAATGTATGCCTGATTTTATGATCCCTTTTGCAAGATTGTTAAGCAAATCATTGAATTGTGTGCTGGTTGAGCAAATTTGGCTTCACCCATTGGACTGCTTGTGGGAAACTGACTGGGAAGATTGCAAGTGCAATTGCAGTTTTTATGGACCAGGTAAAAAAATTAGACGGGGGAGGGAGGCGAGTCTGCATAGATAAAATAGATCAGGGGTGTCAAACTCAAGGCCCGCGGTCCAGATCCATTCTGGCCCATAGGGTCTGCCTGGAAACAGCAAAGAACCGGCCCACGATGCCTCTGTCAGCAAAAACGGAGCTTGGGAGGGCTGTGCGTGGACCTCCCAATCCATTTTTGGCTGCAATGGCTTCCCGCAGCCCTCTGCCAGAGAAAACGGAGCTCGCATGCTGCCCTCCCAGCCTCCATTTTTGCTGGCAGAAGGCTGCAGGATGTCGAGCTGGCCACGCCCACCCCATCCATGTCTCTCGCTCCCTGAAGTCAGACACAACCCTGATGCGGCCCTTAATAAAATTGAGTTTGACACCCCTGATGTAGATTATGCATTAACCAGGCAAGCCTTGCTTTCTGCATAGAATGAATATGTTACACTGATATTGTAATTTTGTTCCAAAGAGTAGAAATCAGTTCAGCGGTTAGTCCAGGGTCTGTGCATCCTTTCAGGGATGGCCTGCAGTTATGACTAGGGTTACTAGATGGCTTAGGGCTTGATAGAGTTTGTAGAAGTTAGGTGAACAGAGTTAGATGTGCAAGCATGGTTGGAAAGGCTTAGCATCAGTAAATTATCCCTGCTGGATGGGAAGTTCAGCCAGTTTTATGTCAGCTGAACATCAGATGTGTATATTCTTTTGTGGTCTGTCTTCTGAGATTTTTCACGCTAATGACCCAGCGATGCAAAAACCTAATTTCTGGAATTTAGGTTCTTCCATGCTCTACTGGTCTAGTGGAGAAATGTTATAGAACAGTGGTGGCAAACCTTTTTTGGCTCCCGTACTGGTAATTGGGTGTGCTTGTGCGTTCACGCTTGCATGCCAGCACCCAGAAGGCAATGTGTGCTGCCCCCCTGCCTCTTGCGCATGTGCGCATGATCCCACTGCCATGTGTCTTCACATGCATGTGCGATCCCCCTGCACACTGTGCAGCTCTGTACATGTTTGTGTGACCCCCCATGCGCATGTGCGTGCATCTCCCATGTGCCCCCGCACATGTGCACCAGATGCCTGACAATCAGCTGTCGGGAGGTGGTAGCACATGTGCAGTGCGGCTCTTCCGGGTGAGCTCTTGCATGCCAGCAGAAGTGGCTCTGCATACCATTCCCGCATGCGTGCCGTAGGTTTGCCAACACAGTTATAGAACCTCTATTATATAATCTTCCTTCCTTCCCTCCCTCCCTCCTTCCCTCCCTTCCTTTTCTGTATCTCTTTGCTTTTACATAGAATAGAATAGAATAGAATAGAATAGAATAGAATAGAATAGAATAGAATAGACAGTTGGAAGGGATGTATGAAGTGTTCTAGTCCAACCCCCTCTAGGAGGCTGAAAAAGGCCTCAAACCAGCCGAAAATCAGCTGTGAGGTGCGCGCATGTGCAGTGAGGTAAGTTTGCCTGTGGTTCGCATGCTGGCACAAATGGCTCAGGGGACGTATGCCATAGGTTTGCCATCACGGCCCTATACCATTTCAGATAAATGGTTGTCAAATCTCTTCTTAAAAACTTCCAGTGTTGGAGCATTCACAACTTCTGGAGGCAAGTTGTTCCACTGGTTAATTGTTACAACTGTTAGTAAATTTCTCCTTAGTTCTAGGTTGCTTCTCTCCCTGATTAGTTTCCATCCATTGCTTCTTGTCCTGCACTCAGGTGCTTTGGAAAATAGCTTGACTCCCTCTTCTTTGTGGCAGCCCCTGAGATATTGGAACTCTGCTATCATGTCACTCCTAGTCCTTCTTTTCACCAAACTAGATATACCCAATTCCAGCAACCATTCTTCATATGTTTTAGCCACCAGTCCCCTAATCATCTTTGCTGCTTTGTTGCTCTTCTTTGCACTCTTTCTAGAGACTCAACATCATTTTACTTCGTGGTGATCAAAACCATATACAGTATTCCAAGTGTGGTCTTATAAAGTAAAATTATTAACTTGGAGTTTGTAGCCAAAACATGGTAGTGCTACCAGTTGGCTTACAAAATAATAAGTGGTGAGGAATTGCTTCCCAGTGATGGACGTGGAAATAAAAGTGCCTATATGAGAAGAGGATGAAACCTGGAAGTGACAGGGTATGCCTTGAGGATATAACTTGTTTATATTTCATTTTGTGAATGTGCCCTCTCTGGAGCAATCATTTAGCATAAATGCCTTTGATATTTTCTCAAAAATTACAAGGAGATTATTATCTCCAAAGATGACCCTATAATTTAAAAAGGTGATTGAGAACCGTGTGTGACAGACAAATAGCGCAACAGATATTAGCCACTAACACATTTTAATATCTGTTCTTACATGGAGTTTGGCCATTACTGAGACCTTAAATATTCCACAGTTACAATGGAACGATGTCTTTAACAGTAATCATCAAAAGGGTGAACTTAAATACCCATGACCATGTTATTATAAGAGGATTGCATTGTTAAAATACGATGATACTTTTATCTCCACATAAAGTGTGGTTAACAGCAGCGTTCAAAATATTTATTGCTGCTGGCTGGGTTGAGTGCCCCACATGGATTTTGATTTCAGAGGTGATTTGGACAGCGAATGAGGCATTGCACCCTTAAAAAAACCCATCCTTAATTGCCATAGAAGCAAGCTTCGTGACCCAGCTGGCAAACCGTTTTTATTCCCTTCCTATACAGAATGATCTAGTTCTCCAAAAGATGTTGCTGTCTCTCATGACTCTCCCTGCCAATGCCTGGTTGATTCCTTTACAAAGCATGTCATTAATAAACAAAGTCGGTGTCGGTGTCATTGCTTCAACTCCTGAAGAAAAAACATCACGGTTTAATTTGTCCACGCTTTGTTAGTGACTTGAAAATCGGTGCAACAGAAGACCTTTCTTGACTGACAGGCAGTGTTGTGCATTTCCCCCCCCTTCCCCCACATCTCCCCTCCCCTCCTGCGCACAGGTGCTGTGATAGACAGCCCTATGGTGTCACAGGGGTAAATAGATGGCAGGTAAGAGGCCTCATCTACATTTGTCAGCCTTCCCGGATTGCTCTTCCTTTTTCCAGTGCAACCTGGAAAGTGTGTGTGTTGAGAATGAAAATGCATTTTAGTTATGGCAGGTTGGCAGTGATTTTTTTCACAACATACCTTCTTTTAAAACCCGAGGCATCAGACCCAATGATGCACGGGGCTATGCATGGGAATTGAAATTGCAAAAGGAAGCTGGGATGTGGTTACAGTCTCAATTGATAACAGTGGGACTGAAATTGATTTTGAGTTGTCCTTTGTTTTTGTTGAGTTGTTCCTTTCTCCCCTCGATTGTCTTGTTTTGGAAAAATAAAACTTATATCGATTTCATATGCCACAGAATGAAAAGCTGGGTCGGCCAATAATGAGTAGCTTATACACCATTAACAGGATCCCATCTTCTCCCCATGGGTTGTTTCAGGGTTATAGTACAGGTAGACTACAATTTATGACCACAGGGGAGCCCAAAATTTTTGTTGCTAAATGACAGTTAAGTGGGCTTTGCCTCATCTTAAGATGTTTCTTGCTGCAGTTGTTAAGTGAATTGCTGCAATGGTTACAACACTTAGAAATAGCACTTAGACTTATATACCACTTAATAGTGCTTTATAGCCCTCTCTAAGCAGTTTATAGAGTCAGCCTATTGCCCCCAATAATCTGGGTCCTCATTTTACCCAACTCGGAAGGATGGAAGGCTGAGTCAACCTTGAGCCTGGTGGGATTTGATCTGCCAAATTGCAGTAGGAGTAGCTTGCAGTACTGCACTCTAACTATTGCACCACCAAGGCTCCTTAGTTAGTAACATGGTTGTTAAGTGAATCTGGTTTCCCCATTGACTTAACTTGTCAGGTCACAGAAGATGATCATATGACCCGGAGAATACTCCAAATGTCCTGGGCAGTTCATATAGTTACAACTTTATGTGTTTCCTATATGTACATTATTCATGTACTAAATCACAAAAAGTTGAACTTAGGCTGCAAGTCTACAGTATCGGAGTACCATCTTTTGTCTCCTTTTTATTCCTTTAAAAAGGATGTTTTGACATCAATTCAAAAGGATGTAGCCACATTGCAAAACAGCTGTCAATCCATAATGTCACTTTTTCCCCAGATGTTTGGCATGGATATTAAAGGCTGTATAGATTTTGAGGAATAAATAAAAGTGGCTATCACCCAGTGCTTTATTGAAAGAAACTTGATCCTTTTATAGTCAATTCAGTATAAAATTTCCTTTAGGAAGTACGGAAACTCAGTAATAATCTTTAACAGAACATTTTATCATGTTTTTTCCACTGAAATTCTAGAAAAGAGTTAATTTGATATAAATTTATATATCTCACATTAGAATCTATGTGGTTACAGATAATCTTCAACTTGTGACCATAATTGAACTCGGAATTAAGATTGTAAGCCATGACAGTCATTAAATGTGTTGCCACCTCTGACTTTACAATCCTTTTTTGTGGCAGTTATTAAATGAATGCCATGTTTGTTAAGTGAACCCACTTTTTGGTGGTTTTTTTTGTCAGCAACCAGAATTATATTTTAGAAATTGGTAAAAAAAAATATCAGCAAAAATTGCAAAAAAATCACATGGTCTTGAGACACTGCAAATGGTCATAAATGTGAATTGGTTTCCAAGAACCCAAAATGTGATCATGGAACCTCGGGGGGAAGGTACAACCATCAGGACTTCAGAACTGGGTCATCAGAAGCTCTGGAGAGTCTGTCATAATTTAGAACATGCACTGTGTGAGGACTACCTGTAATGCCTTTTAATATTCTGTATTTCTGAAACAAAATGTTGCTTGATTTCTCTCTGATACAGTCTTTCTAGATATATGGGGAGTCCTCGATTTACGACCATGATTGAGCCCAGAATTTATTTTGCTAAGTGAGATAATTTGTTAAGTGAATTTTGTCTCATTTTTAAGACTGCCCTGCCTTGTATTACGACTGCCACAGGTTGTTAAATGAATCACGGCAGTGGATAAGTTAGTAACATAATTGGTTAAGTGAATCTGGCTTCCCCATTGACTCTGTTTGTCAGAAGGTCACAAAAGGAGATCACATGACCCTGCATTGCAACCATCATAAATACATGTCAGTTGTCAAGAACCTGAATTTTGATTACATGACCATGGGGATGCTACAACAGTTGTTAAGTATGAAAATAGGTCATAAGTCGCTTTTTTCAGTGCCGTTGTAACTTTGAACAGTCCCTAAATGACCATTGAGGACTATCTGTAAAGCCGTAAGTGTCGACTCATAAAATATTTCTATGGTTGTTTTAGAGTTGCCAACAGAAAGGGAGGGAGGGAAGGAAAAGAGTGGAAACTTATCCACTGCCGTGATTCATTTAACAAGCGTGGCAGTCATAATACAAGGCAGGGCAGTCTTAAAATGAGACAAAATTGACTTAACAAATTATCACACTTAGCAAAAGTTGAAAGAGCAGTGCGGCAACTTGGAAATTAAAAGTGCATTCCATACATAATTTTTAAGCAATAGTAACTAGGTGACTGAAGTTTTTGCCGTGCAAAAATCTAACTGGAGAAGATGATTGATGACTCTTGGCTATGAATGTGCCTCATTGGAGAATATAAATCATGATACACTCAGAGGGTGTGGGGAAACCAAGGTCAAAAGTGACAGTGAATTATGTGTCTCAGAGTCGGCTACACCCAGGCAGTGCCGACATGTTAACTCCCAAATAAATCTTGCTTAGTTTTGGAAGTTTGGTTCGAGACTCATGATTTAATTGGGGTAGCTGCCAGAATCCTGACAATAAATAGATGGACTATCTGAAGATCTTAATAAAAGTTACAAAACCTTCTATGTGGATTACCTCTCAGAAGGGTAGACTGATAAAATTAGCTCTTCTAAATTTACACGTGTCAATTACACACAAATGATGGGGCAACAGCGTCAGTCCGGCCAAGGCCTTTCTGTTCACATTGGCTTCATTACTTTAATGTTTCATGGAGTGTTGTGAATCTTGGCTGCATTGGGGGAATCTAATTGCATATTTAATTGCTCTCTGCCTCAGGATAATAATTTCTGCCAACATAGAGAATGAGAGGATATGAAGGAATGATACAGCAAGGTTAATCCAAGAGGACCAATTGTGGACATATCCAGCCTGAAGGCTTTTAATTTTTTAAGTCAAACTTTCAACATACTTGGTGAAACAGTCATATGGGATGCAGACTGGATATTGGAATATCCTATACTTGGTACATTTTTGTTGACAAAGAGGGAACAAAAAGACCAAAACACCTTCCCACCAGCAATCACCAGATGAGCATAGATTGACTCCAAGATTAACATCAGACCAACAGTCAAGAAGTAAATATCCCATTCAACGAACTGCCAAACAAGCCAACAGTAATCAGCCCAACTAAAGATCTTGAGACCACTCCCACCCACTCTGGCAGGGCAAGCCACTAGAACACAGGTGTCAAACTCACCGTGTCATGTTGCCATCTCGTGATGTTTGACATCATTTTTCCCATTCACGGAGCTGGAATGGGTGTGGCCTGCTTTGATGCATCCAGCAACCAGTTTGATACCTCTGCACTAGAATATAAACAGAGTAAACCCCACTCCTTACTAGCACTGATGATGTTATCTACTCTGCAAGTGGAAATATCTGCAAGAAAACATACAAGCTCAAAGAGAATCAAGGACCCCTCGTTTCAACCCTGAGCTACAAATATTCTTTATTGATACATCCATCCTGTAGGGTGCTTATATCTGGCCTGTGGGGCCGCTTTGGAAACAGGGAAGGTCCTCCCAAGCTCTGTTTTCACTGACAGAGGATTGCAGGAGGCCGTCGCACCCCAAAACAGCTCAGGAGGCCGTTTTTGCTGGCCCACCACAGGTGCTCCCAACACAAGTGATGTCAAGTTGGCAATGCCCCCTGACCACCACACCCCCACCAGAGGACGGACAAACAATCCTGACGCGCCCCACAATGAAATTGAGTTTGACACCCTTGGCATTGAGCGAGGGAACTTGGTTCGTTTTAATTATGGGGATCTGAAGTCATGAGTGAATGTTTTTTAAGAACGTGTCCTCTTACACTGAGTTTTCTATAAATATTTGCACCTGCAAAGTCCATTCTGGACATATGCATTAGCAGAAAAGAAAGATGTTTTATATGCTTCAATATTTTTGCTCATCCAGTACTGTTCAAACTGCTGGATTCCTTGTTAGCTTAATTCTCTTCTATGGAAGTGAAGAATGGATTGGCAGGGCATATTTGCAAACTTCCTAAGCAAGACAATGTCTTCACAATAATGTATCTCATTTGAATAAATGTTTTCCAAATTTTGTCTGTGTTACCTCTTGATTTTCGCAAACACAGTTGTACATCTACTTTGTTCCTTGACAGGTTCATGTTTAATTTATTGGAAAATTACACATTTTCTCAGTTTATTTTCTAATAGGTTTTTATTTCATTTTTTTTCATTGAAAAAGCAGTTTCCAACTGAACTGAATATCAAGAAGAAGCCTTTGCTGCCAGTTAAATAAATGCATATCTGGAGACTCCACTATTACTACTAGGATCTAATTGTTAAATTTATTACTAGCTGCATTAAAATGTTCCACTTTCAATAAAAGAAGAAAATTCTTGTAAATTAAGAATGAAGTATAAACAAAGATTTAAAGTTCACAAAATGTATTTAGACCTAAATTGTTGGTTTTTCTTTTTACCCGAAATTCTCCTTTTTTTCTAACTTCTTATAGCTGTTGTTCTCTTAGCCAATAATCCTGCTCTGTGGCAACATAGTATTTGTTAATGCTTGAAAAAAATCTCTTCCATCACAAGATGCTAGAAAATGAGTTTCATTTAGGGTATATAGGATAGCATTACAGGTAGTTCTCGACTTAAAACCCCAATTGAGCCTAACATTTAAAGTTGCTAAGTAAAATATCTATTAAGTGAGTTTTGTCCCATTCCCACTTTCTTGCCATAGTTGTTAAGTGAATCAATGCAGTTGTGAAATTAGTAACATGATTGTTAAGTGAATCTGGCTTTCCTGTTGACTTCGTTTGTCAGAAAATCACAAAAGAGGATCACATGACCCTGGGACATTGCAACCATCATAAATATGAATCAGTTGCCAGGCATCTGAATTTTGATCACATGACCAAGGGGATGCTGCAACAGTCATAAGTGCGAAAAATGGCCTAAGCCACTTTTTCCAGTGCAGTTTTACTTTGATCACTAAATGAACTATTGTAAGTTGAAGACTACTGTATAGTGATGCACAACAAAGTGTTGCACTTTTGACTGTATGGCCTTACATAATTTTCAAACTGTATGTGTGTATAGCAAAGAAAGACATTCTGATTATTGGATAACTTGACCAGTGTTTTGAATTGATGTATCAGGCTTGCATCAACCTTATCTATCAGCACACTGAAAAATAAATAAAATAACACGTACACATTGAGATCAAACTCCATGCGAGATTTCTTGAGGTCAGAATTTAAGACAATTCACCCACTCAGTGGTGCAACCTCTAAATATCCAACTATGTCTGGTTCAGAACAAACATGGTTTCTGATTTGTTCAGTTTCTGGGAAGATATTTCTCTCCTGCTGAACATTGGCCTCTTCTCAATGTCAGGTTTGTGTATGTGACTATTAACAAAAAGCTACTAAAAGAACAGGGTAGTGGGAATTCTGCAAGAATATAAAATTGTGCTTCCTATTTTGTTTCACGTTCTTGTGGTAGGACCTCCCTTGGTTGATCTCAGAAAAGCTTAAGTAGGGTCAGACGTGGGCTAGTTCTTGAATGAGTGACAACCCACAGATGAAGGGGATGGTAAACAACACAAGACAAAGTGAAAACCTTTACTGTTGCACAGAAAAATCTGATATTTCTGTGTAATTATCAGGTAACAACCTGACACAAATCTTCATTGACTAAAATAAATGTGTCCTTTCAAAAGCAATGTTCGATACACAGCTACTTCAGTACTCACAGTTGTAATAATTTTTTGAATGCTGTATACATTATAGAACACATATTTGTAATTATTCAAAACTACCTCAGTTTAAGATGACATGCCTATGTAGTCTTCCCTGCCTCTAAAGTCCCTTTTGATTTGTCACTTTATTCCAGTTGTTGGCTTGCCTTCAGTATTATTATTTTTAATTAATTTAATTACAAAGAAAAATTGTGATGCACTATAAATTACTTTTCATTTGTTGTATTAGCAGAGCATGAAACTTTATTGGCTATTTAAGAGGATAGACATAATAGTCTTGATGAAAGGGTTCTGACAGGGATTTTTCTATTACAGGATATTCAAGACAAAATTCAGACAATAATATCTCGGTTTACTAAATGTATGGAATTGTTGGACTCAAAGAGATAATCCTATCAGTTCTTTGTTGCTGCAAAAACAGACTGACCACAACTTCATATTTTGCTTGAGTTGGAAAACTGATCACTTCAGGACTAGCTATTTGAAGTTTATTCTGGCTTAATCCAAAGTTGATATCTGCAGCTTCTGAATTCAAGGAAAGAGGGATGGTGGTTAGAAGGTTCCCAATCGAAGCCCAAAAGAAAATAAGCTTTGCCATGGGAAAAAAAGGTTCCTATATATCTTGGCTTGATAAACCAAGCTGTTTATAGAAACATGTTTTTTTCTTCTCCCACATCTCTGGTATTACAAGCATCAAATGTATGATGTACCCCCCCCCCAAAAAAAACCATTCTGCATATAATACCTTTGGGGAAATCGAACCATTTGCAGATGCCAAAGTTGATTACCTGTAATGGTGTATGAGAATGACCTTTGGAGATGGAGGAGGAGGAAGATGCTGCCTAGTGAATGATCAGATAAAAGATAGCATAGCCTGCAGCTGCATAATGGCAGAGAAACAGACTCAGAAAGGATCCTGTCTGAACTTATCAGACTGTAAAATAGATGGTGGGAGATTTCACACTTGCAAGATGCTGTTAATGTAGCCTTATAATAAAATAGAATTAGCTCATCTGGTTGTGTTCCCTGTCTGCTCTAACTGGGAAAGCTAACATTAATCCCCCCACCCCATGATTTATAAGGTTAGTTTTTTCCAACCACAAGGTTTATACTATATAATTTGGTGAGAAACCAAACGTATCTATTTAGTGCTCCCAAGAAAACTACATGGAGCTATCAGATATTATACTCATCCTGAAGGCAACTTTTCCTATATAAAGTCTATAATCTCTCTTTGTTTCTGTTGTCAATTTTTAAGCCCTCGTGATTTGATATGTTGATACATTAGGGATTAGTGGTATGATTTTTTTCCCCCCAGAAGAGACCATTTCTCAAATGCTTGATGCAATCTGGCACCAATCACATCTTTCTCCAAACATTTGCATTTGGTACACCCACCGATTGTGAACTGTAACTCTCATGGCTGTAAGCTTTGACTAACTGTTAGACTTCCTTTGTATTTTTATAATAGTTTACTTGAAAGTGTAGAAAAACTCAAATCTTCGCACATATTTTTTTACATCATTTTTATTCATCCCCTCTGTTGCTTGTTGTCTCCTTCCCCCTTATTTCCAGTTACATACAGAAGAGTATTACTTAGAAATGCCTGTGAACTATTACAGTAGAAACAAAAACAGAAAAGATTATATGTGTGGGCTAGAGGTTATTTAATGAGATATGGATCTGTTACTTCATTAATTTCCATATGTTCCTGAATATACTGTAACAGGAATCATAAACAATCTCATCTATACAACTTTTGCTCGCAGAATTCATGGTGCTTTTCTTCCTTCCATGAAGGAGTGAATTAACAAGGCCATCTATATATAGCTAGATTTATTTTTATTTGACACTTTTCTGTTGGATATTGTTGCTTTGTCTTGTCCTACTTCTGTGCAAGATATGGTGCGTTTTAAACATATGTAGGGTCAATCCATTAGGAGGAACACAAAGCATTGGGAACAGAAAGGGGCCACCAAATGATTTTGTTCAAATTTACCCCATGCTCCAGCTGTTCATTTGGTTTACTTTGTGGTTGGAGAGTTGAAAAAATTATCTGGTACCTTTTGTATGCTGAGCTTTGGCAGCGATCTTGAATCAACAGAAAAAGAATATTTTCTTAAAGCTCGTGAGTTTTATTACTTATGTGATACCAGGTCTGAAGGAGTCATTAAAAGGGCAAGAGGTTTAGTGTAGATCGTCTTGAAGGCATGTCAGGTTTTGAAATAGGTATAGCTGGGAAATTAAAATTGATCTTAGTGAGTGTACTGATATTAACTAATAATAGCAAAGCGAAAGATTTTAGCTTTTCTTTTTGCTTTGTCAAACATGTCAGGTTGCATCCTGTGGTCAAGAAGACCTTTAACATTTGTTAAAAGAATGTAGGGAATTTTTATATGACCTCAAGGAAATACAGAGCACCCTGCCCTCCAATTTCACTCCATTTGAATCTTTGAACTTTGTCTTAATTGGGTAAGATACAGACTCTAGGAGGAAATGTCTTGGAGGAAATGTATAAATGTTTATACATTTATATTATATAATTTATTTTAATTATATAATTATATAAATTATTATGTAATTAAAATATAATTTATATTCTATTATATAAACATATAAATTTGTACCAAGACAAATTTCTTGTGTGTCCAATCGCAGTTGGCCAATAAAAGAATTCTAATTCTAATTGAGAGGAAGGTTCATCTTGGTCATCTATCTCTACAAGTGTCTCTCAAATGCTGATGGAAGAAGCAAATTCATGTAGTCAATATTCAACAAGGCACTTGATTTTTCAGTACCACATTTGGGGGGGGGGGAGTTGGATGGCACTTTTAGCCGCTCATTGTTGCTTGATAGTGAGATGGGCAGCATACAAATTTAATAAATAATACCATTCACCTACCACTAGGTGACAAATAGGAGTCCCATGTAATTTGGATAAGATGGATTCACTTATGTGTGATGATGAATGTCATGTTTATGAAGGTTTCCCCGGAGGATTAAATGTTTTAGGTACCTTTAACAAAAGTTTGGTGTTTGACCATTCTTACAGACAGCAATGCAGTTCTTGTAGAACTAATGTTGCTTAGTCTTATCCTTAGTGAAAGATATTCTGGATAACAGCTTCATTATCACATCCCATAGCTGTAGCTTTTAAGCCCTCTTCAAGGATAAAACCATGTAATGGAAACTAATCAAAAGGAGAAACTTCCTAACAGTGGGGACAATTAACCAGTGGAAAAGCTTGCCTTCAAAAATCATGGGTGTTCCATCACTGGAAGTTTTTAAGAAGAGACTGAACAGTCACTTGTCTGAGATGGTGTAGGTTCTCCTGCTTGAGTAGGAGAACTGCTTGAGTCCTCCTCTTCTCTTCTCTTCTCTTCTCTTCTCCTATTCTATTGCATTCCATTCCATTGCGTTCCGTTCCGTTCTATTCTTGATATGTTGTATTCCAAATGGGAGGTTACCAGAATTTCTATGATTTTTCTGAACAACTGGCAAAGCCATTCCGAACTACAGTAGGAGGGGTTACAGCCCCAGATCAGACACAGTAAATTGAATGCAGTTTAGGTGATTGATATCTCTCCGGATTTATACCACTGACGTAAATTCTGTAAAGATATATCTGCTCATTCATGGGAGCACCACAAGACATCCTCAGTTCCTGGAACCCAAAGCCTTCAGTTCATCATGCCTCCATCATTTGGGATTCATATTAATTCTTTTTCAGCCTATTATAGCATCCAGATACTGTTCTTATGCCCATACCATCTCCCTGACTCTGATGGTGGAAAGCAAAAAGGGATCTCATCAACATACTACCCTCACCTGACTCTTAAAAGTTCTTGATGCCATTACTCAGGATCTTCATCTAGATGTTGAACAACAACAGGACAGACTTTTTCAGGACTCGATGGTAGATTAACCGAATGGAGTTGACTCTACAAATAGTGACATATTTATTTGCCCACTTGCTTTTTATCCCACTTTCACTTTTGGTTGAGAATGACCAGAGAAAGAAGTTCAGTGTCTCAAAAACACTGAACCTGAATATTTTGAGCCTGAATATTAGAGTGAAACATGAGTGGAATTCCTTAGCATGATGTTTGAATTTTGCCCTTGTCTTAAAGATAACCAATGTTAGGGATAACATTGTTCACCCTAACTGTTTTAGGTGAAATACTAACTATGAATCATAGTTAGTGTATGCAGCTTTAAATGTAAAATAGCAATTGTGGGTGTGGTTATGAAAACCATATAAAAGTAGCAAGGCTACAGCTTGCTCGCTCTCTCTCTGGCTTTGATGATCCCTGATTACTGCTTGGAAGCAAGACTGCATTGCTCGAACGGGAGAGACAACAACGGACTGATTTATGAGAACTGACAATAGGATATTCTACATGGACTTTGCTAACTGAATATCCCTGAATGGACTGACTACATGGTAAATGAATATTGGACTGTTTTTGACTATGCTATAAACTTATACTGGAATAAAATATATTCTTGATAGCACAAGCGTATCTGTTATTTTTACTGTATGTTAATAAACATACAAGCTTAGCTCACTCATTTATCTGTGTGCCTATCTGACTAACGCTGCACATTCTGTTTAGCTTGTCTACCTAACCCTGGTTGGGGAACCCAGGCTTAACAACCATGCTTTTCTTTTTAACTATGATTTGGTATTTGGTTTGTAACCCAAATAATGATTCAAATAGGAACCCTGGTTTGTATTGAGAATGACAAGATGAGAACTGCTGCAAGCTGATAAACAACTAAAGGTCTGGGCAATTTATGCAAGGAATTTGCACCAGGGACAGGAAAGGTATTAAAATAACAAATATGGATCAGATAATTTTACAGGAAATTGTCCAGTGTTCAGATTACACATTGTGAGTTTTCATTCATTCAAAATGAAAAAGGTTCAGTGTATTGTAGAAAGCTGCTGTGACAGTGTCCATCGACATGTTCAAATCAGTGCAGGAAAGTTCGTACAAAGCCAAAAGTAAACAACTGTATAGCAGAATTGGCCATCACTGAAACAACTAAGAGTTAGAAACTATCTCCTATGCAAAGAAGATTAGCTTCCAGTCCTTTATAGAGAGCAGGAGTGTCACACTAGGGTCATCACAGCGTGATGTGATGTATCAGGACTCCCCCCCCCTCATTAAACAGAGTGGGTGTGTCCAGCACATGATGCATCTCGTCTGGGGACCGGGAGTTTGACAACCCTGATGTGGAGGAAGGTGAAAGTGGAAGAATTTTGAGTCCTATTGTCCTAAATAAAGCTTGACTCTGATTCACAGCAGGAACCTCCTTGATGGCTTCATATTTTTTATGATAAATCTACTTAGCTGAGCCTTCACATACCAGAAAATACATGTTTTCAGTCTTTTGCTTTGTTAGCCAAAAAGAACCAGGCAGCTGTAGATAGATGGATACTGAGGTAGCTATAGATGTAAATATATATGTAAAACCCAACTTTTACAAAAATATTCCAGAAGCGTATGGATTATTGCACCTATAAATCCTACTTACTACTTTTATGAGCAACAGAAGACGTTACTGCGTAACAGAGCCACAATTCTTTCTCCCTTTTATTTACTTCAGTAACATCAAGCCAGTTCAGCTCCAGGCTTTGTCATATATTTAAGCGCGACAAGAACTCTTTTATTTTGGCCTCAAAGATCCATTTTTTATTTTCAGAGAGACTTTATTTGCCTCTGCATATTAAAATGGCAGGTTAGCATACTTTAAAGTTCATTAATATCAGGAGGTAGACATTCATTCCTGCTAATACACGCACACTGTTCTTATCCCCCTTATATTGGATACGCTCAGGTGGGGTAAATAGAGTAACTGCTAAGTTCCCTTCTCTCTGTTGTAAACATAGGTTTGTCAGCACAGATGTATGTTGTCGTGACCTACAAAACAAAGCAAGGGCAGAGATTTCATTAAGAATTACAGGAAGTATGTAGGTATCCAGTAGCTGATTATTGTTAAATAATTTCCAAAATGAATGCATTGTGATCAAAGGCAGAGTAATTAAAAAGGCTATGTAGAACTGAAATAAGAGAGCTTATTTTATAAGAGGAAACAAGCTGTGTCCCACATTGATAAAGAAATTTGATAGGACTCCCAATAAAGCAATCCATAGGTCCTCCATGATAACAGAATAAGAGCGTGAGAAGAAGACAGAACTTTCCCAGTCTAAGCTGCTTATACAGATTGTCCTCGACTTACAACCAGTTGTTTAGTGAGCATTCAAAGTTACAAAAGCACTGAAAAAAAGTGACTTATGACTGGTTTTTTATACTTTTGACTGTGGCAACCTCCCCATGGTCACGTGATCAAAATTTGAGTGTTTTAGCAACTGTCTCCTATTTGTGGTGGTTGCAAGTGTTGCAGGGTGACCTTCTGACAAGCAATGTCCATGTAGAAGCCAGATTCACTCAGCAACCGTATTATTACAGTGATTCATTTAACAACAGTGGCAAGAAAGGTTGTAAAATGGGGCAAGACTCACGTAACTGTCTCACGTAGCAGTGGAAAATTTGAGCTCAATTGTGGTTATTGGCAGGGGTAGGCTTCAAAAATTTTTGCAAAGGATTCTCTGCCCGGTTGTTGGGTAGCGTGGCCTAGATGGCCTGCTGCACCACGGCGGGTGTGTGTGACATTTTTGCCCTCCCCAGGCTCTGGAGGCTTTCCTCAAGCTTCCAGAAGGGCGAAAATGGTCTCCCCAGGCTCCGGAGGCTCTCTGGAACTTGGAAATGGGCCAATTTCCAGCCTTCCTAAACTTCCAGGAGACCCATTTTTCACCCTCCCCAAGCCTCCGTGCACGCCCTCTACTTTCCTGCATCCAAAACAGGCCACATGGGGACTCCTTGGAGGGGTGGGGCAGGGTGGGCGGGGCGAGCCAGGAGTGGGATTTGGGGGTTCACTTAACTGCACGGAATCTTAGCTAGGGGCTTTTCTGAACGCCTGCGAATCCCCAGCAGCCCACCCCTGATTATAAGTCAAGGATTGCCTGCATTGAAATTTCTCATTTGAAGGTAAGAATACTCAGTTGAGTTCTTGTGAGGATTTTTTTTTTACTTTCTTCATTCTGTTAGTTAGAACTAACTAACTAACTGGGGGGCTTGCTCTTGGGAGTAACCACTTCCAGTTCAAGCTGCTGGCAGAAGCCTATCAATGCACTTATCTTTACTTGATTGTTTAGTAACCCTTGGTAACATTGGGATTTTGATGGAAATATATCCTAGAATAATACAATGGGGTTTTTTTTGTTGTTTATTTTTTCTCTTCCTAGGGAAAAAAAATCTCAGCAAATTCCTTTTTTACTTCAAGATGCAAAAGCCATCTACTTCCAGGTTATTTTTTAGAAGTGATCTCCAAATTAATTTCCTAGTTCCCACTATGTGGAAAACTCAGACTTTGCTCCTGTGTTTAGGAGACAAGAAAAGGAGAGGAAATCACAAGTATAATTTGGTATATTTATTTGTCTACATTTCTTTTGGATCCATCCCTGTTAATTTTCTATAAGTCCCTCAAAATTTAGCATTGTCATCAAGCATGGAGAGTCTGAAAGGAACAGTGAGTTGCTGAGATGATACTATTGCTGCTAATATCTGTTGTCTTCAAACTTGAATAAGTTTTTGGCTGTTTTATAGGTATTTTTAATTGTATGCTACCCAGAGTAATGTTTTATGAGATGGGCAGCTGTATAAATATGAATGAATGAATGATGAATGGTGGGTGGTTACAATTCTGCACCATCAGAAGATCTAAAAGACCAGATTAGGGACCATGGAGAAAATCTATGTGGTCGCCAGGAGTCAAAAAACAACTTGATGGCACATAACCAATCGAAGTAACATTGGAATGCCCCACCCAATATTTTCTTCAACCAGAAAACCCATCTGATATTCCCAGGCAGTAGTTAGAATGGTGAACAGTGGCTCTAGAGAGGTGTAAAGCTATTCTACAATTATACATATAACAGCAAATTGTTGATTTATCAGTGTTCAGTAGAAGATTGACAATAATGAAGAACCCAGTCCTGGCTGGTAGCTGGGATCTCAGGGTATTTTCTTGCAGATATGAATAATCTCTTGAATATCAGAGAGGACTGGACATTGCTTTAAAAAAAAAAAAAACTGCTTTCAGGGGGATTCTTGGTAGCCTATATTTCTACATCTGGAAAAAGTATCTTCTCGACCTCATGCTTCTCTTTTCCATATTCAATCTAGAGCAAGGATGTCAAACTTAAGTCATCACAGCGGCATCACGTGACATACTGGGACTTCTGCCCCCCCCCCTCGTGGCCAGCATGTGATGCATCTGCCCCGCGGGCTGGGAGTTTGACAGCCCTGATCTAGAGGGAGCTCAACTCTGCAGTTGAAATCTCTTAGCTCAGGAAACTTTCCATTTCATAAGTAGCTTACTTAAGGCACTGTCCCACTGGCCGACGGATGCAAAATGTATGCATAAAGGACACAGTGGATGAGCAAAATTTAAGGGGTGGCTCCATCCGTTGTCATCCGCTCCAAAAAGTGGCAAAAATTTGCATAAACAGAACAGAAAAGAATGGAAAAGAACGGATGTGGGTAGTATGTAGTGGGGATGTTAAACGGATGTTCATAGGAAGCCTAGCGGATGTATATCGGATGCAAACCGTTCACTGCACATCCTTTCTATTTCCGTGCTACTAACGTTGTATAGACGTTCCGTGTACCTTTTGTTTCCTCCCTCTTTCCGTTTTCAGCTGTAGCGGATGTGAGTTGCGAGGATGCCCAGAGGATGCAGAGAGGATACAGCGGATGTTTAACGGATGATAAATGGACATAGAACGTTTGTTGCTCAGATGTCACGGATTTACATCGTACACAGCGGAAAGTTCATCCATTCACAAAGTTTTGTGCAGCTCAAAACTTCTTGGGCGGATGAAATTTCAGTGGACGGATGCTGGAGGGATAGAGCGTATGAAACACGTATGCAGTGAGTACACAACGGATGCATCGCATTTTCCAACGGATGGCAAGCTTTTTTTAACGTTTTACATCCTCTTTGCATCCGTAAGTGCAGTGGACTGGGCTTTATTGTGAACAAATAAATAGAAGACCAAAGCAAATAGCTAATTCCACTTGTTAGAGATGGCTCTTTATTTTGCTTCCTTTGTTAACTCAGTAAATTGTCCAAGACTATATATATCTAATATGTGCAATCACTGTTAGCAAGAAATGGGATTAAAAAATTTAATGCAAGCATTCACCCTTGAAAAATGCAAGGATTCTAGCTGTTGGAATTAAAAGTTGAAGGGATGTATTTTTTCTTTTACATATTATTAGTCTTAAAGTTTATGTTCTATTATTTTAATGCAAAAAAAACCAAAAACAAAATCTTCGTGAGTAAAGCTGTGGAATATGCTTTTCTGTGTTTCAGAGCTCTTTTGTTGACCTAAGGAAACCCCCCGGCAAGGTTTGAATTAAGAAATTGTAGATGTATAGTTCACTTGCAAATTTATTTATTTATACAAAACTGTTTGCTAAACAAATGATTCTGAGTGACCAGAATAAGAAATGAGCAAGCATGAATCATAGTTTGCAAATCACTTAATTTGCTTTGCCTTCCAGGCTTAAGTTTATTTTTATAAACATAATTTTGAAACAGAAGTTAAGATAAAGTCAGCAGTCAATAATGGGAATTGTGCATTTAGATGTCAGAGTCTTTGGGAGTCAAGCAGCATACAGATTTAATAAACAAATGGTATACTTTATTAGAACAACTCAACAGTTTATATTCATTAATTAAACTCAGATTTTTCCATTCTCTCCTCAGAAAGAACTAAGATTAAGCTGACAATTGAGTTCAGAGTTTCCTATATCAATTTAACCCACTTCTTTCTTTCCAAGGGGTACAAATAAACCCAGAACTTATTTAGCAGCTTGGGAACAAATTATTGACATTAATCATAGTTTGATATCTGCTTAGTATACTAACTGATCCCAATGCTGTTAATTACAGTTCTCTTATTTAGACAAATTAAGAGACATAGCTAATACAGGAATTCATGGCATGTTCATTTGGATGTAGAGATTTTATGCATAGCCGAAAAGCTAATTACTTCTTAGTTTGACTAACAGTAGTTATCCAAAATAGATAAGAAAAAGGTCTGCCCCTAAATCTTCATAAGACTCTCAGTAACTCAATATAATGCCTCTAATGTGTCCTATCAGCATAATCTTTTAATTAATTTCCAAATAAATCTTACAGACATTACCAACAACAGCAATCAGAAACAGAATTAAACAATAACCTCTTCCTTCTGGATGTTTTTTTCAAATAAAAGTGCAATAAATTGAACTTTTAAGAATAGGACTGTCTAACCTAGACTGCAATAATTAAGATGACTCCTTATATGGCTAAAAAAACAACAACACAACCCCCCCAAAAAAACAACAACAACAACACTGCCATCTAAGGGTCATTTAGATTTTGAGTTCTTGTAAACCTACTTTATTTTCTTTCTCTGCTTTATTTTCATTGTCTTAACTTTATTAACTTCATGCTGTTTTTCAGTTGCTATGATTCTGGAATTTTTCTGCCTTTATTTAACTTTATTTCAAAAATATAAATGCCATCTGATTCACTGGACTAGCAGCTTCGTGTATATAAAAAAATTAGAATCTTTATAGCAATCAGTGATACACATAATAAAAAGCAAAACTCCTTAATCAAATACTGTTCTAAATCAAGTTGAAGTCCAATCCCGACTTCAGGCGACTGTTCAACAGCTGCTTATTTGGGTTGAAAAGGCTGTTGTTATTTTTGAGTTCTCACTACTTTCTATGTAGAGACCTTTTATTTCTCATCTGCAGCATTTCCTAGCACCTGACAAGCTGCAGTGAAGTAGAGTTAGGCTTGATTTAGAGTTGCTCCAACTGAATGTAGGTGTTGCTACATTCCTACTCTGTGAAGAGGTTGATGGGTAAGCATAGGTTGCAAATGGCTGTAGACAAAAGTCCATCGCACACACTTCCCAAATCCCATACAACCCTGTGTTGTGCAGAAATAAGCGTCCCGTGTGCTGACTGATCTAATTTCTTTTCTGTGCTTTTTCTATTTGAGCAACCCCTTTCCACAACAAAAATTAAGTGCTGTATAAGTGCAACAGCTAATAACCCAGATAACAGATAATCAGAGTTGGAAGGGACCTTGTAAGTCATCTAGTCCAACCCCTCCACCTAAGCGGGAGATCCGACACCATTTCTGACAAATGGCAGTCCAATTTCTTCTTGAAACTCTCAAGTGATGGCGCTCCCACAACTTCCAAGGGCAAGCTGTTCCATTGGTTGATTGTTTTCACTGTCAGAAAGTTTCTCCTAATTTCCAGGTTAAATCTCTTCTTGTTCAGTTTCCTTATCTGACCTTCAGGTGCTTTGGAAAATAGCTGGACCCCTTCCTCCCTGTGGCAGCCCCTCAAATATTGGAAGACTGCTATCATGTCTTCCCTTCCCTGGTCCTTCTCTTTACTCGACTAGCCGCCCAGTTCCTGCAACCGTTCATTGTATGTTTTAGCCTCCAGTCCCCTAATCATCCTGGTTGCTCTTCTCTGTATTTTTTCTAGAGTCTCAACATCTTTTTTATAGTGTGGTGACCAAAACTGGATGCAGTACTCTAGGTGTGGTCTCTGAATGATATAGATGCATACTGGTGACCCTTGACTTACGACCACAATTCAGCCCCAAATTTTTGTTGTTAAGTGAAACATTTGTTAAGTAAATTTTGCCCCATGTTACAACCTCTCTTGCCACAGTTGTTAAGTGAATCATTGCAGTTGATAAGCTAGTTACCCAGTTGTTAAGTGAATCTGGCTTCTCCATTGACTTCACTTGTGACAAGGTCGCAAAAGGTGATCCCACAACCTTGGGACACAGTGACGGTCATAAACACGAGCCAGTTGCCAAGCATTTGAATTTTGATCACATAATCATGGGGATGCTGCAGAGGTCGTAACTGTGAAAAATGGTCATAAGTCACATTTTTCAGTGCCCATATAACATTGAACAGTTACTAAACGTACTATTGTAAATTGAGGACTATCTGTATATTCCCTGCAGTGTAATGATGGAGAAGTCTAATCCAGACTTTAGGCATCATGCAGAACCAAACCTTTTTTGGGGGAAGGAGGTTCTTGAACAATTGCTAGAACCCATCTACTTTCCAAACTTCTTGCCAGCATCTGGTTTGGAGAACAAAAAATAAAATAAAATAAAAATCCTGCATGCCTTCAAGATATACAGCAATGTAATACGAAAACGTTTGATCTTGCACAGATTCTTTAACCAATGTGGAAATTACTTTGCCTTTCCATCTTCTTCTCTTTTTTTTTTTTGCCAAACAGCTTCTAATGGTTTTGCAGATAACATAGCTGGCATCTTTAATTTGGAGGTCAGAAGAACTGACCAAGATTAGGAAAGGGTAGAAGAGCAGTAATTTGGTTTTTAGTGTGCAGTGATTTCTTTTAAAAACTTTTCAGAGCTGGGGGCTTAAATGGAGAAGCTTTAAACTTTTAATATACATTTCATGAGGAGAAAAATAGAATCCCTTGTCTGTATTTTACAGGTCTCTGCTAAGCTCTGAAACTCATCTATTATAAATGCTGCCTTTTAGATATATTCGCACTTTGAGATAACCGGAGCAGTTGACCATTTGCAGGGCAAACAAATGCAATCAAATGGTAAAGCTTCAAGGAGATTAGAGAGCTGTCAGGATCTGAACTATATCAACAGCTTGAAATTGGCTCATTCAACAAAGCTTTGACAGTATTACATGGGCAAGGTAAACATCACTCCGATGACGCACCAACATTGGGAGACAGACGGGACATGGGTGCTAACGTAGGCCTGCATGTGTGAATGAACGTGGGTGCCTGTGGATGGGTGAATTGTGCAGATTTAAACCCCGTCAGGCCTAAATCAAAGCATGCAGAAGAATAAAAAGACTGTGTTCTGTGCTACTTCCAGCTAGCTTACTAACAGAGTTAAAGATGCCCTGTACATACCTACCCATAAAGGGGATTGGGATTTCATTCCTGCATAAGCACAAAGGAGGTTTATTTCATGTTTAGGTATATTTGTATCTATCACGCTGTTTCTTTTGGAAGAAATCAGTTGTGCAGAGTATTGAAAAGGAGTGAGAAATAATCAAGGAAGTAAAAAAAAAAGTCTT
This sequence comes from Laticauda colubrina, assembly GCA_015471245.1. Classification (NCBI taxonomy): domain Eukaryota; kingdom Metazoa; phylum Chordata; class Lepidosauria; order Squamata; family Elapidae; genus Laticauda; species Laticauda colubrina. The sequence goes on from BLBF01000003.1 coordinate 7,478,317, forward strand.
AAGATAATAAAGCAAATGTAAATCAGTTAAATCTAGTTTAATATCAACCATTCTCTCTGCCTTTTGTTCCTTCCAAATCATTCATCACTTCCATTCATTATTTCATTGACTCTCTTTAGCTCTGTAGACTAATTCGTTTTCTCAGCAATTTTATCCCCCTCAGCATCCCCATAATTCCCCTTCTTGACCTATTCACTCCTTCATGCATAACATTTGCTTTGCAACGTGACCCTCCTCCTCTCTCTATGATCATACCAGCTCAGCTTATTTCTTTCATAATGGTCATCATCCCCTTTCATTGTATTTTGTCCACAGCCATTTGGCACTGATTTATTTTGCCCATTTTCTTTTCTTGTTGTATCATACACTCCTCATAATAGCCAATTTCCACTGCTTTCATGTTCCTCTTAGCTTATTCAGCACCTACTTTCACTCAACAAGATGGGAAAAAGCCTATTTTTATGCACATTTTGCTTCTTTTGACAAATGCTCATTCCTCACAAGAGATCTCCTTCTTCTGTACTGTCATTTGGCTGTCTTAAAAATTCTTCATTCATTCCCCTTGTTTAGTAAACATTTATCAAGTTATACAAATTCTTCTATCTGCTCTAATGCTTATATGACTTGTTTTCATTCACTCCATTTATCCTGTCAAAATCTACTGTCTTGGACTTTAAGACATTAATTTGAGGATCTGTATTCCTTGTCGCATTGAACAGTCAATATTACATTCAAAGGAAACACTAGACAATAAAGATTTTGCTTCCTGAACACTTTTGGGTGTGTTTTACAGATTTTGGCAGCTAATCATTAAAAATAACCTGTGATTTAACCTATCACCTACAGTTTTATATAAATCTTTTCTTTTTACACAACGGCAATTTTTCTCTCCTCAGTACCTGTTGACTATGTTCACATATGAAAGAAACATAGGAAAACATGGAACTGTTATTGAAGCACATCCAGTACACCAAATACAACTAGAATATCTATGTAGATCGAAAAGTAGTGCTTCTGCTGCTTGGAACGCAGCTTATATATACCAAGCTTGAATGCACCAAGTACTGTTGTTATTTATGTGAATGGGACAACCATGCAAGACAGTTGCATTATTTTAAAAAGAAACGGCCAATCCAAAAGAATTTGGTTCCAGGACAAAAAAAGTGGTACATGAACCGAAAATATTTTTGTCACCGCTTGAAACTTGGACTGGTGAAGAATTTTGTGAAAGCGGTGAACAAGGAAAGTGAAAATTTTCACTATGTGAGATAAAGATTTCCAAGAATAACTGATGCCAAGATAAGGAAGGCATTTTTATTGGTCCATGGATCAGATGTATCACCAATGACAAATGGTTTGAAAATCTCTCAGTGGGGTGAGAGGAAATCACCTGGAAAGCATTAAGGATGTTGTTGAGAATTTTCTTGGCAACTACAGAGCACCAAATTACATTCTGCTGTTTGAAAACATCTTACAAAATACAAGATCATTTAGCGCACTATATCACTGAAGATTTGTTTTCTGCATGAACACTTGGATTTTTTTTCTCAAAAATCAAAGTGCAGTCTGTGACAAATATGGACTTTGTCAAAATGGAAAAATGGTATCAGGACAACTGGAATCCATCAGTGCTGGCTGATTATTGTTAGACACTTCAGCGAGATGCATGAGACATTGAATATAAAGGAAAATAATCAGCAAAACACTTTTAGCCCTGTTGAACTCAAGCAGCGTGTAAGGAACATTATGTGATTAAATGCATTATAGCCATTGAAACTTAATTTCATATTTCTCAAGATTCTTACATGATGCAATCATTCTGAAAGTATATTTGTATTCAGCTTGAAAGGTTCTATCATAATTACCAAAAGTTTTTCAGGAAGCAAAATTATGAATTATCCAATGAAATCATTCAGATTTTCACCAGCAATGTGGTATCATCTATATACTTTACTTCAACCATCTCTTATACATTTATTCATAAATAAGGTAAAAAAACAAGGGGACCTCACATCCTTGTGATCCTTCTTGTTCACTGTTGAACCATTCACTAAATGTTCAATTTATTCTCACGCATATATAACTTTGATTATATAACTTTGATTATATATTGTCTATATAGAACTTTGTACCCCAAATGTGCACAAATTGTTAAGTTATCTTCACCCACTTAAAATTATCTTTATTTCCATCAGCATTGCTCATTTTTCTGTCTCTTAACTTGCATTGTGTCTTTCTGTATTTGATTATATTTTTTCCAATTGATTTATTTTGGATAGCCATTATACACATTTTTCATTTTCATTTGTTGCAGCAATCTGTCTTTTATATTCATTTTTCTGATCCATAGCTTCCTGCATTTTTGTTACCCATCAAACATTCTTTTTCTTATCTTCTGTTAGCATAATTTTATGTATATTTATCATCCATGTTCATTCAGACTATTGAGATCTATCTTCTGATCCTTTTGCATGCTATTTATGTAGTCGCTCTACTTCTTCAAAAAGATCTTTTTATCATTCCTTGTTTTTTCAAGGTTTGCTGTTAAGATTTAAAACAAAGGTCTGTTTTACATGCAGAATCTCATCATTCTTACATTTTTTAATTATTTCTTTTCAATCTTTTCCCACAAAGAATAAAATCACTTCTTTCTTCAGATTTATATTTATCCCTTTATACATATGAATAGTTGTGTGCCATTCCAATGTAAGCTTTACTTCTTCTTTTTTATTATTATTCTTAATCCCCAAAGATAAATACAAAATAAAGGGGGGGGGGAAACATACTGACACTGACAATAAAAACAAAATGAAAGATATAGACAAAAAAACTCCCAAATATTGAATGCATCATTAATCATGAAATGTCCGTCCTGAGTGAATGCTGACAGACATATTAAAGATCTAACATATTCTCCTCCCCTTACATAACAGGTCTATACATCGTCGTATACTTTCCTTTTTGACAAAATATTATTATATTACCTAAAAAGATGTCTCTGTTGCAGAAATCTATTTGTCTAGTGATTGAATCAACCCAATCTCTGTTCAACAGTAAAATAGTCAACAGGTATATTCCAAAGGTAAAACAAATCTTCAAATCCCTTTGTTAAGAGTAAGCCCTACTTTTGTTGCACAAGCATTGTCATGTGGGATCATCTTTTAGACAAAAGTCTTGGATTTTGCAACTGCCTCTGTGTAGACTTAAACTGCATATTTGAAATAGACTCAGGTAAGCAAATAGTTGTTATACTAATTCATGCTTGAGTTTCCAAATGCCCCCTTTTTCTGTTCTCATCTTCCTATCCATCCTTCCCATTATTCACTAATTTTTTCTACATTTTAGAATATTGCATAATTTCCCCCAAACTCAGGGGATATTTCCCTTGAGGGCAGGCATCTATCATTTGATGAAAATGCAGACATTCCTTGCCTCCTGACCACTCACTGATTCAAAGCTTACAATGCACCGAAACAGGAAGTTATGACTGGTCCTCAAGTTGTAGCCGTTGCAATGTGCTTGTAGTCACGTGATTGCCATTGGTGATTTTCACTTTCACAGTTGGGTTCCAACAAGCAAAGTCCATGGGGAAGCCAACTGGAAGTCAGAAGTTGCAGTCTCATGACATTGTGTTTAACAGTTGCAGATGATTATGATTGCGTTTGGAATTGATGTTGTAAGTTGGTGTTGCCAGATAACACTTCAGTTTATCACTGCATTGCTTAGCAACAGGGTTGGCGATCCCAGATGTGGTTAGTAAATGAAGATAACAAGACAGAATTGATTGCAATGGAGGAGGTGGTTGATAACTATTGGATATTACAGGTATCGGATGCTTGTTGTATTGACTGAATATGCTGTATGAATTCACCACAGCTAGAATTTGCAGCTGAGGATTCTGCAAAAACAAGCAGGACCAGAGAGCTGCAGAGCAAACTGGCTGATGGAAAAGACTGCAACATATTTCATTTGTTCATTCATTCATTCATTCATTCATTCATTCAGTTTGTATTGCCAACCATCTCACCAAGTGACTTCAGGTGGTGAGCGATCTTAAAATAAAAACAAATTTCCATTATAAATACAAAAATTAAGACATACATTTTGGAAAGAATAGACCGGATGTCAGTGAGTACAACTTATTAATAGAGGGGCAAGAAACTTGGAAAGAGTTCTTTTTCCTGTTCCCATTCTGTTCCCTAGGTTAAAAGCAACACTGAGAAGAAGAAAGTAAGAAAACTTTCTAACAAAATGAAATGAACTTATCAGAATTTTAATAAAGAACTCCTGTGTAAATCTGGGTATCAGGGTTCCAAGTAATCAATCCATCGCAAGCAAGGCTCCGAGACAACTGAATTCCTCAAATATTGCTTTTATTTGGAAATATCATATTGGCACAAATCTGCTGAAAACTTGACTCTGAAACTCTCGCAGTTTTCACTTTATTAAAAGTACAAGATTTTCTACTTTCTAAACAATCAGTCACATGCTTCAGTCACCATACAGTCCAACATCCAGGTGGCATCACTCTGCCATCTTCCAACCAGGTGTGAGAATGTCCTTGGTTTCCAAGAGAAAGTATTTTGTTTTGGCTACAAAGATCCCTCTATCTGTGCCCTCAGCTCCAGTGTGGCAACACTGAAGCAGACAAAATGGCTTGGGTCAGGACAGCTTCAGGGTTGACACTGGGAAGGAGAGAGAAAGAGACATGTAAGGAATTGTTAAAAAGGTGCACATAGAAACATCTATAGGTAGTCAACCATCTGTAGCTGAAGCAGTGATGAAAAAATAACTTTGCAATTGGTGCCCACATTTATGACCTTTGCAGGTCTAAAGAAAAGGAAAGCTGAAATGTAAACACAGATTGTAAAATTATAAACAGATTGTAAACAGTCATAGTTTCACTTAGTGACTGCTTGACTTAACCAAGTGGCCAGTTCCAATTGTGATCACTTAACCAAGTGGCCAGTTCCTGTAAATCATTAGCAAAACCACTGTATACATTAGAAATGAGTTCTGTAACAAACATGTTAATTTGGAGAACAGTGTGAAGCAACTAGAAAGCTCCTGTCTCTTTTCTCACATCATTAACCTGTGGAGTTTAACACCACAAAACTCATTGATGTCCATTCACTTTGGTGGCTTTCAAAGATAAATTCATTCAGGAACTATTTGTCTTGTGATTCAGTGATACTTGCAATTTGAGTACAGCTTTTCTAAAAATTAGTGGCAGAGAACAATGATAGTGGGTGAGGGATGTGTCTCCATTTTCTTTTTGCGACCACTTGGCTGACCATTGTGAGAAGGAACACTAGCTAAAAAAGGTGCTTGGTCTTATCCAGATTACTACTTTTATGTTCTCGTGAGGAAGTGAGACTCGTAAGAAACAATGGTCTTGTTTTTTCTGTAGTGCTGAGTTGGCTTTTGATAATGAATAGTTCAATAAAAGCTAAATGCTTATGAGCATTATGATGGAGTTTTATGTGCAGATGCTGAGGTATGATACTTTTGTCTCTTTCCTTTTGAACTGGCCAGATTTTTGTGACTGTGGATATGAAGGATGTTTGCAGGTATAATTAGGTCACATCTAAAGATTAAGGTTATCCTCTGGTTTCTCTGTGCCTGTAGCTACCTCTGAAAGAGTTCTACTTAAAAAATAAAGAGTACTTTCCTTCCATTGTATTTCAGAAATAATTCACCAGAGCTGAAGAAAAGTCCATTAAGTGTTAATAAAACCTGTCTAAATTCTGCAACTGTTATGCTGTTTTGTTGGTGGATATTTCTGGTATTAAGGGGGATTTTTTTGATCTTTTAACACTCCTAAAATTACTGCCAATTTTATTAACATAACAATCTGTTCTTTCTTTAATTTCCAAGTGGCTTTGTGATGTTTGAATCCAGATTTGTTCATGCTTTCCAAGAATTATGCTTAGCTCCTTCAGCTGAAGACAGATCTCCTATACCGCTGTACTCTAATAATTACAAATATTGAAGTCATTTAATCAAGCAGTGGCTCATAGCTGTTTGATTTAAACTTAACAGTATCTATTCAAACCCATGACATGTCATGACCAGATGGGAGCCAGCCAACCCTTCCTTCCTTCCTTCCTTCCTTCCTTCCTTCCTTCCTTCCTTCCTTCCTTCCTTCCTTCCTTCCTTGCTTCCTTGCTTCCTTGCTTCCTTGCTTCCTTCTTCCCTCCCTCCCTCCCTCTTTTCCTGGATCCTGCCAGGAGAAACTTTTCAACAAATGGGATCTGCAACATAGCTTCCCTGCCTGATCAGGTGGGTCAGGATGATATCATTGGGATGCGTTGGTTTCTCAGGTAACCTGGTCCCATGGCATGGAGGGCTTTAAAGCTGAATTGGACCCAATGCAGCTCATGTAGCAGAAGTGATCCAACCCTAGGAGAACCAAAGACTACTGCAGTTGTAGTTTCCAGATACTTCTCAGGGATAGTCCTATGTATAATGCATTGCAATAGTCCATATGGAAGGTGACCAGGAAAGAGTCATTGAAAGAATGATCTTGATCCAGGAAAGTAGATCAAAGCGGTTGTAGGAATTGGGAATATCTAATTTAATAGGGGTGGGGGGAAAGACTACGGGAGACATGATAGCAATGTTCTGATATCTCAGGGGCTGCCACAAAGAAGAGGGGGGTCAATCTATTCTCCAAAACACCTGAGGACAGAACAAGAAGCAATAGGTAGAAATTAATCAAGGAGAGAAGCAACCTAGAACTGAGGAGAAATTTCCTGACAGTTAGAACAATTATTCAGTGGAATGAATTGCTTCTAAAAATCGTAGATGTTCCAACACTGGAGGTTTTAAGAAGAGTTTGGACATCCATTTGTCTGAAATGCTATAGAGTTTCATGCTTGAGCAGGGAGTTGGACTAGAAGACCTCTAAAATCCCTTCAACTCTATTTTCTGTAATTCTGAAACGGCATAACTGGTGTTCAAGATGTTGAGCAAAGTTCCTCCTAGCCACAACTGGCACTTGCTCTTCAAGCAGGAGTTGTGAGTCCAGGAGGACCCCAGATTACGCACTGTGTTAGGGATAACATTGTTCACCCTAACTGGTTTAGGTGAAATAATAGCTATGAATCATAGTTAGTGTATGCAGCTTTAACTGTAAAAATAGCAACTGTGGGTGTGATTATGAAAACCATATAAAAGTAGCAAGGCTACAGCTTGCTCTCTCTCTCTCTCTGGCTTTGATGATCCCTGATTACTGCTTGGAATCAAGACTGCATTGCTCGAACGGGAGAGACAACAACGGACTGATTTATGAGAACTGACAATAGGATATTCTACATGGACTTTGCTAACTGAATATCCCTGAATGGACTGACTACATGGTAAATGAATATTGGACTGTTTTTGACTATGCTATAAACTTATACTGGAATAAAATATATTCTTGATAGCACAAGCGTATCTGTTATTTTTACTCTATGTTAATAAACATACAAGCTTAGCTCACTCATTTATCTGTGTGCCTATCTGACTAACGCTGCACATTCTGTTTAGCTTGTCTACCTAACCCTGGTTGGGGAATCCAGGCTTAACACTGGTTATGGGCCCAGAGGCTGCAAAGTCAGTTTAACTAGGTTAAACAGATTTATGTTAAAAGTGAGAGTTTGTGTTGTTATACATTACAGTAAACAGACAGCTGTGTTTTATTAATTATATTTTTATATCCATATAAGAAAACATGGCACAAGTCAATTTACAAAGTTTGTCCCTTATATCCAAGCTGGATGGAACAAACTATGTATCATGGTCTATAAAATGTAGTCTACTTCTGCGAAGAGAAGGTCTGTGGAACATAATAGAAAATCCACCAAACGTAGAAGAATGGGATCCAGAGGATGAGGAAGACAGACTAAAGATAGAAGAATTTAAGCATAAAAATCAACAAGCTATTTGTATAATTGGGTTAACCTTAACTGATCAACAGCTTGTTTATATCCACGGAGAGAAAACGGCTTTTGGCTGTTGGCAGAAGCTGAAGAGGATTTATGTCCGAGATAAGGTTGGTTCACACATAAATCTAACACGGAAGCTTTTCAGGACGCATCTCCAAACAAATGGTGATATGCTGAGTCATTTAAAAACTATGCAAAGCATTTTTCAAGAATTAAATGAAAAAGAACTTATATTCCCTAAACAACATCAAGTTTATATAATTCTATCTTCCCTTGATGAAAGTTATGATAACTACGTAACTTCACTTGAAATTTTGCCAAAGGAAAATTTAACTTTAACTGATATAACTGGCAGATTGATTGAAGAGGCCAGAAGAAGGCATGAAAGAGATGAATTAAGGAGGGAGCAACCTCAAAAAGAAGATAATAAATCTACTGCATACGCAATTAAAAGGTGCTTTAATTGTGGAGGAAGAGGACATTTGGCAAGATTTTGTAAAAAGGCAAAGCACCAGAACGCTGGCCAGAATACTACAAATCATCAAAAGATAAAGAAACATTTAGAGTTAGCCATGTATACGAACGGAGCTGTAAAAAATAATTTATGGGTGGTTGACAGTGGGGCATCCCATTGTATAACAAATGATAACAAAAATTTTATAAAAATGTCCCAAAGTAAACAGCAGATATCGTTAGCCAATGGCTGGAAACTGAAAGCTAAAGGTGAAGGTATAGCATATTGTTCTTTTATAAAAGAGAATGTAAAAATGTTATATGTACCACAACTTAAGTTTAATTTAATTTCAGTTAGAATTTTGGTTAAACTAGGATATGTAGTTACATTTAGGGGAGATAACTGCTTAATTACAAAAGATGATAAGAAAATTACTGCATCTTTAAGAAATGGATTATATGTGTTAAATAATGATGGTTTAAAGGTGGCTAACACAATTTATGAAAACCAGAAACCTCATGATGAATGTATTCACTTGTTACATAGAAGGCTAGGGCATTTAAATTTTAAAATGCTTAAGAAAACTGTTGAATTGTCTAAGGGAATAAGTTTGAAACCTTGTGATAAGTATTTGCAATGTAATGCCTGTAATCAAAATAAGAGCAGGGTCATACCGGCAAATAGAGTTGATGGATTTACTACTAAAGAGCCTTTAGAAGTAGTATTTGCTGATTTAATAGGTCCGAAAAAACCAAGTGTAGGAGGAGCTCGTTATATACTTAGTATAATGGATCACTATTCTAGATATGGGTTTTGCTATTTAATGAAGAGCAAAACTGAAACATATCAAAATATATTTAATTGGCTAAAATTCGCTGAGAGAAAAACTAAAAGGAAATTAATAGCTCTCATCACTGATAATGGCACAGATTCACAAATAATAAATTTAAAAACAGAATAAGACAAATAGGGATTCAACATAAAATGTCTGCACCATATAGGCCACAACATAATGCCTTTATAGAAAGAAGAGGCCAAACATTACAATCAATGGCACAAACTATGATGTCTGATTCAGGATTACCTGACAATTTATGGGGAGAAGCAATAATGTGTGGTAATCATATATTAAATAATGTTGTTAATTCAACAACAGGTGAATTACCATTCACACTGTGGCATGGTACAAAACCTGATTTAAGTTACATGCACACATTTGGAGCACCAGCATGGGTGCATATCCCCACACAACTTAGGCACAAAGGACAGCATAGAGCAAAAAGATTGATTTTTGTAGGTTACACCTCTAATCATCGATCCTATAGATTCTGGGAACCAGGAACATCTAGAGTTTACACCAGTGCTAGTGCAAAATTCCTAGAACATGTAGGATGGAATAGATTAGAGCAAGATTTAAATAATGAAATATTTATTGAACCCTACAAAAGTCAGAAAGATGAGATTAGCTGTAAGAAGAGTCCAATTAAAGAAGAAGTCCACGAAGAACAAATAGGATCAGAACAAGAGGAAATAGTTGATCAGGAAGAGTTACATGATCAAGAACAATTAATAGAGGAAAGTCCACCTGCAAGTCCTATTATACCTAGACGTACTACACGTGTAACTAGACCACCTGATAGGTATCAAGCAAGTATAGTTTGCCAAGTAACTAAAGTTCCAACTAGTGTAGATGAACTTAGGATGTATCCTGCTAAGGATCAGGAGAATTGGCAAAAGGCAATGGAAAAAGAACTAAATTCATTAAAGGTAATGAAAGTGTATGAAGATGCCAAATTACCTCCAGGAGAAAAATCCATTGGGTGCAAATGGATATTTAAAGTAAAAACTGGAAATGATGGGACTGTTACCCATAAAGCTAGGTTAGTAGCTCAAGGATTTAATCAAACTGCATCTGATTACGATGAAGTTTTTGTGCCAAGCCTTAAAGCTACATCTTTAAGAACAGCATTAGTGTGGGCAGCTAAGAAAAACTATATCGTTAACCATTTGGATGTAGAAACTGCTTATCTACATGCACCATTGCAGCACACTATATATTTAAGAAAACCAATTGGCATAAAAGAAAATAATGTAAATAGCGCTGATTGTTGGAAACTCAAAAAGAGTCTTTACGGGTTAAAACAATCTGGGTTTGAGTGGAACCAATATATTGTGAAAGAGTTAAACAATATAGGTTTTAAATCTGGTTTAGCAGATCCTTGTGTATTTAAAAGAGAAAATAATGGAACGGTGTCATTATTATTGTTATTCACTGATGATATTGCTTTAATAACTAAAACTAATAATGAGGCTAATGAGCTAATATCATTATTAGCCAAGAAAATAAAAATAAAGCATCTAGGTGAAATTAAAAGATATCTAGGATTGACAATAAATAAAACAAATCATGGTTTTAAAATATCTCAAGAAGATAAAATTTGCCAAATTAATGACAAAAGTCCCAAATTTGATAAGTCCATATATCAATCTTTGATTGGTAGCTTATCATATATAAGCAATTGGTCAAGGCCAGATATTGCTTATAGTGTAAATCAGCTGGCACGTTTTAATTCAGATCCAAAAGAATATCATTGGAAATCTTTAAAACGAATATTGAGATATCTGAAGGGAACTATAAACCATGCATTATATATAGAGCCAAAGGGTGATTTGAGTCTTAGTGCTTATGCAGATGCAAGTTTTGCAACTGATATAAACACTAGAAAATCAACATCTGGTATGGCTATATTATTTGGTAAGACACTGATAGGATGGAGGTCAATCAGACAACAGCATATTAGCTTATCGACAATGGAAGCTGAATTTTCATGTCTATCATTATTATGCACTGATTTGATTTTCTACAAACAGTTGTTGTTGGACATGGGAATAACTATAAAAGATCCCATTATGGTATATGAGGATAACCAATCAGCTATAAAGTTAGCTACTAGTATTGCTGTAAAAACTAGATCAAAACATACTGACCTAAGATATTTGAATGTAAGAGAAGCAGTCAAGAATGAACTGATAAGATTGGAATACTGTATGTCAGAGGAAAACATAGCAGACCAATTTACAAAAGCTCAAGGAGCAACTAAGTTTAAAGAAAGTTGCGAAAAATATAATTTAAAGTTGTAAATGTTTCATAGTTATTATTGTAACCTAAAAGGGGAGAATGTTAGGGATAACATTGTTCACCCTAACTGTTTTAGGTGAAATAATAGCTATGAATCATAGTTAGTGTATGCAGCTTTAACTGTAAAAATAGCAACTGTGGGTGTGGTTATGAAAACCATATAAAAGTAGCAAGGCTACAGCTTGCTCTCTTTCTCTCTGGCTTTGATGATCCCTGATTACTGCTTGGAATCAAGACTGCATTGCTCGAACGGGAGAGACGACACAGGACTGATTTATGTGAACTGACATAGGATATTCTACATGGACTTTGCTAACTGAATATCCCTGAATGGACTGACTACATGGTAAATGAATATTGGACTGTTTTTGACTATGCTATAAACTTATACTGGAATAAAATATATTCTTGATAGCACAAGTGTATCTGTTATTTTTACTGTATGTTAATAAACATACAAGCTTAGCTCACTCATTTATCTGTGTGCCTATCTGACTAACGCTGCACATTCTGTTTAGCTTGTCTACCTAACCCTGGTTGGGGAATCCAGGCTTAACACACTGTATCCACTGGGAGTGTGCAACCCCATCATGAACCAAAGATGGCAAACTCATGGCTACCGTGAGCTGTGGTGGCGCAGTGACTAGAGCCCAGTACTGCAGGCTACTTCTGCTGACTGCCGGCTGATTGCAAATTGGCAGTTCAAATCTTACCAGGCTCAAGATTGATTCAGCCTTCCATCCTTCTGAGGTGGATAAAATGAGGACCCAGATTATTGGGGGCAATATACTAACTGTGTAAACCGCTTAGAAAGGGCTGTAAAGCACTGTAATGCAGTATATAAGTCTAAGTGGTATTGCTGTTGCTGCAGAGGAACCTCTTACCTACAGCCTTTCTGTCTTACCAGGATTCAGTTCTTCATTCAGTCCTTCACCGCCTCCAAACTCCCCAAAAGGACATCCATGGCATAATTTACATTTTGAAAGTGTTCAGCCAACACAGTCCTAAAGATAAAGGTAAAGGTTCCCCTCGCACATGCATGCTAGTCATTTCCAGCTCTAGGGGGCGGTGCTCATCTCTGTTACAAAACCAAAGAGCCAGCGCTGTCCGAAGATGTCTCCGTGGTCATATGGCTGGCATATCATAAATGCTGAAGGCTCATGGAACACTTACCTTCCCACCAAAGTGGTCCCTGTTTTGCTATTTATATTTTTACATGCTTTCGAACTGCTAGCTTGGCAGAAGCTTCTGCCAACATTGTCCTAGACTGCATTAAAGTGTTGGTACCACTTCGTAAAGCCTTCGTAAGAGCACACTCGGAATATCGCATCCACTTTTGGTTGCCATGAAATAAAAAAAACATGTTGAGACTCTTGAAAGAGTGCAGAGAAGAGCAAAAAAGATTAAGGGCCTGAGGCTAAAACATAAGGTTGAAGGAATTGGGTATGGTTTAATGAAAAGAAGGACTAGGGGCAAAACGGTAGCAGTGTTTCAATGTCTAAATAATTCATGAAGAAAATTTTAGGCAGCATCAACAGTAAAACAATTTCCAAATAATGGAAAACAGTACTTCCATTTTTATTCTGCTTTGTCCAAATTCCAAAATGAATATTTTACCCAGCCTATTTTAAAATTCATGAACTTGGTTAGTAGCCAACTTTTTTCTTCCTAATTTCCTGCTTTAGTGAAAAGTCTCCCATTATTTCTTGAAATGAATATGCAGAAATCTTAAGCCACACGTGCTTCCAGAACCTGAAATCTTCTTTTAAATAACCAAAGGAGTGAAAGTATTTTTTTATTGAATGCCAAGCTGTCACACTACAATGCATGGTCATCTTCCAATCTCTGTGTGTGCCTGTGCACGTGTGTGTGTGTGTGTGTGTGAGAGAGAGAGAGAGGGGGGGGGGGGGGAGGCAGACTTGTTTATATTCCTGTACATGAAGCCAGGAATAACAGTTGCCACTTTCAGCATGAACAAAAACATTCCAAATTTAGACTGGCCTTGCAGTTTGAAACGCATATTAAGACTGGAGAGTATGTCCATGTAATTGCATCCTTTTTGTTCTGTTGGGAAAGCTAATAACCAGGATCCTGAGAAGGGGCTTTGATACAGTTATAGCTTTAAGTCATGATCTCTTTTTACCACTGCAAAAAAGATGAACTAACTCTGAATAGATGCTGATGGGAGGGTTTTTTTTTTTTTTTAAAGAATACTGTTTAAAAAAAAAAAGCCACGCCTGTAGCCATGCTAGAGAAGAAATATGATGGACATTAGTTCCTTCAGGCTTAACACCTCAAGGTTTGAGGGTCATCTCCAAAACCTGGTGGAAAATGGCATCTGTAAAGAATCAAACTATTGGCAGATAGTTTTGATATCATAAGGTTGCATTCTCTTGCCTTTTTATCACTGTAGCAATTCTGGACAGCAAGTTGGCTGGTATAGAAACCATGCTATTAAGCCATCATTTATCTGTTGTTTATACAATACAAATCAAAAAGGAAGCTACAGTTTCTGTGCTTATGCACTTTTATTAGAACTAGAGAGTAATATTATAGAATTGGGAGCAAACACTATTGACACAGATGAGACAATTAAGTTGACTTTGTCTTGGAAAATAACTTGGAAAGAAAAAAGAAGTTGTTGCATTCATATTAATTTGACCATTCTCGGTACTGAGTTACAAAATTTAAATGAGATTCTTTTTTAAAAAAAAATCCAGTTTCTGTGCAAATTTCTATGAATTGTGAATAATAGTCTTGTAGGATATTGAACTGTTAAAATCTCACCTTTCTTTTTTGGAATCCAGGTTGGTGATGTCATTAGAATTGCTTGGGGATTAGAAGTTGGAGTCTTGTTTGGCTTTTCTGTGCTTTCTGAATTTTCTGTCTACAAACTGCACCTTTATATTAAAAGCCAATTCCTAGTGGCTGGTAGGCTATCCTCGCAGTTCAGCTCACTATTTTTTATCCTGGCCTTTTCAATTGTGTGTGTGTGTGTGTGTGCATGTGTATTCTGATTATTCAAAGACTGCTTTGGTAAAGAGATTGCACATGTATATATAAAATTGATGCAACTAGGTATTTAGATTACAGGTAGTCTTTAACTTATGGCTGTAATGGTTGTAAGTTGTGACTGTCAATGAGCGAGTCACCCAGGGAAATGGCTTGATTGGACAACCTGTTTTGCAGGCATTAAGTACATGATGGTTTGCTATGGGCTTTTATTGCTGAAGACTGGAAGTAAATTCCAGTTTTTAGCAAAGACATAAAATGTGGTCATGTGACTGTAGGATGTTACAAATAACTTTAAATGTGGACTTATTGTTGATGCAGTTACATGACTGTGTGGAGAGCTGGCAGAACTTCAGAATCAGGTCACAAGTGCCCCAAGCAGGTGCGTCATAACTTTGAACAATCGCAAAGGGATTAATTGTAAGGGATATCTGTATTATTCTGTGAATCGTAAAATAAGTATCAGCGTGGTTCCTTAGCTAAATCACTTTAAAGTGCTCATTATTTTGCACTAGCCTGATTTTTTAGAATGTAGGTTAAAATCTCTCACCTAATTTTTAATGTAAAAATGTTTACATCTTTAGTTTAGGGCAGGGCTGTTAAACTCCTGGCCCACGGGCCAGATGCGTCACATGCTGGCCACGCCCATGCCCGGTTTAGTGAAAGGGAAAAAAGTCCCGATATGTCATGTGATGCCAACATGAGTTTGATGCTCCTGGTTTAGGTAGAGAATTCATCCATTCTGGTAAATTGCAAATGCAAACGGACCAGTGTAGAACTTTTAATTCTGTTTATGTATAGAAGTAACAGATAAAATACCATTGCTGCCTTATACAATTTCATGTTGCTTTAACATCCTATTTAATGTAGCATTGACTTCTGTCCAGTGTGCATGTTACTATAGTAGAAATATTTATAGCCGCAGTTAAAAGGTTAAAGCCATCTTAAACTGCTAGGGTGAATGGAGACTTACAGATCAACTGCTCCTGTGAATTTAATGCAGCTTCCATTTGTTTGTAAGATTGTAGCCTAATCTAATTGAGCATTAGATTTTAAATGCTAATGATTAGGAGTGTTTTGTAATGATTGGTTAGGTTTAGGCAATAGAGTGGCTTTTGACTTTCTTTTGAAATGTTTAAAATGTATGTTATTACATTAAACCTACAGTTTAATGTGTGGTTTGTGTTAATTATGTGTGGATGTGTTAATTTTGATATATTAATAAAGTGAAAGGAAAAGAAATAAAGTTAATGAATTGTGTCATTAAAAAAAACATTCTCAGTGTTTTACCAAATTGCTCAAAAATTCTTTTGTTGCTCCTTTGCCAAAAAAAGGAAGGAGAACTAATTCAGTTATTGTCAAACAAGAATCAACGATCAATTATTGCAAATAATGGATAGATTTATCCTGCCAGTGTAACATAATAATTCTGTTTTTTTGGGGGGGGGACATGCCTCAGGCATAATCCATAATTCTTGGTGACTCGATAGATTCTAAATACTGGGGATATAGCCAAGAAGAGCATATGTATTCTTAACATAGAACAATTGGTCTAAATTCAAATTAACTATCCGTTGGATTGCAGTTCAAAATACTGCTCAACGTAGGACAATAATGGAGGCCAGAATTTCAGTCATAAGTTGTTATGGTCATAAGTCAAGATGCCACATGACTGGGCTAGATTTTTATGATGGTTGTAAAATGAGTTCTCAAGATTGTTAAGCAATTACATGGTCCTCAAGGCACAAAAATGTTGCCAATCATAGTCATGTTGTAACTGATTGTAAATGTGAGCCATTTGCCAAGCAACTGAAAAAGGATCACATGACCATAAGGGGGCAGTCATAACTTAGGACAAGGAAGGATCATAAGTAACTTTTTAAAAGTTTGTTGTAACTGAGCCAACTTTGAACCAACTCTTAAGTCAAGGAATACCTGTATGACGGTAATGGAATTAGCCCAAGTCATATGAGAGTTAATAGATTTATTTCTGAATTTCATCTTTGACAGGTATTCCAATCAATCTTCATTCAGTTTTCTCGAGTGTATCATCTAAAGACAAAGTGTAATTTTTGAACCACTGAGCATTCTTTAGGATACAGGTAAAATGTTCATGGCTTAATTTGGAAGAAGTTCTACTGAAGTTGATAGAACTTAATTCTGATCATTTAATTATTTATTTATAATACTTATAAGTAGCTCATTTGTATACTTATAGGTGGCAGATTATATTTCCCTAAATGAGAAATGGAGAAACATGTTTTTTAGAGGCTGAAAACAGTCTTTCTTAATAGTCCACAGCAGATATTTTGGTGCTCATTAAGAAAGATTGGGCCAGTCTATTGAGAAACCAAACTGAGGAGGCCACCTTTTAGAAATGCAGATTTGATAATCCATTCAAGCAGTGGTAATCCATTCAAAAATGCTTGCTACCAGTTCTGTGGGTGTGGCTTGGTGGATGTAAAATCTCCATTCCCACTCCACTCCAGGGGAAGGATACTGTAAAATCCCATTCCCTCCCCACCTCACTAACCTGCTTTCCACCTCTGTTCTCTTGTGTAGGACAACAAAAGAAGACAAGCCAATCAGCTGGGACTTGGGAGGCAGAGAATAGATGGGGGCGGGGCCAGTCAGAGATGGTATTTGCTGGTTTTCCAAACTACTCAAAATGTCTGCTACCAGTTCTCCAGAATTGGTCGGAACCTGCTGAATACCACCTCTGCATTCAAGGCAGGATATTTTGAAACAAAGGCAAAATGGCAGAATTAGCCATCACTCAAGATCCAAAACAGAGATGAAAGCCATGAAGCCGCAATAGGAATTGAGAACACAAGCCCTTTCATTGCATCATCTCAGAGTAATCCAAACTTCAGCCAAACTTAGCTCAGACAAGTACCTAGGATTTGCATTTCATCTTTTGCCTGAAGAGCCAGCTATGACCACCACATAACCCCTACATGATCCCTTAGGAATCTGGCAGCAGCCAAAAAAATACATGTTCCTGCACAGGAACAGGAAGTTCAAGTGCAAAGCCCAAGAGAAAGTATAAAAACCACCCGCTCTCAACTCCCATTTTGTCAGCTGCCCAGAACCACAAATTCATGTGGTTCTGCTTCATCAGTAAACCATCTTTCCAATCAGCCTCCATGTTTCCAGTGTATTTCTCCTGGATTGGAACTGAACCAGATGGATATTTCTTCCCCACATTCTGAATCTCAGTTAAGTTCCAAAACTTCCAGATCGGCTTGCAGGATATTGCGTCTCAGCAGACCCTTTCAAAATGGAATCGGACTAGGAGCAGATATGACCTATGTTCGGGGGGGGGGGGGGGGATTGCAGCATGACAGTAGCACCTTCACATGTGGCTTTCTCTGAAAGGGTTACCCTGAACAGGGTTCTGCAGATAGGGTAAGGACAGAGAAGTAAATGGATTGAATTTAAGAGTGAGCCCAAGTTGGAGGCAAATTTTGAAAGCAAAAATATGTCACAGCAAGGACATAAGAAAAAGGTGGAGCTTGCCTATGGCAATGCTACTCCACTTTTATCATTTTGACCCATTGGATTTTGCAAATGCCTCTGGCTGCGTGTGTCATTGATTTTAGTTGATGGGGTTCATTTTGGATCGGTAATGTTCTTTGCCCTGATATTGCAAATTTAATCAATAGAAAGGTACAAAAAATGTCTCTGTTGGATTGCACAATGGATTTTCAAGCACCAAAATGTTGTTTCTGGGTAGCTTAAAAACAAATTATTATTATTTTTTTTCCTTTAAAAATTCTTGACAAGATGCACAAGTCCACCTTCAGATGTTATGATCTGTTACGATCTGCAGATTTTGCTGGCCTATGGTGTTGGAAATGGCAGTCCTTCTAAGGAAAGAATCTGCCTGCACAAAGAACTGAATTAGGATATATATGAAAATAATATACTAAGGGCCTGCGTTGGGGAAGGATATCATTCAATCTGCTCCCAGAAAGTGAAAATAAATTGAAGATTTGTGCTGAAGCAAGCCATATGTACCCCAGAAATTGCAACCAGATTGCAGGAAAGATCAACAGCTTTCCAGATAACATTGCCAATTAGCTGGGCATTCGTCAGCTCTGGTCTGGGATTCCTTTGTTTATATGAATCCTTCCCAAACTGATGCCATCCAGATGTGTTAGAACTCAGTTCCATTAGAACTCTTGGGGGAGTTGGTTGCTAACCATGTTGACTGCAGATTATGAGAGATGAATGTTCCAGGTAAGAGAAAAATATGTTGCAAAGCCATTCAGTGCCCATTTGCATTACTATTTCCAATAAGTAGAAGCCCTCTTGTCAGGATTTTTCTCATCAAAGATGGTACTTGGAAATAGGTGGATTGCTTCTGATTCTTTTGATGATCTTTGATACCATTGATGCAGAATTTGGAAGTGAATAGAATAGAAATAGAATAGAATAGAATAGAATAGAATAGAATAGAATAGTTGGAAGGATCTTGGATGTCTTCTAGTCCAGCCCTCTGCTTAGGCAGGAAACCCTACACTACTTCAGACAGGTTTTTCAATCTCTTCTTAAAAACTTCCAGTGTTGGAGCATTTACAACTTCTGGAGGCAAATTGTTCCACTGATTAATTGTTTTAACTGTCAGGAATTTTCTTCTTAGTTCTAGGTTGCTTCTCTCCTTGATTAGTTTCCACCCATTGCTTCTTGTCCTGCCTTCAGGTGCTTTGGAGAATAGTTTGACTCCTTCTTCTTTGTGGCAGCCACTGAGATATTGGAACTCTGCTATCATGTCACCCCTAGTCCTTCTTTTCATCAAACTTGACATACCCAGTTCCAGCAACCATTTTTTTTATGTTTTAGCCTCCAGTCCCCTAAAACATCTTTGTTGCTCTTTCTGGGCTCTTTCTAGAGTCTTTTTTACATTGTGGCAACCAAAAGTGAATGCAGTATTCCAAGGGTGTCCTTACCAAGGCATTATAAAGTGGTATTAATACTTTACGTGATCTTGATTCTATCTCTCTGTTTATGCAGCCTAGAACTGTGTTGGCTTTTTTGGCAGCTGCAGCACGCTGCTAGCTTATGAGCTATTATGACTCACATGCAAACATCGGGCTATTTTTGGGGTATGATGGTGGTGGTGTGTTTTAATTTTTGTACAGATAGTCCTCAATTTACAACCAGTCGTACAATGACTCATCAGAGTTACAATGACAATGAAAAAAGTGACTTATGATGGCTGCAACATCCCCATGGTCATGTGATCAAAATTTGGATGCTTGGCAACTGGCATGTATTTATGACAGTTGCAATGTCCCAAGGGCATGTAATCCTGATTGGTGACATTCCCACCTAGTTTTTGACAAGCAAGGTCCATGGATTTGCTTGATATCCATGTGGTTTCCTTAACTGTGGCAAAAAAAAGATCATAAAATTGGGCATGATTTCCCAACAGCTGCCTTGTTTAGCAATGGAAATTCTGGTTCCAGTTGTTATCATAAGTCGAGGACTACTTTTACGAATCACTGTGTGTAACCGACAGCAATACAAATAAATAAAACAGGAAACCGAGTCATCTTAAACAAGATGAGCAAAGGAGAGGCTATAATCTACATCCCTTTCATCTTCCAACATTGATGTGTTCCTGGACTGTCTGAAGAGATCTCACATACACACTACTATGATATTATTATCATTATTATTACTAGGCACACCCTATCATTGCCTGTCCATGTGTGACAGTAATTTGGTACTCAATTACAGCATTTGTCACTTTGCATCCACACCACCTTCAAATTGTATAGCTGTCCATTACCTTTATATAGCTGGATGGCCACAGTTTCTTCTGTTGTATGATTTTCAGGCTGGGGAAAAGCAAGAGAAATTGTGGGTGACAGCTGTAGACAACTCCAGGAGATGCCTAACACAGATGATGAATAATTTTATCTCCTTTCCGCCTTCTTCTTGCTGTTAATGCTGAATGCTTCCCTGGAGATGTCGCTCTCATGTACATCAGAGTGGAAATCAAAGATCCAATCAATGGTAAATGCAAGTGTAGTTCAGTTTGCATGGTGGCAAACAGTTAATAAGTTAAAATCCCTCTCAGATACTTACTCTTGAGCATAAGGGACATTTAGGACTTGTTAAATGCAGAGGGCAAGAGTGAGGATCACATACATCACACATCGTGTAAAACTTGCTGATGAAGGCCAAAGCAACAGATATTGTAGGGGTTATTGCTGGCTACAATCAGAGCTATTGTACTTGCCCTATGACAAGTCAAACTGAGGTCATTGATAATTATAATTCTGCTTTAATCTGCCTGCCTGTATAATGAAAGGCACTTTAGTTTTACACAGTTACATTCATTCAGGTCAACCTGAATTTGAATCAACCTGAAACTGAATTTGCAGTTCAAACTCCCAGGGCTCCAGGTAGTCTTTTCTGTCTTAGTCAATCCTAGTTACTTATTTCAGCTCTAACTTGCTCTTTTTAATGGTTACTTCAGTTGCCTGAAAGTTTGTGTGCCGTGACTTTATGTTCTTGTTTGTCAATTAACTTTGATTGGCATTAGCTGGGTATTGCCACTCCTTTACCCTGTTACGACTTCGTGGTCAAAGCGTTATTGACATGCCACATGGTGACACCAAGGTTGTGTCCTATTACTACTTTTCAATGCAGAGATGATGAGAAGTGGAATTGGGACTGATGGCATGGCACACATTAAAGGAGTGTGTGTGTGAGAGAGGGGGGGAGGAAGGGGGGAAGAGAGAGAGAGAGAGAGACTGAGTCATATGTGTTTGTGAAATATACAAATACAGGTAATCCTTGACTTACAAAAGTTCTTTTAATGACTTTAGTGAAGTTACAACAACAACTGACTCATATGTATGACAGTCACAGTGTCCTGCCAAGAACTGTGGCAAGAAATTTTGAAAAACTTCATTTAACAACTGCTTTGCTTAGCAATGGAAATTTTGGACTCAATTGTAGTCATAAGTCGAGGACTACCTGTACAGGGTATATTAAAAGCCATGTCCGGCAGACAAGTTAGTTCTCCACATGCATTACATTAAATTATCAAATAATTTGTCATTTTATTATACTCATGGTCCCTACCAGCTTGACAAGTGACTGTTGAACATTCTTAAATAGAGTAGCGGGTTTTTTGGGATAGGGAGAAACATTTTCTTATTGGCTTAGCATTGCTGTTCTTCCACCTTATTTTTCTGGTGTTCTAGAATTTCTGATGATTTTGAGGTTTGTGAGGGTCTGATGTTTTGGTGATGGTTCTGGTTCCCAGCTGGGATTCAAAGCCAAGTATTCTACATCAAAGGTGGAGCTCTAACCACTGAACTATCCTGCCACTATGTCATAGAGATATATAGACCCCCAGGAATTATATAGGTCCCAATAACAACATGAGCACTCTCTCTACAGAAGAATGCAGTACTAGGCACATCTAAGAAACTTTGCAGAACCTTCAAATTCCCAGGACTCTGGTAGAAGATCTGAGAAGATAATTTGATTTATATGTTTGCCTAATCACCTATATATAGTTTGATTTAATCTGGAACATCCCCAGTGGAGGAGTTTCCATGACGTTTTCCCAAGAGAGTGAAATGAATTATAGGAAGCTAGGCAGGTGGCAGATTGTTGGAAAGGTGAAGTATGATGGAAGACTAGACTACTCTTTTGCAAAGTTGGCAAATTTCAGATTCACTCCCCAGAATTACCCATCCAGCATGCTGCAACCTTCTATGATAACATGCCTAGGATAGCAACAAAGAGGCAGGGAAGGAGATTTTTATTTCCATTGTGAACATTTAGAAAAGAATAGAATAACAGAATTGGAAGGTCTTCTATTGAATTGAAGGTCTTCTATTCCAACCCCCTGCTTAGGCAGGAAACCCTACACCACTTCAGACAAATGGCTATCCAATCTCTTCTTAAAAACTTCCAGTGTTGGAACATTTACAACTTCTGGAGGCAAGTTGTTCCACTGATTAATTGTTCTAATTTGTGAGAGATTATTGAGCATATGGCTATAGGTATATGTGAGTCTGAAATCAGACAGTACAATACTGTATCTGAAGTGCTCCTGAAGGCTCAGAAGTGTAGATGTTAAGGTTATATACTTTGTACACAAAACACATGCATTGTGATAGACAATTGTCCACCACGGATCATGGAATGAATTTTATTATTTTTATTTTACTTTATTTATTTATTTTATTTTTGGTTCTCTCTCTTTTGTTCAGTCATGCCTGATTCTTGTAGAGCGCCTGAACAAGACTCAGCAGTGTTCTTGGCAAGGGTTTTCAGGAATGATTTGCCATTGTTTCCTTCCTAGGGCTGAGAAAGTGACTGGCTGAAGGTCATAGGCAGGCTTCTTTTGACTTTGTTTCTCAGAAAATTCTTGAGAATCAAAAACCATTGAACAAAAAATACACTAACTTAAATGATGAAGTTGTTTATTCTGGCTTATAGACCTAAAATTGGGCCCTTTTAAATTGCAGTACATGTAATAGCTCCCTCTTGACTTTCTGATTACTTCTATTTTTTATTATGTAACTATCTTGTTGTAATAAGCGTATCCAGTACATTTCATTTGATTGAATTTTCAATTTCCTTTCCACCATTTACTGTTCGTAAGTTCCACTGTCTAAGAAAACTGCCTGCTTTTTCATCTCAACTCTATGCCTTACCTTCTTACTAAGCCTTTCTCAACTGACATGTTTTTCAGATGTACTCACTGCTTGAATTGCTTCATGCATTAAATCACAATTCTGTTCGTACAGTCATGCTTGTATCATGTTTTTAAAAGTACATTTCTAGTTCCACCTTTTTAAAAGTGCATTCAGGGCATTGGGCCGTGAATTTCCATTTGCCCAAACAGTGTATGGTTCATTTATTTAACCACTTTAGGTTAATTGATCTGAAGGAATAAATTCTAAATGAACATATGATTGCAAGATAGATCCTAGAAACAACATTTAGTGGAACAAGGGTGGAATATTTTTTTTACTGTATTTCAATTCATTAAAATGAAAAGGCACACTGACTTGCTGTGAACTAGTTAAACTTAATGCAATGTTGAGAAAATTGTAGAGACTGGTAACTGCACTTTAAATTTGGAGTTTGTGAGTTGTCTTTATCACAGAATGAAACTGAGATATAAGCGACATGTATGCTCTGTGTTACAAGACAGTTGCAGATTTCAACTTATTCCTCTGCAGGAAATCAGAATCGAGCTGGATGGGACCTTGGGGGTCTTCTAGTCCAGCCCCCTGCTTCAGCAGGAGATCCTATATCACTTCAGACAAATGACTGTTAAGTCTCTTCTTAAAAACCCTCAGTGATGAAGGACCCCCAAAGATGTTCCATTGGTTAATTGTCCACACTGTTAGGAAGTATCTCCTCAATTCCAGGTTTTTTCCCTCCTTAATTAGTTTCCACCCATCCATCCTTGAATTACAACTATAATAGAGTTTAGAATTTTGATCATAAGTCATTAGAATTGTAAATCATGGCACCCATGTGATGCAAAGTAATTTTCCACCCTTTTTTGCACTAGTTGTTAAGAGAAAGCATTAATTTGAATAATGGGAAGGTTTTTTCTTGTAAATGAGGAAAATACATCATGAATCCCAGCCATGTGACCACAGAATGCCATAACACTGACCCACTGGACAGGTGATCATGTGACTGCAGTGAGGGGGGGGTCACCATTACAATAGCCAAGGGTGTTTTATGGCCCATAAAGCACATGTTCTGTTGCCTTTGTAACAGGTCGTAAAATGTCCTGTCTTTTAACCAGGACTACTTGTACTGCATAATATTGTGAGGGATCCAGTCCTCTATATGTGGTCGCTGATAGTTGTATTCCCAGCGCATGTGCCAGTGAATTCAAAATTTGGATGGCATTTCTCCAGATAAAACCCAACTGAAGAAAAAAGAAGTGGAAAGAAATCCAACCCAGCTCACGAAGGGACAGTTGGTGATGGAATGGATAAGTACTAAGATGCATGTAAGTCCAAGACTGATGGTATAATTTAAGTGATCATTATCTTTAGTAAAGGGAGGGGGGCACAATGGTTCAGTGGTTAAAGTTACTAAGCTTGTCAGCTGGAAAGGTTTGAGACTTGAGCACTCTGCACAGTTACAGGGTGAGCTCCTGTTATTTGCCACAGCTTCTTCTCATCAAGCAGTTCGAAAACATACAAATGCAAGGAGATAAACAGGTTCCACTTCAGTGGGAAGTTAACCATGTTCTGTGTACCTTGGCATATCATCATGTCAGCCCCATGACCGTGGAAAAGGTCTTCAGGCAATGCTGGCTCCCTTGGCTAAGAATTGGAAATGAGCATCGTTTCTTTGCTGATCCATACTCGATAGACTTGTAAACAACAGTGGAAACCTTTCCCTTTGTCTTTTATATGATCAGTACGCTCAGTCTGACTGGAGATTTCTGGAGTTGAAATCCACACTCCCCTTTTTGACCCTGTCATCCCCTAATTCAGGTTAGAGTCAGGGCGACTCGATGGATTTATCGAGCATTTACTGGCCAATGCCCTTCCTGACACCCTGTGGAGTTCTCAGCAGATTTTTTTTCTTTGCGCTCTGGGAGTGAAATATGCCACTACCTAGCATTGAACTCTCAACCTTCTGAGTGAGTGGGAGTAAGCATCTTCACCACTAAACCACCACACCACTAAACCACCACACCCCCAGGAGTTGAAATCTAAACTTCTGCTGAATATTCTTGTTGTAGAAGTTTGCCATTAACTTTGGTTTAAAAAGTTGCAATAGTTTTGCTGATGTAATGTGTTAAGAAATAAACTGTACTATGCACTATGTCATCCCCATAGCAGATTTTATTTTGCTTAAGCATATTGTCATCCCAGTTTTATTTCATTACCCGAAATTCTGAATTTAGCGGGAAAACAATTCTCATTCCGTTTCTCTACACCATGCAGATTTTTTCATCAGTCTGCCCAATGTTTATTTTATTTTTTATAACTAGAAAAACTTTGATCACTTTAGCTTTTCTTTGCTGATCCCACAGATGATAAGTGCTTTCTACTACAATTAAGCACATAATAATTCATATCTAATGGAAAGAAGAACTGCCTTTGAAGCCAACTGGAAGATATTCAGCCTTTACTTCAGTTTTTGCTTTCAGGTTTTTCAGGCCAAGTTTGTTTTTCCTTTTGGTCTTTGGATAGTATCCTAATAGCAGATGTTGTCAAAAATAGGCTTCATACAATATATTTACTAAGAGAGAGGCCTTATCGCCAGCACATATTCTTATAACAAAAAAGTGAGGCTAGAATGGCACCAATCAATTTGGAGCTCAGATCTGTCTCTTGTTCCAATGAATTTTTCTTCTTGAGACATCTGGGACCGGTGATAGAATAATCTTCTAAACAAGGCAACCATCTTCTGAACCAAATGGGAAATCAAAGAAAATATTAGAAATTAAAAAGATGAGTGGATCTGTGGTTCAACTGTGTATGAAGAGACTGAGATGCAACAGTCAGTATGCTCTCTGCTCTCTATGGAAGCCTTAAGGATTCAAATTCTTTAATGGACAATATTAATGTGGAGGGTTTTTGAATTCTTGGGGTTACTTTGAAATAGAATAGAAAATAAATATTATTTTTTGATTTTATGTTTCTCTAAATGATATAAGATTTTTTTTTTAAAAATACAACTTCTTTACAAATAAAATATTGTAGGGGTTTTGGGGGGTTTTTTTTTTTTGCATTGTATGTGGTGGTAAGTTTTTTAATGTCTCTATAATTTCATCTCATTCTCTTGCTGCTTTTCTTTAATATTCTGCCCTCTTAAAATACTTCCGCATAGCTCATATGCAACAGTTTACCTTGGGAGTATTTGGTAATCATACGATTTTTATGAAGTTTTAAGCTCCCCTAATTCCTCTAAGCATCATCATCTTTGCTGTATGGTAAATAGAGATCAGCCTTTGTAGCAAAGCCCTAGATCAAGGTGCCTGAATTTTGAAGTGTTCAAGGAGGACTTGTTTCCAAGGTTTTCTCATTTAAAATTAAAACCAGAAGGAATAGAGACTAGAAGCATTGAGTTTATTGGCATGCTCTTTATTACGTTTATATTGCATCTTTCTTCTGAGAAATTCAAAGCAGCATATTAGAATTAGAATTATTTATTGATCAAGTGTGATTGGACACACAAGGAATTTGTCTTGATGCAGATACTCTCAGTATACATAAAAGAAAAGATATATTCATGAAGAGTCATGAATCATAAAGTACAACACTTAATAATAGTCATAGGGTACAATAAGCAATCAAATCATACTAGGAAACAATCAATATAAATTGAGACCATCCCTATATTTTATGAAGTAACCCAGTGACCCAAAATCACAAATCAATCTCATCAGCAAGTGGGGAACTGAACTTGGCAGATGATAGCATTAAACTGATTTCAGCTAATCCTCAAAATAGCTGAGCAAGGTTGCACCTGGTAATCAGTTAGATGGGAAGGTACTTGGAATTCACAAGTCTCCAGAGTACATTGGAAACATGAAAAAACAATCCAGGAGAGGATAATGACAAATAACTTCTATATTGTTGAAGGAGTTGTGAATGACTTAACATACTGTCGTGTACAGGTTGAGTTTGACAAGGCTAAGACAGATGATTCCAAAACTACAAATGGACATTAATGTCAACATTGCTCAATTGTCTAAGGTGAGCAAATGACCAATCAAATTTCCACAAGTCCCAAAGTATGGAAAGAAGAAACCTACAGAATGTATCTCTTCTTGAGAATATTCATATAAGTCTCAGAAAATGTTAGGTACAGAAAGAACAGGTCCACATGTAAAGATTTGATTAAATTGATTTATCATTATAAGACTATGCAGAAGAATCTTCTCAACTGTCAGCACCTACTTAGAGTTAAACAAGGGTACACCACGCAAGGGAGGGTCGGATATGTTCACTTGTGGCTGTATAGGGACTTTAGGGTGTTCCCTCCTTTCACTTCACCTCCAGGTTCTGCCATTCCTTCTCCCATAGACACCTTGGATAATCAAATGTTATGTTTGAAAGTGTATTCTTATCCACAATCAACATGCTAATATTTAATAAATCTTCGATAATCTAATAGATCACACCTGGGCATCTCTTGAAAAAAATGAATCGGAGGTTAAATATCTGGAGATTGCGAATCTACTACTACTTTGAATGTGAAGGCAGACCTCTTTGCTTACTGCAGTATTCCTAAATCCTGACAGCTTTAAGATGTCAACTCCCAGCATGCTGTCTGGGGAATTCTAGAAGTTGAAATCCACATAGGTTAAAGTTGCCAAGATTGACAGACAGTGGTCAATATGTAAAATGGTAACCACTGCCCAGCCTGGAATTTCTCAAGAAAATTCTTCAGCAGATTTATTTGATAGATTCCTCAGCTGCTGTTTGGAAAAAGTTGCTCTCTGAAAAAGTTTCAACATTTGAAATTATTTTAATTTCACATTTAGCAAGATGCACTTTGCTTACATTTGGAGAAATCAGGTTTTAATTAGTTATGCTTTTTCTGTTTAAACATAAACCAGAAAGAAACATTTTCTGAAATGCTATTTCTAGATTAGGTAATTTATCACATCAGGGCCTTTCTAAAAATAGAAGATTTCAAAAAAAAAAAAAAGTAAATGATCTTTAGCCTGAACTATATCATTATGCAACAGGTTGATTTTATTTTTTATCAGTTCTTAAAGGGACTGTATCCCTTGATAGCTGTGTTACAATTTCTTTTCTGAGGTTTCTTAGTTTTATTTAATAGATGCATTTTATCAAATCAAACTCTGAAGAAAAAAAATCCTTAACTGCTTTTATCACTGTTCCCCAAAATTTACTGTAAGAATATTGCTCAATATTGCAGATCAGCAGTTTGTTTCTTGAAAGTTAAGGAGATCTCAGAAGCAAGACAGACATTCAAACTACACTCCCGAAATATTTCTCAAGTTGTTTGCTTTCAAGCAATAAAAATACATTTTGCTACTCTAATCATTTATTAGCTGGATTCACTCCACCACACCAGCTCTTTATCTGAAATTGCTCTAAGCATAATGTAAAACCTTTTACTTGCTCATCTCTAATTGACAGAATATTTATTGGTACACCCTAAACTCAAAATTATGCTACTTTTGAAATTATTTCTTTGAACCTTCATACTTTCAAAACAGAAGGATTTTTTCTGATAGTAATTTGGCTTTCCTCATTGAGTCTAAAAATAATATCTTCAATTGTTTTATTTATAAAAGATCTTTCAGTTTGTTAATTAAAGTCCATGGGATAATGAAGTATTATAAATCAGGAAAGTTAAACAAAACTAAACCATTGATATAACTTAACTTGGGAACTGAATACGGAAATAGTTCACTAAATATTTGTTATTTTTGCGGAGGTGAAAATGAGGAGGTGGTAGATAAGAAACTCGCCAAGTTTCTCTTGGACCTCAAGACTTATTGTAAACATGGGTGTTTTTTTTTTTTAAATCAAATCTAAAAGTCAGGTAGATGTTGCATTTTAGCTTTCAGAAAAAAAAGTCAAATCCTTGAAGTACTTGAAGTAGCATTCTGGATGATTTATAATGTGGGAAAATTCTTAAGAAGTAATTAGAGAGATTGATGGATTTAACCAATGGATTTTTCTGCCTAGAACATTTGCATATTATTTGGCATAGGTTTGTTGGTTGCTACTTTTTGGATAAGTTCATGCTTTTTTGTTGAAGCCCACATATACATTACATGAGCTCACAAACCTATTTGCATCAGCATATTGCTTTTTGCAAGCTCTACATACCCAGGAATACTAAATACAAAATATGGGCTCTGTTTCTCAGTAGGTTTTCTCACTGGTTTGCATGATAAGAGTAAAGCAGAGACATGTTGGGGACCTTTTTCTGAAATACAGTAGCTCAGCCAACCCTTAGATACTTAATATTTTGTTTAAAATTAATGTTGTTATACAAAAGAATTTAAGGCTTTTAATTAAAAAAAACTGTTTAATCAACACATTAACACCAAAGGTGGTATTCAGCAGGTTCTGACCAGTTCTGGAGAACCAGGAGTGGAAATTTTGAATAGTTTGGAGAACCGGCCAGTACCACCTCTGACAGGCCCCACCCCCATCTATTCTCTGCCTCCCGAGTCCCAGCTGATTGGCTGGGTCTTCTTTGGTTGCCCTGCACAGGAGAATGGAGCTGGAAAGCAGATTAGTGGGATGGGGAGAGAATGGAGATTTTGCAGTATCCCTTCCCCTGCCATACCCACCAAGCCACACCCATAGAACTGGTAGTAAAAAAAATTTAATCCCACCACTGATTAACATGTTAAACAAATTTAACATGGGAAAGTGAGGAATTTTAGATTGCAGGCCTATAGGGTCTTATAAGTACTGTAAGCAAATATAATATTTTCCACCAATTTGCTCTGAAAGTTAGTGGTACTTTTCTGTCCCTAAGATGACCATGTGTATTATGAAACTTAGTCCATTCACATCTATGTTCTTCTAGCGATCCTTAGATGGATTTTGCATAGATAGGTGATTTGTGCTAAATAAGCTGAGTGTACTTCCCCTCCCCCTGTCAGCATACTTTGTCTTAATTGCTTGACCTCCCTTTAAAATAGCAGATCAGCTGTTGGGTACCCTTATGCCCTCTGCAAACTGCAAAGATGGAAGACAAAACAAAAATGCATATGGCTTTTCTTCTATTATGCTGAGAATGCACATGTTTAAGTGGTACAATGGGTAGCAATTGAAAAAAGACAGTTTAGATCAGGGGTTCATCAGGGTTGTGTTTGTCCATGGGTGGGTGGGCTTGGCCAGCTCAACATTACTCATGTCGGGCACATATGGTGGCCCAGGTGGGGCTGGGGGATCAATGTGAGACCAGGGAGAGCTCCAAACCCTTGTCCTCCAGAGGAGCCTTGCTGTCTGCTGGTGGTCCAGCTAAGGCAAGACTTCCTTCAGCAGTGGGATTCTACCAGTTTGCACCTATTTGCTAGAACTGGTTGTTAACATTCTAAGCAGTTTGAAGAACCGGTTGCTAGAAGAAATTACTGGCCTAATCCTGTATGGAAGGCAGGAAGGAAACATTCTGGTGTTGCTTACAGAAACTGCCTCTCCGTTAACCCTTATTACATTCTTGGCAGGACTAGACTTCCTGTCTTAGGAATGTCTCTGGAGTTATTTTTCTCTCCTTTGCTGGCACTTTGCTTGTGTGGAATGACCATTCAAAGTTACAATGGCACTGAAAAAAGTGACCGATGACCATTTTTCACACTTATGACTGTTGCAGCATCCTCATAGTCATGAGAGGCCAGGTGAGGAGATGCGTGTCTAGGTGTGAGTGATATTGAGTTGGCCCCACCAGCCAATAACATGACCACCAAGCCATGTCCACCCAGTCACATGACCACCAAGCCATGCCCACCAACTAAGCCACGCCCACAGAATTGGTTGTAAAAAAAATTGAATCCCACCCAACTTCCTTCCTTCCTTCCTTCCTTCCTTCCTTCCTTCCTTCCTTCCTTCCTTCCTTCCTTCCTTCTTTCTTTCCTTCCTTCTTTCCTTCTCTTCTTTTTCCTTCCTTCCTCCTTCTTCCTTCTTCCTTCTTCTTCCTTCCCCTATTTCATTTTTTTTCCTTCCTTGCTCTCTTCCCATCTTCGCTTCTTTTTCTTTGTCTTTCCCTTTTTCCTTTCCTGTTTCTTTTTGGATGCTCAAATGCAAAAGGGGAAACATTTCTTCTTTTGTTTTGTCTTCCTTTACTATGTTTTGATAGCCCTCTGCAGCTAAAACTGGAGCCTGAGGGGCTGTGTGCAGCTCCCCCATGCCTGGACTGCCTCCTGCAGCCCTCTGCTTGCGAAAACAGAGCCCAGGGGGACGCATGCAGACCTCATGAGCTATGTTTTCACTGGCAGAGGGCTGCAGGAACTGCCATGCCAAAAGCCAGGCCAGCTCAACATCACAAACATAGTTGTGGCCAGGCCAGCTCAACATCACTTGAGTTGGGGCACCTGCGGTGGCCCAAGCATTCTGCCAGTGAAAAAGGGTTCCCAAGTTCCGTTTTTGGCTACCACAGCCTCCAGAAAAAAGAGAGCTTGGGAGGGCTGCTCACGGCCATCATATGCTCTGTTTCTGCTGCAATGAGCCTCCTACAATCCTCTGACAGCAAAAATGGAGCTTAGGAGGGCTGCCCGCAGTCCTCTGGAGCTCCATTTTCACTGGCAGAGCCACCGTGGCCTGGTCCTTCACTGTTTCTAGAGTGACCCTGCGGGCCAGATCTAAGCACCTCGTGGGCTGGATCTGGCCTGTGGGCCTTGAGTTTGACACCCCTGGTTTCAGGTATGGCTCCATTCAAAATCCAAGAAATAAAACCTTAGACTCCATTTTTATAGAGAAAAGTACTTTTACTGAATATGAAGTGGTAGCAACAGAAGAAATACAAGATCTGAGGCAAAAGGCATGGAAATTACATATAGAAAGTTATCCCAAGTCCCCACCCCCAACAATTCAAACTGGACATCTAATCTGAGATGTGTATAATGTCATGTGGGTTACATCTTCAGGTGGTGTTTCACACATCTGGTATGCCAAGACGGTTGACCTTGACCTAGAAAAGATACGTGGCTGTGTTTGCGCAGTATGCCAACATTTACAGTTCACACAACTTCAACCACTCTTTGTTTTTCCGTGAAGACATTTTCCTTCTCACCCAAGAAGCTTCTTCAGTTCTGACTGAATGATAGAGGATTTATACTTATATTCCTTGCAGTCATCTGGTCATTAGCATTCTTTCTGAGAATTATTGAAGCCGCGAGCAGGTTTATTTGTGCTGTCAGAATAGTTGTGTTTGTATGAACAGTGGTATTTCTCTTACCATCCGTTTGGGGGTCTCAACACATAAGATGAAAACCAGTGAAACTAATGGCCCAAAATGTGTTCAGGATGTAAAAGTTCTCCTTTCTTGCAGTAATGTCACAGTACTAAAATGGCAAGAAAAGAAAAGAAAATCTCTAATAATAGATTCTACTGGGAGGAAAAAAAACATTGTCATCTCTGAATAATCACTGACATCCATTTTGAGTGAACCACAGCAATATTTTTGCCTTGTGTAAAAAGAGCTGGAATGCAACTGAAAGCCTTTTTGTGTTATGATCAGTAAATGAAGCAAGGGTCACATTTTTTCTCTGTTCACAGTGAAATATTTGAGTTTTAATCTCAGCTGCCAGAACAGGAGGTGAGAACTCCCTATTTTTAGTTGACTTTGGGCGGCCACCAGACAGGAAGGAAATACAGGAATAGTAGAGCCACTTTAAAAACACTGAAATAACATCTGATTACTGAAGTCGGATGCTTAAGATAGACTGGCCATATGAGCAATTGAAATGACCTGCCCGTAGAATGAAGATTGGATTATCGATAATTTCTCTGAGTGGTTTTGTCGTAAATTGTCCTTACCTGTTCTACACTTACTTGTCAGGCAGAGCTCCATTCAAAATCCAGGAAAGAAATACTTAGACTCTTTAGTTTAGAGAAAAGATATCTTACTGAAAGTGAAGTGGTAGCAACCAAAGAATTCTGAATCTGAGAAATTAGGCGCACAATTCACATATACAAAGTGATGGAAATGTTCCCATCCCCAATAGTTCAGATGACACTTCCAATTAGAAGTTGTGAATAGGATCATGTGGGCATCTTCAGGTGATGATGAGGCCTCTGTCCGTTGACCTTGGCATATTTTGATAACGGGTTGCAGTTGTGCAGAGAAAAGAAAGCTAAGTGAGAAATAGAAACCTAACTCTATTGTATGCTTCCCCCCCCCATTTACACAACAG
>BLBF01000003.1:7511823-7597045 GCA_015471245.1 Laticauda colubrina
CCCCCCCCCCCCCCCCCGTTTCTTATGACAGCCAAAAGATGCAAAGCAATAGTAAAAGATCTTGAAGGCTGACATTCGGCCCTCCTAGAAAAAGGAAAACCATCAGTCCTAGAGGAGAGAGAGGAGAAAATATAAAGACAATTATTAATCATTCAGCAATTACAAAACAATACACTCCTAAGGCTTATCAGGATACTTGGAACGAAATGCTTTGATCAACTTAGGGGCTTTAATGTCGGTTTCGTTAACCCATTTGGCTTGCGAAGAAGGGAAATGTTTCCAGGCTACAAGATACTGGAGTCGACCCCTCCATTTGCGAGAGTCCAGAATTTCTTTAACTTCAAAATTTTGTTCACCTTGAATCAGTATTGGTATGGGAGGGTCAGCTTGGATGGGTCTTAAATCAGAAGTACGTTCAAGTTTTAGCAAACTAACATGGAAAACCGGATGAATTCGTCGAAGAGTTTTGGGTAAGTTCAGCTGGACTGTTACAGGATTTATAATCCGTTCAATCGTGAAAGGACCAACATACTTAGGACCAAGCTTCTTTGACTTTTGAGTGGTCTGCAGGTATCTGGTGGACAGGAAAACCTTGTCGCCCACTTTATATTCTTTGTGTGGGGATCTTTTCTTGTCTGCAAATTTCTTATGAGCTTGATGGGCCTCATCTAATGCTTTGCGTGTCACTGGCCAGTTAAGTTGGAGTTGAGTTATCCATTCATCCAACGAATGGATGTTAGGTTTTTCACAAGGAAGTTCAGGTATGGGAACAAAATCTTGTCCCGAAGCCACTTTAAATGGAGTAAATCCAGTACTACTGTGTACAGAGTTGTTATATGCCACTTCGGCAAATGGTAGTAATTCGGGCCAGTTATCTTGTTGATAATTTATGTAACATCTAAGATGTTCTAACACTGCGTTAGTCCTCTCACAGGCCCCATTAGTTTGGGGGTGGTGGGCGGAGCTTAACCCCTGGGCGGAGCCTATTAACTTCAGGAACTCTTTCCAAAAATTTGAGGTAAACTGGACCCCTCTGTCAGAGATTATGCATTCTGGAACGCCATGTAACCTATAGATATGTGAAATAAACAGTTTAGCCAGCGTCTTAGCAGAGGGAATCTTGGAACAAGGTATGCAATGTACTTGTTTGGAAAACAAATCAGTCACTACCCAGATGACCGTGTTTCCACCACTTTCGGGTAATTCTACTATAAAGTCCATAGAGATTTCTTTCCAGGGAGTCGTTGGTCTAGCTACATTTTGTAACAATTCTACTGGCTTACCAGGAGATCTCTTTGCCGAAGCACAAATTGGACAGCTAGCTACATAAGCTTCAATGTCCTTCTTTAAAGTAGGCCACCAGAATTGCCGCTTAACCAGATGTAAGGTCTTCACAAATCCGAAATGGCCAGCTGCTTTAGAATCATGAGCCTGTTGTAGTATTTGGCCCCTCAGCACCTGTGGCACATACAACTTGGCCCGCACCCAAGACAAACCATCTCTAATTGTATCGTCACTTGAATGAGCCAGGAACCATTCGTCCAGTTTTAAAGCTTCATTTAATTGTTCGGTTAGGTCATTCGATAAAACTATTTCTTGGATCTTCCTTTGGGCTCTGGTGATCACTGGGGTGGCTAGATGTTTGGTTGAGACAATTTGGCTTATCACCTCCTGGCGCATACTATTATATTGGGGTAGTCTAGAGAGAGCATCCGCCATGAAGTTCTTCCCGCCTGGAATGTACTTCAATGAGAAATTGAATCGCTTGAAGTACTGGGCCCAGTGAATTTGTTTAGGGGAGATTTCCGTGGCGTTTTTAAGGCTTCAAAATTCTTGTGATCAGTCCATAACTCAAATGGGTGTTTTGCTCCTTCCAGGAAATGTCTCCAGGTCAGCAAGGCCCAACAAACTGCAAAAGCTTCTTTCTCCCAGACGGCCCATCTTCTCTCTGTTTCAGACAGCTTACGGGAGGTATACGCACAAGGCTGTAAGGTCCCTTTTTCGTTGATTTGAAGTAACACCGCTCCAATAGCCACATCACTTGCATCGGCTTGAATCACGAAAGGAGTGTCCATATCCGGGTGCTTCAGCACTGGTTCTGCAGCAAACAGTTGTTTTAGCTTTTCAAAAGCGGCTTGGCACTCCATGGACCACTCCAGCGGCTTTCCTGGCCTTGGCTTCACCTCCCCTTTTGTTTTTAAGAGATTTGTGATGGGCATTGCTATCTTAGCAAATGTCGGGATGAATTGCCGGTAAAAATTTGCAAATCCCAAAAAGCTTTGAAGTTTTTTTTTTCTGGTGCGTGGTGGAGCCCATTCCAGAACGTCACGCACCTTCTCTGGATCCATCTCTATGCCTTCAGATGAAATGCGATATCCCAAATAGTCAATTTTGTCTTGGTGGAATTCACATTTGACAATTTAGCATACAACTTAGCGGCACACAATTTCTGTAGAACCGACCGCACTAACTTCACATGTTCATCCAGAGTTTCCGTGTAGATAAGGATATCATCAAGATAAACCAGAACCCCCCTGTATAAATGTTCATGTAACACTTGGTTGATCATTTGCATGAATACAGCTGGGGCCCCTTGTAAACCAAAAGGAAGAACGTTGAATTGGAAGCAACCCATCGGGCAGTTAAAAGCGGTCTTCCACTCATCCCCTTCCTTAATTCGAATTCGGTAGTATGCTTCTCTCAAATCCAACTTCGTGAAAATCTTTCCCTTCGCTAAATGGGCCAACATGTCCTTCATCAAAGGAAGGGGGTACACGTTTTCCACAGAAATAGCGTTCAAATTTCTGTAATCCACCACTAAGTGTTTGGAACCATCTTTCTTTTCCCGGAACAACACTGGGGCCGCTACTCGGGGTCTAGCAGGTTGAATGAAACCACGTTCCAGATTTTTATCTATAAACAATCTTAGCTCTTCCAATTCCCGTGGGCTCATTGAGTACAACTTTGGTTTCGGGAACTTCACCCCAGGCAAAATCTCAGTAGCACAGTCTGTTGGCCGATGGGGCGGAAGCTCATCCGAGACCTTCTCACTGAACACTTCTTTTAAATCCCAATACTCTTTGGGAATTTTATCCTCATCTTTCACGGGCTCAGTACCTGTGGAAGCTATTTCAATTAGGTCCTCAGGCTTCGGCTGGGATCTGGCCCCTCCTCTCGGTCGCTGCTTTGCGCGTATGCACAACAACCCCTTTCTCCAGTTAACCTGGGGGTTCCATTTCCGGAGCCAGGGCAATCCCAGTATGAATGGTTGCTCCATCCCAGGGACCACAATAAAACTCAGGGTCTTATCATGCTCTCCCATGACCATTTCTGTTGGTTCCGTGACAAAACGGGCGGGGCAACCTCCAGCCACTGATCCATCTAGTTGGCAAAAGGAAATGGGCATCCTCAAAGGTTTTAGCTTCAGGCCCATTTTCTTCACTACTTCCGTGTTGATTATACACCTTGTGAACTCAGAATCTAACAGGGCTAGCATTTCCCCTTCGACCCCTGAATTGGGTACCCTCAACTTCACCGGAATGGTCATAGGGCCCACGCCCTATGACAGCGACCTCTGCTGTCTCTTTCGACTTTAGTGCTGTTTCGAGAGGCTTCGCTGGGGATTTTTCAGGTTCCTTTCCTTCCTTTGGTGCCCCCTTTGGCTCCAGCTTGACTCTGCAGTTCACAGCCCGGTGACCTTCCTTCCCGCATCGAAAACAGGCCGAGGGGTTGGGTCTTGCCGCCACTCCTCCCCTCTGAGATTTAGGAGCCTCTTGAGGACGTGGGGGGGGGAAACTTGCTCCACCCATAATCTCCCCGCCGTTTGCTTCGGGTTAAATCAATCTCCACTTCTTCTGCCAACAGAATGACTTGCACAGAAAAAAAACCTCCAGCAGATGTAGAGTAATGCTATCTATTTTGATTGCATATTTCTATATTATCTGGCAAAGATCTTTCCATTATGTGTTTCCTGACCTTTAAACTAGATATACTTGGAGCTGAACTTTGCATTTTCTGCATACAATGTGGTTTCTCTGGCATTAGATATACTTGGGGGGGCGCAGAAGAAACTGATGTTCTTTTTAAGTACTAAAGTCATTGGATTGTGGTCTGAAAAGGTCTTTGGCGATATTGCCACTTTGTAAACATTAGTAGCCAACTTCTTAGATATCCAAAGCATTATTGAAAAAGATCTTGAAAAATACTTGAAAATAAGTATATTCTTTTGCATCACCATTTTTGTGCCTCCATGCATCTAGCAGCTCTAAATTGTCCAATAATTTTCCATTCTCTCTTCAAACACCACCAGCTCACTCTTAAGAGATTTGACACAGACGCAGATTGCTTCAAATGATTTTTGTAATATTTCTTAATTCCCTTTTTTTTCAGTTGCTTGAATGGACCTCTTCTCACATTCTTTAAAGCTTTTCTGGTGGCCACCTTTTTCTTGAAAGTTTATAATTCAAAAGTAAAAAAAAACTGTCAAGGATCTTGGACTACTCATCTCTAATGATCTAAGTGCTAGAGCCCACTGTAACTACATAGCCAAAAACACATTAAGAGTTGTTAACATAATCCTACATAGCTTTATCTCTGGTAATATCACACTACTAACTAGAGCATACAAAACATTTGCTAGACCAATACTCAAATACAGCTCTTCAGTCTGGAACCCACATTATGTATCTGATATTATCACAACTGAGAAAGTGCAGAAATATTTCACAAGAATCGTTCTACATGACTCTAGTCGTTGCAAAATACCTTATGCCACCAGACTTGAAATTCTAGACCTAGAAAACTAGAACTACGCAGCCTTCGGTCCGATCTAAGTATGGTATATAAAATCATACATTGCAATGTCCTACCTGTCAATGAATACTTCAGCTTCAACCATAACAATATAATAGAACACAATAGATACAAACTCAAGGTTAATTGCACCAAACTTGATTACAGGAAATATGACATCAGCAACAGAGTGGTCAATGTCTGGAATACTCTTCCTGATTCTGTGGTTTTTTTCCCAAACCCCAAAGACTTTAACCTTAGGCTGTCTACTATTAATTAATTCTATGTATCCATTTCATGTATTCCTAATTATGTTTATACTTATACCTGTTATCTTATAATCGCTTGAAAAATAAAATAAATAACAGTAAGATGTAGTAATACAAAGACAAAGGCAAAAAATAGAGTTCTCTGTTCTTTTTCCCTGTTCACTTTCTTTATACCTTTAAGGCTTTTTAGTCCATTCTATTTTTCCACAGTTTTAATGACATGGTCCACCTCATATTACTATCTTATTTTATAACTTCCTCCAGTTATATATTCTGGTTGATAATCTGAGAGTCATCATTCCCAGGAAGGTCTGGTCTGTTAATTTTCCATGCAATATCAAAAGCATTTTATTTTTTATTTTAGGCAAAATTTTATCTTCAAATTAATACTGGCCCTTTTATCCATTTATATGTTTTTTAATCAAAAGCTTGATCAAGATCTTTGCTGTTGTTTTAAAGTCTTTGGTAAAATGTTATGGTTCTATAATTCAGAAGGAAGGCTGACTCACTGGGAAATGTCCCCCCCCCCCCCCTGCTTTTGAAAGACCTCTTTTCAACTGTAGATTAATTGTATCCCCAAATGATTAAGAAAGTGAGGATTTAAAAGGCTGTGTACATACTATAAGCCAGCTCTTTCTCCTGTGTATCCCAGCCTCTCTACTCATGAGAAGATGAAGACTTCCAATCCCTTGTGAGGAGCAGCTGTCCGAGGTACCTGTGGGCTTTCTCTTGTTATCTCCTTTATCCAGAAAGACTTTCACCATAAACAGTGGTCAGCATTCAGTTTGCTGTGCCACATCTGCTACTTTGACATACCTAGAACTTTACCTGGAAACCAGCAACTGTGCAATTCTGTGCAAGAAAGCCTGATGAAGCTTCTTACGGGAAAAGTTGTATTAGAAATTTAAACAACAACAACAAATGCTCTGTACTCAAGGGAAGAATAAGTACAGCAAGAAGGAAAAAGCATAGGGACTGGTGCTTCTGTAGTAACTCTTTCTATATTGCACTCAATAGTGCAACAGAGTCACAGATGTCCAATGTGGATGGAGCAATGGGCAGATGCACTTTTACCATCCCCTTTTTATTTCTACTTACGTCTTCTATGTTTAGTTGCAAGATAATGGAACTGGGGTCCAACATCTTTTGTCAATGAATTCTTAAAAGAACTGTTGTAGTCTAATTGCTGCTTCTGTAATTTTTGACCATGAGGGATAAAATATCCGGTTTGGTTGCCACATGTATAGACTTTTAGCCACTCCGTTAAAACAAAATGTTCCCCGAATATACCATTGTGGAGGTAGACTATACTTCATAACATGTATAGTTCAAAAATGTCTCCTTGGGAAATTTCAAGGCACCTGGGATGATCTCAACGCAGCCACACCAGAAGCAGTTAGATCACAGGTGTCAAACTGGCCACGTGATGTTACTGTCACGTGACGTTTTGCAACATTTTTCCCATTTGCAGAACTGGGGTGGGCATGGCATGCATGTGAGGCATCCAGCCCACAGGCTGCCAGTTTGACACCCCTGAGTTAGATGGTTAATTTCCTTGGATATCAAATTATAACATCTTATCCCACTGCAATTCCATGCCTCCACGTTATGGTGATTTTATTATGGCTTATGCTTTATTTAAACTAAATTTATACATCAGTGATTGCATGACCTCTGTAGATGCCATATGCTAAATAAATAATCTCCTTTTTGCTTTCTGCTGGGCCATTGCACTGAGCATTAAGGGCCTGCTGCATTTAGCTTTTCTTCTGCTTTTCCCACATTACATATTCCATGCACACTTAGAATCATTTCATTTGCTGTGACATAATCTTGTTTATTTATATTTATTTGCTTTATGAGTTTTTATAGCATCTGTTCCTCCTGCCATCCAAGCGCAACCATAAACAGGATGTTACAAATGCAAGCTTAGACAGACACCATGGCTGAAATTCATAACAGAGTTGCTGCCATATTTTTTTTTTTTATTCTCATCAGCTTTGGCAGTACAGGGTAGCCAAAATTGCAGAGATAAAACTGAGGCAACGGAGGAAAAGTCATTCCTGAAAACAATAAACTGAGCTCCAGCATAGCAAAAATCTTACTTACAAACAATTATTTTT
The DNA here is from genome assembly GCA_015471245.1 of Laticauda colubrina. Classification (NCBI taxonomy): domain Eukaryota; kingdom Metazoa; phylum Chordata; class Lepidosauria; order Squamata; family Elapidae; genus Laticauda; species Laticauda colubrina. The sequence goes on from BLBF01000003.1 coordinate 7,519,007, forward strand.
TTTGTAAAGTGTATCATAAGATCATTTGGCCCATTATCTCCAACTTTTTATTTCATGCATCTCCAACTTTTTATTTCATGCAACTTTTTATTTAATCTAAAGCTTTTCAGATTAAAGTATTGACAGCTTCTGCAAAGAGAAGCCCAGCATTTCTTAGGATAATTGACTCTACCAATAATCCTTAATTTAGTGACCACAATTGGGACTGGCAAATAAGTTATTAAGCGAAGCCGTCACTGACTAGAACCACAACAGCCTGCGACTGTCAGCTTTTGTTTGCTTTACAGTTCTGTGAAGATCATAAATGTGAGGATTGTTACTTTTTCATCACTGTTGTCACTGTGAATGGTCAATAAACATCAGTCATTAAATGAGAACTATCTATATTATAAGGATTTCCCCTCCCTTTTCAAATGGAATCTGGCTTCTAGAATTTAGGAAGGTTACTATGTGCCATTCACTTCAGGATAATCAAGTCAAATCAAATCAAATTGTTCTATTCCGCTATGTGAGAATTTGTCCATTAACTGTAGAGGAACCATTGCAAGTAAAACAGGTCCAGATTTTTAATAACATATTTCTGTCCTCAAGCCCTACTTGAAATGCTGCACCCCAAAGATTTCTATTTCTATCATAGAAGAAAACAGATTGCCTTGGTTTAGAAACATTTCTGTTAATCCCCTTTCAAACTGCATTATCCTAGATCAGGGATGTCAAACTCACATTGTCATGGCGATGTCTTGTGACATATTGGGGCTTTTCCCCCCTTTGTTAAACCAGGCATGGGTGTGGCCAGTGCGTGACGCATCTGGTCCATGAGCCGAGAGTTTGACAGCCTTGTCCAAGACAGTAGCCATTGTATGTATCATTCAGTCTGTGCTCCAATACTCTTCTAAGATTTTTTTTTTAAAAAAATAAATATTGCTAAAGCCCATGTCACACTGCCCAAGGGATGCAAAAAGGACACAGCGGATGAGCAAAATGTTCCATCCGTTGTTATCCGCTCTCAAAAGGGGCAAAAATTTGCATAACCGGAGCGGATAACACAGACGCGGGGAGGACGCAGGGCAGATGCAAAGCGGATGCGGAACGGAAGCCCAGCAGATGGAAGCGGATGGGAGCGGATGGCACATCCGCTAGGCTTCCGGGGGACTTCAGCAAAGCAGACACGGAACGGATACAGAGGATGCAGAGCGGACGCCGAGCGGATGAAGCGGATGCACAGCGGATGCACAGCAGAAACCTAATGGATGCCTGGTGTTAATTGCGCATGCGGGGAGGATGCATTGCATCAGCCCCGCGGATATAACGGAAGCAGCTTGGAAGCAGGTCGCCATTCAGAGGAAAGACCTGCTGCTGGACAGATTGGCTGCCTTGCCTGCCCTGCCTGCATGTCTGCCTGCAAGCCTTGCTGCCAGCCTCCCTGCCAGCCTTGCTGTTTGCCTGCCTGCCAGCCTTGCTGTCTGCCTGCCTGCCAGCCTTGCTGCCAGCCTCCCTGCCAGCCTTGCTGCCTGCCTTCCTGCGAGCCTTGGTTCATGTCTGCCTGCCAGCCTTCCTGCCTGCCTGCCTGCCTGCCGGCCTTCCTGCCTGCCTGCCTGCCGGCCTTCCTGCCAGCCTTGGTGCATGCCTCCCTGCAAGCCTTGGTGCCTGCCTTGGTGCCAGCCTCCCTGCCAGCCTTCCTGCCAGCATTGGTTCCTGCCAGCCAGCAACCCCACAACCATGCGGAAGCACAGCAAGCCTCAGCCATCTGCTGCCAGCCCTTGCAAGAGGGACAGGGCTACCATCCCGCCCCCTGGCCCTCACTCTGGTTCTGCTGGGGCTTCTGCATCACGGGCTCACTCTTCTGGGGCTGCGGCTTCTGCTGCTTCTGCTTCTGGAGGAGCTGATGGCAAGCACTCCAGCACCAGCCACCTCCACAGCACCTGGACCCTTCAGCCCTGAGACTGAGCGACCAAGAGGAGTGCCAGAGACTCATTTTTGTCTTATAGCTTGTTAATAAAGTCTATTTTTGATTCACACACTTGCTTCATTTCTTTTTTTTAATAAAGTCTTGCTGGAAACTTTTAGAATGGTTTAAGCCTTTGCATGCTTGTGGGATGGGTTAAGATAGCTGTGGGATGGGTTGAGATAGCTGTGGGATGGGCAGGGATACCTGTGGGATGGGTAATAGCTGTGGGATAGATAAACTTCCAGTGCAAGCATAGTGGGACTGTATGGTCCATCCTCCCAGGTGCCACACCTACGGCCCTTTATTATCAATAATAATGTAATAATTATCCACACATGTCAACACAAACACAACTCTTTATTAAATGCCAAGTTCATTGTAGGCCAACCAAACATACATGGCCCAATCTCATCCGTGTGATGAGACAGGCTGAAGGAAGCATCCATTAAGCATCTACCATCCTGTCTTGCCACTCCACCGCTCCCGCTGGGGAGTTGCACCATTGTCTCAGGAGGTTGCGCTGCTTCTTCGCTTCATGTGAGGCTCTGTTGGGGCCTTGCACATCCTCAGTGTCGATCAGGTTTCGCCCTTGCCTCCATTCCCCAGGCTCCATGTCCCCATTGCCTTGCTGGAGGTCCACGAGCCTGTTCTGCAAGACTGGGTAGCGGGTGCGCATGAGATCGACCATGGCGAAGAGGATGATGCTGAAGAAGCCTTTGGAGTTGAAATAAGTGGACCCCGACTTGGCTGGAGATTTGCAGGCCATGTGCTTGCCATCTATGGCTCCAACGGTGTGGGGGAAGTTCCACTTCTGATACCACTGCTCTGCAACTTAGTTCTATCCTTCTTCAGTGGAGGGGTACTGGAGGAGCTCCTCTTTGTATTCTTCAATGATGGCCTGCACCACTTCTCTGACCACAATGCTGATAGTGTTGGATGGCACCCTCCAGCCGTACTGCATGTTCCTGTAGGAGGTCCCTGAGGCCAGGTGGCGCAGAGTGAGTACCACCTTGAGCCCAGGTTCCAGGCTGGGCCGGAAGCTGGTGTTTGCCTTGGTCAACCTGGGTGTCAGCCGCTGCACAACTTTGTCAAACATGGCTGGAGGCATCCTCATGAAGTTCTGGAACACCCAAGTGTCTTCGTTCCTGAGTTCCACCATCAGCTTGTTGTACAGTCCGTCCTCTGTTCTTCTGGCGAACCATCTTCGGATCCAGACTCTTTTTGGGCGGCTCCTTTTCTTCTCGCCGTAGAGTTCACAGAGCCTGCAGATGGCTTCGCACTGTTGCAGACCGATGGTGGCTGCCGAAAGGACTTTGTTACAATCCACGGTGGACATGACTGGATGCTGTGGAAGAGGAAGAGGCAGATGAAGGCTGCAGAGGTCTGCACCACTGGGCTGATGTTCTGAAAGTGAGATGCAGGCGAGTTGCTCCCCCTTTTTATAGGCAGTATAGGTTTTCCGCTAGGCATCCTCTAGACATCCTTAATATCCGAGATAGGTCCCCTCTGCGAACGTTTTTTCCGTTTTAAATGCTTTGTTTCTGTTCTGCATCCGCTAGGCATCCGTTCTGCATCTGTTCCACGTCCGTTCCGCTTCCTCCCTGCGTCTGTTTACCGCTGGAGTGGATGGAGTTGCGCGGATGCACAGCGGACGCCTAGCAGATATAGCGGATGCGTAGTGGATGCGTAGCGGATGCGTAGCGGATGCAGAATGGATGAACTGGATACATTTTCCGCGCAAAAGTTTTGGGCAGCCGAAAACTTTTGGAGCAGATGAAACGTCCATAAACGGATGCTGGACGGATAGAGAGGAAGCCAAACGGAGGCAGTGAGTACATCGCATTTTCGAATGGATGGCAAGGTTTTTTGTCCATTTTACATCCTCTGCATCCGTTGGTTCAGTGTGACATGGGCTTAAACTAAGTATTTCTCAGTTTAGGCTGGTGCTGCTGTTGTTTCTTGGCATTCTTATACTGTTTACATTTGAATTTGGTTTCTGTCTTCCACCCATTAGTTCTTTTAGCACAAAACACCACTAGCATTTCTTATAGCAATAGCACTTAGACTCATATACTGCTTTATGGTGCTTTATGTGAGAAAACATAGCAGTGTTCCAATATTTGAAGGGTTGTCACAGAGAAGGAGAGGGTCCAGCTATTTTCCAAAGCATCTGAAGGGCAGACAAGGAGTAATGGATGGAAACTGAACAAGGAGAGATTTAACCTGGAAATAAGGAGAAATTTTCTGCCAGTGAGAACTATCAACCAAGGGAACAGCTTTGCCTTTAGAAGTTGTGGGAGCTTCATCACTGGAAGCTTTCAAGAAAAGATTGGACTGCCATCTGTCAGAAATGGTGTAGGGTCTCCTACTTGGGTGGGGGGTTTGGACTAGATGACCTACAAGGTCCCTTCCAACTGTGTTATTCTGTTAAACTTAAAACCCTTTCTTTACTCTCACCTCACATTGGCAATTTATTCTTGGCGTACCAATGACATCACCGTGACATTTGAAGCAAGTTTTAACATAATTTCAATGTCTGATTTTTAAAAGGGGCAGGTTGGCAAGTAATACATAGTCAGCTGGCTTTTCTCCTTTCTGTATTCTTCTCATCAATCAGAATGACTGAAATACGTCACAAACGTGTAGAAACTAATTGGGCTATTCTCACAGCTACCCTTCAGCACTAATCATTAATGTGCACTGCAATATTTAACAACAGTTTGAATCTAACATTTCCTATCATAAGCCTTAAGTTTTGGGGCAGTTCACAAGGAGAGTTAAGTGCAAGCTAATACTTATGTGACTCAAAATATTATCATTTCAGTAACTCCATTTAAAATGTGGAGAACCAATTTTCCCCCCTTCCCTTTACAAAATGAGGTTTCTCATTTTTCAGTGAGCTATTGGATGCCCCATGATGTGTTTAGACCTTGATAGTTCCAATTTTTGAAATCATATTTTTGTAAAAAAAAAAATCAGAACAAAACAAAAGCATTTTCCAAGGAGAAGGAATCTTTGAAATAAATTCCAAAATCTTATTTCAAATTTATTTGCTTTGATTGACACCGTGCTTTGTGAACCCTCTTGTATATGGATTTAATTTTGCCTAGTGGGTTTATCTCATTTGGGAAACTTTTAAGTGGACTCCTTGGCCTTGAGGACTCCTTGCTTATTGCTCTGTGGACCAGCCATGGTCTGCTTTTGGCTGGACTTAATCAGGACAGTTATTATTATTATTATTATTATTATTATTATTATTATTATTATTATTATTACCTTTATTGTCAGAATACAACATATGTACAATGAGATTGGCTGAACCTCCCTTCATGCCCCCACCGCCAACACAACAGAAGTCCCTAACCCAGTCCCTAACCCAGTCCCAATCTTATTACAATCTTATTACAGTTCTGGGGTTTTGGTGAAGGGAATTGTTGGGGAATATTATTAAATCCATTAAACCACTGTTATGTATACCTTTGAGTGAGAGGGATAGCATAGCCTGCTGGAATGCCAAAAGGATATTTTGTAAGTTAGGGGCAATCATGGGCAATAGGCAGTATTTCAGGGAAGGAACTTGAGCGCGTCCACTCTATCCAATCTGGTGGGATTGGCAGATATCCTCAAGGAAAGGCAACTCTGCAAATAGCCCAGTCAGGGACCAGGTAGGGCTTTCAAGGTAATGATCAGCACCTTGAATTGCACCTGGAAGTAAAGTGGAAGCCAGTGCAGATTGCACAACAGGGATATAACATGTGCAAACCTGGGGGTGCCCAACACTGCATGCATCTCTGCTTTCTGGACCACTTGTATCTTCTGACTGGGAGCATGGTTCTCCTCCAGTCCTCACAACAGCGGTATGTGGTAGGCAGGTGACATCTGGCAAACCGCATAATTAAATAGAGATTTATTTAACACTAGGGGTTTTTTAGATATTCAGGCATCATAGCCCCTAATTCTCCAACTTCCAAATATATACTATTACAATTCTTATTACTTTCCTCATAATTTCTAGCCAGTCTGTCAACTTCTGCACAGATTGAAGTTTGGGAACACATTGTAATCACAGTCTTCTAAAACAGAAAAATAAAACCTTTGTGTGCATGCATGTTTGCAGCATAATATTCATATTTTGTATTTTTCTGATCTCTGCATTTTCTGATTAGAAATTTTTGACAGAAGGTGTTAGCTCAGTGGAATTCCAGCGAACAGCTTTCTTTGTAATAATGTTTATACAATTCCTTCCATTAGATTAAAGCTGGATGCACTTAGTTGCTTATTATGTGACAAATCGGTGCATTAGGAAAACATTTTTGAAGGTTTTAAACAATTAATATACAACCATATGTCCTGTTGTCTGGTGAATCAGTTTGTAAAATGTCTCCACAAATAACACCGCTTAACTTCCCCATTTCTGATTTAGAAAGAAAAAACATCAAAACTCTCAGTTGAGTTATTAGGGGATTGATCTTAATAAGACATGTGCTTTCTTGGATTGGCCCCATATTTTAAGTTCACTCTGCCTTAGAAATCCTGTGATACCCTATGGTGGACAAGGTGCTGTGCTAGGATTGAGGGGATACAAATTGATGGAAATTGAATAGGAGGTTTGGGGATCTGACCAAAACCTGGGGATAAGGGGAATATGAGGGCCCCATGCAAACCATCCTAAAACTCTTTAAAAATGGGCATAAAACTAACCAACCATCATTCTAATTTTTATTATTGAACCAGTATTGCTCAAGAGATCTTGCCTTTGAGGAGCAAAGGAGGAACACTTCTCCTTGTATCAGGCCTAGTTAGTTATACATCCACGTACAAGTAGTCCTTGACTTAGAACAGTTTGTTTAGTGACCATTTGAAGTTACAACAGTACTGGAAAAAAAGTGACTTATGATCGTTTTTTCAGACAATTGTTGCAACATCCCTGTGGTCACATGATCATAATTCAGACACTTCCCAACTGACTCATATTAATGATGATTGCAGTGTTCTGGGGTCATGTGATACCTTTTCACAACTTTCTGATTAGCAAAGGTCTGACATGATAGCAGTCATGACAGGCATTCATTCTTGCAGGCATTTCATTACTCAAACAAAATAACATCATCGGTGCTACCTACTATCTGCCAGCACTGATGATGTTACTGTACCTAGTTTGGGTTACGAAATGTCTGCAAGAAAACAAACTCAGAAAGCACCATGGGCCTGTCTCCATTCTTAAGGGGCGTTTGAACTGCCAGTACCCCAAATCCCCAACTAGCAGGGGAGATATTCAGAATTAAGTTAAGATTTTAAAGAAGATGGCCATTTCCTTTTTCTTTAAAACAGAATATTTAATCAAAAGGAACGGTGTTTCTTTTCTTTTTTCTACTTGGAGGCAGATTTTGCTTTTTCCAAGATGATTATTGCAGCAGTTTAGATTGTCTGCCAACCATTATAATATAGTTTTACTTCTGTAGGGAAATAAAAAGCCAAAGATAAGCACAACTCATTGGAATTTAAGCAAAGTAAAGATAACAGGAAAAAAACAAAAAAGAAAATCCATCAGAACAGTCAAAAGCCTCTCTGGTAGACCAGCAAGACCAACAGGAACTTAACTCTTCTTAAAATAAGGCTATAGCCAAAATAATTTAAATTGGAAAGATAAAGACACACACACACACACACACACACACACACACACACACACAAATACTACTTTTCTTATCCTAAAACTAGCTTTGAATAATTTCTATAATAATAACCAGGGTCAGTAGTGATAAACTTGGCAGAACTGAATCTGAGTGACTTTACAAAGCGATTACTCAAAATACCAGCAAAAATAAAATAAATTCCTGCCTTTGTGTGGGAGTTAAATATAAAGTGTGCTTAGCATGTACAATTATTGTTAGAAGAGAATATATATCCCACACATGTGTATTATTACAGATTATCATATATTCATTTAATCCAGCAAAAGCAGTAATCTTGAATAAACATACATACTTACATACAGGCCCATCTATCAAAAATGTGGAGTTTTTCTGCAGTTATTCAGTGTATGTATTTTGTGTGTTAGTTTTCCTCATTCTTTTTGTTTTTCCCGTTTCCGACTTCCTCTATTTCTCTTTATTCCACCCTTTCCTATTCTTTTACAGTTTACATCAGGGGTGTCAAACTCGTGATGACATGCCATCATGTGACATATCACATCTTTCCTCCTTTTGCTAAAAGTGGAGTGGTGGGCATGGCCAGTGCATGATGCATCCAGTCCTCAGACCACGAGTTTGATACCCCTACTTTACATAGTCTCTTTTTCCACTGGAGCCAATATGAAGGTCTAACATAGCTTCCTTGTCCCAAATTCTAACTATTAATCTGCAGTGGTGAACAGGTCGTAGAATCCTGTTTTTTCCTTACAAGGGCGCTACATTCTTTGCTGGTGATGCATTTCCAAATGCAGATGATGAATTTCAGTCTCAAAATGGTTCAACACTTCCATGGATAACAGCCATAATAAAGATTTTGATTTGATTTAGTCGAAGACTATCTGTATGTAAATGAAAACTCCCCACAGCATCATCACCTGATGGATACATAACTGGCTGACCAATTGCATGATGTAAAAAAGATGCTGAGACTCTAGAAAGAGTGCAGAGAAAAGCAAGAAAGATGATTAGGGGACTGGAAGCTAAAACATATAAAGAACAGTTGCTGAAATTGGGTGTGTCTAGTTTAATGAAAAGAAGGACTAGGGGTGACATGATAGCAATGTCCCAATATCTGAGGGGCTGCCACAAAGAAGAGGGAGTCAAGCTATTATCCAAAGCACCTGAGAGCAGGATAAGAAGCAATGGGTGGAAGCTAATGAAGGGGAGAAGCAATCCAGAACTAAGGAGAACTTTCCTGACAACAATTATTCAGTGGAACAACTTGCCTCCATTAGTTGTGAATGCTCCAACACCGGAAGTTTTTAAGAAGAGATTGGATAACCATTTGTCTGAAGTGGTGTAGGGTTTCCTGCCTAGGCAGGGGGTTGGACTAGAAGATCCTCAAGGTCCCTTCTACTCTACTCTACTCTATTCTATTCTATTCTACTCTATTCTTGCACTGATTATGTTACCTACTTGGGTAATGAAACATCTGCAAGAAAACAACTAAGCACAGAGAGCACCAAGGACCCCAGAGGAAAAAGAGGAAGATGCGATACTGGTTTTCTAGGTTAAAAAACAGTCAGAAGTTTCCATTTAAATAAATAGAGTCTTTCTTTGACGGAATTACTCAGTGTATAATGGACAGACTTTGGAGATAATTCCACTGAAACTCTTCCTTGAAGCCAAATTAGATGTACCATTATTATGTGGTTTGCTCTGCAATTTAAAATGAATAGCTAGCACAGATGTCCTTGAGCTGGGCCAGCATTATGGGTATAGCTGCAGCAAGGGTGTGTGGGTCTCATTTGCACCTAGGAAAATTTAAAACAACAATCTTAGCCCTGGCAGGAAGAAAAAAAAACCCATCATTTTGTATATGTTTTGAGATTTCATTTTTTCACAACACTACTTTTGACCTCATTAAAAAAAAATACTGATTGAAATACATCATTCCTCATGACCAAAAGGCTACACATCCCTGCAACACAGAATCCCTGTGCAAATTAGCTAAATCCAAAATGGGATTAATTATTTTCATGCCTGCGTGCAAATTTCAGTGCACGCGTAAAATAAAAGTGCTGGTAGCAGATCTCTCTTACTCCCATTTTACTCACCTTGTATTGTTTTGGAAGCTTTTGTGTGAAATTAAAAAAAGATAATACAGTAAAAACTGCTAAAAGGCTCATGCAGAATCCTCTTAATTGCAGCAATTTTTTCAAAAAATTAGTCACCTCTACTGATGATAGGGAGAAATAGAGGTATACATTTTGCTCTTTTCCTTCTATGGAGGCCGATCAACTGGGCTTCCTGATTCTAACATATGAAGTGCAGATATAATTCTGGGTGTGTCGATGTTTTTTGTTTTAGCTTGTTGGATGTTATCTTTAACAATGCAGTTCATTAAGTTTGCAAATCAAAACATACAGCCCTATTAAATCTGCAAAAGATGGCATTTATTGAATTTAGAGATAAAAAACTCAAACCACTTTCTTCTGCTTCGCTGAACATTTTTGCAGTTTAAAATGTTTTTATTTATCAGCAAGTTAGCTTTGGCTTCAATCCTGTATACATTTACCAAGCAGCCTCACTGTACTCTGTGAGATTATGATATTTCTAGGCAAACATATAAAACGTTGTACTGCACTGATACTCTGCTTAATGCATCGCCAAGAAGCAGATGTTCTCCATTCTGGGTGAGTGGCTAAAAACTGGGTTTAAGGCTGGATTTAAATAATCTGTATGAAAAATGCACTAAAAAGCCAGATTTTAGAAGTTTAGGAAACGTGCAAATTGCAGGTGCTTTCACAATGTTGGTTTTGATATGTTACATAGGCTTGCTATCTAGATAAATTTTAGCCACTTAACATAGTGGTTGAGATGCTGGCCTAGAAACCAGAAAGATGGTGAGTTCTAGTTCTGTCTCAGATATGAATGCCAGCTAGGCATTTGGACCAGGTGACTTTGGACCAGTCAACTCTGAGCCAGACCTACCTCACAGAATTGTTGTTGTAGGGAAAATAGGAGGAGGAAGGAGTATTAGCTACCCAGAGTCACCTTATAGGGGAGTTGGGAGGCATAAAAATTTAATTAATAAATAAATGATATATGTTTGCTACCTTAAGTAACTTGACAAAATAATGAAGGATTTTTTAAAAAATCAAATAAATAAATGGCATTGATAAATGGCAATCTTCTAAGTGTAATGGCCAAATTTTAAATATAAAGAACAGAAACTAGAAATCTTGCAGTCAAGCATAACTAATATTTACTGAAAATTAATGGAGGCACTTTGTAAGTCTTTTTCTTTGCAACAATGAGCTCTAGAAATCTAGTTTCTTAAAAAATAATGCTGGCATTCTGGGGATCTGTTGTTTGTTTTGTAAGCAACTGATTGCCTGCTCTCATAATTAACCAAATAATTTTATTTCCATTCTAATGAATATCAGGCCCCTTAATGTAGGCTTAGCATTCCTTATGTATAATTTCTGTTGAAAAACAGACCTTTTGCCCAACCAATGTTTTAGTAATGATTAAATATGCTAAGGCTGCAAATCTAGGATTTTAGCCAATACTTTGTATTGATTTCACGTGGGACTTTGAGTTGCTGGGCCCATTATTGTTTGGATTTTAGATTGCAGGAAATCCTCACCTTACAATCATTTATTTAGTGATCGTTCAAAGTTACAACAGCACTGAAAAAAATGACTTATAGCCAATTTTCACACTTATGACTGCTGCACCATCCCCATGGTTATGTGATCAATCTTCGGATACTTGACAACTGGCATGTATTTATGAGAGTTGCATTGTGCCCCAGGGACCTGTAGTCACCATTTTTTTAATCTTCCCAGCTGGCTTTCCACAAGCGAAAGTAATGGGGGGGAAGCCAGATTCACTTAACAAGTGCAGTGATTTGCTGAACAACTGTGGCACAAAAGATTGTAAAATAGGAACACAACTCGCTTAACAACTCTACTGCTTAGTGACATAAATGTTGGGCTCTAATATGACGGTAAGTCAAGGACTAACTGCTGTAGTTCATACCAGTGGTGGGATTAATTTTTTTTTGACTTCCGGTTCTGTGGGCATGGTTTGGCTGGTGTGGCGTGGCTTGGTGGGCATGGCAGGGGAAGGATACTGCAAAATCTCCATTCCCTCCCCACCCCACTAACCTGCTTTACAGCTCTGTTCTCCTGTGCAGGGCAACAAAAGAAGACCCAGCCGATCAACTGGGACTTGGGAGGCAGAGAATAGATGGAGGCAGGGCCAGTCAGAGGTGATATTTCCAGATTTCTCAAAATTTCTGCTACTGTTTTTCCAGAACTGGTCAGAATCTGCTGAATGCCACCTCTAGTTCATGCTGTAGTGTGGATCTGAATATTGTGGTTTGTAAGCCAGGAGATGTCTCAGCCTGATATTCCATAAAGCACGGTTAAATGGATCATGGCTTAGGGTAATGCATGAATCAGATCTATACAAATCATGTTTTCCCTAAGCTTACCTGCCTTGTTTGATCTGCTTTTTTCTGCTTCCCTTTCTGCTTGGCATCACTTTTCTAGCACCAAGTTTCTTGTTTTGTGTTTAGTTTGCTTTACGGAATGGATGACCTCTCAAATATTGGTTATGTAATTTGTCCTCTCTGACCCACGCAGGCATGAAATTATGTGGTGTTTATATTCTCCAAGAAAGATATTTAAATCCAACTTAAACTTTAATGGAAACAAGATTTCAATTATTCTTGTAATGATACAGACGAAAGTTTTCTTGTTTTAGCTCGAAAAAAGGTTGTCCTATAATGAACTTCAGTCATTAGAAATGTGCCAGTGTACACTCAGGCCTTTAATGAATAATCTATAAATACACGTGTCCTACTATTTAGAAGTGCTGTTTTCTTTCCTACACCCTCCATTCTATCACAGCCAGCGGATCTGCTTTCTCTCTTATCTGCTTGTGGTGAGCTCTGTCTTTACACCATACTGACTGCCTTCCACCAACAGTTAATAAGATTTTCAGGCAAAGCTTTTAGATCTATTAACGGGGAAATATTTTATATTTATATGTTGGGAGACACTCCGGGTCTCCCAATAAATAAATATAAAACAGGAGATTTCACACTTAAATGCCTGAACCAGCTGCAACTAATAATGATAATGATTTGTTGCAAAATCTCTTTGCCATTTCTTAAGTGCTCACATATGTGGGCTGACTTTACAGGGAAATGTTTTTCAACGCAGTTGGTTATGTATTCGTACATCTATTTATTTTAATAGTTGGTTTCACGGCTGGATGCGAGTTGGACAAATATGTATGCTGAACTTTTTACCAAGCATGTTAGTCAGGTTTATTCTGTATAGGATGTTTTACTTCTACAGCAGGGGTGGCAAACTGGTAAGTATTTACAACAGGTGGAGTGTTCTAGGGTCATATAATCATCATTTACAGCTTTGCCAGTCTGTATCCAACAAGCAACGTCAATGAGGAAAGCCAGATTTGCTTAATGACCAGTTGCCTCATTTAACAATGGCAGTGATGTGCTTAATCATGGCAAAAGGGTCATATAATTGGATGTGACTCACTTAACAATTGCCTTACTTAGCAACAAAAATTCTGGTCCCAATTATGGTCATAAATCAAGGACTATCTGAACAGTAATGCCTTCCCTGGGGACCACCAGATCTATCCCACAAAACATTCGGACAGCTGCTAAATGACAATCAGTCTTTGCTATCTAGAATTTAGCAGCCCAAATCTGGTAACTTTATTCTTCCTGGATTTAGCAATCTTCAAATGTATTGCTTGGGAATAATGGAAATTGCAGTCGAGTGGTGTTTAAGGAGTACCGAATTAAAAAGGCTGGCTGAATTAAAAATAAGACCAAGTTTGAAAGAGAGTGATTATTAATGCAGAAAGGAGATAGAAAGGAAAAATTCTGAATAGCAGTTCTGTGTGTGAATGACTGAAAAGCAAAACAATGAAGTTTCTTAGCACCATTTCACTTTCTCCAAATTTCCACCACCAATAAAGTATTTCCCTTGAAGGAAACAACATGAAGAAACCCGAAACCACCACCAAATAATTTCGCTCCTTCACTGAATCTATTTCTGTTTCACGTCAGCCTCCCTCCATCCCTTTGTATTTTGCACAGGAAATTTGTCCTTTTTGAAAGAAATCAAAATGGTTGAAGTTCACCTTTTATGTCCCATCTACAAGGATTCCAGGCAAGTGATGGTTGTGCTGGGCTCTCAGACACAAAACGGTCTTGTAAAAAAGCCAATGAAAAAGAACAGAGGTTGCTTTTTCTGAAAATGCCCATTGGAAAGATCTGTATCCTGTCAGATTAAAGCCAACCTCAGTGTGACATTTGGAAAGTGGCTATGCATGACTGCATCAAACTGCTTTTTGCTTGGCCTAGTGACTTGAGTCATCTCCTGAGCAAGATGGGTGGTGGCCTCCTAAGAAGGGTTCAGAATTTTGGAGGAAGGCCGTGGAGAAATCGTTGAGCCACCACATTCTTGCTATCTTTCTAAATACGAGTCATGCTCTATATAACATTATAATAATAAAGGTTAGGGCAGCTCGTGAAATTCACAGGCCTGAAGATTCACTTGCCAAGATAGCAGCACTAAATTCCTAATAATTGTGCTGAGAATCTGGGCCAGCTGTGGAGAACCAGCTTTGGGGAGCACAGTTTGCATGTTGTGCCATTGCATATCTCCAACCTTGGCAACTTTACGACTCATGGATTTACAACTCCCATAATTCCTCAGCTAACATGTGTTGGCTGAGGAATTCTGGGAGTTGAAGTCCACAAGTGTGGCTGAGGAATACGCTGGCTGAGGAATTCTGGGAGTTAAAGTCCACAAGTTGTAAAGTTGCCACAGTTGGAGACCCCTGCTATAGGTTATTTAATCACAAGTTACTCTGAAAAACCAGAGTGCTGGCAAGATGCAACACGCACCAAGCCTTAAGCCACAGATGACAAACTATAACTCCTAAGCCATGTTTTCTTTGTTCATTTGCAAAGTTGTCATGTATCTCTGGCTTTTTAACACAAAGCCATGGCTTGGTTAGATGTGGGAATCTGAGCCAAGGTATACACAGCAATAATGGCACTGCAAATGGACTTATGACCAGTTTTTACACTTAACTACCGTTTCAGCTTCCCCTTGGTCATCATCTGATCAGAATTTGGGCACTTGGCAATTGGCATGTATTTATGAAGGGTGCAGTGTCCTGGGGTTTAGCTGTCTTCTGGCAAGCAGAATCAATGGGAAAGCTAGAATCACTTAATAGCCATGTTAAAAACTACAGTGATTCATTTAACTGTGGCAAGAAAGGTCATAAAATGGGGCAAAAATTCACTTACCAACTTATCTCACTTATCAGTAGGAATTTGGGGCTCAGTTACGGTCGTAAGTCAAGGAGTAGCTGCATTCAAGGGTGCAGTCTATCCAGTTGTGCAGTTGAGAAGAAATCCATTCGTGAGTGCAGTCGATGAGAATGACAGGCAGGCATTTCACATGTTTATTTTCAAAACAAATCTATCAATTCTAAGCAAAAATATGGCTTTAATTGGAGATCTAATCCTTCTATTTCCATTTTTATTGAAGCGTTTTGAGTCAGCATTCTCCCCTTTGAGTTTCCTCTAGCAACTTCCACCCCATCTCTGGTTAGGATCTAGTAGGATTGTCTGGATCAGGGATCTGCAACCTTGGTAACTTTAAGACTTGTAGACTTCAACACCCAGAATTCCTCAGCTTTGCTGGCTGAGGAATTCTAGGAGTTGAAGACCACAAGTCTTAATGTTGCCAAGGTTGCAGACCCCTGGTCTGGATTTGTGGTAAGACGATCTTCTGCAATGGAAAAGTTGTGGAACTGTGTCACATAACAAATGTTTTTTACTTGCCCAGTTGTTTAAGGCTCAAGCTTTTTTAGGGGAAGTGACTGAATAAGCAAGACTAGGAAACAATAATTGATAGCTTGACCTAGGTTGATGAGCTAATGTTTTCTGCTACTTAGAGGTCTACTTCAAAGCAGTCAGAAGTGTTTATTTTAAACTTGTCCTTTGAACAGTTATCACACTGCCACACAACAAAAGCTCTGTCCTTAATTAAATAGGAAATCCATCATGTATTATCAAAGGAGAAGAATATGACCATCCTCCCAATTGTTCTTATTCAGATGTCCACTGGTCTTCTGAAATTATCCTATAATGGCCATTGAAATTTCTGTGGTTTCCATGTACTTGAAATATCCATGCACTGTCTTAAGAGGTAGAATTGTGGTATATTTTTAAGTGAACATCAATGTCCTCATCAAGTGCTAAAATCGGGAACTAATCAGAGAATAGTGAAATTTGCAAGTCTTTGCCTGTTGTCGTTGTTCAGTTGCGAAGTCATGTTTGACTCTTTGTGACCCCAGGGACCATATCATGCCAGGGCCCCTGTCCTTCCTCAGTCTGCCTAAATCTTGCCTATTGCATTGATGGCCCAATCTAACCATCTCATCTTCTAGCCTTCCTCTTCTCCTTTTGCATTCAATCTTTCCTAACACCAGAGTCTTTTCCAATGAGTCCTCTCTTCATTTTGTGGTCAGAGTATTTGAGCTTCACCTTTGTTATCTGTCTGAAGGATCAGAGTTCCTTGGAAAGTCAGGGTTGGTTTCTTTTAGGATTGACTGATTTGATTTCCTTGCAGTCCAAGGGATTCTCAAGAGTTTTTCTTTTGCTTGTACTAGTGTATTATTGGCCACATGGAACCTGATTCTCCTTCCATTGAGCTTAACTACAAGTGACACGTTCTGTTGGGGACACATCCAGTTGATGGCTTCCGTGATACCTTTTGCTTGGTGCCTTCAGGCAACATCACCCAAGTTTGCTTCTAAAAATGCAGAAATCTCATGGGAATTTTCAGTGTCAAAAAGCTGTCTTTTTCGTTTGGCATCTGGCATCTGTGTGTCTTTTCCTACAGGATCCTGTGTTAACAGCAATTAATGTTTGACTTGCAACCCAGAGAAACTGGGAGCAGCACAGCTCATGCAATAGGGATATAAAATGGGCAAACCTAGGGGTACCCAATACAGCTCATGCTTCCACATTCTGGGCCTGTAGTAGTTTCCAGATGGTCTTCTAGAACAGCCTCATGATTAACTCATATTGTGGTAATTCAAGTGGGATGTGACCAAGACCTGTGTGACCTGAAGCAAGGCTTCACAATGCAGGAAAGGTACAATTGGTGCATGAGAGCAGAAGCAGAAGTGCAGATCAAATTGTGCAGTATTTCAGTCTGGGGTATTGTCAACCCATTTTGTTAGTAGTGAAGTAATGTCCAACCCATTGTGACCCCATGGGCAATGTTCCTCCAGGCCTCCCTGTCCTCTACCATCTTCTGGAGTCCATTGAAGCTCACATCTTCTGCTACTATGACTCCATCCAGCCACCTCGTTCCCTGTCGTCCCTTTCTTTTTTTGTCCTCAACCTTTCCCAGCATTAGGCTCTTCTCCAGTGAGTCCTTCCTTCTCATTAGGTGGCCTGACAAGGGCCTACCACCTCAGCCTCAGGGACCAAGGGCTCCAAATCCATGGTGTCCTGCCAAGATTGAGTTAAATAAATTTATAGCTGCAAAGCTTCTTCACTTGAAATAAGGAGTAGATAATTACTTTGCAGAAATAAAGCAAAACAAAAATAAAAAAACAGAAGAGCTGGATGCTGCCTCTCTCCCCCTCACCTCCATTTTCTTTGTGTTTTGCACTGTACATTGTATGTGTTGAGCACAGCTAGCATTTTCTCATTGAACTTGTAAGTCTAAGCAGTGTGGAATCAATGCCAGGTTTCTGTTTTAATTTGAACTTATTTCTTTTAAATGGAGTAACCTGACCTTGGAGGGAAAAGAACCTGTTGGCACTAGGAAATGACTTTCCCTTTGCACATTTACTGTGATATTGATCCATTTAAATGTGGTGGTGGTAGGGTTTCCCCATTTGTTAGTAAGTTCTTTCATACTTATAAGTTAGTATAATGTGATGAAGCTGTTTATGTAGTATAAATAAAAGGTAGCCATGAGAGCCAAGAACCAATTGTAATTAATTAGATTGATGGATGGCACATTACTTGGAATTGTTAGATGTGCTCGTTCATATTTTTATCACAGATTTTTATTAATACTCCCAGGGAACTAAATAGCACTTAGCACTTTGACTTATGTACCATTTCATAGAGCTTTTACAACATTCTTTAAGCAGTTTACAAAGTCAGCCTATTGCTCCCAACAATCTAGGTCTTCATTTTACCAACCTCAGAAGGATAGAAGCTGAGTCACCCTTAAAGCTGGTCAGGATTGAACTCCAGGCGGTGGGCAGAATCAGCCTACAATACTGCATTCTAACCACTGCACCACCCTGGTTCCTAAAACCCCAATTGTAATTGTGCAAGGAAAAAAATGACCTCAAGGGCATGTTTCAAATGAAACATTTCTTAAAGCATTAGGCTGCATTCAGATGTTCTGCTATGATTTAGGTCATGAGATGATGCCAAAGCAAATCCCCCCCCACCCAGTTTTCATGCCCAAGAAGAAGATTTAAATTTAAATTTGAATTTAAAAGTTCAGTTGTTTTGTAAAAATGTACTTGCATAGTCTCCCAAGTCTGATAAAATAGGTTTGTAGAAGCCACATTTTGGAAAGCTAACATATTAGCTATACTTTATGCAAACCATGATTACTCATTGCAAAACATTTGAAGGCATAAGAGCCCATAGGATTTCAATTCCCAGAATTCCCCAGCCAGCTGGCTGGAGAATTCTGGAAGTCCTCCAGGCTTAAAGTTGCCAAGGTTGGAGACCCTGATTTAAATGACACAGCAGCCTTTGGCTTGACAGAGAAAGGCGGAAGCCGAATTTCAGACAGGTATATCTGAGTTAGAATCTGATAGAATATATTTCTTCCTGTCATATGCAAAAAACAAACATATAAACAAACAAAAACCAGAAAAGAAAAATTAAATACTTCAGTCTGAGCCACCACTCAGCCTCTGGGCAACTCCCAAGAATGGAACAAAGACATTAGAATAAAACATTTATGATAAAGCAAAGGGTCTTAATATTCCTTGCCAAAGGCTTGAGATGAGAGCCAGCTAACTAGCGGCTTGCTTCTTTTCAGCCTTATATGCAAAGGTAAGAGAGTTTGTGTTGTGATCCCTCGTGCCTTCAGGGCCCACTTCCAGGTTTTTCCAGCTTACCGGAAAAGGTGACCTCTTATTTAATACAAATAGACCTAGATTCACAGCCATTAATTTTAACGGTGGTTTGAAGTTACAATGGTATTGAAAACAGTCTTAAGAGTGTGGTTAGGATGCCAGGCTGACAATTGGCAGCCTGGCGTTTGAGACCCAGTTGCTGCTTCATGTCAGGATGAGCTCCCATCACTTGCTTTAGCTTCTACCAACCATGATAAGATGGATGAGTACCACTTTGGTGGGCAGCTTAATGTGGACCTGAAAGAAATCACCAACTGAGTGTCCCCCAGGCAACAGTGATGTCATCTGTTAACCATTTCACCCAGAAGCACTTTGGCACTCCTGACACAAATGTTTTAGGATCGAAAACACTGACTTACGATCATCCTCAAAGTTATGACTATTGCACAATTTCCAGGATGTTGTGGTTCGCTGGCAGCAATCAGGAGGACGTTCCTGAGAAGTCTGTGCTGAGTGTGAGTGAGAGTAGGATATTCATGGGAGAACAGCACAAGAGACTCGGGAGTAAGAATGCTAATTAATGGCCCCTCCGTCTAGGGAATATAAGCCTGGTTTCAAACGGCTTTTGCCTTTGCAAAAGGAAAAAGTGTGATGATTACAGGCTCTGATTTATTGGACTAATTGGCTGCAAGCCATCTGTTATCTACAAAGAGGGGTATTTGTAGGTTAAAGCCATGAAAGTTTGAGTTTATCTGTGTTTGCTTTCAGAACACAGAGTCAATATGATGGATTCACATTTATGATGGATGCTGTCTTGTAGTCATTTGACCACAGTTTGTGACTTTTCTAGCTGGCTTCTGACAAGCAAAATCAGCAGAGGAAACTGGATTCACTTAATGTCCATGCAATTTGCTTTACAGCCCTTGCACTTGTTACCAGTATAGAAGCTTCACAGACGTATTATCACAATTAGGTTGCTTGGCATCTGGCTTGTATTTATAGTGTTTGCAACATCCTGAAGTCATGTGATTACCATTTAAAACCATCACAGCCAGCCTCTGGTAAGCCAAATCAATGGGGAAAGCTGGTTTCATTTAAAGACCCCATGATTCACTTAAGAACTATGATTTGCTTAACAACCATGGCAAAAAAAGTTTGTAAAATTGGTTACAATTTACTTAACCGACCATCTTGCTTAAACATGGAAATTCTAGTCTCATTTGTTCTTGTAAATTGAGCACTACTTCTGTGGATTGCTAACATGTGTTCTTTGTACATTTTAAAAGAATCCTTTTTTAAAAAAGGAGTGGATTTCCATGCAATTTCCATGCAATTTGGCTTAACTTTCTTAAGTTGCTTTGTTTATTATTGTTGTTTGCAGTTGATTTTTCCTTTAAAAAAAAAGAATGGTATAATATGTCCATTATTAACTTGAATATCAAGATCACATGGTAGCATCACATTGGAAGTATGCCTCAATGGAAATATATGTTGGTTTCTTTTTGAAAAAAACAAAAGTTGAAAGGTTTCCCCTATTCAATCGTGACCGACTCAAGGGGTGGCGGTCATCTCCTATTCTCAGCCAAGAGTACCTGTGTTGTCTGAGAGATGCTTCTGCCACCATGTGGTTAGCATGAAAATGCGGAATGAAGTAAACTTCTTGTTGAAGTACCTACTTATCTACTCGCATTTCCATGCTTTCAAACTGCTAGGTTGGCAGGAACTAGGGCAAGAATGGGCCTTAAATCCATCATGCAGCACTCAAGTCTCGAACCTGGACTGTCAGCTTTCTAGCTGACAAGCCCAGCATCTTTACCACAATGGCATTGTACTGGCCTGTTCTTTTCTTTAAAAAAATTGCTATTTAAGGGAAAATGGGAAAGTTAATTTAATGCTATTTTCTGGAACAGGCTTCTGCAACCTGTTTCCAAGGCCATGTGGACTGAGAATTAGGTAGATTTTAGCAGCAGATCAAGAAAAGGCATATTGTTCACCTTGTGTAAATAGACATTATTGAATATATGAAACCAGAAGTCCAGGCCAATAATAAACAAAGGAAACTATGTTGGGCGAATTTTAAAAGATCCCATCTGTTTAGGTACCATTTTCTAGCTGCCAGATCGGCACTCTGGGCCAGGCAGCTCTCTGTCAGAAGAGCTATTTGTTTTGTCACAGATGGATTATTAGTATTTATTCCCTGCTGTTCCAGCAGAAGGACCTCACATGGATGGTTGTGAACTGGCCAGAGATTATCCATATTAGGTATCATGTTTTCCATCTCAGAAGTGATTCCAGCTTGTTCTCTAAAGCCCGGTAAATTCCCAAACATTTTCTGAGAGCAGCAATGCAGTAGCCCGAAGCAAAAGATGCCATTTCAGAATATGCAGATTGCTAAAAAAAATGTTCTGCTTTCTGTGGTTCAGATGGTGGGCGCTATTGCAGTCTTTCCCCAAAGAATTCAGATAGCAAAATAGTTTATGCATTAGTGGCTGCTTTGTGGAAGAATTAACTCCCATTTAACAAACGGCAGTAATGACAAAACATCAGCCTCACATTTGTCGGTAATGGGTAGGGCAGAAAGCAACTAGACATTTATTGCAAGATTTCGTGGGGACTTGTATTAGATCTTCAAGGGCTTCTGACTCCCATTAATGTAGGAATTGAACATTTTGGTGTATAATGTTGGAAGTTCTGTGCTGGAATAGCCTCATACACAGGATCATTTGGGGGAAAAAGAAGATTGTGGTAGGTAATTATTCTCGTGTGCTGATCTCCCATTTTTCAGATGGCACACGAACACACACATTCCTGTATACAGACCCCCTTTTTTATGCTT
The DNA here is from genome assembly GCA_015471245.1 of Laticauda colubrina. NCBI lineage: Eukaryota > Metazoa > Chordata > Lepidosauria > Squamata > Elapidae > Laticauda > Laticauda colubrina. The sequence continues at coordinate 7,540,617 of BLBF01000003.1, forward strand.
TTTGATTGGTGAGTCTGAATTCACATACTTCTGTACAATAGTGGGATTCAGATAATTTAACTACTGATTCGCCCAGGGTCAGGTTGACTGTCATGGGAGGGGTGGCTCATCCCCGTCATCCAGCTCCACCAAACATGCGGGACAAGCCTCCTGCAATGGCCAACTTGTTGTTAAATTACCTCCCCCCCTATCAAAGTGGATCCTGGGTGCTGTGCTGCAATAGGGAAATGGACAATGGAGCAGTTGGCACAAAGGAAGGAGGAGGAGCAAGGAGAAGAAAGAGGGAAAGCAGCCTTCTCTTTCCCTTGCACAGACTGCTCAGTTGCCCATTTCTCCATTGCAGTATAGCACCCAGGATCCACTTTGATAGCTGGTTGTTGTTGTTGGTATAATTTATCAATCAGTTTACTCGAACCGATGTGAACTGGCTGAATCCCACCACTAATTCTGTAGTAGAAGAACTATGATGGAGTGCTCACATGATGGAGTGCTCACTATGATGGAGTGCTCAGTGCTCACATGTTTAACTATTGCCATGGTATCAAATCTTGTCTTTTGAGGAGTACAAACCATTCTGCAAATCCATAGTTCTGTCTAAAGGCCAAGTAGGCCAAAGGTTAAGTAGGATTTTCTTGGCTTTCTTAAACTACTTGAAAGAACGGTGCTAACATTTCTTCCTACTTAGTGTAAGATGTTGTTGTTGTTGTTGTTGTTAAATATGAATTATTTTAGGGATAAGAATGTAAACAATGAAACAACAACACCATTGCATGCTATAGAACAGAATCTTCAAATTTGGCAACTATAAGACTTGCAGACTTCAACTTCATAGCTGAATGAGGAATTCTGAAAGTTTAAGTCCACAAGTCTTACAGCTGCCAAGTTTGGAAATCTCTGATATAGAAAAAGGAGGAAGAAGATTAGAATGTAGGGTTAGATATAGAAGAGATAAATGAAAGTTGCACCTGTACAGCAAATGAAGACATCATCCAAAATACAGAGAGAAATTGGTGCCATGTATTTTAATATTTCGGTGGTGTTTGACCAGGTATTCATCTTTCGGGGCGGAAAAGTTCTTGCCATCATATATCTGAAGGCTATAGAGGGGTAAAGCTGGAGCTTCTGATATTTCAAGAAGTTTGCGTTAGATCTTTGATCTACCTTTGACCTTCAACAGAACTATAAGAATCCAAACTTTGTAGCATGTTTTAGAAATCCAAGGTACTAGAATAGAATAGTTTTTTGGCCAAGTATGATTGGACACACAAGGAATTTTTCTTGGTATAAATAATCTCAGTATATATAAAGAAAAGATACATTCATTAAGAATCAAGAATCATAACATACAACACTTAATGATAGTCATAGGGTACAATCAACAATCAAATCATACTAGGAAACAGTCAATATAAATTGTAAGGATATAAGCAACATACTATATATAGAGATACTCGTATGGCACCTTTGAACACTTGTGCAAGCATGTGCATATATATATCAGTGTAAGACCACTTGGCATTTATTTATTTAATAATTAAATAAACACCCTTGATTTTATGGGTATGCAGGCATCTTAACTGGGGAGAAGGAAGCACAAATGATGTTATCGACAGGATATCAAATGATGCAGATTACATAATTCAGGCAATTTTCACAAAGCTCTCAGGATTCTTCTTTTACTAATCATAATACTTCTTTTACTGCTAGTAAAAAGTAGTTAACATGCAGAGCAAATTCACAGGAATCTGGCAGGGTTTTAATCCGTTAGAGGGTAATGCCAGCAAATGACTTTGCCCAGGTGTCATTGGATATGCGCAGGATATTTCAAAGAAAATGTGATAAAAGCAGCTGGTTTGGAGACACTGTATCGACCAGCTATTGCCAAGATAATTTGATACCCTACCTACTCTATATTCAATTTTATGGGCATTGCAAATTCTCACTTCAGAATACAGCTGCAAAATATCTGGACTAATTTGTCTGCGTAGGATTCTTTAGCCATTGGAAATTTGAAACTTGTTTTCATACACAACGGTTTGATCCATTGTACAAAGAAAGCCATGTGGGAGGCTCCTTAAAACTTTCCAAAGACGTGCTCATAACATTGCCTTCAAAAGTAGGAATTTGCATCGCCTGATTTCTTTTTATAAAAAATAAAGCATAGGGCTGAAAGCATAGAAATGGTGTTTGTGGAGAAGAAATGTGCCTTTCGGTTGCTGGAAGCGTCGGGGGAATACTCTGTGGAAATACGACTAAAAACTGGGTGATTAAAGTTTCTTGATTTGAAAACTTTCTAGTTTGGAAACTTTAGCTCCTGAAACATTCTTGGACTTGGTGACTGTCATTTAATGAGAGATGCCAATTTTGAATTTTATCTGGAAATTATGTGTTTTGGCCTACTTCAAATCTTTCATGCTAATATATTGGTATTGTTTCAGAGGAACATAACGTTTGCATTCTGAAAAACATTTTTTGGGTAGGATCTTAGATTAAATTTTGCATTGTTGAACCATATCCTTTCTGACGATATTCTTCCACCTGCCCAAGTTTTCCAGTTCCTTCCCAACTTAGAATAGTCCGCATGACTATGCTCAGGCCTCACGGAGTCTTTGGAGGGTTCCCCTCTCTTTAGAGTTAAGAGGGATCACAAATGTCCTCCAACTTCCCACTTGTGGATGGATTGTGCCATTTTCTGCCCTTAGGGAAAGGACACTTGGAGGATAAAGTTTATTGTCAATGTGTAAGGTATTGCAGAGGAGTTTCCTGGCACTAAGTTCAGTTCAGAATTTGATTGATTGATTATATTCTATCAAGCCATTATTGCCTCTTAAGTAACTACATCAATTGATGTTTTCTTTAACAGCTTGTCCCCAAATCTGGATCTTCAGATATTCCAATGGTGCATGCATTGCTGCTTAAAACTGAAACAGTCTACTTTGCTGATCATCATTATCTTTTCTTTTCCTCCATCTTTCACAGCATGATAGCCAGGGGTGGGATTCTACCGGTTTGGATTGGTTTGGCCGAACTCCTTTCTCCAAAAATCAGCTGGCAGCGAACCAGTTCACTGCGACTATCATGTGGGCCCACCACCTGCCCCTGCGGTTTACCTACCTTTGTCTCAGATGATTAGCGCAGCACAGTGGGTTGCTGCTTCTCAGCTGTGTTATTCGAGTGCTGCACATGCAATTACCGAACCGGTTGTTAAACCTGGAGAATCCCACTCCTTATTATACCCTTTTTTAGAGAGTTATGACTTTTCATCAAATGTCTAGAGTAGGACAATTTGAACCCAATCTTTTTTTACTTCTAGTGAGAAATCTTGGTTGGTTGGTTTGGTGTTCCCATTATTTTTTTTCTTGGCTGTCCATGGTTTTTTTCTCAGAAGTTTTCTCCAACACCATAGTTAAAAAGTATCAATATTCTTTCTATCCTGCTTCTTCAAAGCCCAACTTTCAATTCCATGGAATAATATTAGTATGGTTATTATTATTGCTACTTAATAAATAATTTTTATACCTTCTTATTCCCTACAATACAATGAGTTTTCTGTTCAGAATTAAAGCAACATATCTCAGGATGAATGGAGTTAATTTTGTGAGTTTGCTTGCAAGTAAATTTTATGTGATAGACGGAGCTAGCCGATGGCAATAGGTAGATCACTGAGTGATTCTATGAGCAACTCAATCTGCCTGCGTGCTTTGCCTGATTTTGGGTAAAAATTGCTCTTTTTTAAATAAAAATTTCAATATTTACATACATGGTGTATTGTGAATTAATTTTGTGAGTTTGCTTGCAAGCAAATTTTGTGTGACAGACTGAACTAGCCAGTGGCAGATATAGATCTCTGAATGAATCTGTGATTCTGTGAGCAACTCAACCTGCCTGCCTGCTTTGCCTGATTTTGGATAAAAATTGCTCTTTTTTATAAAAAATTCAATATTTATATAAATATTTATAATATATATTTATATACAAGCCATGCCCAGCCAGTCACATGACCACCAAGCCACACCCACAAATTAGGCCATGCCCACAGAACCGGTTAGTGGTCCCTGGGATTTAAAATTCTGAGTTTGGTGATCCCTGGTACTAAAGTATAGGTGGCAGTCATCCCAGAATGGCCTTGAGGGAGGCTGACAGTACTTTAGCATGTGATACATCAATCATCTTCTTTCTTAAACAAGTTGAAATTCAGATTGGAAATTGACCTTGAAAGAGAAATTATAGCTCCTTTTTTGGTGTGTCTTGCTGTGTGAGCCTCTCTCATCACACTAAATCCATCCATCCTTTGCTCTCTGAATTGCACTATCCATCTGATAAAGAGATATCACCTCAAAATGTGGAAGGATTCAGTTATAATAAAGTCTTCCTTGAACCACTTTTTATTTTCCATTTACTTGTTAGGTGTGATGCCTCTGCTTGTTTAGTTATCACTTTAACCATCTTCAGCTGTCATTTTCTGGGAAAAGAGTATGCCTTCTGATCTGTCTACAAAGTAAGCATTGAACAAGGAAAGAAAACAAGCAGAGGATTGCTTGGTGAGGACCTCACAGCTATTTTTAGTTGGTGTCTGCCATGACATGAGGTTTTGTGGCTAAGTGTATATCTCTCCAGATGCCTCTCATGATAGTTACAAAAAACAACCCACCCATTAAAAGGAAACCCCCCTCCCTCCAAATAGCTAGCGGTGTTTCAGGACGACTTTAGTGTTTACTTTCACTTACTGTGTTTGTTTTTTCAATCTGACATATTTCACATCTCTAAATTCCTGCTGAGTTTTTCCAGGTAATGTGAAGAGTATCTTATATCTTGGTTTCATCTCCGAGAGTTTTATTACTGAATCCTCAGAGACTCCCTATTAAGCATTCAGTCAGTGGTTTGGTTTTATGGATAAAATCCATCATATTTGTGTTGACCTTGATATAGAGCCAAATATGTTACCAAGTTATTCATTTTGTATGGTTAAACTGGAACAATTCCAATTGATGATATTGGAAACGGGGAGCTCCTTGCTATGCTATATTTCACCATTGTCTTCTGGATAATTCTCTTATTTGGCTTGTAACTTTAGCTGGGTGGTTATGCCAACTAGTAAAGGAGAATATTTGTAGCTCAGCATTAAAATGAGACATCCTTGGTGCTTTCTAAGCTTGGTTTTTTGTTTTTTTTTTCAGACATTTTTTTACCTAAACTGGGCGCATTGATGATGTTATCTTATTTGGTCTGTAAGAAAAACAACCAAAAGAGCACCAAGGGCCCCTCAGGTTAAGTAAACTTATTTAATTTCATGAATACCTCTCTGAAATATTTATTAGATAGAGAAAAGCATTATGGGCAGCTCAAACTTAAAATAGTTGGTTAAAATATTTGGGGAGAGAATAATAGCTTGTCAACATCAGGCAATCTCTGAGGAACCAAATGATGTTTACCATTTCAAATTGGCTTCAGGGTGGGGCTGTAGGTTTGTAACTGCCTTGGTTGGCCTGAAGAATGAGCTTCAGGGATTGGTGAAGGAAGTGTGACTCGGACAGTACTTCTTGAGATCTTAGTGGATTTGGAACCACAAAGTGTGGAATCCTTCTGGATTGCCTGAAAATAATTAGAATAAGAAGCACGACTTTGAAGTGACTCTGTTCCTGTCTCTCAGAAACATTTCAAATGGTCTCCAAGGAGGCACATGCTTCTCAGAAAGGGAAATATATTACATTGGGTCCTTCAGGGTGCCATTTCTGTCTCCAGTGCTTTTAAGTATCTACATCAAACTACTATTAGAGTCTGTTGCAATGCTGATGTCATTCGGATTTACCAATGAAATCTTCCAGGAAATAGCGTGACTACTCTAAACCTCTGCCAGTGTTCAGCAAATGGTTGGATAAGCGATATGAAATTGAAACTGAATCCAGACAAGATAAAGGTGTTTCTGAAGAGGGGCTGTAATTGCAGAAAGATCCTGTAATAGGACACTCTTTCAAACAGAGGAAGCATATAATTCAGGATCATTTCTGAATATAAATCTTTGTTTTCCCACAATAAGGAAATGGTCAGAGGTATCATTCCAAGAGGATTTACCAGCCTTGGTTGATCAGCCGCCTGTCTTAAGGAAGAATGGTCTCAAGATTGTGATTCATCTGCTAGTAACCTCCAGGTTTGATTATAGTAATTTGCTGTATTTGTGCTGCCTTTAAGTCTTGTCCAAATACTTCAGTTGGTTCAGATCTCAGCAGCTGGCTGCAGCTCACCTGTGTTTAAAGTACTGAATTGGCTACCAGTTAATTAATTAATTAATTAATTTTATTTTGTCAAGTGATTATAAGATAATTGGTATAAGTAGTATAAGCATAGTTATGAATACATGAAATGGATACATATAAGAAAAAAAAACAATAGGACAGGGACGGTAGGCATGTTGGTGCACTTATGCACATCCCCTACAGACCTCTTAGGAAAGAGGTGTGGTCAACAGTAGACAGTCTAAGGTTAAAGTTTCAGGGGTTTGGGGAAGAAACCACAGAGTCAGGTAGAGTATTCCAGACATTGACCACTCTGTTGCTGAAGTCGTATTTCCAAATCAAGTTAGGTGCAGTTTACCTTAAGTTTGTATCTATCGTGTGCTTTTCTATTGTTGTGGTTGAAACTGAAGTATTAATTGACAAGAAGGACATTGCAATGTATGATTTTATACACAAAACTTAGATCGGAACGAGGGCGGCATAGTTCTAGGTTTTCTTGGTCTAGAATTTCAAGTCTGGTGGCATAAGGTATTCTGCAATGAGTAGAGGAGTGGAGAACTCTTCTTGTGAAATATTTCTGGACTTTCTCAACTGAATTAATATCAGATATGTAAAGTGGGTTCCAGATTGATGAGCTATATTCAAGTATTGGTCTAGCAAATGTTTTGTATGCTCCAGTTAGTAGTGTGATATTACCAGAGAAAAAGCTATGCAGAATTAGGTTAACAACTCTTTAACGCCTTTTTGGCTATATAATTACAGTGGGTTCTAGCAGCTAATCATTACCCTTAGCTCTGCTTAATTAGACTCAAATAGTTTCAGAGAGCGCCTCCTTTGATAGGAACCTCTATGTGGTTCTAGTCACAAAACAAATTGTTCTTGACTTAACAGCCATTCATTTTGTAAGGGCCTCATGACCGGATCTCATATTATGACTGTTACAGCATTCCCACAATCACAATCAGTGTCCCAGTGTCACATGATCATCACACATTTGCCACTTTCCCAAACAGATTCCTACAAACAAAGTCATTGGTGGAAGCCAGATTCGCATCACGATCCCAGGATATACTGATCAGCTGCAGTGATTCACTTAAAAATCATGGTGAAAGAGGATATTAAATTGATCATGGTTCACTTAGCAACTCCCTTGTTGATGACGATTCTTACTCATCCAGATGGTGAATCTATGACTATTCACCACCGCCAACTTATTTATTTATTTATTATTTATTTGATTTGTCAGTCGCTTAAGCCCATGTCACACTGCACCAATGGATGGAAAGAGGATGTACTCACTGCATATGTTTTTCATATTCTCTATCCGTCCAGCATCCGTCTACTGAGATTTCATCCGCTCAAAAAGCTGCACAAAACTTTTTGAGTGGATGAAGTATCCAACGTGTCCGTTCTACATCCGCTACGCATACGGGGAACATCCGTTATACGTCCGTTGTCATCCGTTACCCGTCCGCGCAACTCACATCTGCTCCAGCGGAAAATGGACACAGGGAGGAAGCGAAACGGACGCGGAATGGACACGCAGCGTTAGTAGCACAGACATAGAAAGGATGAAAGCGGATGCAGCTCGCATATAAAGCATTAAAACGGAAAAAACGTTCGTATAGGGGACGTAACTTGGATATTTAGGATGTCTGGAGGATGCCTGGAGTGTGTGGAAGGACCCTGAGTGGAAAAATGATATTTCCTATAAAAAGGGGGAGAAATCACCTGGATCTCACTTTCAGTCCAGCAGCCCTGCTGTGCAGACCTCTTCATCCTTGATCTTGCTCTTGCTCTTCAACAGCATCCAATCATCTCCACCATGGATTGTCTCACACTCCTTTTGGTAGCCGCCATCATTCTACAACAGTGTGAAGCCCTCTACAGGCTCTTTCACCTGTTCTATGGGAAGAAAAGGAGGTGTCCAAGAAGTGTCTAGGTCCGAAGATGGATCGCGAGAAGAGCCGAGTACGGACTGTATAACAAGCTGATGGTGGAGCTGAGGAACGAAGACACTTGTGCATTCCAGAACTTCATGAGGATGCCACCAGCCATGTTTGACGAAGTTGTAGAGAGGCTGAGACCCAGGTTGACCAAGGCAAACACCAACTTCCGGCCCAGCCTAGACCCTGGGCTGAAGGTGGCACTGACTCTGCGCCACTTGGCCTCAGGGACCACCTACAGGAGCATGCAGTACTCCTGGAGGGTGCCACACAACACCATCAGCATTGTGGTCAGAGATGTGGTGCAGGCCATCATCGAAGAATACCTGGAGGAGCTCCTCCAGTGCCCCTCCACTGAAGAAGGCTGGAAGAAAGTTGCAGAGCAGTGGTATCAGAAGTGGAACTTCACCCACACCGTTGGAGGCATAGATGGGAAGCACGTGGCCTGCAAAGCTCCAGCCAACTCAGGGTCCAGTTATTTCAACTACAAGGGCTTCTTCAGCATCATCCCCTTCGCCATAGTCAATGCTGACTACAAGTTCATGTACATCGATGCTTCAGGCAACGGGTCAGCTGCAGATGCCCAGGTATACAACGCCAGTCACCGCAAGGAGGGGCTGGAACGCAACCTCATCATGGGCTTCCCAGATCCAGACCCCCTGCCCAACGACACACAAGATGTGCCCTACTTTATCGTAGGGGATGACGCCTTCTCCCTCACAACCTACCTCATGAAGCCCTACACTTCCAGACACCTCACCCGTAAAGAGAGGATCTTCAACTACAGGCTGTCCAGGACAAGACGGGTGGTGGAGAATGCCTTTGGCATCCTGGCCAACAGGTTCCAGGTACTTCTCACTACCATGCAGCATCGCCCAGAGACGGTGAGGAACATTGTGGAAGCTTGCTGCATCCTGCACAATCTCATGCGCACCCGCTACCCAGTGTTGCAACAAGGCAATGGGGACATGGAGCCTGGTGAATGGAGGCAAGGGCGAAACCTGATAGATACTGTGGATGTGCAAGGCCCCAACAGAGCTTCATGTGAAGGGAAGAAGCAGCGCAACCTCCTGAAACACTGGTGCAACTCCCCAGCTGGAGCAGTGAAGTGACAAGACAGGATGGTAGATGCTTAATGGATGCTTCCTTGAGCCTGTCTCATCACACTGATGAGATTGTGCCATGTATGTTGAGTGGCCCTACAATGAACAGGGCATTTAATAAAGAGTTGTGTTTATGTTGAAATGTGTTGATGAATGATTAAATTGTTATTGATAATAAAGGGCCATAGGTGTGGCACCTGGGAGGGTGGACCATATAGTCCCACTATGCTTGCACTGGAGGCTTATCTATCCCACAGCTATTACTCATTCCATAGGTATCCCTGCCCATCCCACTGCTATCCTTACCCATCCCACAAGCATGCAAAGGCTTAAACCATTTTTAAAAGTTTCCACCAAGACTTTATTTACTAAAAGAACTGAACCAAGTGTGTGAAGCAAAGATAAACTTTATTAATAAAAAACTGTAAAAGCAAAATGACCCAAGTAAAGTGTCCCAAGCAAAGATAAAGTCAACAGGTAGCAACCCAGTCTCTGGCACTCTTGTCAGTCACTCTGAGGCATGCCCATAGTCTCAGGGGTGAAGGGTCCAGGTGCTGTGGAGGTGGCAGTGGCTGGAGTGCTGGTCTGAGGCGCCATTGGGATGCCTGGCCCCGAGAGGACAACAGGTCATAGTGTGTGGAGGAAGCTCTCAGAGAGCTGGCTCAGTCCTGTGGTGTTGAGAGCCCCTTCCTCCATGACATGGGGTGTCAGTCCCAAGACCGATGACAGATTATCTGAGGCCGGGCTTGGCTGTGGGGTGGAGGAAGGAGCAGTGTAGTGGGGCTGTCTGGTTTGCAGGTGAGCGAGGTGAGGCGTCGGTGGCATCTGTGGCGTCGGTGGCATCTGTGACATCAGTGGCATCTGTGGTGTCGGTTGGCATCTGTGGCATTGGTGGCATCGGTGTCACCGGTGGCATGCGATGAACCTGTGCCTGGACTGGGAAGGGCTGCCTGTGCTGCTGGAACTCCTGGTAACTGTAGTCTTGGTAGGTGAGGGGCTGTTGAAAGCCTTGGAAGGGCTGTGACATCACCTGGGGTGGAGGAGCAGACCTGGACTGGGTTGGAGCAGGTTCAGCTGGGTCTGGAGGGTGGTGCAGAAGACCTGTGATCCTCTCCTTGATCACCTGGTTCTGGGATTCTGACATGTCCATGAGGGTCTGGTTGAAGGTGAGGAAGGGCTTTCTGTTAGAGGATGGTATGTTGGAGTGTACCAGCAGAGAGAGGAGATCTACGCTGCTTTTGATGGTGTCCCTGATCTTCAGCAGGACAGTGTGGCTCTGTCCCTCCGGTCTGGCTTTCTGCCTGCTTTCTGTGGAGGTGGAGCTGGGTGGGGTGTGGGTTGGTCTCTGGTGGCAGTGGCCTCTCCTTGCTCCCACTGCGTCAGGGTGTCCTCCACGTGCTCCACCATGGGGAGTGCAGCTGTCGGGGGGGTCTCCGTCATGGGGCGCTCCACAGATACCTGCCTGGACACAGGAGCTGACTCTTGGCCAGAAGAGGACTGGGTCTCTGTGGGCTGCCTGAGAGTGAGGGTAGACAGAGGGGCTGCTCCTCAGTGGCGGATCTCACCCTCCAAGAAGCTGCACTTGGCCATCACGTAGGTCTCCCGGTCGGTGAGCTTGACTGCGGCCTGGCCAGACTTCTTGAGGTGCAGCTTCCCATACCAGGTGTGTATGTGCTTCCACCACCCGAGGAGGACCTCCGAAGTGTAGCCCAGGCTCTCTGCCTTCTCTCTCCAAGCCGCCTGCTTCTGCTTGGTGTCTCGATAGAGCCTGTGTCCCTTCCTCCAGAGGTACTCATTCTCCCTCGGCCATTCGAGCACCTCATCCTCATGTTCCTCTTCAATGGAGTACTGTCTCCTCTCCCTATCGTGCGATTGCCTCTTCCTCCCTCTGGCAGGGTCTTCTGGGCCCTCATCAGTAGGGCTTTGAGGTTCTAGGGGCTGGTCCACCACACCACAACCACCAACAGCAGCAGCAGGACCAGCAGCACCAGCAGGACCAGGAGCAGCACCAGCAGAGTAAGCACCAGCAGAAGCACCAGCACCAGGAGCAGCACCAGCAGAGTAAGCACCAGCAGAAGCACCAGGAGCAGCACCAGCAGAGTAAGCACCAGCAGAAGCACCAGCACCAGGAGCGCACCACCTGAAGCACAAGCACCAGGAGCAGCACCAGCAGAGTAAGCACCAGCAGAAGCACCAGCACCAGGAGCGCACCACCTGAAGCACAAGCCCCAGCAGAGTCAGCATCAGCAGCAGAAGCCCCAGCAGAAGCAGAGTCAGCGCCAGGGGGTGGGATGGTGGTCCTGTCCTTTTTGCCAGGGTTGGCAGGAGTAGGCACAGGCTTCCTCTTCTTCCCCATGGTTGTTGGCTGGAGATGTGTCTGGCAGCAGGTCTTTCCTCTGAATGGTGACCTGCTTGCGAGCTGCATCCTTTTATATCCACGGGGCTGATGCAATGCATCCTCCCCGCATGTGCAGTGAACGCTTTGCATCCGCTAGGCATCCACTAGGCATCAGTGATGCATCCGCTAGGCATCCGCTCTGCATCCGTTCCTTCCGCTGCGCGTCCGCTTTGCTGTGCTCCCCCGGAAGCCCTGCAGATGTGTCATCCGCTTCCATCCGCTAGGCTTCCGTGGAGCATCTGCTTAACATCCTCTCTACATCCTCTCCCCGTCCATTCCTTTCTGTTGTTGTCCGCTCTGTTTATGCAAATTTGGGGCACTTTTGAGAGTGGATAACAACGGATGGAAAATTTTCTTGTCCGCTGTGTCCTTTTTAGATACGTTTTGCATCCGTCGGCCGATGTGACCTGGCCTTTACAAGATAATAGGTATAAGTATAAACATGAATTCAGAAAATAGGGTCAATTAAATGGGGACAATAGGACAGGGAGAGGAGGCATGATGGTGCACTTATGCAGGCCCCTTAAAGACCTCTTAGGAATGGGGTGAGGTCAATAGTGGATAGTTTGAGGTTAAAGGAGTGGGGGTCAACTTACTGCAGGAGAGTTCACCACATCCAACTCACCATAGGGCAACTCTCTGTGGAACAAGAGTAAAACTAATACCAAAGAACTAATGGAATAGAATCATTAAAGAAAGGATGCAAAAGGAGGGACAGCATGAAATGCAAATGGCAAAAAATCAAAATATTTTTCATTTTATTTTAAATAATTAAATAGAATTGTTAAATTGTCTGGCAATGAGTTGTCCCATGGTGAGTTGGCTTTGGCAAGTTGTCCCATTCTGACATACAGTCATGGCACTGAACTTCTTTTCTTATTAGTTTGAAACATTTCACTACTTATCCAAGTAGCTTCTGTAGTCTTATTCAGACGGAAAAAGCTACTTGGATAAGGAGCAAAATGTTTCATACCAATTAGCAATTGCCTTGCTTAGCAATGGAAATTCCAAATTGTAGTTGTAAATTGAGGGTTACCTATAGTTGCTACAATCTTGTCTGGCAGCAGTGCGGGATTACATCATCTTTGTTGCCATCACAGCTCTTTGGTATGCACCTCCTGCAGAACTGAATAGTGTGCCTTCTTTATTAGTTTTCTAAAAGCCCCTAAAATAATCTTTTTGTACATGCTTTTAAATGCTTATCTTAACTGCTAATATTAGCTATTAATTATAGTTGTTTGTTTTAATTGCCACTGTAACTGTCTTTAATGTCTGGATTTTAAATTTGATCTTTATTATAAAACAAGATAAATAAATCTGGGGCAGAGGAACAATATTACCCAGTTATTTCAAACTATTCTCTGGGGAGTAAAATAAGAGAGAGAAAAATGTAGCAATGATAATAGCTGTACTTTTAGCCATAAATAATCTCTTGATAGTCCTTCTCCTATGCAGTGAGTAGGGCTGTCTCTCCAGCTTTTTTTTAACCTCTTATCTTCCAAGGAACAAGTTATTTCATTTGATATGTGGGTAGAATAGCAATGTCCATTGTAGAAATGGTAATGCAAAAGAAAATTTGGAGAAAGTAAATAATGGGCCTTTTAGATAAGAAAGGGTTGGTTTAGCTAAATATTCAGTCTACAATTAGATTTTGTTCTTTAACACCTTGGATAGAGCATTGGCTCTGCTGTTCATGTGCAGAAGAGAAGCAGTTGTTCTAGTACAGTGTTTCCTTTTTTTCCCCCCAAATATTTTTATTGTACATTTTCCTTCATTATACATCACATGTCCAGTTTTGCAAGGTCATCGGACTGGTTATATCAAGTCCTTTTTAGATATACGCCATATTAAACACCCTGATTATAACCATCATTCTCATAGTCATGCAGTGTACTCTGTTTTAAGTACATGGTATTGTACGTCATCGTTATAATTGTTGGCTTCATAGTTGAACCATAACACTTTATATATTTATAACTCTATATGTTTTACTCTATAGTCACGTACAGTTCATAGTGATAATGCTTACAATATATATTCTTATATATACCTGTATTTGTTTCTGCTTTGTTAATCTTCTTTTGTTATTAAGTTACTAATCTCTGCACCTGTTATTTAACCATTTATACAATATGTCCCATGTTGAGTAATATTCTGTTTTCTCCTTATCTTTAAGTTCCATCATTAACCTGTCCAATTCGTGTTCTAGTACAGTGTTTCTGATGACTGAGGAATTCTCATACCTTAAGGAGTTCACATACCTTAAAGTTGTTTGGATTGAGGGACACTGTTCTAACAGGTGCAAATTTCTTCTGAATATTTGGCCACACTGATAGTGCTACTAAAGCCATGTAGCACCATAAAATCTTACTATGGTATTAAGTGTCATTGTGTTTTAGAACTGGAGATATAATGTTCTTTTTGGAAACAGCCCTGAATCTGAGGTGTAAAGGATTCTGATGGTTTGGAAGGTCTACTATGAGTAAGGAGTGACAATTTCTTATCCAAGTCTGTCTCTGAGCTTGTGAGAATTTTGGGGTCATTCCTTATGACTGATTCCCATATCTTTTATGGACTATTACCTGAGAAATATTATCTGAAATCAAAAATTGCAATATAGCAGAAAGATCCTAGGCAGATTCAACAAAGCTATAGAAAATTCCCCAAAACATAGGTGAAAGATGTGTTGGATATATTTGCCATCTTGACTTATTTGTAAAAATAATAAAGGCAGGGTTCAAATAAATAAATAAATGTGGTACAGTTGCTCAACGTCATGAGCATACTATTTTTCCATTGATCTTTTTTCCCTGTAGATATTTCTTTTCCAGTATTTTGAAATGTGGTTTCAAAACAAAACTGTCATCCTAAAATAACTTCAAATAATCCTGTATTGTACCAAAAGGTGGCTATTTCCTGTCATCATTCAAAATGAGCTAACGCACAACAATAGGGAATTTGGAATATGGCAACACTGAGCCAAGTCAGAGTGAAGACTCTGTTCGCTATATATAGAAAACCTGGAATAATGACCCATAGCTCAAAAACTTCTGGGTTCATGTTCCTTTTGAAAAACAAAGAAGGGGGAAAAAAACCCTTTTCAGGAGTGATGGAGATTTTTTTTTTCTTCAAATGGAGAAAGAATCATGTAAATTTAAGCCTCCTGTTTTAGCTCAGTAGGTCAATTATATGGGCATGAAAAATTAATTGCGTTTTATGTTTTCCCAAGTTATTGAAATGAAAGAGTGCTGAAGGATTCATATTACAAATGATTGTTCTACATATTCATCCCACACCCTCTTTAATTTCTCATGTAATGCCTAGCACTCTCTTTTTCTCTTTTGTCAAGGCCTTTTGAAATCCTTCAAATGAAAGTCAGGGCCACAGCCACCTGCTGTTTCTTTCACCAAGGTAAATAAAAAGGTCTCCAAAAGACATTTTTGGAAAGATACTAATGGAAATCAAAATGGAAGCTGGGGCATTGTCTTCAGGGCCTATTTTTAAAAAGTATTTTGTAAAATTAAAAACTTGCGAGGCAGGAAGAATTTGGAGGCACTGTAGAAAGGTTATCATGGATATAGTGGTACCTTTTATCATCACAATGGATATTCTTATCAAGCTTACCAATAGCACTTAGACTTCTATACCGCTTCACAGTGCTTTACAGTCCTCTCTAAGCGGTTTACAGAGTCAACATATTGGCCCAACAATCCGGGTCTTCATTTTATTGACCTCAGAAGGATGGAAGGCTGAGTCAACCTTGAACCTGGTGAGATTTGAACTGCCAAATTGCTGGCATCCAGCAGAAGTAGCCTGCAGCACTGCAATCTAACCACTGCGCCACCTTGTCTCTGTATTATAAATAAATATAATTTGTTATAAACAAAATGGGGGAGCAATATGCTGAAAGGAGCAACTCTGGTATTGCAGTGGAATTTAGTCTGGATTCCCAGGAGGGAGGGGCTGCATTCCAGAGGACCAAAAGGCAGTGAAGTTTAGATACGTTTGGTTAGGAGGAAAAAAGTTAAGAGGGCTTATCCCTAGAAGTTTTCAGATTCTATCTTTGGTGATGCAAGTTGTTCGCTTTAGTTTGGCAAGATTCTTTCAATAGGTAGGGAGCAGTAAAGGAAACTGCTTAAAAGAAATTCATGTCTTTCTTGGGATTTATTTTTTTTTTTGACCCTGGAAGATATCCCTCAGAATAAAAAGAGGGAATTCAGAGTTTCCTATAATCATTATCTTCTATTAAAATCTTAATAGCTTGCTACTTATTGTTTGTGTTATAGCAACCACTGTAAGCATCAGTGCCTAAAAACAGACCAGAATCTAGAATTATTATAAGATATTTGTCCAGGGCAATGTCCCACCAAGGCATCATTGTTAAATTCTTTCCTGTTGCTTCCTCTTCTTCTATGTTCCAAACTTAGTAGAAATGAGTAAAGGAAGAAGGAATGGCCCCTGGACTGAGGTGGATGAAAAGCAAAAGAGAAATAGCAATAATAGGTAGCCAGAAGGTACGTAAGAGGAGCTTGCTTATTTTGGTATGTTTTATTAGCTCGGCATTGCCTGTCATTGGAACAAATTATATAGTGGAAACTTTCCAAGAGTAACATCATTCATTTTGGATGCTTTTCTCTTCCAGGTAGGGGTGAGGGTGTTGTAATTTAAACTTCAACCCAGCTTCCTTTTTTAAAAAGAGAACCTCCTTCCCTTCCCCATTGTTGACAGATTTTCTTGGCTGTATTCCTGGCTGGGGGGAGGCTGTGGTTTGTGCAAAACCTAATTATGTGCAGTGATTGAAGTTAACAGCAGCCCTTGTGTTATCTAAAGTGTGAATGAAACCGAAAGGGAGCATCATTGCTTCTTTAAGACCAATGTGACTTGCACATCAAGCATTGTGGCTGTGGCGCAGTAGGTAGCAGCAGGGATGGTCAAAAGCGGGAAGGGGGTAGGAATCCAGTTCATTAGCACTATTTTGTAAAGTGAATTAAATGTTTGTAGCAACAACCAGATTAATAGCGCTGGGAATGGAAGTCCTTTCCATTCATTCCGGCTAACTAAAAACTACAAAAGGCTGCATAAATGCACATTCCTTTGCCAACTACTCCAGGTTTCTATGCCCTATGCGCTGTACCTCCACAGAAAAAGGCCTGAGAGTGTTAGGCATGTATGTGTCATTAGAATAAAGGGAAGAAGGAAATTAGGACTGACTACGGCTTCCCCAGGCTGCTGGAACAAATACCTTGAATGGGACAAGGGGGGAATTACTTGGCTGAGTAAGAGTAGAGTAAAGCCAGAGCCCTCTCGACTCTGGATCAAATGTGGATTGACTTTCCTGGAGTCAGTGGAAACAAAAGAGCAGATACTTAGCAACAATACTGGAGTTTAAAAAAAAATGGGTGTAAATGTCTGGAAGGAAATAAAGACATCAGTTTAAGATGAATGTTGGGATGATGGGAATGCATTTGCTTGAGAAATGCCTGACATTCAGTGAGGGAGAAATAAGAACAAGGCCACATGGCAGTCTCTGCGATAGGGAAGGTTTATTACTCCTAAGATCCCCGAGGAATCTTGAGTACTTCCCTTTTCCCATAAATAATAGGTTCCGTGATTTTAATATTTGGTAAGATTCTTGGATTCCCTGTAAGACCTAGCATATAAACTGTCTGGCATAGCCTGCCAGAAAAATGCACTCATCCTATCAAGAAATTGTCCTGTTTCTCTTGCCTTCTTCTCAGCAGCACAGGGCTGTTGAACTCGCAGCCGGCAGGCCGGATCCCTCATGTGCTGGCCATGGCCATGCCCGGTTTAGCAAAGGGGGGGGGGGGAAGTCCCGATACGTGACAACACAGGTTTGACAAGGCCTCTTTCTATGGCTTTAAAACTGTCACTCCCTTCTGATTCTTTCTGCACTCCCAAGCACATTGCGTATAAGGGGGGGATGGTCATTTTCTATTTCAAAGGTAAAGGTTCCTCTCACGCATACGTGCTACTCGTTTCTGACTCTAGGGGATTTTGCTCATTGCCGTTACAAAGCCCAGGAGCTAGCGCTGTCTGAAGACGTCTCCTTGGTCATGTGGCCGGCATGACTAAACGCCGAAGGCACACAGAACGCTGATTTTCTGTTTTAGTTCTGTGCTAATTTTTTTTTTTTTACCTTTCTTGCCTAATCTTGCCTTTCTTTTCCATATGCTGCTTCACTCAAATTTCTGATATGCTTCTCTTGAGCCCCATTGGCATCTTCTATCATTTTTTTAAAAAAACAAGGATGCCAGCTTCTCTGCCATTGTGTAGAATGAAATGGTCCATATCTTCCAACAGATGGCAGCGAATATCTACTTAATGGCTGCCTTCCCTTCCAGAGATGTGGTGGCTGATAGTCACCCAGTGCATATCTTTAATGTCAAGGCAGCTACTGTAACTAACACTGTCTTTCTTTGCTGAGTTTTACAGGCCAATTTCTGTCCTTTAAGACTAGTGCTATTGGCAGCAACGTATTAGGTGAAATTAACTCCAAACCAGCCTGCAATGGTAAAAACTGGCTTCGATGTCGTTGGCAGAAAATGGATACAGTACATTCAGGTTCCTACTGGTGGATTCTTCAGTGCTATCTAGTTTGGTGAAAAAAGTCTTCTCACTTTTTAAAGTTTTCTGAAAGTCCACATGTATGTGCCACTGAATGTTAGCCAAGCTTCCTGGGGATGATACTGATATAGAAAGGGAGTCTGAGTGAGCAAATAGCACGAATGTTTTGTGCTCATTTCATTTATTTCATGAACAGTCATCCAACCTGTGACATGGCAGTGTTAAAAAAAAAATGATCAGCCCCATAATTTAATTAAATAGATTAGGACCAGTTATGTGACTGTTTTAATAAGTAATCATTTTTTTCTTGCCAACAACAAGAAAAAAAACAACAACCCACCTGGGTAAACCTCAAGATTTACAATGGAATATTTTATTGACAGATGATCTGCAGTGGAAATGTATGGTCTACATGAGTATTTTACCATCTAACGGAAAACCAGAGATTCTACAAAAAGAATCTCCTACCAAGTGTAGGGTTCATACTGTCATAGTTTGGGTACCTGGACAACTTGCAATTTGCCACCTGGCAACAATGGCAAGTTTTATATCAGAGAATTTTACAGGAGATTATGACACCATCTGTCCATCAATTGAAGTCTATGTAAGAAGGTAGCACGACTTTGATTCCATGCAAATCTATGAAAGAATACATAGGAATAAATTCAGTGATTTGGAATGGCCCTGACGAGGTTCAGTTTTGAGTTCATATTAGGATATGAACTAATTAGTTAATACTGGAAAACCCTCAAATGTTATGATTTGGAAGTGTAGAATTGACCAAAACTCCTCTGAAGCAATGTAAGAGGTTTGATCATCAGCTGTGGGGTGCATTTGGTTGCAATTATTCTGAATAAAAGTGGTACAGTGAAACTAATGGACGTTTTCATACTTGCACATCTTATATGGATTGTTTTGTTCATGGAATGGAAGAATCAAGCATCACATGTCGTTCCTCCAGATTTGTTTTATTTATTGGTAGAACCAGATAAAACTCTTTCTAAAGGAAAAAATTTTTTAGAAAAAAATATAAAAAAAGGAATGTATTTTACAAAGCTAGATACTTTGGTGAATTGATTTCCTATACAAGTGATTGCACAATTAAATGATTAAATGATCTAGATTGCTAGGTAATGCTCTAGATTAAAGTGATTGCTAGGTAATGATCTAGATACAATTTGTGTATCTGGTGCTTTTTCTTAAAGTCTAATGCTTTCCTAAAATCTAATGCTTTTTCTCAAACCTTTAGTGAATGGAGTATGTGTTCTACCTATCTATCAGACACAAACTCATTGTCATTCTATTCTTTTTATTAGAGTCATGTGCAAACTGTTGTACTGTAGACATTGCAACTACCTAGCCCAGCCCAATATCATGACAGTGACTCCAAAAATTATGTTTCTTTCTCCTGTTAAGAGTACAATCTGCAATAACACAATTATTTATTTTTTCCCCAGAGAAAGAGTAGCAATTCAAAACAATGCCTCAGTGATACGAAATGGGTGTCAGTTGGTCTCTACTGATTATCCTTGGTACAATTATAATTGGTAATTACTGTTTATTAGAGAAGTCAAATGGCCTGAATTTAGATATTTCATGCCAGACCAGTACGTTATTGTCGAACAACTCTATCCTTGCTTTTCTTTTCAACCCAAGGAAACAATTCCAAGTTCACCACCTCCATTTATATTGGACTGGATGAGAGCCAACAAATGGAAACTCAATCTGAGCAATACAGAAAGAAATCCTTAGTTACCAGGAAGGTAGATCAGAGAATTCAAGACGTTTTTAGGAATTGGGCTGTAGTTTCTTTTCTCTTTCAGATTTATCTATAAAGGAAGTGACCTATCCATTATTATTGTGCATGAATCTAAGAGGAAAGAGGAAAATCCTACTAATTTGTTGTCTGACACTAGCTGATGCCAAGGCAGGTGACATATTCAAAATCCTAATGAGCACCGAGTAAGTTTGAGAACGGCACACCTTCATTGCCAAGAATACAAAAAGCAACTGACATTAAATATTTTGTAAATTTCCAAATGGTGAAAGAACGTTCAAGTCTCAAGAGTGCCGTATTTATCACTTCGTTTCTGTCACTGGAATTGTTCCCAGTTTCAGTCTGAACTTTTAGGGCTGCAAAATATTTAAGTTCTCTTTTGCTTGCCTTATTCAGATGTTTGACTCCAGTCTGAATGCCAGAATGCAAAGGCACAATAATGTGACATGAAATCTCTCTCTCTCTCTTTCTCTTTCTCTTTCTCTTTCTCTTTCTCTTTCTCTTTCTCTTTCTCTTTCTCTTTCTCTTTCTCTTTCTCTGCCCCCTTCCCTCCCTCCCTCTCCCATTCTCTTCTCTCCTTACCCCCCACCCTTATTTTTATAGTGGCTCATGTTATGTCTATTAGACCTACTAATATCAATGCTAATTCTGCCTTAACTTTTCCAGCAGTAAAAAAAAACTAACAATATTAATGAAGTTCTTAAACAGGAGGACAAAGTTTTATTGGCATAAACATGGCTTGCTTGATTTGGCTTAAAGATATAACTTGTCCATTGTACTTTCATGATCTATGACAACAGTCTCAGCAATCTTGAAAACACATTGTGGGTTCTCTAAAAATAAACTGCTTTGCTGGGAATGTCAAAACATATCACCAAAATTCAGTCTCTTATCATCACTTAAGGCTCCGTTTGGGATGAATTCAGGATCTGGACATATTCTTTTTTTTTTTTTTAATTTTATTGGTTTTAAAACAAACATAAACAAACAAAACATAAAAGCCAACATTAAGCCATCTTCCATATATATATATACATATAGTGTGCCGGTTGGTTTACAAATTGTTTTGTGCTGCCATTTTATAGTTTTCAATTACAATTACATTATATATCCTCTCATACTTTCAATCAAATATCAAGTATATTAATATCTTTATAAATCAATCATTGACTATACTTGTATTCATTCATGTTTTATAAAATAATCATATTTTACTTAGTTTATTTTATAACAATTCATATTATCCTCCCAGATCTATCCTGGAATCATTTTGTAGATAAAATTAAAAAAAAGAAAAGAAAATACATCTTTATATATTTATTATTTTCTAAAAATCTACATATTTCATAACTATGTTTTGTTATCTAACTATTGATAGAATAGATCCGAAATTTTATAAAATTGTTTATTATCTTGTTCTCTAATTTCAAATTTCAATCTACTCATTTCAGCACATTCCAATATTTTCTTAATAATCTCCTCCTGTGATGGTATCTTCTCATTTTTGCAGTTTTTAGCAAATACAATTCTAGCCGCTGTTATTACATTTACAATCAGATATTTCAAATCTTTACTATATATTTCAGGCAGAATTCCCAATAAAAAAAATCTCTGGTTTCAAGTCTATATGCATATTTGTCATTTTTTTCCAGCCACATGTGAATACATGTCCAGTATTTTTTAGCATCCATACATGTCCACCACATATGGTAATATGAGCCAGGTGTCTGATAATATTTCCAACATTTTTCAGATTTATTCTTGAACATTCTTGCTATTCTTGTCAGGGAAAAGTGCCACCTGTAAACATCTTATACAAATTTTCTTTATATGCTGTTGACATTGTCATTTTATAATTTTGAGACCACAATTTTTGCCATTTCTCTAAATCAATCCCATATCCAAAATTCTTCCCCCAAGCAATCATAGTTTCTTTAACTTGTTCTTCTAATTTAATTTCTAATAAATATCCATATAATTTTTAATCACCTTTTCATCAGCACCTGTTAAAATCTTATCTAAATCAGTCAATTTATCATAAAAACCTTCTGTTATAAAATCTTTATCATACCTTGAATGCATTTGTGCATATGAAAACCAATTCATCTTTCTACCTTGTTCCTCTAATTTTTGCATAGATTTAAGTTTACCCTTTTCATTCATTCAGTATTTCACCATATCTAACTGTTTATTCCTTTTTGTATATTATAGGATAAGAAAATACTTCAATAGTCCAAAACCAGACCGGAATTTTCAAATAACATTGTCTTTTAGTCTTTTCCCAATTTAACCACAGAGACTCCCATATATAATGTCTTCTAAAGTACCTCTGTGTTTTCGTTCCTTTATATCATAGAAAAGCATGCCACCCCAACAACAGATCATGTTCTTCTAATGTCAACAATCTAGTATTTCTTAATGTTATCCATTCCTTTACCCACATCAGTTTCGTAGCTTGATAGTACAACTCCCAATTTATTTAAATCTTCAAAATAATCTTTTCCAAGCCTAATTGGAGTTGTTTGAAACAAATATAAAATTCTGGGTAATATATTAATCTTGATTGTTGATATTCTCCCTACTAGTGACAGTTGTGAATTTTCCCATTTCGCCAGATCTAGTGCTATATGCTGCGTAAGTTTAATATAATTATTCTCTTTTAGTGTACTGCATCTTGCTGTCAAATATATCCCCAAGTATTTGATTTTATTCGTGACATGGATTTTCAATAGGTCTGCTAATTCTTCCTTTTGTCTTGATAACATTTGTCAGAATCTTTGTCTTATCTTTGTTTATTTTCAAGCCAGCCACCTTTCCATATGTTTCTATCTTTTCTGTCAATTTTGGTGCTGTGTCTAGTGGATCTTCTAAGATGAAAACCAAGTCATCTGTGAATGCTTACAGTTTAAATTCTTCCTTTTTAATTTTCATCCCTGTGGGCATCCTTGTCTTCTTCCTTTTCTTATTTCAGTAGAGTCTGTCAATTCTACCTCTATCATTACCTTTGCTGTTTGCTTATGATATATAGCTTCTATTGCTTGAGTAAATTTTTCAGTAAAGCCCATCTGTTCCAGCAGTAACAATATGAACCACCAGTTCATGTTATCAAATGCCTTCTGTGAGGATCTGGACACATTCTTAAGATTGCCTTTCTGGTGCTTGGCAACCAGCTCACATTTATGTCTGGTAGCAGCATCCTGGAATCTTGTGATTGTGGTTAGTTAAGTGTTTTGCCATTTTTCTGTCCAAAAAAGGGAGGGCATTGGATAAACTGGATTTGGATTTATAACCATGTAATTTTCTTTAATAAGTGAATGACCCATTTAACAGTCATCATAAAAACAGTCATACAATTGAATCCAATCATGTGTTGACTCACTTTAATGACTGCAGTGACATACAACCAAATTTCTAGACTCAACTGTGGGTCCAGAAGGACCACTTATATGTAGCTCTAAGTCTCAATGGGTCAAAACAATAATAAAACCACAGACTATAAAAAAAAATCCAGGCATTTAACTCACAATATCCATCCATCCAGTTATATATAATTTGGGGTTATCACAAGATGAGTGCAAAGAGATTTTTAAAAATGCATTCAGGTTTTCTGTCTTTTTGCTACATCTTCCATCACAATTTTTTGCCCTACCTTCTGCCTTCTATCATCAAATGTCAGCAATCACTGGAACCTTCATTTTCTTTTTGAAATGTTCTTTAGTTGTGTAATTTAGTTGCTTGCTGAGTGCATTGTGCTTGCTGAAATCTTTGAGAGAATTTTGTACCTTTAGAGGTGGCAGGAATTATTATTTTTTAAAATAAATCTCCATTTCTCTCTTCCATTCATTAAGTATTTTTCGGTATGTATGAACAAAGGTTAAAAGAAAGCTGCTTGTGTTAAGGAGTTTGCCTCTGCCTGTGTGCATTATTAGCTTTGTAGATTAAGTGAAGTGAAGCACAATTTTTGCAGTGCTGAGAAAGTTAAAAAAGTGAAGCCACATAAAATCCCATTAAGGTTACATTATTTTCTTTCCAGAAGTTGACAAGCAACAGCATGTGCACAGTGCTTAATTACAGCAGGGTGAATTCAGGACAAAGGCCATGCTTCCAGTAGGAATTAAGAACATCTTTGCCTGGGAACAATGTTTGTTACATTTTAAAGTTGTATGTGTGGGAAGGTGGAGAGTATGGAATCTGATCCTTTTGATAAAGTCCCTAATTTATTTTACTTGTTTGTATTTTGCTTTTGGGTAGAGGGACATCTTGTTATTGTTGTTACTTTGTTCTTCCCCAATTTAACTCGTCATGTGTTGGAAGATTAACAGATTAACAGGGTTGGAAGGGACCATGTAGGTCATCTAGTCTCACCTCCTACTCAAGCAGGAGACCCTACACTATTTCTGACAAGTGGGAGTCTAATCTCTTCTTGAAAGTCTCAAATGATGCCACTCCCACAACTTCTGAGGACAAGCTGTTCCATTGGTTGATCGTTCTCACTGTCAGAAAGTTTCTCCTTATTTCCAGGTTAAATCTCTCCTTGTTCAGTTTCCATCCATTATTCCTTGTCTGTTTTTCAGGTGCTTTGTAAAATAGCTTGACCCCCTCCTCTTGGTAGCAGCCTCTCAAATATTGGAAGGCTGCGATCATGTCTCCCCTGGTCTTCTCTTCACTAGACAAGCCATGCCCAGTTCCTGTAACCATTCTTCATATGTTCTAGTCTCTCGTCCCCTGATCATTTTTGTTGCTCTTCTCTGTACTCTCTGTAGAGTCTCAACATCTTTTTTACAGTGTGGTGAAGGAAGAGAGAGAAAGCTTCTTCCATCTAAAGAGACTTCATCAATTTGTGGGTGAGATACCAATACTATGATGGTACTCAGCTGTATATTTCAAGGCTGAGATGGAGATGCCATAGATGTCTGGAACAGAGGGTAGGAATCTATTGGTGTAGAACAGAGGTGTCAAATTTGATTTCATTGAGGGCTGCATCAGAGTTGTGTTTGAACTTGGGGTCTGGGATGTGGCCAGCACTATGTCACTCATGTTGGGGTGCATGTGGTGGCCCGAGCGCTCTGCCAGCGATAATGGACTCCCAAGCTCCGTTTTTGGCTGTAACAGCCTCCTGTAGCTCTCTGTCAACAAAAACTGGAGCTTGGCAGGGCTGCCCACAGCCATCGTATGCTCCATTTTCTGCTGCAATGGCCTCCTGCAACCCTCTGCCAGCGAAAATGGAGCTTGGGAGGGCCTCTGGAGCTCCATTTTTGTTGGCAGAGGCACTGCAGGCCAATCCTTTGCTGTTTCCAGAGCAGCCTGGCGGGCCGGATCTAAGCACCCCACAGGTTGAATCCGGTTCCTGGGCCTTAAGTTTGACATCCCTGATCTAGAAGGAATGAAATAGGCCAGGAAGGGACAGAAGATGGAGTTTGTGTAGAAAGGATGTCCTGATGATAACTCTGTATGGGGTTAGAAGAGTTAAGCCTGCAATTAGATAGAATCCTGGACTTACAACTACAGGTGATCCTTGACTTACAATCACAATCGAGCCCCAAACTTCCATTGCTAAGCAAGACAGTTTTTAAGTGAATTTTGCTTCATTCACCTTCCTTGCCACATTTGTAAAGTGAATCACTGTAGTTTTTAAGATAGTAACATAATTGTTAAGTGAATCTTCCTCATTGACTTTGCTTGTCAGAAGGTCACAACAGGGTGATACATGATTCTAGGCAGTGATGGGATTCAAAATTTTTTTACTACCGGTTCTGTGGATATGGCTTGGAGGGCATGGTGTGCAGGTGTGGGATTCTACAGGTTCGCATCTATTCGCTAGAACCGGTTGTTAACATTCTAAGCAGTTCGGCGAACCAGTTGTTAGAAGAAATTATTGGCCTAATCCTGTAAGGAAAGCAGGAAGGAAATATTCTGGTGTTGCTAACAGAAACTGCCTCTCTGTTAACCCTTATTACATTCTTGGCAGACTTCCTGTCTCTGGAACTTCCAGAACTTCTCTGGAATTTTTTTCCCCTCCTTTGCTGCTACTTTGCTTGTGTGGAGTGACCATTCAAAGTTACAATGACACTGAAAAAAGTGACTTATGACCATTTGTCATACTTATGACTGTTGCAGCATCCCCACAGTCATGAGAGGCCAGGCAAGGAAATGCGTGCCTCAATGTGAGTGATGTTGAGCTGGCCATGCCTAGCCAGTCACATGACCACCAAGCCACACCCACCAACTAAGCCACGCCTACAGAACCGGTTGTTAAAAAATTTGAATCCCACCCCGATGGCGTGGCTTGATGGCCGTGGCAGGGAAAGGGTACTGTAAAATCCCCATTCCCTCCCCATCCCACTAATCTGCATTCTAGTTCCATTCTCCTGTGTGGAGCAACAAAAGAAAGACCCAGCCAATCAGCTGGGACTTGGGAGGCAGAGATTAGATGTGGGTGGACCAATCAGAGGTGGCATTTGCTGGTTCTCTGAACTACTCAAAATTTCCGCTACCGACTGTCCAGAACTGGTCAGAACCTGCTGAATACCACCTCTGCTTCCTTACATAGAAGTGACCCATGTAATCTGCCCAGTACATATACTCCATCAGAATATTCTGATGATTCCTGCATCCATAAAATAATGGGGGGAGCGCCACAATTTTCACCCTCTTCTGTGGAGTGACCTCCCTCTTCATGAATTGGAATGTACAGGAATTTTCAATGTGGCATTCGTATTTTTCAAGCCCATGGTATGCTTTACTGATCTTCCCCAATGGATGCTTTTAATTCAGTAATCAATAAGGATAGAATAGGAAAGGCGGTTTTATTTCTGGAGACATTTCGTAGCCTTGATTCTAACATCATTTTTGAACCAAGTGATACTTTAATTTTCTAGGCTTCTTAGTGTTTATTTTCAGGGTTTTAGTCTGTCATTTTATAAAACATGCCTTGAAATTTGCTTGATTGCATTTAATGAAGCTTGGTACAGAGTAGGCACACACAACTGTATTTTCAAGCATTGCTCATTTTTTAAAGAATTAGCTTTTATTGGTTGCTGATTTGCTCTGTTTCTTTTTTTTTTTTTTTTAAGTGGATTAGGATTATAATGTGTTGTGTTTTAAATTTCCTTTTTCTTACTGTTTCTTCCAAAAGTGAACAAATGGACATTGTTTTAAAATAGAAATAAAATATATTTACCCAGAACATCATACTGATTTTATTGTACTACCTGGTATTCTATGCTTTACCTCTTGTTCACCAACATTTTAAAAAAGGAAACAGTCTTTTCCCAATCCTATCTACCCAACCCAAGAAGTGGGGAGGCAGGAAATACTACAGGTCCTCTCTCATAAGGAGGTTCATCTAGCAGGATCCAGAAACAGGGTTTTCTCTCCCCTCCCATCAAGACATAGTGATATGCAGGGGTGGGATTCAAATTTTTTAACAACCAGTCCTTTGGGCGTGGCTAAGTTGGTGGGCGTGGCTTGGTGGTCATGCTGTTGGCTGGGTGTGGCCAACTCAGTATCACTCACATTGAGGCATGCATCTCCTCACCTGGCCTCTCATGACTGTAGGGATGCTGCAATAGTCATAAGTGCGAAAAATGGTCATAGGTCACTTTTTTCAGTGTCATTGTAACTTTGAATGGTCACTCCACATAAGCAAAGTACCAGCAAAGGAGGGGAAAACAACCCCAGAGAAGTTCCAGAGGTAGGAAATCTAGTCCTGCCAAGAATGTCATAAGGGTGAACGGAAAGGCAGTTTCTGTAAGCAACACCAGAATGTTTCCTTCCTGCCTTCCTTACAGGATTAGGCCAGTAATTTCTTCTAACAACCGGTTCTCCAAACTGCTTAGAATGTTACCAACTGGTTCTTGCGAATGGGTGCAAATTTGTAGAATCCTACCCCTGGTGATATGGAGGTGATCTGATTGTTGTCACCAGGGGAATGGAGGTTATTGATTTATTACTTGGTTTACTCTTCGTAAACCATCTGGAGTCACTGAGAGTAAGCTGGGTGGCCATATAAAATTTCAGAAAGCAAGCAAGCAAGAAAAAGAAAGAAAGAAAGATGGAGATAGAAAGATGGATGGATGGATGGATGGATGGATGGATGGATGCAGTGGCTTAGATGTGGAGCTCTCATCTCACAATCAAGAGGCTGTGCGTTCAATCCTAGGTAGAGGTAGATATTTCTCTGGGCACACTGAGAATATATTTGCTGAACAAAACTCTTCATTGGCAATAGGAAGGGCATCTGGCGAGTAAACACTCAACTCCATTCAGTTGCCCAAACTCCACCCCGCAAGAGATTATAGGGTTTTTAAAATAGGATTATGCTAGATATATTGATTTATTGATTGATTCTATATCTTCCCTATCTGGAGAGCCCTCTATATGTTTCAAAACATTAGTTTCCAAAATTTTTAACTCCAGTGGAACCTCGGGTCACGACTGTAATCCATTCCAGGACTTCGGTTGCAACTGGATTTGGTCGTGACTGGAAACAAGACTGACTGCACATGCACAGACAAAAAAAATAGTGCGGAAGGGGAAATCACCACAGCTGCATTTGATTGCCACCCGAGGATCTGTTCACGGCCAGAAGCAACAATTTTCCAAAATTTTTGGTCGTCACCTGATTTGGTCATGAACAGAACCGTTTGTGACACGAGGTTCCACTGTAATAGCACATCTGCTGATCAACATTTTGGAAAAGGCTGTATACAGAGTGGAAACTGTCCTTCCTGAATCCGCTCATTAATAAATAGCCCTTGGAATCCAATCTGTACATTAGGGCACCTTTGGTTAGCACTAAAACATTGTATTCTGTGGATTAAATAGCAAGAATGAAATTTCTGTCTGGCACGACATGCTGTCTGGGCTACCTTATCTAGCTTTGGTGCCAATTCCTCTGGCGATGCCAGGTCCCAAATCCTCACAGGTTCCAAATATCATTATCCGTGCAATATCGAGTGAACTAGGTATGGTGCAATATAATTGCCTGGAGGCTTCTCCAACTGAACCTGGCAGTCTCTTCCATTCATGTCTTCCAAACTTTCTTTTTAATAAGCTGTTCAAAAAACGGGCTCATTGCAGTAACTGTAGTAGGATGGTTCATTAATAAGTCCTTTGTGCCTTGTTTCAAATCTAGAGTTTGTTCCCTCTCTAGTCTTAAACTGATTTGGATTAGAATTTCTGATTTGGCTTGAAGTATCAAGTGTTCCCTTCCCAGCACAACTTTAGACATGATGGGGAAGTAATTCTTCTATCTACAGAGGGATACCTTTTTTTTTCTTTTTGGGCAAATCATAACTCAGTCAGAGTAGGCAACTTTGAGAACAAACCGGGGATTGTGCTGAATTTGAATTGGTTTAATTTTTCTGGTTCACACCAAAGCTTTCTTGTAGAAGTTCATTTATGCATTGGATGGACTTTAAGTGTATACTTAGAAAATAAGCATTACATCCGTAAAGCAGATACTATACGGGGAATACTTTGTTCGTAGCAGCACAGCTGTGTTATTATTAAGGTGCTTGGGGTGAGAATCCATTCCCAGCCTAATAGAAAATGCTGAATGTTCTTTTATTAAAGGCAGTGAGATTTCAGTGTGAAACTGAAGTTATAGGAGACAATATCTTCATTAATGGCTGGCTTAATAAACCTAGGAACTCTTTAAGATATAAAGTACGGTTACAGGAACTGGGCTTGGCTTGTCTAGTAAAGTCTAGCAAAGAGAAGGGGAGACATGATAGCAGTCTTCCAATATTTGAGGGGCTGCCACAGAGGGGAAGGGGCCAAGCTATTTTCTAAAGCACCCGAAGGCCAGACAAGGAATAATGGATGGAAACTGAACAAGGAGAGATTTAACCTGGAAGTAAGGAGAAACTTTCTGACAGTGAGAACGATCAACCAATGGAACAGCTTGCCCTCAGAAGCTGTGGGAGCGCCATCACTTGAGGCTTTCAAGAAGAGATTGGACTGCCATTTGTCAGAAATGGTGTAGGGTCTCCTGCTTGGGTGGGAGGTTGGACTAGATGACCTACAAGGTCCCTTCCAACTCTGATTATCTGTTATCTGTTAACCTTCTGACAAGCAAAGTCAATGGGGAAACCAGATTCATGACTCCTTATCACCCATCCCCTCCCACTTGTGACTGAATGACTGTAACTTTGTCACTTGTATCTTATGATTTATAGTGACTGTTTCCTAGTATGATTCGATTGCTTATTGTACCCTATGACTGTCATTAAGTGTTGTACCTGATGATTCTTTACTCTTGATGAATGTATCTTTTCTTTTATGTACACTGAGAGCATTTGTACCAAGACAAATTCCTTGTGTGTCCAACTACACTTGGCCAATAAAGAATTCTATTCTATTCTAAAGCAAAGTCAATGAGGAAACCAGATTCATTTAACAACTGTACTAATTTAAGAACTTCAGTGATTCACTTAACAAATGTGGCGAGAAAAAGTCATAAAATGGAGGAAAGCTCACTTAACACATTTCTCACTTAACAGCTTAAATTTTGAGGTCAATTTTGATGGTAAGTTGAGTACTACCTGTGTTAGGTAAGATTACTATGATTGTAACTCATTTTTTGTACTAGCACTGATTATAATGCAGTTAGAGTAGCAGAACTTGTCCCTACAGCTCTCAAAATAGGCTTTTTATGTTTACTTGAGTAGGTAGATTGTTGTGTTTGAAAAACGCAGCAGTCTTTTGTTTTGTAATGTCCTGACATGTTATTAGATTTGTGGATAAGAGTTTGCACTCCAGTATCTGGGTATCTGCAGGTCCATCAATCAAACTTGGAATAGTCTGGCCTACTGAATCATCTACAGTCAAACTTCTCGCAGTGTGAGGGAAGCCAACACTGGATGTTGTGGGTATTTTGTACGTGTGTTCAAATTGTATTCTGTGGAATAGCCTCCCAACTGAAATCAAACTCCTCCCCAATGGTGTTTGGGATGTTAAAAAGCTATTTTGCAGAGCATTTTATGAAGCTTATATGCCTCATTGTTGCAAAAAAATAATTTAAAAAAAATGGGTTGCAAAAATTATAAACTACAGAAAAAAGGAAAATAGATCATCAGTAACCTTGGTAGATATGCGAATTCTTTCTCTGTAATAAACTTGGGGTATTATTTATTTATTTTATCAAAAGTAGCTTGCTTTGCACAATTTTGACCTTGATAATTTACATGGATGTGTGCCTCACAACCTTTTTAATTTTTCTGCTGTCAGAAAGTCTGCCAGAGGCAGTGTTTTCCTCATATTACTGTAAAAGGCATTTGCAAAAGGTCTATTTTTAGCAAGGGCTAGACTATAATTTACAAAATAACTTTTCATTTTTGCTTCGTTTGTTCTGCCTGTTGCTATTTTTTATAGCACCATTTTGGGTGAATGGATAGTGGCCTCAACATATGCTTGTTAGAGTCGAATCGGGGATGTCACGTACTACATATTGGGATATATGGAGAAGGTAAAATATGGGAATCTTTACCTCAAGTGGAAAAGAAGCGCCTTGAAAGATTGTGTCAGGTAGGCCTTTCCACCTTGCTGGTCACGTGATCAAAATTCAGTGCAGTCACATGACTCCGGGAAATCATATCCATCATAAATATGAGTCAGTTGCCAAATGTTTGAATTTTGATCACATGACCACGGGCATGCCGCAGAGGTCAAAAGTGTGAAAAACAATAAGTCACTTTTTTTTAGTGCCGTTGTAATTTCAGACAGTTACTAAATGAATTGTTGTATAAGTCACGGACCACCAATCTTGCACAGGAGTCTTGGAAAATCCTTAGACTGATCAAACTTAAGCCAGCCATTTCACAAAACTTTTAATGTTGGTTTCTGTTTAATGAGAAAGAACTGTTCCTGCATAGGTAAAGGTAAAGGTTCCCCTCGCACATACATGCCAGTTGTTTCCAGCTCTAGGGTCAGTGCTCATCTCCATTACAAAGCTGAAGATCCAGCGCTGTCCAAAGACGTCTCTGTGGTCATGTGGCCAGCATGACTAAACGCCGAAGGCACATGGAACGCTGTTACTTTCCCACCAAAGTGGTTCCTATTTTTCTACTTGCATTTTTACATGCTTTCAAACTGCTAGGTTGGCAGAAGCTGGGACAAGTAACGGGAACTCACTCCATTATGTGATGCTAGGGATTCGAACCGCCAAAATGCTGACCTTTCTAATCAACAAGCTCAATGTTTTTAACCACTGAGCCACCATGTCCCCTGTTCCCGCATAAAAATTTCAATGTTACCAAAACAATTCCAGAAATCCAGAATTCCAGAATAGGAGAATTTTCTTTGCTTTCTCTGTGTCCTGCCTTTGAGCTCTTCCTTCTTGTTTCAAAAAATAGAAAGTGGGCCTGATTCAAAATAGGTAATGTTTGCGTTGAAAAAGCTCTTTTTAATATGTGGCTTTATAACTTCTCTTGTTTAGATTGCTTTTGCTTTTCTTCTTCGCCTTGAATGCTGGGCCATTAGAACAGTAGATTGCATGGATCTGAGAGATGCTGAATGAATTTGCTCTTCTTTTTGATACATCTCTTAAATCATCCAATATGTTTAGAGAATGCGCCTATTATGTATCACCCTATAGATGGAGAGAATGAACTAATTCCACCCCCGTCTTGCTGATTAGGTGCTCTTCCAAGCTTCTTAGCTTCTTGCAAAGGTTATATTTCCTGAAAATACTGCTATTTTTGCTGATTGATTGCAGCATCAGTGTTACTGAACTACGTAGCGGAATAAACCTTTCCTTGATGCCCTGTAAATTGAGTCTGGATAGATAAGCTTATTTTCACCATTTTATTAAGGTCTCGTTTATCAGCTAGGACATTTTCTTGCCTGCTCCTTCCCTTATTTGAAAGTGGAATGAGAGCAGACGAAATGCAAAGAAAAGGAGACATAATCTTGTTAGCTCTGATGTTTGTTACAACTCTATTAGGTGGTTAAAAAGAATGATATACAGGAAACAAAACTTTGCTGATAGTAT
This sequence comes from Laticauda colubrina, assembly GCA_015471245.1. Lineage (NCBI taxonomy): Eukaryota > Metazoa > Chordata > Lepidosauria > Squamata > Elapidae > Laticauda > Laticauda colubrina. The sequence continues at coordinate 7,573,653 of BLBF01000003.1, forward strand.
TTCCCTGTCATTAACAGAACTTTGACCATTACAGTCCCAGTCGACAACATGCTTAATGATCCTCCCATCCCTGGCTCCTGATGCGGTTATTTAGTGGAGCGCAAGGTATCGTGGGTGGGGGAGGCCCCGAGAGTCCTAGCACAGGGGAAGGACTGCCTGCCCTGGACCTCCCAAGGCCTCCCAGATCTCCTGAGACACCCCAGTGTTCTGCTTCCAGAACATTGGGTCTCCATAGCGCTTGGGCGTGTTTTTCCCTAGATCCTCATAGGCTTTTCCTGTCAAGCCAACCAACATGTGGTTTATTGCTGGGATCGTGCTGCAATTTCACAAGTAGTGATCATTTTCTCAGTAGCCACTTCTGGAATCGCACCGTGGGAAAGCGCTTCATCGCTGGGATATGCAGTTCAATCCCAAAAATGAGGAGCAGCATTAGTAAAGGATAAAAAAGGATATCCATTATTGGCCCACATTGCGCACCCCAAAAAGCAGCTAGGTAGGATTACATGGATAGCAGGTGCCATTTTCCAAGTGGGTCAGAATTAGCTTTGGAGGCGCCTACCATAACCTCCAATGGTCATTGAATAGTCATTAAGCATTAATGGTCCTTAAGCAAGGACTACCTATAGTTTCACACAATACATAAGTTATTTTAATAACACTTTAGTAGCACTTAGATTTATATACTGCTTCATAGTGCTTTACAGCCCTCTCTAAGCGGTTTACACAATCGGCATATTGCCCCCAACAATCTGGGTCATTTTACGGATCTCGGAAGGATGGAAGGCCAAGTCAACCTTGAGGATGATGAGATTTGAACTTCTGGAATGAGCAGTGAAGTAGCCCTGCAGTATTGCATTCTAACCACTGCATCACCACGGCTCTTATATCTAATAACTTTGTTTTAAGTAGAAGTTAAAACAAAGTCTACTTCCCATCCATCATTCCAAAATCACATTATTCAACAAGTTTGATCCTTGCTGTTGTCCATTCATATCAATGGCCATGAAACATTTCAGCACATTATGAAATTCTTTTGAAGAAAAGTTGATCATTTTTACATCAGGATATAATTTTAACGTTTATTTGTAATAACTTTATTTCAAAAGTAATTTGGTTCAAAGGGAAAAGTTTATTAGTTTATTGGAAATATGTTAAATTATTTCACCTATTAAACTGAAATCTTGATCCTAATGAATTATCTTTTAGATTGTTGTCTTTTAAAAGAATAATTCTGTATCTCAACAGTACTGTTTACTGACCCATTGTTACTTATGTATGGAAAAGAAAATAATACATAAACAATGATAGAAAAGAGAGAACATTAAATTAGGCTTGCAATAAATTGCATCATATTTCAGTTACTTGTAATTTACTGCATTTTAATTTATTTCACCAAAATTATTACAGGAATTGCTCATAATCTTCTCAAAAAGAAATTTACTTGGATATATTTGATTTATTTATTATCAGAATTTATTTGAATATTAATTGATGATTTATTTGTTAAAGCGATTATCACCAATTATAGATCTGGTGGGTTTTTTTTATAAAGATAATTTGTTTAATTTAGTGTTTACATTTTCCCAGTTTGGCCAAGCAACTACCATAAATGTATTAATAATAATACTTTTCAGGAACTATATGCTAAATTATATTTCATAAGTACACACAGGGGTTTGTTGGGTGGGACCACAGTTGCTTATTATTAGATTTGGGTGGATTAACAGAGCATCAGAGGTGGTATTCAGCAGATTCTGACCAGTTCTGTAGAACCGGTAGCGGAAATTTTGAATAGTTTGGAGAACTGGCAAATCCCACCTCTGACTGGAGATTTTACAGTATCCTTCCCCTGCCACGCCCACCAAGCCACGCCCACAGAACCCACCAGTAGAAAAAAAATTGGAATCCCACTACTGCAGAGCATCATGTATAAAACAACAACATGACAACTATGGAAGGTAGGTATAAAACAACAACAATATAGCAACCATGGAGGGTGATGAGAAAAGATGGAAAGGAGTTCCAAGGAAGGATCTGATCATAGCCTAATCAAGATCAGAGGATGAAGTTAGAAAGACAGGCGCTGAAAGGAATATGATCAGGAGAAGTTGGGAAGAAAAGTTTGAAAGGAAGATCAGATCCTGCTTCCTTGCAGCATTAATCCTTCTCATCTTTCTGGACTAATTTGTTTCAAGTAGGAAAGAGAAGCAGGATGTCTTTGTTTTTCTGGATCATAAATAAAGATTTTGGGGCCACCCACCTCCCATCTGTGAGTTGTGAGATGCTTGCTAACAATGGGCAACCCACCCCTGCCCTGTATAATAATACTTGAGCATCTGAGAACAGCCTCTTGTTATGCTGATAGAACATTTCAGTTCTGCATGCCTGAACATCTATTCATAGCCAAGGCATCTGATCTCATATGAGTATATAAAGCTGCTTACTTATTTTCAAAAGTGTGTCTGTATGTGTGTATCTCAAACACACACACACTGATCTGCTGGATATGTTTTCTTATTTTAAAAATCTCAAAGTTGTTAATAGTAGTAACAAAATATATGCCAAATCAAGGGGAAGTTATTTAAAAACAGAATAAAAATATAACATTAAACATCTTAAAACTGCATACATATTAAAACACAGACATATAATTACATCTTTTGATGTATTTCCCAATTCTGAATTATAAGAGGAACTGTATGTTGAATTAGCAGGCTAGTATTTTCATCTTGAAAGCCTTATAAATACTATGAATGTGCAACCAGAAGAAATACCTTATCATGATGCTCTAAGAAATTTCCATTTCTTGTCTATCCTTATGAAAGATAATTTTGACCATCTGTCTTACATTAATGTCTTTTGGTACTATTCTTCAGGCAGAATCTTTTGCAAAAAATGATTTTCACTATTTTTTTTTCGATACATGTTTAGGTTTTAAGCAGTGCAAAAACAAGTGGAACCCAATAAATACTCTGATGGCAGGATCATATTGTATATTCTCTCTCTGCATAATGTTTTCTGTAGAATAAATGGGAAAGATAATGTCATCTAACTATTGGTCATTTGGTGGGAATTTCTATTCAGCTTAGGAGCCCCCTTCCTTCCCCATTTGCTCTCTTCTACCATGCATCATCCCTGCTTATTTCTCAAATCTATTCTGAATAGTCTCTCAACCCTCCAGAGCAATTGGGGACATGCAGAGAGGAAGGAATGCAAACCCATCGCGATTGTCTCATTTTCTGACTGGTAATGTAATTCAGCGCTGCCTTCTATTTTTGTTAACATAAACCAAGTTCTTCTTTATGATTAAATCAAGGGAGCTGGGCTCTCCTAATGAAAAGCCAGATTGGTGTTTTTGTTCCTGATAATTCTGCAGGTTTAATACTAGGGATATTGCATTTGTAGGGAAAACACAATCCATTAATGTTGAAGTAGATTAAATATTGAATGCAAAGCCTTAAAAATTCTTCTCCCAAGTAAGGCCCTTTTAGGTTCCATAATCCTTAGTATTTATGAACTGTGTGCAGGACTGCAGCCAAAATGTCAGGCTTTGTATCATAAAGATCTTAGTCTTTCTATATATGTTCTCCTTAATTTCATCACTGCATTCTCTCGTTTTGGCAAATAATTCAGGTGAACACTGAAATAAGGGAAGGATTTTGATAGTCTGTTCCAGTGGTTGCCAATTGGTGGGCTGTGGACCACTGAGAAAATGTTGGTGGTCCATAGAGAAATGTCCCCCCAAAGCACCCCCCCAAAGCAATTAATCCAGGCTGCACAGCAACACAAGGCTACACCGCCCACATAGCCCACCCACCTGCTGCCCCCACCCTTCGGCCGAGTGCAAACCTTACCTTGGTGTAAAGCCATGTGAGCTGTAACTGGAAGATAAGACTAACAGTGGGGGAGGGAAATCCACCCCGGGGTGGCTTGCTGATGTTGATGGAAAGTTGGTTCCATATTCCAGAGCTGCAGTAGTCACATGACTGGCCTTTTTGTCATCCCAGAGCAGCTGCTCCTCCACCCGGGTGCACCGGCCTACCATGGATGAGTTGCTCCAAGATGACCAAAAGGCCAGTCTACTGCAGCTCTGGAATATGGGACCGACTTTCCCACCAACGTCAACAAGCCACCGTCAGTCAAAATTCATATTATTGGATTTAAAATTATGAATTTGGAGGTCCCTGAGGTTCAAAAGGTTGGCGACCGCTGGTCTGTTGTACCCCAGAAGATTGACATCCAGCAATATCTCTATTATAAGGCTGGTGAATCCTTAGCAGAGGTGGTATTCAGCAGATTCTGACCAGATCTGGAGAACCGGTAGTGGAAATTTTGAGTAGTTCGAAGAACTGACAAATCCCACCTCTGGCTGGAGATTTTACAGTATCCTTCCCCTGCCATGCCCACAAAGCCATGCCCACAGAACTGGTAGTAAAAATATTTGAATCCCATCACTGATCCTTAGGTAATGTGGAGAAAGTGGAAATCTTAATTAAGAGTGTTTTTAAGGCCTTTTGAGTTGTAGTACACTGAAGGGCATAATCAACAGAATCCTAAGATAAGATTCTATTGATTCCTAGAATCACTAGGATTCTATTGATTCTAGGATCGCAGCTGTATCCAACCAGTGAATGCAGTCCAGAAATAAAATGTTGAATTATATACTGGATCGTACAGCAATGATGAATATGAAATGAGTATGGAAAAGCCAAGAGCACTTGCCTGGGAAAAAAATGCAGATTAGTCTGTGCCGTGGTGTTTCCCATAGCTATCTAGAATTAGACAGGAGGAAAATTGAATCATTCAAGTCGTGGTGTTGAAGAAGGCTCCTGCGCATCCTTTTGACAGCAGATATGACAAACAAGCAAGTACCAGAGCATATAAAACCAGACATCTTGCTGCAAGGCGAAAAGTAGGAATTTCTGCTTTATTTTGGCCATGACATGTGATCAAACTCCCTGGAGAAGGCAATTAAGCTCAGATTGGCCAGCGGTAAAAGGAAACGAGGTCACCAAAAAATATGGTGGCTGGACACTGTCAAAGCCAATACCAGCCAGAGCATAAAACAACTGAACGATTGGGAAATGGGGAGAGAGTTGGTCCATAGAGCCACTGATAATAGGGCATGACTGAATGGATGGCATTATGATTATCAAGCAGCATACCACATTATCTTTGATCAAGGCATGGAAGCAAATAAGTAGAAGCACAATATCTTCAACAGAATTGTTCGTAAAAAAGAAACTCCACAAAGCAACATCATAACAACAGTTTGATATCCTATCGATCATCGTAGTGGTAGTCCTCGACTTATTACCCCAATCGAGCCCAAAATTTCTGTTGCTAAGTGAGGCACCTATTAAATGAGTTTTAGTCCTGTTACACCTTTACTTGCCATGGTGAATCAATGCAAGTTCTTAACTTAGTAACACAGTTACTAAATCTAGTTTCCTCATTAATTTTGCTTGTCAGCGGGTTGCAAAAGGTGATCACATGATCCCGGGACACTGCAACTGTCATAAATATGAGTCAGTTGTCAAGTGTCTGAATTTTGATCAAATGACCATGGGGATGCTGCAATGGTCATAAGTGTGAAAAACAATTGTAAGTTACTTTTTTCAGTGCCATTGTAACTCTTAATGGTTATTAAATGAACTGTTGTAAGTCAAGGATCACCTGCACTGAATCAGAATCAGAATAGAGCTGGATGGGACCTTGGAGGTCTTCTAGTCCAGCCCCCGGTTCATGGAGGAGACCCAATACTATTTCAGACAAGTGACTGTCCAGTCTCTTCTTAAAAGCCAGTGATAAAGCTCCCACAACTTCTGAAGGCAAGCTGTTCCACTGGTGAATTGTCCTGACTGTTAGGAAGTTTTTCCTTCATGCCAGGTTGCTTCTTTCCTTAATTTGATTAATTTCCATCGATTCTTTCTTGTCCTGTCCTGTCCTCTGGTGCTTTGGAGAATAGGTTGACCCTCCTCTCCTCTTTGTGCCAGCCAGTCAATATGATAAGAGTGAGACTGTTCATTGAAACATCTTCAAAGCTGTCTGAATCAACCAGGGTTTCAACCAGCTTCTTAACTATTGAGAGCAGTGTTGACAACTTTGACAACTTCAAGATATGTGGGCTTCAGTGTGCTAGCTGGAGAATTCTCAGAAATGAAGTCCAATACATTTTAAAGTTGTCAAGTTTTGGAAATACTGGTCTAGGTCAGGGGTGTCAAACTCAAGGCCTGCGACCCACATACGGCCTGCAGGGTGCTTAGATCTGGCCCATGGAGCCGGGCTGAAAATAGCAAAGTACTGGCCCACGGTGGCTTTGATATTGCAAATGGGCCATGGGGGGGCACATCCCATTTTTGGCCTGGACAGCCTCCTGTAGCACCCTGCCAGCCAAAACAGGATGCGGGGGATGTGGATGCTCCCCTGCACCCCATTTTGTCTGGCAGAGTGCTGCAGGATGCTATCCAGGCTGAAAACGGGGCACAGGTAGGCCACCAAAGCCTGTTTTGGCTGGCAGGTTGCTGCAGGAAGCTGTCTGTCCCATCACGCCCCTCCCAAGGCGGCCTTCAGAGGACAACTACAATGCTGATCCAGCCCTCCAAGAAATCCAGTTTGATACCCCTCGTCTAGAGCAATTGTTCCACTCTTATTTCTGGTTTTTTTGTGGATTTTTTTCCACAAGAGGGGAGCTCCTACAGAAAATGCTTGTCTCTGAGTGGATTTCTGTTGTACCTCACATCGAGTGGGACTCCCGGGAAATTGGCACACCATTTTCCTTTGAAAAATGTTATTTTGGTGAAATAGACCTTTCTTCCAGGATTTCATCTTTTAAAACTTCACCATCCATTTGCCCATCTCTGGCAAACATTTTTTTCCAAGACACATTTTTTCTCTAATTTCTCTCATATATAACTCTCAAGTATTCCTGCTATTTTCCATGACAAATGCTAGGACCACATTGCATGTTGCATCATGCAGTCTATCTTAAGCCCATGTCACACTGAACCAACGGATGCAAAGAGGATGTAAAACGGACAAAAAAGCTTGCCATCCATTGGAAAACGCGATGTACTCACTGCCTCCGTTTTGCTTCCTCTCTATCCGTCCAGCATCCGTCTATTGATGTTTCATCTGCTCAGAAAGTTTTGGGCTGCCCAAAACTTTTGCGCGGCAAATGTATCCAATGCGTCCGTTCTGCATCTGCTACGCATCCGCTACGCATCCGTTCTGCATCCGTTACGCATCCGCGATATCGGCGAGGCATCCATTCCGCATCCGCGCAACTCGCATCCGCTCGGACGCAGGGAGGAAGCGGAACTGACGCAGAACGGATGCAGAACGGATGCAGCATGGAAACAAAGCGTTTAAAACAGAAAAAACGTTTGCAGAGGGGACCTATCTCGGATATTAAGGATGCCTAGAGGATGCCTAGAGGATGCCTAAAGGATGCCTAGACGATGCAAAGGGACACCTATACTGCCTATAAAAAGGGGGAGCAACTCACCTGCATCTCACTTTCAGACCAGCAGACCAGCATCCAGTCATGTCCACCGTGGATTGCAACAAAGTCCTTTCGGCAGCCACCATCATTCTGCAACAGTGCGAAGCCATCTGCAGGCTCTGTGAACTCTATTGAGAGAAGAAAAAGAGGCAGCCAAAAAGAGTCTGGGTCCGAAGATGGTTCGCCAGAAGAGCAGAGGACGGACTGTACAGCAAGCTGATGGTGGAGCTCAGGAACGAAGACACTTGTGCGTTCCAGAACTTCATGAGGATGCCTCCAGCCATGTTTGACGAAGTTGTGCAGTGGCTGACACCCAGATTGACCAAGCAGAGCACCAGCTTCCACCCCAACCTGGAACCTGGGCTCAAGGTGGCACTCACTATGCGCCACCTGGCCTCCGGGACCACATACAGGAGCATGCAGTACGGCTGGAGGTTGCCATCCAACGCCATCAGCATTGTGGTCAGAGAAGTGGTGCAGGCCATCATCGAAGAATACAAGGAGGAGCTCCTCCAGTACCCCTCCACTGAAGAAGGATGGAAGAAAGTTGCAGAGCAGTGGTATCAGAAGTGGAACTTCCCCCACACCGTTGGAGCCATAGATGGCAAGCACGTGGCCTGCAAATCTCCACTCAACTCAGGGTTCACTTATTTCAACTCCAAGGGCTTCTTCAGCATCATCCTCTTCGCCATGGTCGATGCTGACTACAAGTTCATGTACATCGATACTTCAGGCAACGGGTCAGCTTCAGATGCCCAGATATACAACGCAGTGTCCTCAAGGAGGGGCTGGAACACAACCTCATCGTGGGCTTCCCAGATCCAGACCCACTGCCCAACGACACACAAGATGTGCCCTACTTCATCGTGGGAGATGACGCCTTGTCCCTCACAACCTACCTCATGAAGCCCTACACCTCCAGACGCCTCACCCGTAAAGAGAGGATCTTCAACTACAGGCTGTCCAGGGCAAGGTGGGTGGTGGACAATGCCTTTGGCATCCTGGCCAACAGGTTCCAGGTACTTCTCACCACCAGAGACTGTGAGGAGGATCATGGAAGCTTGCTGCATCCTGCACAATCTCATGCGCACCTGCTACCCAGTGTTTCAGGACAGGCTTGTGGACCGTCAGCAAGGCAATGGGGACATGGAGCCTGGGGAATGGAAGCAAGGGCGAAACCTGATAGACACTGTGGATGTGCAAGGCCCCAACAGAGCCTCACGTGAAGGGAAGAAGCAGCGCAACCTCCTGAGACACTGGTGCAACTCCCCAGCTGGAGCAGTGGAGTGGCAAGACAGGATGGTAGGTGCTTAATGGATGCTTCCTTCAGCCTGTCTCATCACAGGGATGAGATTGAGCCATGTATGTTGGGTGGGCCTACAATGAACAGGGCATTTAATAAAGAGTTGTGTTTATGTTGACATGTGTGGATGATTATTACATTATTATTGATAATAAAGGGCCATAGGTGTTGCACCTGGGAGGGTGGACCATACAGTCCCACTATGCTTGCGCTGGAGGTTTATCTATCCCACAGCTACTACCCATCCCAAAGGTATCCCTGCTCATTCCTCAGGTATCCCTGCCCACACCACTGCTATCTTAACCCATCGCACAAGCATGCAAAGGCTTAAACCATTTCTAAAAGTTTCCACCAAGACTTTATTAAAAAAAAAGAAATGAAGCAAGTGTGTGAATCATAAATAGATTTTATTAACAACAAGCTATAAAACAAAAATGAGTCTCTGGCACTCCTCTTGGCCGCTCAGTCTCAGGGGTGAAGGGTCCAGGTGCTGTGGAGGTGGCCTGTGCTGGAGTGCTTGTCATCAGCTCCTCCAGAAGCAGAAGTAGCAGAAGCCCCAGCCCCAGAAGAGCAAGCCCGTGCTGCAGAAGCCCCAGGAGAACCAGAGTGAGGGCCAGCCCTCTTGCCAGGGCTGGCAGCAGATGGCTGAGGCTTGCTGTGCTTCCGCATGGTTGTGGGGTTGCTGGCTGGCAGGGAGGCTGGCAGGAATCAAGGCTGGCAGGAAGGCTGGCAGGCAGGCAGGCACCAAGGCTGGCACCAAGGCAGGCAGACAGCAAGGCTGGCAGGAAGGCAGGCACCAAGGCTGGCAGGAAGGCTGGCTGGCAGACAGGCACCAAGGCTGGCAGGCAGACATGAACCAAGGCTGGCAGGGAGGCAGGCACCAAGGCTGGCAGGAAGGCTGGCAGGGAGGCAGGCACCAAGGCTGGCAGGCAGACTGGCTGGCAGGCAGGCAGACAGCAAGGCTGGCAGGGAGGTTGGCAGCAAGGCTTGCAGGCAGACATGCAGGCAGGACAGGCAAGGCAGTCGATGTGTCTGGAAGCAGATCTTTCTTCTGAATGGCGACCTGCTTCCGAGCTGCTTCCGTTATATCCATGGGGCTGACACAATGCATCCTCCCCGTATGCGCTATTAACGCCAGGCATCCATTAGGCTTCCGCTGTGCATCCGCTGTGCATCCGCTGTACATCCGCTTCATCCGCTCAGCGTCTGCTCTGCATCCGCTGTATCCGTTCCACGTCTGCTTTGCTGCGGCCCCCTGGAAGCCTCGCGGACGTGCCATCCGCTCCCATCCGCTTCCATCCGCTTCCATCCGCTTCCATCTGCTGGGCTTCCGTTCCGCATCCGCTTTGCATCCACCCTGCGTCCTCCATGCGTCCGTGTTATCCGCTCCAGTTATGCAAATTTTTGCCCCTTTTGAGAGCGGATAACAACGGATGGAACATTTTGCTTATCCGCTGTGTCCTTTTTGCATCCGTTGGGCAGTGTGACATGGGCTTTACACTACAGATCATTCAGATAATGGCATCATGCATGCAAACGTTGACGTGTATTCATGTCTTCAACCCATGCACTTCCAGTGTCACCATTGTCATCTTTGAGGTGTCTCAAAGATTCTTTTTCAAAAAGCAACTGGACTTTTTTTTTTCCTTGAAGACATTTTGCTCCTCATCTCATCTCATAAAGACTTAGTAAGACCACACCTAGAGTACTGCATCCAGTTTTGTTCACCACATTATAAAAAAGATATTGAGACTCTAGAAAAAGTGCAGAGAAGAACAATCAGGATGATCAGGGGACTGGAGACTGGTTGCAGCAACTGGGCATGGCTAGTCTACTAAAGAGAAGGACCAGGGGAGACATGATAGCAGTCTTCCAATATTTGAGGGGCTGCCACAGAGAGGAAGGATTCAAACTATTTTCCAAGGCACCTGAAGGCCAGACAAGGAATAATGGATGGAAACTGAACAAGGAGAGATTTAACCTGGAAATAAGGAGAAACTTTCTGACAGTGAAAACAATCAACCAATGGAACATCCTGCCCTTGGAAGTTGAGACCATCACTTGAGACTTTCAAGAAGAGATTGGATTGGCATCTGTCAGAAATGGTGTAGGGAATCCTGCTTGGGCGGGGGGTTGGACTAGATGACCTACAAGGTCCCTTCCAACTCTAATCATCTGTTATCTGTTATTGATCATCCAAGAAACTTCTGTTCTGATTGACTGGTGGAGGATGGAAGGATTTGTATTCCTTGCAGCTTGTATTCTACACCATTCAATCAGAACTGTAGAAGCTTCTTGGATGAGAAGCAAAACGCCTTCAACAGAGATGGTATTCAACAGGTTCTGACCAGTTCTGGAGAACCGGTAGCGGAAATTTTGAATAGTTTGGAGAGGTTTAGAGAATGGACAAATCCCACCTCTGACTGGAGATTTTACAGTCTCCTTCCCCTGCCACGCCCACCAAGCCACGGCCACAGAACCAATAGTAAAAAAATTGAATCCCACCACTGGTTTTCAAGGGAAAACAAAGAAAGTCCAGTTGGGACTTTGGAACAAGTATGACCTGGATGACTGAGAATCTCCATAGATTTATATGCATAAATACATTCAACAATCAAAAGTACCTCAGATATCCTTGGATTTCTCCCTGCTCAATATTAAACCATTGAATAAGAATTTCATTTATTCTCATGCATGCTGTACTTCCATCCTATAATACTCTTACGGCCTTAGGCAACCAACCATCAACACAGTTTTTGCACAAAACATTCTATAATGCAGATTTTCTTGAAACCAACCAACATATAATGATCATTTTTCTTATAATCATTCATTTCTCAGTGATCTGCTGATGATTAGTAATACAATATGCACGTTCCTACCTATTATAATGACTCACTGCAGTTCCTAGATTTTGCTCACTGTCACTTCTTACCTCTCAGGAACACACTATCCCTATTAATTTTTGCTACATTTTCCTTTATATAGGATAAAATGTCATTTTTCCAATTGTTAAGCACATGTTAAATAATTCGCAGATCACTTCATAATAAACCATGTCTACATTTGAACATTTTTCTAGTTATGCCGTCCGTACAGTATCTTTCCCATTTTATCCAAGGTTCTTACACCATGCATTTCATCATATTTTTTTCTTCAACACTATTTATACCACTCTAGTTCTGGTCTTCAGTATGTCACTAACATCCCATACAAACTTCTAAAATACTCCTTTCAGTTTTCTCTCACTTCAGTTTCATCCCAAATCATTTGATCATTTCTATTTTTAACTCTATAATTCACTTTGCTGGAGGATTCCTACTGAGACCTTCTTTCATGTCTAATTTTTAAAAACAATTCTGTAAAAGTGCATTGCATGAGCCACAGTGGCATAGTGGTGAGAGTGCAGTACTGCAGGCTGCTTCTGCTGACTGCTGGCTTCCTGCAATTTGGCAGTTCAATTCTCATTGGTTCAAGATTGACTCAGGTTTCCATCCTCCCAAAGTCGGTAAAATGAGGACCCAAATTGTTGGTGGGCAATATGCTGACTCTGTAAACCATTTAGAGAGGGTTGTAAAGCATTGTAAAGTGGTATATAAGTCTAAGTGTTATTGCAATTGCATTTTATCTGCTTGTTTTCCATTTCTTTCTTTTATGAATTCTTTGCAACTAACCTTAATTATACCAGGGGTCTCCAACCCTTGGGCCATGGCCCAATACTGGGCCGAGGCCTGTTTGGAGCCGGTCTGTGGAAGCAGCTAGTGAGCACACTTGCTGCTTGCGTAAATCAAATTGTGTGCACGTCCTCACCCATCACTTTTTCAGAAGCATCCCTTCTTCTCCTCTACTGCCGACACCAGTCTGCAAAGCTGTAAAGGTTGGGGGGACCGCTGCATTATACTATAAATTTGTCTCATGTTCAGAATAATGGTACTATTAAATGTATTTTTTTCTCATCAATAGACATATCTTTTCAGCAGTTTTGTTTCTATTGGTTTTTCCCCCTTTTTATTCCATGTTGATTTTGACTCTTTAAGCTATAAATAATGGCCTGCCTCATAGTCAAAATGTCTATCATCTTAATTTTCCTCTGTTTTGCTTAATTTTTCACCAGAAACATTCGCAGCGACGATGGTTTTAGACATGTGTTTCTTTTCTATGTACATTCAGAAATAGACCATTATTAGACTAGCTTTTTTTTTTTTGTAAGCAGACATTCACCAGTTCTCTGGTGGCTGAATCACCATTTCTCATTCTCTCATCCTGTTTACAGACATCAATTTATGTCATTTAAGAAAACAAATTCTTTCTCCTGGATAGCGTTCATTCAAAAAGTAAATGGCTTTTCCATTTTCACCATTCACTGAAGCATAAGATTCAACTATCATTTTTATATCGGTATGTTTAGATATATTTAATGTATTAGGATTATTTTGAGAAAAAATATATACCCAGCTAGTTTACAGAATCTGTCCAAATTTTAAATCCCAATTCCTTCCAGTCTATCATGTTCTAAGTCCCAAAGGTACCAAACTAGAGATTTTCCATCATACTGTAAACCATATTGGATTCCTTCCTTTAAATGCATGTAAAGCAAGCTGAATAACACTTCCTTATTCTTTCTGACATAAAATTTCATCCTCCCATCCTTAATAAAAATTTATTGTTCTAGTTTTGTTAGTCTGGACTGCCTGTTATGTGGGCCACAATTTTTTTTTTAATTGTTATTTGGATTTTGTAACCAATCCAGAGTTTTCAAGATTGAGTGGCCATAATAAATCTAATCAATTAATCTAAAATATATTCCTGCATGTACTGTATTTATCTATTCTGTCTTACCTTAAGCAGAGCATCCTCATTTAGATTAGAGCTGTCAAATTCGTGGACCACAGGCTGGATGCATCACATGCTGGCTACGGCAACACCTGGTTTAGCAAAAGGGGGTAATATATAAACGTTCCATGGACTTTCAATTGAAGGAAGACAGAGACCATATAGTGTACCAGATATTGAAGATTGCACTTACATGTTTGATTGTAAACTATACTTTGCAGAAAGGCCTGTACATTTAGATCCTTTAAGCCCCTGTCACACTGCACCAACGGATGCAAAGAGGATGTAAAAGGGACAAAAAAGCTTGCCATCCGTTGGTTAACGCGATGTACTCACTGCCTCCGTTTTGCTTCCTCTCTATCCGTCCAGCATCCGTCTATTGACGTTTCATCCGCTCAGAACGTTTTGAGCTGCATCAGCTACGCATCCGCTACGCATCAGTTCTGCATCCGTTACGCATCCGCTATATCCGCTAGGCATCCGTTCTGCATCCACGCAAGTCACATCCGCTCGGATGCAGGGAGGAAGCGGAACGGACGGAGAACGGATGCAGAACGGATGCAGAATGGATGCCAAGCGGAAACAAAGCATTTAAAACAGAAAAAACGTTCGCAGAAGGGACCTATCTCAGATATTAAGGATGTCTACAGGATGCCTAGAGGATGCCTAAAGGATGCCTAGACGATGCAAAGGGACACCTATACTGCCTATAAAAAGGGGGAGCAACTCACCTGCATCTCACTTTCAGACCAGCAGCCCAGCTGTGCAGACCTCTGCAGCCTTCATCTGACTCTTCCTCTTCCACAGCATCCAGTCATGTCAATCGTGGATCGTAACACAGTCCTTTTGGCAGCCACCATCCTTCTGCAACAGTGCGAAGCCATCTACAGGCTCTGTGAACTCTACTACAGGAAGAAAAGGAGGCGGCCAAGAAGCGTCTGGGTCCGAAGATGGATCGGGAGAAGAGCAGAGTACGGGCTGTACAACAAGCTGATGGTGGAGCTCAGGAACGAAGACACTCAGGCATTCCAGAACTTCATGAGGATGCCTCCAGCCATGTTTGACGAAGTTGTGCAGCGCCTGACACCCAGATTGACCAAGGCAAAAACCAACTTCCAGCCCAGCCTGGAATCTGGGCTCAAGGTGGCACTCACTCTGCGCCACCTGGCCTCAGGGACCACCTACAGGAGAATGCAGTACAGCTGGAGGGTGCCACCCAACACCATCAGCATTGTGGTCAGAGAAGTGATGCAGGCCATCATCGAAGAATACCTGCAAGAGCTCCTCCAGTGCCCCTCCACTGATGAAGGATGGAAGAAAGTTGCAGAGCAGTGGTACCAGAGGTGGAACTTCCCACGCACCGTTGGAGCCATCGATGGCAAGCACGTGGCCTGCAACGCACCACCCAAGTTGGGCTCCACTTATTTCAACTACAAGGGCTTCTTCAGCATCGTCCTCTTTGCCATGGTCGATGCTGACTACAAGTTCATGTACATCGATGCTTCAGGCAGCGGCTCATGTTCAGATGCCCAGGTATACAACGCCAGTCACCTCAAGGAGGGGCTGGAAGGCAACCTCATCATGGGCTTTCCAGATCCAGACCCCCTGCCTAACGACACGCAAGATGTGCCCTACTTCATCGTGGGGGATGATGCCTTCTCCCTCAGAACCTACCTCATGAAGCCCAACACTTCCAGACTCCTCACCCGTGAAGAGAGGATCTTCACCTACAGGCTGTCCAGGGCAAGGCGGGTGGTGGAGAACGCCTTTGGCATCCTGGCCAATAGGTTCCAGGTACTTCTCACCACCATGCAGCATCGCCCAGAGACCGTGAGGAGGATCGTGGAAGCTTGCTGCATCCTGCACAATCTCATGCGCACCCGCTACCCGGTCTTGCAGAACAGGCTCGTGGACCTCCAACAAGGCAATGGGGACATGGAGCCTGGGGAATGGAGGCAAGGGCGAAACCTGATAGATACTCAGGATGTGTAAGGCCCCAACAGAGCCTCACGTGAAGGGAAGAAGCAGCGCAACCTCCTGAGACACTGGTGCAACTCCCCAGCTGGAGCAGTGGAGTGGCAAGACAGGATGATAGATGATTAATGGGTGCTTCTTTCAGCCTGTCTCATCACACTGATGAGATTGGGCCATGTATGTTGGGTGGGCCTACAATGAACAGGGCGTTTAATAAAGAGTTGTGTTTGTGTTGAAATGTGTGGATGATTATTACATTATTATTGATCATAAAGGGCCGTAGGTGTGGCACCAGGGAGGGTGGACCATACAGTCCCACTATGCTTGCACTGGAGGCTTATCTATCCCACTGCTATCCTTACCCATCCCACAGCTATTACCCATCCCAAAGGTATCCCTGCCCATCCCACTGCTATCTTAACCCATCCCACAAGCATGCAAAGGCTTAAACCATTTCTGAAAGTTTCCACCAAGACTTTTTTTTTAAAAAGAAATGAAGCAAGTGTCTGAATCAAAGATAAACTTTATTGAACAACAAGCTGTGAAACAAAAATGACCCAAGTCAAGTGTCCAAATAAACTCTACAGGTAGCCAGCTACCCAGTCTCTGGCACTCTTATTGGTCACTCGGAGGTGTGCCCAGTCTCAGGGGTGAAGGGTCCAGGTGATGTGGAGGTGGGTGGTGCTGGAGTGCTGGTCTGTATCGTCATTGGGGTGCTTGGCCCCAAGAGGACAACAGGGGACGGTGTGTTGAGGAAGCTCTCAGACAGCTGGCTCAGACCCGTGATGCTGAGAGGTCCTTCCTCCATGCCATGGGGTGTCAGCCCCAGTACTGATGACAGATGTACTGAGGCCAGACTTGGCTGTGGGGTGGAGGAAGGAGTAGTGTAGTGGGGCTGTCTGGTCTGCAGCTGGGTGAAGACTGGTGTGGGTGGCATCAGTGGTGTGGGTGGCATCACTGTCGGCGGTGGCATCGGTGTGGGTGGCATCGGTGGCATCAGTGGAACCAGTGGCAACGGTGTCGCCCGATGACTCTGTGCCTGGACTGGGAAGGGCTGCTGCCTGTGCTGCTGGACCTCCTGGTAGCCATAGCCCTGGTAGGTGAGGGTCTGTGGGAAGCCTTGGTATGGGAGGGACATCACCTGGGGTGGAGGAGCAGACCTGGACTGGGTGGGAGCAGGTTCCTCTGGGTCTGGAGGGTTGTGAAGCAGCTCCGTGATCCGGTCCTTCACCACCTGGTACTGGGGTTCCTCCATGTTCTTGAGGGTCTGGTTGACATAGGTGAGGAAGGGCTTGCGGTTGGAGGATGAGGAGTCGGTGTGGACTAGCTGAGAGAGGAGATCTATGCTGCTCCGGATGGTGTCCCTGATCTCCAGCAGGACAGTGTGGCTCTGCCCCTCCTGCTGTCTGGCTCTCTGCCTTTCTGTGGAGGCGGAGCTGGGGTGGTGGTGGATGCGGCTACGACTGTGGTGGATTCGATGTCTCCTCTGTCCCACCGCACCAGGGTGTCCTCCACGCGCTCCACCACAGTGACAACAGCTGTCCGCGGGTTCTCCGCCATGGCACGCTCCACAGAAACCTGCCTGGAGACAGGGACTGACTCTCGGCCGGAAGAGGACTGGGTCTCAGCAGGCTGCCGGAGAGAGAGGGTAGACAGAGGGGCTCCTTGTGCTCCTCGGTGGCGGATCTCACCCTCCAGGAAGCTGCACCTGGCCATGACGTAGGTCTCTCTATCCATCAGCTTTACTGTGGCCTGGCCAGATTTCTTGAGGTGCAGCTTCCTGTACCAGGTGTGCATATGTTTCCACCAGCCGAGGAACACCTCCAAAGTGTAACCCATACTCTCCGCCCTCTCTCTCCAAGCAGCCCGCTTCCGCTTGGTGTCCCTGTACAGCCAGTGTCCCTCCCGCCACAGATAGTCATTCTCTCTCAGCCACTCCAGCACCTCATCCTTGTGTTCCTCCTCAATGAAGTATTGCCTCCTCTCCTGTCTCCGCATATGCCTCTTCCTCCCTTTGGCAGGACCAGATGGGCCCTCATCAGAGGGGCTCCCAGGTGGTAGGGGCTGCTCCTCCACACCACCAGCAGCAGAAGCACCAGCAGGATCATCATCATCATCATCATCATCATCATCACCAGCAGGATCATAATCATCATCAGCAGCAGCAGCAGCAGCAGGATCATCATCAGCAGCAGCAGCAGCAGCAGCAGGATCAGCAGCAGCAGAGTAATCACCAGGAGCCCCAGCACCAGCAGCACCAGCAGGATCAGGAGCACCAGCAGGACCAGGAGCACGAGCAGGACGAACAGGACGAGCAAGACCAGGAGCATGAGCAGTACGAGTAAGACCAGGAGCATGAGCAGGACCAGCAGCAGCTTCAGCAGAGTACGCAGCAGAAGCACCACTGCCAGGAGCAGCTTCAGCAGAAGCTTCAGCACCAGAAGAGCAAGCCCGAGCAGCAGAAGCCCCAGCAGAAGCAGAGTCAGGGACAGGGGGCGGGAGGGTGGCCCTGTCCCTTTTGCCAGGGATAGCGGCAGGTTGCTGAGACTTTCGCTTCTTCCCCATGGTTGTGGGGTTGCTGGCTGGCAGGGAGGCTGGCAGGCACCAAGGCTTGCAGGAAGCCTGGCACCAAGGCTGGCAGGAAGCCTGGTACCAAGGCTGGCAGGAAGCCTGGCACCAAGGCTGGCAGGAAGCCTGGCACCAAGGCTGGCACAAAGCCTGGCAGGAAGGCAGGTAGCAAGGCTGGCAAGCAGGCAGGCAGCAAGGCTGGCAGGCAGACTGGCTGGCAGGGAGGCTGGAAGGCAGGCTGGCAGCAAGGCTGGCAAGCAGGCAGGCACCAAGGCTGGCAGGCAGACTGGCTGGCAGGGAGGCTGGAAGGCAGGCTGGCAGCAAGGCTGGCAGGCAGGCAGAGAGCAAGGCTGGCAGGGAGGCTGGCCAGGAGGCTTGGAGGCAGGCTGGCAGGAAGGCTGGCAGCAAGGCTTGCAGGCAGGCATGCAGGCAGGGCAGGCAAGGACTCGATGTATCCTGCAGCAGGTCTTTCCTCCGAATGCTGGCCACGTGCGAGCTGCTTCCCTTTATATCCGGGGGGCTTGCGCAATGCATCCCCCCCGCACGCGCAATTGACGCCAGGCATCCGCTAGGCTTCCGCTCTGCATCCGCTAGGCTTCCGCTCTGCATCAGCTTCATCCGCTGTGCATCCGCTGTGCATCTGCTTCATCCATTCCGAGTCCGCTTTGCTGAGGCCCCCCGGAAGCCCTGAGGATGTGCCATCTGCTTCCATCCGCTTCCATCCGCTAGGCTTCCATTCCGCATCCGCTTTCCATCTGCCCTGCATCCTCCCCGCGTCCGTGTTATCCGCTCCGGTTATGCAAATTTTTGCCCCTTTTGAGAGCGGATAACAACGGATGGAACATTTTGCTCGTCCGTTGTGTCCGTTTTGCATCCGTTGGGCAGTGTGACAGGGCCTTTACTTACTTAAAATCTAAGTATGACAGTTTGGATAAGCTGTCATACTTCTTGAAGGAAACAGACTTAGGTATTACTAAGGAAAATAAATGTCAAAAATCAATCTGAAGAGGATAGACTACCTAGAACAAATTCTGGTTGAATTCAGGGATGATAAATAATCCTGCATAGTGTTATTCTGTTGTTTTTTAAGCTTTATTATACTAATCAATAAAGTATTATTGTTGTTATTGTTCTCCATATTTATATTTGTTGAGAATATGGATAACATGACTGCTATGTTATAAATAAAAATTAGTAAATGCCTTTGATTTTGGCTTCTAATAATAAAAGGGTTTTTTTGCCAGTTTGTACTAACAGGCATTCTTGGAGGTGCTATGTCTATGTGCTTAGCAATTGGAGATCAAAAATAAATTTTCGATTTAATATTTGTTGGAGTAACACTATAAAACCAAATAGAGATAAGAATTGTCATACAACATTAAACTTTAATCTTTGGTTACTTGGTGATTAGCATTTGAAGAAGCATATCTTTGTATATATATTTATTCATTTAAACAATTTATATGGCTACTCATCTTAGACAGGGCAGGTTATGAAACATAATAAAAAGAACATGTTAAATTGTAAGGCAACACCAAATTAAAATTAATTGAGTTCTGTCATATATTTGTATATATATCAACAGCATAGATATAAAAGGCACATTCTGGACCCTCTACTGTATGTTGTGTGTGTTTGTAAGTTTGTATGTTGTGTATTGTATATGCTTATCGGATTGTATATGCTTGTAGGTTTGTGTATTCAATATTCATTTAAGCTGGTATGCTGTGTATATTCATTTAAAATGTAAGAAATATGGTGAGTCGGAAATCATAACTACATCATAAAAATAATTGCGGACCTCAGAATTCAGAAAAAATATGCCAATGCAATATATACTCATGTGCCAACCACAAATAGCTTGTAAACTGAGTTAACCTTAGGCATGTCTAACTCATAAGGGCGTAACTGTTAAGATGTATGTCTGTGCATCTCTGTGCACAGTAAACTCATTATTTTAAATTAGGTAAATTCATATTTTATGGTTCCGAGCTGGGTTAAGAATCTGTTTAATAATCAATAACATGATTTCAATAGGCAAGATTTCAGTTTGGTAAGAAACATAGCAAGAGATTTAAAATAAATAAGTAGTGAAAATTATGTAGTATTATAGGCTGAATGGTTAGCTTTAATAATCTGTTTTTCCTTTGCACTAGTATCTCAGACCCATTTTAACAGTAACATAGATAGGATATAGATTTATTCAGAAAATGGTGCGTAGAGTAAACCAATTTCTGTGCTCGACTTTTGTTTTGTGATATATCTCTAACTTAACCTCCAAAAGTTGTGAAAGATATTCAGGGAGGATTTGTTTTACGATACCTCTGAGGGCACTTATCAAGTGCATTTGACTGAAAATTTTAATATGAGACAGAGCAAATGGGAAGCCGATTAGAATGTTAAATAAACAGTGTGAGTTTTCATTGCTTCAGCTCAAGGTGGCTGTGTGACATAAAGAGAGAGTTATTTTACTCAGTGTGTTGGATCTGACATTTCATGTTGATTAAAATGGAAGGAAATTGGGCATGATAAGAATACTCCATGAACTGTGAGGGGAAACTATTGTTCCACATAAGCAACCATTAATATTGCAGGAGCTTTGTCAGTAATGAGGTTGTACAGGTGTGCATTGGAAGCAGCTGACAGAGGAGATAATAGGACGTTCAGCAGGGGAGCAGGAATTGTTTACAGCTCTGGAAGTATGTGTTGCAAAGAAATCACTCTCCCTTGATGCTTGCTTGTTTGCCTCTCCACATAGACTGAGGACTGGTCAAGTCTCTGAAGAATTTGTGAAAATTGCATTGGGTTCCAACATTCTGCTAAACCAGTGTTTTTTTGCAAACATGGCAATTTTAAAGAAGTATGGACTTCGACTGCCAGAATTCATAACATCGTGATGTTATCTAGTTTGGGTAATGAATCATGTGCAAGCAAGCAACCAAGCTCAGAGAGCACCAAAGACTCCACAGTTGAACCAGTAGTGGAATTCAGCCAGTATAACAACTGGTTTGGCGATCCCTTGAACCAGTCCAAACTGGCTGAATCCCATCCCTGAGTTGAACCATGAGCTACAAACATTATCTCCTGTTGGTGAATGAATTATAGTTTTCTTAAAATTATAATTAAGCAGTCCATGATTTAGCACAGCATTTTTTTAAATTTGGCAAGCTGGCTGGGGAATTATGGGAGCTGAAGTCCATGCATCTTAAAATTGCCACATTTGAAGAACAGTGGTTTAGCAGAATGTTGGAAACCAGTCCAGGTTTCACAATTTCTTCAGAGGCATCATGATATTGTGATGTTAACTGGTTGAGTAATGAAATATTTGGAAGAAAGCAGCCAAGCTCAAAGATACCCAAGGACCCCAGTGTTTATTCACCATTACCAATTGAGGGTGATTTAAAAGTATCAGCTGCTATACTTATACAACATTAAGTAAAAAAAAAACCAATCACTTGATTTAGCATGATGCTTTAATCCAGCCATCGAGCCATAGATTCTATGGATTATTTCTGAAATACGTTTAGAATAGCTTTAGATTCTATCTGTCTTATCTTTAAAATAAAGTCATCTTTGGTCACATCCGTGTAGCTCTATAGCAACAATAGGGCCAGCCATTTCCTCTTTTTTGGTATTTTTTAAACTCCCCCAATCCCTTGGAATTGCCTGAAAGTCTCCCATCTGAGAAATAACCAGGCCTTATCCTGTTTAACGTCTGAGTACAGTAAAGGCTGTTCTGTTGCCAGGCCTTTTATTTTTCCTCACAAATTGCTAAATTTAGCAAAAGTAGAGACCCTTAAACACCATTTCCATTTTCCTGACTGCTGCTTCTGTTACATTCCAATTATTCTTGAGGTTGCATTGTGGCATCAGTCTCGACTGCCATTCTTGTATCACAGGGGTTCTATGCTCCAGTAATCTTAATTGTGACTTAAAACAGGAGGAATGCTCTCAGATTTTCTCCTACAAATAATTGAACTGAACAAAAAAAACCAGAATCCTCCTCCTTGTCTCTTCCATGAATGATTTTAACATGATACATTAGTTAGGAAATTCCACTTCTCTTTGCTTAGGCAGAATAGTACTAATCTACAATAACTGTTTGTGGATGCATGGCTAATTTACTTTTCCTGCTGCTTTTCATAAAAGGAAAACTCCTGGCAGCCAGCCCCAACTCTTTTAATCTTGCCTCAGGGTCCCATGAAGCATGAAGCTGTTTTAAAAGAACGCCGTTTTATTCTGCTCTTCTCTTTTCTAATTTTTTGCCTTTCATTCTGTCAAGTCATTAGGAAATGCATTATAGTTTTTTTTTTTAAAAAAAAACTTACCCCGATTAGGGTGAGTTACATTTCTACAAACCTTTTGGTCCCAGGCTCCAGAATCTCTTAGATTTAAAAGATTCAAAATGGAAATTTTGTAAGGCTTGGTTTTTGTCAACGTTACACTTGCTGAATAGTCAAGACCTTGTTGATGATCGAAGTTCTGTCAAGGATTTTGGAGTACTCATCTCAAATGACCTAAGTGCTAGAGCCCACGATAACTACATAGCCAAAAAGGTGTTAAGAGTTGTTAACCTAATCCTTCGTAGCTTTTTCTCTGGTAATATTACACGAATAACTAGAGCATACAAAACATTTGCTAGACCAATACTCGAATACAGCTCATCAGTCTGGAACCCACATTACGTATCTGATATTAACACAGTAGAGAAAGTCCAGAAATATTTCACAAGAAGAGCTCTCCACTCCTCTACTCATTGCAGAATATCTTATGCCATCAGACTTGAAATTCTAAATCTAGAAAACCTTGAATTACACCGCCTTCGGTCCAATCTAGGTAGAGTATATAAAATCATACATTGCAGTGATTTACCTGTCAATGAATACTTCAGCTTCAACCATAAGTTGAAGTCAGATTTTTACAGTTGTTTCAGTTTTAAAAAGGTAAAAGTGTGACTCACAGATTAACACAATACAGAAGCCTGATGATGGCAGATGAGATTCTGCCGAAACAATGCTAAAACTTTAAAAGCACAACTATGATGACGAAGGAAAATACCTGAACAAGCTGAATACCATACATGTAAGTACCCGTGAAAACTTTAGAATATATATATATGTTTTTTTAAGCTTTCGCGGGTACTTACATGTGTGCTGTTTAGCTTCCTTCGGGTATTATCCCGAAGGAAGCTAAACAGCATATATATATATA
>BLBF01000003.1:7597445-7625275 GCA_015471245.1 Laticauda colubrina
ATATATAGCCTGAAGATGGCAGATGAGATTCTGCTGAAACGTTGCTACA
Organism: Laticauda colubrina; assembly: GCA_015471245.1. Taxonomy (NCBI): domain Eukaryota; kingdom Metazoa; phylum Chordata; class Lepidosauria; order Squamata; family Elapidae; genus Laticauda; species Laticauda colubrina. The sequence continues at coordinate 7,597,495 of BLBF01000003.1, forward strand.
ACTTTAACAGAACTACAATGACGTGGGATAATACCCGAAGGAAGCTAAACAGCATACATGTAAGTACCCGCGAAAACTTAAGAAAACATATATATATATAAATATAAATACATACAAACTCTATACAGAAGCCTGATGATGGCAGATGAGATTCTGTTGAAACGTTGCTACAACTTTAAAAGCACTACAATGACGTGGGATAATACCCAAAGGAAGCTGAACAGCATATATATATATATATGTGTGTGTGTGTGTGTGTGCATGTGTGTGTGCATGTGTGTGTATATATGTGTATGTGTGCACACATGTGTTTGTGTGTGTACACATATGAAAATGTTTTCCATGATAGCTATATAACATAGATGAAATGTCTTGGAGATGCTATCTTTTTATTTTCTGTACAAAACTCAGTACCAGTAGTGGTATGCTACCAGTTTGGACTGGTTTAACCGAACTGGTAGTAAAGCCTCCCATGATCAGCTGAGAGGAGGGGGAAAAATCCTTCAATCAGCTGAGAGGATAACGAAGAGAAAAGTGCAGGATCCACCCTCCTACTCACCCCTGCACCTCTTTATCCTCTCAGCTGATTGGCTCTGCAGGCCTCAGCTGGTGTGAGGAAAGCTGCAGGCAGGCACATTGGGCAACACATCCCCACCAAGCCATGCCCACCAAACCAGTGGTAAAACAATTTGAATCCCACCACTGCTCAGTACTTCAGTAACTCAGATTCTTTTTCTAAAAATCCCTAACTACAAATAACTTCCCAATAATTATGGATTATAGAGTTCCCTGGGTAGAGCCTGGCATGGTGAATCTATAATAATTCCTATGGTTGGAAAGGCACTGAATATATTCCGTTGATTGATTGATTACAGCAGCAAACACCCTTCCCAGTGTGTATCTAGCATGCTAAAACAGAATTCCTTTGCAGACTATGGATTTTTAAAGTAGTCAGAAGGTCACCATACTACACACTGTGGGAGGTTGTGGAAGGCTTGCAGAAAAGTATCCTTTCATTCAAAGTAAAAATGGGATAAACCCAAAGACTTTCACTGAGAGGAAATGCTAGGCAGAAAGTGAGGAAAAAATGAAAGTATGAGAGAAGTGGCTATTTGGGGGATAAGGCAATAAAGAATGATATGCTATAGTTGAAATTGTGCTTAGAATGCTTTTTTAAGAAGTTCTACTTGTGTCTGCTTATAGCAAATGTCTTCAAACCTGGCGAGTTTAAGACTTGTGGACTTCAACTCCTGGAATTTCTGAGCTAACATGACTAGAGGAGGAATTCTGGGAGTTGAAGTCCACAAGTCTTAAAACTGTCAAGTTTGAAGACCCCTTGCTTACAGTAAAAATTCTCATTATATTCATGTTAAGTATATGCGCCACTCTTTCTCTCTCGGTTTTAGGATGATGGCAGTGGCAAGCAACTTCAGGAGTCAAGATTGACCAAAAGACTCTAACACACCCAAACTGAGAAACAAAACAAGTAATTAGTTTTGAATGAAGATAAAAATCAATGAAAATGCACGGAGGTTACAATGTGCTGAGGTCATTTAAAATAGAACTAAGGAAGGATCTCTTTAATATGTGTGTGCCGGCATACATACTTTTATAATACACTAAGACTTTTGCTGTTTTTACTTTAAAAAAGGTCCATTTAAGGAAATATGTATGTTTGCACTTACACATGCAAACATACACACACATATACAAATATACATACATATTAAAAGTCCAGGGATTTTAATAAATGAAAATGAAGTAGTCATTTGTACCCCTTTTAATATTTCCTCCATATGTTGCATCTTACTAGAAATAGATCAGGTGTTCATTGAAGTTTCCAGCCTGTACTACTCTTTTTTTTTGTTTCTTTAACAGATAAATACCTTATGTGTTACAAGTGCTTTCAGCTTCTTGCCCATTACAAAGTTAGATTTATCATCATTTTGGGAACCTACCATGAGATGACTGAAAGTTGGACATTTTCAGAGGTGCATCAGATGTTTAATTGAATAAATAAGATGCTGACTTCAGCAAGTGCTCAATTTTACACCACTATAGTAAAGGATTCATAAAGGCCTGGATTTGCATAATTTAATTTTCTGCACAGAAGATACTTGAAATCAATAGCATGATTCATAGCCATACCATAGAAGAGCCACGCTACCATTCTTGGAACTCAGATTCCAAGTACAAAAGATTTTACAATTGATTAAATTTTGAGTGCTGATGGAGTTTTTTTCTCCCCAGAATCTATAAACTCTTTAAATCTGTTCTCTTTACCCTTGTGCCTTTGGAAAGTCTAGCGGATACATGGAACCAAGAAATTGAGACTTTTCTTTTTACAGAGCAATTGTACCAGTGTTAGATACCCTGTTGAACCTTTAGTTATTACTTTAAATTATTTTTTTCTCTTCCAGCCAATATTTGAAGGGAACAGGGTGGGAGAAGTAGAGAAGATGAAGTGCATTTTTTTTTATGTACTTCCAATTTATGGGGTAATTGACAAGAGCAATGGATTGATCAGAGATGAAGTCCTTTAGGCACAATATTTTTCAGAATTCTTCTGAGCCTTACTGATATAGTTAATCCTTGACTAACAGACATAATTGAGCCCCAAATTTCTGTTCCTAAGCAAGGAAGTTGTTAAGTGGGTTTGGCCCCGTTTTACAACCTTACTTGCCATGTTTGTTAGGTGAATCACTGCAGTTAATCAGTTGTTAAGTGAATCTGGTTCCCCATTGAGCTTGCTTGTCACTTGACCCTGGAACACTGCGAGTGTCCTAAATAGGAGTCAATTTGCCAAACATCTGAATTTTGATCATATGGCCACGGGGGTGATACAATAGTTGTAAGTGTGAAAAATGGCCATAAGTCACTTTTTTCAGTGTTGTTGTAACTTTGAATGGTCACTAAATGAATTGCTGTAAGTCAAGATCCATCTGTAGTGCCACTGAATCTGGGAATTTCTTGATCTAAACGTCATGCCCCAGTTTGACAGTAGATCATTCTGCAGTTTAGCTAGGATTTCCTCAGTCTGAGGAGCAGACTAGAATGAGGAACCTGACACAAAAATAGCTTTCCTCAACCAGATTTTTTAAAAATAAACCTATTGACAATCTCCATCATCCAACAGGTGGGGAAAAAAAACATGAAAGTAATTGTTCAACATATCTGTCAGATTGGCAAAGACTGTAATATAGGACTGTTATGACATTTATGTCCATATTTATACTGAGCTGATAATTACAATGAAAGATCTCCTCCAGGTTTGCACAGAAGTGCACCAGAGAGTGAATGTCTAATCTTTCTATTTTGGCAGGATGCAAGTAAGGCATCTCTTGGCCAAATCTCTGCTTTTCAAATTCTTGGTGCCTTACATTGGTTGCGTGCATGCCTCTTACACTGGGGCATGACCGTATAAGAACTTCCAACTCTCCCTGGGAAGCTAATAAATGGATCTAATAAATGGTGATGAAATTTAAATTTAATCCAGCGGTTCTTGTGTTTGTGCTCATTGTTTCCAATGAGACAAACAAGATTGATGATATTGACACAAATATTTCCATACAGGTAGTCAGAGGTGGTGTTCAGCAGGCTCTGATCAGTTCTGGAGAACCGGGAGTGGAAATTTTGAGTAGTTTGGAGAACTGGCAAATACCACCTCTGACTGGCCCTGCCCCCATCTATTCTCTGCCTCCCAAGTCCCAGCTGATTGGCTGGCTCTTCTTTGGTTGCCCTGCACAGGAGAATGGAGCTGGAAAGCAGGTTAGTGGGTAGGGAGGGAATGGGATTTCCTTCCCCTGCCACGCCTACCAAGCCATGCCCACAGAACTGGTAGTAAAAAAAAAATGAATCCCACCACTGTAGGGGAAGAAACCACAGAGTCAGGTAGAGTATTCCAGACATTGACCACTCTGTTGCTGAAGTCATATTTCCTGCAATCAAGTTTGGTGTGGCTAACCTTGAGTTTGTATCTATTGTGTGCTCTTGTGTTGTTATGATTGAAGCTGAAGTATTCATTGACAGGTGAGTCATTCCAATGTATGATTTTATATACCATACTTAGATCAGATCGAAGATGGCGTAATTCAAGGTTTTCTAGGTCTAGAATTTCAAGTTGGTGGCATAAGGTATTCTACAACGAATAGAGGAGGGGAGAATTCTTCTTGTGAAATATTTCTGGACTTTCTCTACTGTGTTAATATCAGATACGTAATGTGGGTTCTACACTGATGAGCTGTATTTGAGTATTGGTCTAGCAAATGTTTTGTATGCTCTAGTTATTCGTGTAATATTACCAGAGAAAAAGCTATGAAGGATTAGGTTAACAACTCTTAATGCCTTTTTGGCTATGTAGTTATAGTGGACTCTAGCACTTCGATCATTAGATATGAGTATTCCAAGGTCCTTTACAGAGCTTGGATCATCAACAAGATCTTGACTGTTCAGCTTGTATTTTATTTTCTGATTTTTTTTGCCAATATGTAAGACAGAGCATTCATTTGTTGAGATTTGAAGTTGCCATTTGTTTGACCATTCTGATATGTAGTGAAGATATTTTTGAAGGGTAGCAGTATTGTCTGTGGTATTGAACAGCTTTTTATCATCAGCGAAAAGAACACAGTTGCTCTTAATGTGATCACAGAGGTCATTTATGTAGAGTATGAAGAGAGTTGGTCCTAGAACACTGCCTTGGGGACACCACTATTGACAGGTGCAGAATTTGATAGGACACTCCCAATTTTGACCATTTGTTGTCTGTTTGACAGGAATGCTTCTATCCAGTTGTGCAGATACCATACCGAAAACTACCATTTAGTTTTAGGAGTAGTTTGTCGTGTACCACTGAATCAAAGGCTTTACAGAAGTATATGTAGATTGCATGTATTGCTTTGCCCTGATTGAGTTGTGTAGTCCATATGTTTTTGCAGTGTAAGAGTTGCAGATTACAGGATAGTTTTTTCCTGAAACTAAATTGTTTATTGGGGAGTAGATTGTTTGTTTCTAAATGGAGGTTGTTGGATTGGTTAATAATTGATTCCATGACTTTACAGGTGATGCAGCATAAAAAGATTGGTCTGTAATTTTCAGCTAGGTTGGGATCTCCCTTTTTGAAGATGGGGATGACCGTGGCTTGTGACCATAGGTTAGGCAAGGAGCTGATCCTGAAAGATTTTTCAAAGATTATTCTTAGAGGTTCGGCTATGGCAGTGGACAGCTTTTTTAAGAAGTAGGCACATATTCCATCCGGTCCAATTGATAGAGATGGTTTTAGATTGCGTAGTGCTTTTTCAACATTGTCTATTGTAAAATCAATATGTATTATATCATTGTAGTTGTTTGTGGTTCGGCTAAGAAATACTGAACATGATATATTGCTGTTTACAAATACTGAGCCAAAGAATGTGTTAAAGAGGTTGGCTTTAAATGGTGTCATAGTTGCAGTCTTTACCATTAGGTCCTATCGGGTGGGATGGACCTTGAGTCTTTTGGTTTGTTATTTACAAAATTGTAAACAGCGTGGGTGGAATTGGTGCATCAAAGGTTTTCCTCTTGTTTAATGTGATAATTGGTGCATTCAGTCTTCATCTGGGAGCATAAATTTTTGTATCGGCTTTTGAAATTGACAATGTGACCAGATTTGTTTTTCCGCAGAATGATCTCTTTTTGGATTGAAGTTTCCTTATTGTTATGGGTTATCTGTTTTTTTTTTGGGGGGGGGGGGGAGTTGTTGTTGGTACATATAGTTTGATGACTGTTTTGACTTAAGTAAAAATATGTTGACTTGATGACTCAAGTAAAAATATGTTGTAATAGTCCTCAACAGTATTGCACCCAGTGAATAGAGATTGCCAATCAAGGGATAAGAGATCATTTTCTATAAGATCATAGTTGCCTTTTATGAAGTTATAGTTGGGGATTATGTCATTGTGATGATTTTTGTGTGGGCGTATGTTGAGACAAAAGTCAATCATATTGTGGTCAGTGCTGGAAAAAGGTTATTTGGTTTGTATTTTATAAATTAAATTCAAACTATTGCAGAAGATGAGATTGAGGCAGCTGTTTAGTCTAGTGTTGTTGGTTACTCATTGTTCCCAGATTTGTAATTGCATTGTCGAAGGTTGCGTGTATGGGTTCAGTTGTATATTCATTTAGGTTCCAGTCAATATGAGGCAGATTGAAGTCACCAAGAAAGATAAAAGTGTGCGGGCAGGATGTTGCCCATGTTAGTCGTGAATTTAGCTTGTTTACATGTTCTATGTCATAATCAGGTGCTCTGTAACATAATAAGAACCGAAATGTGATATTTAAGGACAGTTCACAGATGATAGTCTCAGAAATAGCAAGCTCCTGGGTAACTTGGATGTTTTTTAGATGTAAGGACTTTTTATAGAAGATAGCAACACCACCTCCTCGATGGATTTCACGATCTGATCAGTAAACATGATAGTCTCTTACTGTGGTAATGGAGTCCGGGAGAGATGCGTTGAGCCATGTTTCACAGAGAAATATGATGTCGAATTTAGCCATATTTAGTTATAGGAGAAATTCAGGTATTTTATTCACAAGGCTTCTTGCATTGAGTAGCTTGCATTTAAGGCCAGCAGTGGTTGGAATTGAGGTAGTTAGGGGTATGTGTGCCTCGTCTTGGGTGATGGTGGATTGGTTGAGTTAGGGTTGTGGTTGAAGGTTAAAGCTGAGTTGCGGGTTGTGTGACTTACTTTTGATACAGTCGGCATGGTAGTCAATGTACAGGTCCTTCTCTCCATTGTCTAGACATTTTTTGAGTTCAGTGCGGAGTACCCGGGAGCAGGCATGCTGCTGTATGGTTAGGTCAGGGTGACAACGGAGGTTCTTATGGTTGGTGTTGGTTTTGGTGAGTGAATTTATGGTGTAAATGAATTTACGTTTGCTTGATTCATTTTTGCAAATGACCCTGCAGAAGTGTTGGACCATAGAGCTATCTCTGTTTTTGAGCTCTCGGCCAATGCGGGAAATGTCAAGTATTTCATCAGGGGAGATGGTTGATGCTTGATAATCACTGATGATGTTTCAGACAGTTGTGATGTCATCATTGTCATTGATGTCCTCTAGACCAAATAAGATGGCGTTTGGACGTTTCTGTTCATGCTCAACAGCTTCTCTGATGAGGATTGGGATATCATTATTTGTCTGGCTTATGTTTTTTTGTGGATTGGGTTGTGGATTGTGTTGTGGTTGTTGGGTAGAGATGTGGTTTGTAGCTATTGGATGTTCAGGTTTTTGCATTGTGTCTTTTTTTTCAAGGTTGGATAATCTTTCTTTTAAGGCATCCAGGGATGTTACTATGGTGTCAAGTGATGTTATTCGTGTTTCTGTGTTATCAACTCTTTCAAACAGATCCAGTTTGGGTCTGCATGATTTGTAGAGATATGGAAACTCATTGGATGATTCTAGGTATTGAATCATTTGCTCGGGTAATCCCAAGCAGTCATGATGAGTGTATTTGTTACATTGAGAACATTTGATGGAGTTTTCATTATCCTTTAGAGTTTTGTAGCATTTAAGGCATCTGCAGGAGTCTTGTGGTTCATTGGTGGGGATTACTTTCTCTTTAGGTTGTGGTTTGGCATTGGATTTTTTTCTTGGCATGGTAGGTTTGTTAAGATGGTACATTGATTAAATTAATTAATGGAACAATTTTGGGTAATCAATATAGCCAATATCACACCAATCAATCAATTATAATAATCTCTCTAGTCAAATAATTTTCCTAAGCAAAAATCAGCCTAATCAATTAATTACACTAATCATTAATCACACTGTTTAATTAAATTCACTAAATCACTAATTTTACTAATTAATTAAATTACATGAATCTTGATCTTTTAAACTAATAACTTGAGGTTAGGTCATAAATAACTGGGGTGAGGAATCGGATGTAAATTTGAATGGTAGAGAGATCAATTGTTAAGCAAGGACTACTTGCAGAGTTTCTATCAGAGAACTTTTGTTATGGTATCAGTATTTTTTTCTGGTGTTCTCTGTATACTAGTGACAATGAATTTTGTTTGGCTTTACAGTGAATTTTGTTTGGTATGCTTTGAATCAGTTTATTTGAAATCAACAGATCTTCTCAACAGTCCAGCTATATGTTTCTGGTTTTCTGGATTTATCTATTCCATTTCAGTATAAACTGTATTTCTTTTAGTAACGCACATGAAGAAAATAGTTTAATTAGTGCAACTGACCATAAAAGACAATTCATTGAGGAGCTATCTCTTCTCTGTAATTAAAGATAATCCTTTAAATATCTATCTTCAGCTTGTTGATTTTCTCTAGTATTGGGTAGGAATTGATTTAAACTTACTGTAATGAACTCATTTTTCCCCCCAGATACATTTTAACAGTATAATACCAGGGTTATTCTAATCAGTAAGCCATGTTCAGTAGTCGACACATACCATGTCATAAAAATCATTGATAATATTCCCAGGTATGTATATAATGCTATTGCATTTATCTTTTACACAACTATATTTTTTTTTTTGAAAAGTTCTTGTCCACTTCCAACTGATTACCACCTTATTAGGTTTCAAGATAGAAAAGGTAATTTTTTTTCTCTCTCCAGGATATAGGTTACATAGAAAATTGATGGAGCCCAAGAAGGTTGGAGCTATACAGTATGTCTTTTTGAAGATCTCTTATTATCTGTAACAATGCCTTTCTTGTCTCAAAGGTACTTTTTCAAGAGGCAACTGGACTTTTCTGGTTTTTCTTTGAACACGTTTCATTACAAAGCATGAAGTAGTTGAAAAAGCTTATTGGATGAGAAGCAAAACATTTTCAGAGAAAGACAAGAAGGTCCAGTTGCTTCTGGAAAGAAGCACCTTTTTGACAACCATGACCTGGATGGCTGAGCATCTCCACAGACATTTAGCTATGCAATAGCTTTCTTGGCTATTTTGTTATGGTAGGAACTCCAACCCTAGACCTGCTCCAACCTTTTGGAAAGTTTTGTCATTCAATTAGTTTACACTCAAATGTCCCATTTAACAGATTGAGCTTCTGATTGCTTTTGTGTCAGTCATGCTCAGGCTAGCACATTTTTTTTTTTTCATTGTAAAAATGTATTCAGGTTTTGTATGCATTTAATGTAGGCAATGTGTCAAGCTTCCCATTTGGGAAATCACAACTCTCCAAACACTTAATTCCTTATTTGCAAATTAGCTTACTTGACAGAAGCTCCTGGACATCACTTAGTCCCCTCCAAAAATGAATGACTACAATGCATTCTACATGAGACTGTCCTTGTAGAGCATCCGAGAGCTGCAACCCATCCAGGGTGGGCGATGATAGTATAGTCACATTACAACTTTGTTTTGTGAGCTGTGCTGGTTTCCAAAATGTGATTTAAGATGCCTGCTGTCACTTGTTGGATAGCAATGGTTTATTTGTAGGATAGCTTCTCTTCAATTGTTTTAGTCCATCCCATAAATTCAAATGAAAGGCTATGTGCTCTGTGGATAAAAGATTATCACTGGGTAGGTCCCAGGTAGGCTGTTCTTTTTATTTGCAGTACCAACTTCTGGAACACCTCGTCCTTGCCAGCTTTTCAGAAAACCTTAAAGACTTGGTTGTGTTCCTTTGCTTGAGGGTGAGATTGCTTTGAGGTTTTGAGATAGCATGTTTGTTATTGTTGCTCTGGGTATTGCCTACAGGGGACACTTAGATGTATCTGCATGGATTTGGGACTAAAAGTGTTGTTGCTTATTTTATGACTTTAATGTGTTGTTAGACACCCAGAGATGCTGTGGGAGATGAGGGGGAGGAATCATACAAAAAGGAAAGGAAAGGAAGGGCCTCTTTATTGCAGACACAATTGAAATACACACATTTGTCTTTTGCTATTTGCTTGAACCAAAGCTATTATCTATCTATTTCTTAGAAATGTGAGAGTATTCAGACAAATATCTAGTATATGTGTGAGAAGATGGTGACTCACAGCTTTGGATTTGTTTTACCCTGTCCAGCTGAACAAACAACTATACAGATTTCTGCTCCAGCATTTAAATCATATTGCTTCCCCACTCCTGAATTGATGATCCGGTAGGAGACTGCTATTGCTGAGATGTTTGTATAAAACAGGAGTCTTTGTGCATTTGTGTGTCTGTGGGTAACAACCTTATCTGAGCTCAAGAAAAGGAGTAATTGGGTAAGACAGTTTAAAAACCATTGCTTTTAGACTTTAGTTGACTCGATGGTTCTTGCTAACTTGGACGTCAGTCAGAATGAAGCTGCTTTACCAGCTTCATTCCTGGCACCTTCTCTTTCTCTGCTTCCTCCTTTTCCTCCCCTTCTGATCTGGAGGTGCCAAGAGTGCTTCTCCCTTTCTTTCCTTTAATAGGGTCCAATTGCAGGATGTTCTCTGCCCCCTTCCCCCCCCCTTTTTTTTTCACTGTTTGGACGTGCAGAAATCTCCACCCTTTCAATTCTCTTTATCTTTTTTTCCCCCAAAATGAAACAGAGAGGAATTTTAGTTTCTTCTCTTCATTTATCAGGAACTTCTGCCATTCTGGATCTCTCACTTCTACCTTTAGTTAGGAAATTTGTCTCGAATGAAGTTTCTCTGCCCTTGTTCTCTTCAAACAAATGTCCCTTCCTCTCAGAATGTGAATTCCTGGCAGGAACTGAACATTGATTGATCAGTTTGTAGATGATCTCAAAGGAGATGTAGCCTGTGCAATTGTTTGCCAAGAATAAAGACTGTCTGAATAGCTCTTCTAATGAAGCCACTATTCCTACATGACCCTCCTCTACCGATAATCTAAAATGCATTCTAACTCAGATTCTTCCATCCCCACTTCAGATGGGGGATAATGGTGCACAATTGTGCTTTCCAAGATCAAAAGAGGAACATAGAAAACGATTTTTAAAAGACAGCTGGAAACTGCGGATCCATAGGCCAGAGGGATGATTTGTACAATTACGAGAATTGTCCCATGCTCTTGAAATCTCTATCTCCCTAGATAGAAATGCATAAGGGAGTAATCTGATATACAACATTATATATGATATGATATACAACATTAAATGGGAGTCCTTCCCAAGATGAAGTTCAATGGAATCCTTATAGTAGGAGGCCATGGTGTTGATATAAAGGCAAACCTAAGCAGAAATTAGGCCACTGGAACAGCAGAGGGTCTGTAGGTATTTGGAAGCAGAGATGTGTGATAGTAAATTATATCCTGAGACAAAGGCACCTGAGTGGAAGCATGACCTGAGTTAATATAAATAAACCAAGTCATAGCTAAAAAATAAAAAATCAGGCCAGTTCTCATGGTAATGTCACCGTTCCAACTAACCAACTCCAAGCCAATTAACTCCAAGACATACAGTTCCTCAAAGTTCCATTTTATTAGAGTTGTCATAATGGCACATCTGGGAAAACCCAAATCTGAGAGTTCTGGGTTTTCTCTTCCCAAAAGAAATTCAAAGATCCATCCCCTGCACTCACAGGTCCATCACATGGTCCAATCAAAACATTGTCCCAACTGGAGACATACCTCCAGATGCTCCTCTCCAGGTGCAGGGTAATATGTCCTTGACTTTCTGACAAAGAACGTTGTTGAGTCTAATCTACCTCTCTGTGAAAAGCCCCCTCCCAAATTCCCAGGCACTAAAAATGTGGAAGCCTTGAAGCTTCCAAGTAAGATATGGCTTCCAAGGCTGACAGATGAGAATTTACATAGCAACAAAGGGTACTTGTTTGCTTGCTTGCTTATTATATAACCAACTTCTTAACCATCCATCTCTTTCATAGAGGAGCTCTGGGTGGTATACAGTTTAATCAGTATAATAAAGCATTAGAAACCAAATAATTTAAGGTTTTGGCTCCAAAATGGCATTGTTCCATCTGATGTTTTCTATCTTTTAAGAATCTTCTTTCCAGGCAGTGGTGTCTTGCTTTTTTTTTTTTTGCCAGATCTTACAAGGTGCAGCCACTTTCTCTCTTCTGCGTTTTGAATTCTTTGATGATCAGATGAATCTTCTTGTTGCCCTTTCCAGGCAGAAGTCCTTTCTGGAGATAAAAGTTTGTTAAGAACTGTATAAATTAGGTTCTTAGAGCACAGGTGCACAAGAAGCAATAAGAACTGTTTTGTGCTAAAGGAACAACATGAAGCAGAGAAAGCAAAAGAAAACTAGTAGTATTCTTATTAAGAGAACACTGTAAACCAGCTGAAGATTTACAAGATAATGAGCAAACTTTGGAGTTTGAAAACCAAGTGAGTGTATTTGTATGTGTGTGTGGAGAGAAAGAAAGGAGAGAGAGAGAGGGAGGAGAGAGAGAGCAGGGGGAGAGACGGGGAGAGGGAGGGAGGGCGAGAGAGAGAGAGAGAGAGCACAAACTACATCAACAGGAGTTAACATGTCTGTGAGAATAATCTCCAGATGATACCATTGTTCATTTTTCCTGTTTCTGGAAACATGACATATACTATGGTGGGCTACAATTTGCTTCCAAGTCTAATTAAAGGTGGTGCCTGGGGCCAGGTCATTTGAAGGACCGTTTTTTCCAGTCATATTTACTTGGCCCACCAGTCATATCTCCTCGTCAGGGAATGTTATGGTCCCCTCTTAAGGAAATCTAGTGAGACCAAGAAGAAGAATCTTGTCCATGGTGGTTCCCTTCCTGTTATGACATCATCCCTGCAGAAATAAGATTGACCCCAACTTTGACACTCTTTTGAAAGGACCTGAAATTCTGAGAACAGTTTTGGGGACACAGAGTGATATGAAGCCCATCAAATGGCTGGCCTGATTGTTGTTGCCAAGGTGGAGGCAGGGGTGGGACTCTACTGGTTCGGACCAGTTCGGGTAAACCGGTAGTTCCTGTGATCATTTGGCCCTGCCCACCTGCTTCTTCCCTATGCTTTATATCCTTGTTGTTGAGCATAGCTGATTCGTGCGGCAGAGCGGTTTGCCGTGCATCAGCTGTTTTACTCACCGGAGCTGCAGCATTTTTATAGCTAAAAATGGCATTTCCCAAATGCTGTGCATGCGTGCAAAGCACACGCTCACCGAACTGGTTGTTACACTGGTTGAATCGTACCACTGGGTGGAGATTTATTGGCTTCTGTATGGAGGTTTTATTTTTGTAAGCTGCAGGGAGTTATTGTAAATAAGTTGGGCAGCCTTATAAATTTTCTCATAAATAAACCAATACCCATGTCGGAAACATGTAGCACTTCTCTTCTGATTTCCAAAGGAACTGCCCATAACACCTTGAAAATTTGTGGCTTAGAGCAGTGGTCCCCAACCTTTTTTGTACCAGGGACCAGTTTCATGCAGAAACACTTTTTCAAGGACCGGCAAAATCAATTCTTCCCCAATAGTAAAAGGCTTCTTTACTATTTCTTTACTAAAAACATATGTTTGTATATATTTTAATCATGATTATTGATTCTTTGCGGTCTGGTACAAAATGATCCACGAACCAGTATTGGTCCGGGGCCCGGTGGTTGGGGACCCCTGGCTTAGAGGATGGTTTGGTTCTGTTGTTATCACATCCTCAAATTTGTTTAATAGGCTGAGCATAATTGATGGCTTTGCTCTGTATCACCCTGCAATCCATTTGATTGAATGTTCGTTCCTCTGTCCAGGTGGCAGTGGCCAGGTGAATTCTCCTTTCCTTTATTGGTGCAATAGTTGCTGATTTATTTACCTGCATCAGCCTGATTTGGGGAAGATATGATCTCACCAGTAAACAAGGAAGCAGAGGACAAAAATTGGGGGAAGCCCTTTTAGATTCTTTTCTTCTCTAATATTTCTATTCAGCACTTCCAAGGTTAACACAAACAACAAAGGTGACAGTGGGCACCCTTGTCTTGTTCTTTTTCTTATATCAATAGAGCCCGTCAAATCTCCCTCTATCATTACCTTTGCCATTTGCTTATGATATATAGCTTGGATAAATTTTTTACCAAAACCCATCTGTTTCAGCTGTAATAACATAAATCACCAATTCACATTATCAAATGCCTTCTGTGCAACTAAAAATATCAAAGCCATTTGTTTTTCAGGATGAGCCTCATAGTATTCCAAAGTGTCCAAAATTACTCTCATATTGTCTTTAATTTGTCTCTTTGGCAGAAATCCATTTTGGATTAGTTATTTACTAGCAGTCTTTCTTCCAGTATTGAAGCAAAAATTTTATCATATGTCTATGGAGATTCTCAGTCATCCAGATCATGGTTGTCCCAAAGGTGCTTTTTCAAGAGGCAAATGGACTTCCTTGTTTTTCTTTTGTTTTCTTTTGTTTTCTTTTCTTTTCTTTTTTTCTTTTCTTTGAAGAAGTTTTGCTTCCCATTCAAAAAGCTTCTTTAGCTCTGACTGGATGGCGGAGAATGGAAACATGGTATACCATGGTGGAATGGAATTATTATTATTATTGTTGTTGTTATTATTATTATTATATTATATTATGTATTATTATAATTACTTATTATTTAATAATAGATAAACAATTTAATTTTCTATCAGGAATTGTCACTTGTCTAATTGCCTCTGCTTTTTCCTCTTCTTCTCCCTCCCAGCTTTGACTGAAGGTTATGATGGCCCCCTGCATGAAAGTCGACATGGCAGTTTGGTGCAGATCCGGAGGCGGAAGGCATCTGGGGATCTTTACTGGGCATATTCAGGTGAGTTGGGCTGGACCAGAAAAGTATGGAGGTGAAAAGAACCAGGAGAGCTTTGCAGGTAGCTCATTAACTGTGAAATATTTGCTTGATGAAGAAAAACACTTGCCATCTTGTGGGTCAATGTTGCTATTAGTTAGTGCGAAACATTATCTTAGGCAGCTGGTTTTGAATATCTGAAAGGTCAGTCAGTGATTATCTTCATCTATTATTATTGTTGTTGTTTTTGCATTGGCACTGTTTGGGAAACAAAGACTTGTGAGATTTTTGGTCTCAGGCACAAACACAACTTGGTTAGCCTTAGATACCATGGACTTTGACTGGGGGAATATGCACACAGATAATATTTGATTATCTGGGGTACAGTGGCAAGACTTTATTTATTTATTTATTTATCTATCTATTTATTTATTTATTTATTTATTTATTTTTATTTTATTTGTTTGTCAAACATGGACAAGATAACAAGGATAGGTATGAACATAAACATGAACAAAGGAAGTAAATACAGATAAATGGGGACAGTAAGACAGGGATGGTAGGCATGCTGGTGTGCTTATGCACGCCCCCTTTAAGGACCTCTTAAAAATGGGGTGACGTCCATGGTAGACAGTTTGAGGTTAAAGCTGCGTGGGTTTGAGTCTATAACAACAGAGTCAGGTAAAGCATTCCAGGCATTGACCGCTCTGTTGCTAAAGTCATATTTTCTGCAGTCGAGTTAGAAGCAGTTTACCTTGAGTTTGTATTGATTGTTTGCCTGTGTATTATTGTGGTTGAAGCTGAAGAAGTCATTGACAGGCAAGATGTTATAGCAGACAATTTTGTGAACTATGTTGAGATCGGACTGCAAGCGGCACAGTTCCAGATTGTCCAGGAAAGATGATGGACGCAATTGCATGGTCAAAGTTTTCTTCCCTTCATTATATGTGGTGCATATGCAGCACACGTATGAAGGGAGCAGAGCTTCAATCTTGCAATTGCAGCCACCATCTCTGGATGCCGGTACCCAAGCAACAAAATGTCCTGGACTGTGTAGTTTTCCTATTGATTTGGTGGCTGCCTTTTCTGGGACCACAGAGAAGAGTGACACTTGCCTTGGAATTTGAACAAATGAAATTCAGCTGCCTAGAAAATTGTATTTCAATAGTATTGCTGAAAGTCTTACCGGGAACGGTTCATTTTTGGTATTACTTCTCAGGTTATTTTCCTACTTCTGCTGATTTATATAATAGTTTAAAAATGTGAGCAAAGTATTTTGACATTTGCCGTTCATTTTTTTTTGTCAGCGTGGTATATCTTGACTGTGCTTTTGAAAGTCCTTGCCCTTTACTCTCCATGGTTTATACTTAAGACAATTATACTCTGTGAAAAGAGAATATTCTTTGTCTCTAATGGATTTCAAGTTCAGAGTGCCTTAGCCTGAGCTTTATTATCAGCCAGTCTCTTTTTTCCCCATCATGCTTATTATATTGCTGTCATTCTTATCCCTAACTATGGCCCTTTCAGGCCATTATCCTTATGATGGGCTTGTGGTTGTGATTATTTGTAATGAAAAACAGACTGAACAATTTAGAAACAAATGAATGAAACCAAAAGGCCTTTGCTTCCATTTTTTTAGTCCCATATAACTTCTCTATTCTTTATCCTTCCAGATTCCAGGCATTAAATGTATTATTATGTATTTTGTTTTGGTACTGCCAGAAACTATATTGGGAATAAATTTCTAGTCTCACTCCTCCAGATCATAGTTGTTTCCAAAGTGCTCTATTTTTTTTTAAAGGCAATTGGACTGTTTTTTGAGAAAGTAGAAGATGTCTCACTTCTGATCTAAGAAACTGATCAGTACAAGGTGCTCACCACAAATTAACAAGCTGAGCTCTGTGATCTTAATTAGTTGACTAGAACCCTCCTGCCATGGAGACTGACCAGACCTTAAACAGTTTCATACTGAAGGCTTTTATAGTTATAAATACCACATTATTCCAAAAATGAATTTTTTAATTATCATTTGTTAGTCATTGTAGAAACATAGATAACTGATGGCAGAAATGGTCTCATGGTCCATCAAGTTTATTCTTTGAATTTATTTGCTTTTTTTTGTTTTTTTTTATTTCTTCACTTGTTATTTTTAATTATCATTTTTATATTCTATGAATTTGTTTAAGTTTAATTTTTGTCAGATGACAGACATACGTTAATTCCAAGCAAGTTTAAACTTGTTTATTGTACTGTTATTTGAGGTAGTTGCTGAACAAGCGCCACCTATTCACCAGGAGTAGAATTGCAGTCAAAGCATCTTGGCCTTTCACTTTAGGGACGAGATCATTAAAAGCGTTCCACCTTTTCAATGGGCTAATTTTGGAAGCTTCCTAAATTCATTCATAATAACTTTCCAATAAATCCAGAAAGGAAAGAGTAGTTCTCAGGTTTAGTTTATTGCTTTGGATGTAAGGAACACTGTTATGAATTTACTGAGGAATCTTTGATGTTGATGTGCTAAGGAAGGAAGGGAGATACACACACATTTGTGCCCATCTTATTAACCGGAAAAAGATTACATCTGAACTGAGTGGGTGCACAATTAAGCAGAAACTGTACATCTTTTATTCATTTGTGAGACTGTTGTTGTATACTTGGCAAATCTGAATCTTTGTCCTTAATAAATCAATAAGGTACATTTGTCATCTCGTGATGACTTTTAAAAAAAAAAATTCATTCCACCTTCAATAAGAAAAATGGATTACTAGGACAGTATTTTATATTCTCATCTCTCTTGAAAATAAAATAGGTCTTTGCTAATTATAGTTTGTTTCATCTCATATTAACCTGCTTTAAAATTATATCTGACTTTTGATCTATACCAGCCTTAAATGTAGCATAAAATCGATCACCCTATAAGCAATCAACTACCTGAGACATTTCAAAATAAAAGATTTCAGCCATCTTAAAAAAGAAGTTATTGGGTATTCCAAAAAGCTTTGCAGTAGTATGGTTTTGCTTCACCAAAATATCTTGCACTTGGTTTCCATCAATCAAATTCTGTATCCACTTGTTATTCCTCTTATAATGTGTTCATATGAAAAATGCCTCTGCAAGAGCTTTGACTTCAGCACTTTAAAAATTAATGCAAGTATGTACAATTGAGCATGGAAACAAATTGCTAACTAATGTAAGTTGATTCAGGACTGATGTTGCTTTATTCCTACAAGCATTCTGGCAGGGAGTTTCTAATTGCCAGTGGTGACAGTTGTACAGAGAATTCTCATTTAACGACTTCCTCATACACTAGCCCTTCACAGATACCATAGTGATGGAAAAATAATTTTGCAGCCAATCCTTGCATTTATGATCTTCCCAGGTCTATGAAGCAAAGGAAAGTTGAGCTATGTTTTAAGCACCAAGCAGTCACTTCGCTTTACAGCCAAATTGTCAGTGTCAATTGTGTGGTTATTAAATAAGAACTACCTGTATGGATGTTCTCTAAGGTATTTCTAAAAATGTTCTAAAGAATTCTTTGTGTGGATAGTTCAAAACTGGAAGGTTCCAGTACTGAACCTTAATCTTCTCTACCCAGATGTTCACATATTGATTGCCGCTCATTTCATCCATATTAATTTGTATGTTATTTTATTCAACAGGACAATGTTAAGCAGGAAAAAGGTATTAAATTCTACATATTTTCAAACACAGGCAAGCATTCAAATGTTAGTGCAGGTGTAAGCTTGTAGGAGACTCCCGTTTTGTTGCGGAATTAAGTTAGATCAGGGGTGTCAAAGTAACAGCCCACGGACTGGATGTCTCATGTGCAGGCCACGCCCATCCCAGCTCCGCTAATGGGAAAAACATCACAAAACATCACATGATGGCAATGTGATGTGGCAAGTTTGACACCCGTGAGTTAGATGCATACTTATATGAACAGAGAGACAATGCAAGAGCAGACTTTTGGATGATGGCAGGTTAGAAATAAGTCCAGAGGGAAGAGATAAGTTTTAGAAAGTAAGTTGAAAAATAGTTGTCCTAAAAACTTCTGACCTTAGCCATATCTTCCCCGGGATGTAGTCTGGTGCAGATAATCTATGAACATATGAGAGCTCATGGAACAAAATGGCTCCCTATTGTTTGTGTGAGATCAGTTTATGACAGATTTTCTAAAAGGCATGCAGAAACAAGTCTAATATCTCTGGGATCTCTAGCAACCTTGGCTAATGTCAAGAAATGTAAGCAGCATCAGATACATCTGATTAACCCTGGTGGATCATCAGAAAATGCCAGGAGGGTAGGCTAGAGTGGAAAAGTGAGGGAAAAAAATATCCCGATGGAAGACATGGACAAGCCACTTTTATTTAATTGCTAAGAAAACAACTTGGATGTGAAATTGGTTTGGCTTGAGGGAATCTTCTCTTTTCTTTAGAAATAAGAAATCACAATATATCCATAAGGTTTGGAAAGAGAGAGTAGAGAGAAAGAAAATACTGTCCTTCTATTAAATTCTAATTAAGAAATATCCATTATGTAAAACATTATCTCAAGAAGGTTACAGAACATTTCTACTGTAAAGACAAGACAGAAAATTCTCTGCTTTTATTCCCCTTAAACAATGCTATTTTGGAATATCATTTTGATTTTATGCTTTTCTTTACCTGAAGCTATAATTTTAGTTGCCATTTTAATGCTGTGTCTTCTAAGAACAGCGTTTTTTAAAAAAATCATCAAAAAAGCACAACAAAGAATATTCTTTCTGTACCAACTCAGAAAGCTCAAACTGCCCAGGGAGCTGCTGATCCAGTTCGACAGAGGAATTATTGAGTCCGTCATCTGCACCTCAATAACTGTCTGGTTTGGTTCTGCAACCCAACAGAACAGACACAGACTTCAGAGCATAATTAGGACTGCAGAAAAAAACAATTACTACCCACCTGCCTTCAATCGAGGACCTGTATACTGCAGGAGTCAAAAAGAGGGCTGTGAAAATATTTACAGACCCCTCACATCCCGGACATAATCTGTTTCAACTCCTTCCCTCAAAACGACGCTATAGAGCACTACACACCAAAACAACTAGACACAAGAACAGTTTTTCCCTGAAAACCATCACTCTGCTAAACAAATAATTCCCTTAACACTGTTCAACTATTTACAAAGCGTACACTACTATTACTGTTAATCTTCTCATCACTCCTTATCACCCATCCCTTCTCACTTGTGATTGTAGGACTGTAACTTTGTTGCTTGTATCCTTACGATTTATATTGACTGTTTCCTGGTACAATTTGATTGTTAATTGTACCCTATGACTATTGTTAAGTGTTGTACATTATGATTCTTGATTCTTAACAAATGTACCTTTTTTTTATGTATACTGAGAGGATTTACACCAAGACATATTCCTTGTGTGTCCAGTCACACTTGGCCAATAAAGTATTCTGTTCTGTTCTATTCTATTCTATTCTATCCTAAAAGAGAAAATCATAGTTTAAGGTCCATTGACACTGTTGCTGTATGGGAGTTAAGACAACTTCTCATTGTCTAAGCAATATATAAACCTTTAGTTCCATTCCACTCATTTCTTAATACCTGCATATCAGCTGATTTATTCATAATATCTGTAGAAACAAAAGTAGATATTTTTTTAGATTTAAAGGATTTAACAAGTACAGGTAGTCCTCAACTTATAACAGTTTGTTTAGTAGCCATTACAACGACACTGAAAAAAGTGACTCATGATGGTTTTTCAGTTACGACCTTTCCAGCATTCCCATGATCATGTGATCAAAATTCAGGTGGTTGGCAACTAATTCATATGACCATCGCTGTATCCCAAGATCATATGATCACCTTTTGCAAATTTCTGACAAGCAAAGTCATTGGGGAAGCCAGATTCACTTAACAGCCAGGTTACTAACTTATCAACTGCAGTGATTCACTTAATAACTGAGGCAAGAAAGGTTGTAAAATGGGGCAATATTTACTTAACAAATGTCTCACTTAACAACATAAATTTGGGGAATCAATTGTGATTGTAAGTTGAGGACTACCTGTATTTCTGGTGTCTCAGAAACTGAAAATGCTGCTGGCCTATCTTGTACAATATATACCACGCTTCAGCATTAGCCATTTATTGAAAACAAGCTGAGATCATTATGACCATTGTTTAACTGTGATAACCAAATGCTTGGGGATCAAACGGCAAGTGAGTTCAAGGGGTAATGAATCAATTTTACATTCTGTGTTTTCAATTATATCTGTGTGATGTAGAACAAAATGAAGTGCAGTATTGGCAGTTGCTGGATTTTTTGCTTCAGGAACCAAAATGTCTTCAGCGAACTATTCAAGCAAGAAAGCAAAAATCAAAATAGAATAAACGTGACTCCATTGGGGATGGGTGCGGAGAAATAATGATAGTCCTTGAGTTATGGCTGTAATTGAGCCTGCCCATCTTGGTAGTCATAGACAGTCATAAAGTTGCGACTGATCCAATTTTAGGACCTTTTTTGCAGCAGCCATTAAGTGAGTGCCATGGTTGTTAAATGAACCAATGTTTTGCTATGGGTCCGTTCAGCTTAAAACCAGAAGTAAATGTCACTGCAAACGGGTGTAAATTTGGTCCAGTTGCCGAATGCCATCACATAACCATAGAGAGGAGTGACTCAGAAATTCAAACATGGGTTATGTGTAAATCTGTTGTAACTTTGACCAGTTGCTAAAGCCCCTGTCACACTGCAGCAACGGATGGAAAGAGGATGTAAAACGGACAAAAACACTTACCATCCGTTGGTTAACGCGATGCTTCCGTTCTGTACTCACTGCCTCCGTTTTGCTTCCTCTCTATCCGTCCAGCATCCATCTATTGACATTTCATCCGCTCAAAAGGTTTTGAACTGCTCAAAACTTTTGAGCGGAAAATGTATCAAACGCGTCCGTTCTGCATCCGCTACGCATATGGGGAACATCCGTTCTGCATCAGTTGTCATCCATTACGCATCTGCTATATCCGCTAGGCATCCGCTGCGCATCCACGCAACTCAAATCCGCTCCAGTGGAAAGCGGACACAGGGAGGAAGCGGAACGGATGCGGAATGGATGCGCAGCGTTAGTAGCACGGACGGAGAAAGAATGAAAGCGGATGCAGCACGCAAAGAAAGCATTTAAAACGGAAAAAACGTTAGCAGAGGGGACCTATCTCGGATATTAAGGATGTCTAGAGGATGCCTAGAGGATGCAAAAGGATGCTTCCGTTCCACATCCGCTTTCCATCCGCTCTGCGTCCTCCCCCTGTCCGTTCCTTTCCATGTTATCCGCTCTGTTTATGCAAATTTTTGCCCCTTTTGAGAGCGGATAACAACGGATGGAACATTTTTCTCGTCCGCTGTGTCCTTTTTACAAACGTTTTGCATCCGTTGGGCAGTGTGACAGGGCCTTAAGCAACTGGTTGTAAGTCAAGGACTATCTGTACAAACTCAGTTCTTTTTTTCACATGCTACACTGTTTCATCTCATCTTCATTTTACTTTCAGTTTAGGTGTGCCATACCTCAGCTTTGTCCAGTATTGAGAAAAATATTCTTATAATTTTGATTGTTGTCTTTTAATTCTAAATAAACCTTAAGAAATGCAGTCAGGATCTCCCCTACCTTTCAACCTTATGGGTTTGTCTCACCAGCCATCCTGCATGTCCTGCCACTATCCTGCTCATTTTATCTTTTTTTATTTATTCATGCTAACTGAATTCATATCTCAAGCAATTTATGTCTGTGTTGTGAATCTGATTGTCTAAACAAATCTTGCTTTCATATTGTATATTAAGTAACATATGGCAATTGAGAGTGAAACAAATTAAGAAAAATCTAGACTACAGGTGCTTAAATTCTGCAGAAACAAATAAGATGTTAAATATACTCCACTCTTGGAACTGTGCCCATTGTCAACATAAATCTATATTACTCCTTAAATATATTTTGCTTTTCAAAAATTATACACTGAAGCAAAAGCCACAATTTAAGTAAATAAACAGTTGATTCATTATCAGAATGAACATGGAATCTTAAATAATGAATGTCATATTTATTCAGCTTTTATTACTGAAAAAGTGTCTGGAAGATTCATGTCAGCTTTTCTAAAGGAAAAATAGCTATACAAAAGATTTAATCATTCATTTCAAAATTGTTTTAAATGATTTGCAATCCTGGATGTTTTATTGCTGTTTGGCGCTGTATATTATTAACTCTGTATTTGGGTAGGATTCTTCTGTTTCAGCATTTAAACTGTTTTAAATTTTACTTCATAACTGATTCCTCCTCCTATTTCAAACAAAAATATTATCTGCTACTTTTTTAGAAATCTGCAATCGAGCTGAATAGTTTTTCGTAGCTATGCTATTCTTTTGTCTGTTGACTAGTCCAGATTATGTAGGGCCTGGGGGAAAAACTGTTTTCTTTGTTTCACAAAGCATTGATAGCAAACTGTTTTTTTTTTTAACAAATATGCCTCCACTTGCTTATTGTTGTTTAATTGGAACCCTATTCATTATTTACTATTTTTTGATGCTTTAAAAACAGCAATAATATTCGAAACATGAGAGATGTTTATCAATTCTTGCAAAGGAAACAAGACACAATTTATTTTATTTTGGTGTTGGGAAAGAGCAGCAGTTTGAAATGGCCTTTATAAAAATGATGATGTTCATTTTGTAAT
Source organism: Laticauda colubrina (assembly GCA_015471245.1). NCBI lineage: Eukaryota > Metazoa > Chordata > Lepidosauria > Squamata > Elapidae > Laticauda > Laticauda colubrina. The sequence goes on from BLBF01000003.1 coordinate 7,620,868, forward strand.
AATGATAGCATTCAGATAGCATAATGATCATTCTAATGGAAACATTTCAACAGTTGTCACTATAGTTGCATATAGTTCATATGTCACTCTACAGAACTGTCTTTTCCCATGGGTAATGTGAATTAGGTAAATAAATCACAAGCAATGTTTTAGTTCAAACATTGGGTATCCATTGGCCATTCTTAGAAAACATGTTTACAATTAAATTAAGCAGATACTTTTAAAAGGATGATATAAATAATAATTTCTATGTTGAACAGAAAGTCCCTTATTCTAGCAGTGCTGGTATCATATTCTCAACATTTCAACATAATCTGACATTGGTTTTTTTTTTTCTTGTCTATGGCTTTTAAATATATTTATAATAATATAAATATTATTATATTAAAAAGAGAAGGCTGAGGATTCTATCAAGCCAAGACTGACTCCTCATGATTTCACGAATATTACAGTGACTGAAGATTTTCTCAGCATAAAAGAGATATGCTTGTCTGGAATGCCTTTTCATTTTGTGATCTAGCTTGCACCTTCCTGTCAAACTATTTACTGATCTCAATAGATATGGAACAGATCATGTCAACCTGATAGTGCTAGCTTCTATGATCTCAAAAAAGGTTGTGAAGAGTATGGTTGGAGGAAGCGATTTCCTTTCATTAGAGATGTGATGGGTACAGTGTTAAACTGGACAAACTAAAGGTGGGGAAGCTGAAAGGATGAAAGAATTTTCCGGTTATCATTATATATACTGGTAACCAAGAAAGGAAATATTAACCCAATCAATGGTTTTTATTTGATATATCTTTCAAAAAAAAACAAAAACCCAACAACATGTGGAATAAACTTCAGAATGGAATATTCTCTGGAAGGTTGCATTTAGAGTTCAAAAGCCCTCTTTGGGATGAGTTATGTCTGATTTTATTCACTAATCCAGGAACCAAAGAGATAACTCAAAAAAGATGAGTGAAAACACAGTATGTGTAGGAGAAAAAGAGGCTGAGTGGAAAGTGGGGTTAAATGTGTCATTGTTTTAGAATCAATGCGAAAGAACTCAGTTACCCATGGAATTCCTTTGACCCTTACCTAACACCAGTTTAGTGTTAGTTGACCTTTCATTGTTAGTTGACTAGATTATTGTATTAGAGGTAGCAATAATAAATTCTTTTGTGCTTTGAAGTCAGCAAATGCTCCTGGTTATTTGCACTTGAAGCTATAGCATTTTGTGTTTGGACAAAACTGGATGAAATAATACTATCTGATTGATAGTGGCTTAGAATACTGTTAAAAATCACTCTGTAATAAATTTGATACCAATTTGCATGTACTTGTACGTATGAAGAAGTTATAAGGGCAACAAAACTGATAAAATTGCAGTTAAATTATTGTTAGAATTAATATCTGTAATGGAATGCCTGGGTGAAGTTGAGGAAAGGGTAAAAAGATATTGCTTGGGAAACAAGCAGATAAGAGGTGCAGGAGCCCTCAGTTGCTTAATGACAGAAAGAAACGAAGGAAGGACCAGCTCTAATGAATCAAGCAGTTAAAAGTGGAGGGAAGGAAGTTTGTACTTTTAGGCTTAGAAGATTCTGTTAATGTAGCTTTCCAATAAAGTTGGAAACTTTATATTTCCTATCTGGTTTACCTTAGAAGGCTGATATTAGTCTTGCGGGTACTTTCTTACCATTATGTGACTGTGGGCTCCTTCTTTTCTTCTTTGATTATTTCCTTTGCAGCATCTCTTCTTTCCTTTCCTCAAGGTCGCCCTTGCATTCTATTACAAAATCTGAATGTTTTATGAAACGATCTAGGATTCCGCCCACTCCCAATGAAAAAGTTCCTTTGTAAAAGTCCAACCAACAAGCACCTTTTTGATGTCTTATCCTAGGACTCCATATATTGATTGATAGATTGATTATATCAGGGCTGTCAAACTCAAGGCCCCTGGGCCAGATTTGGCCTGTGGAGTGTTTAGACCTGACCTGTGGGGCTGCTCTGGAAACAGTGAAGGACCGGCCCACAATGCCTTTTCCAGTGAAAACACAGCTTTTAGGAAGCCGTTGCAGCCAAAAACAGAGTTTAGGAACCAGTTTTTGCTGACAGAGCACTCAGACCACCTCGGGCTTCCCTGACATGAGTGGTGGCGAGCTAGCCATGCCCCATCGGCCAGGTTGCCACCCCCCCCCCCCGAGGTCAAATAACCCTGATGCAGCCCTCAAAGAAATTGAGTTTGACACCCCTGGATTAGATGCTTAATTGGTTGAATGATGTTAAGTTTGGCTTGACTTTTGGTTGCTATGAACAAATGCTAACCATCTTTATCCAACCCTGAGTGTAATCTGTAGATCTTCCAAGGACATTCCAGTCATCTCCTTGATTCTCTCCATCCATCCACCTTATCCAATGTTTTACCTTTCTACTTCCCTCAACCCTTGCCAAGAATAGTTGCAACTTTTGTAGTCTGTCTTTCAGTCCTGTCACAATCCTGAAATATGTGAGTTTCTGTCTCTTGGTTATCACTTCAAGGAAGCCCGTTAGTCAGTATTTGGACCAGGGTCAATTATTCCCTTCCTCTTGGAGGGCATGAATTATTCGTAACCCTTCCCAAGCCATTCATTCTCAGTGTTTATCTCCATCTTATCCCACTATGATTATACTTTAATCCTATTTAGTGAAATTGCAGAGATAACTGGTCTTTTGTCGGCAATGCTTTTCAAACTTGCTCTCCCCAAAGGTTAAGTTGTTCAAATTCAGATACCAATTGTAATCATACATATTAGGTGACAGTGTAACCTGGAATTGGAGTATTATCTATATTTGCATTAATCTTCCCCCTTTTACAACTTCAATTGCAGGGCAAATAACAAGTGAGCGAGGCTTTAGTTTCAGTTGTAAATGTCACGTTCCTTCCTATCTTGAAGATTTGTTCTTGGCAAAGCATTACAAATGGATAAAATCCTCAGTCTTCAGGGTCAGTTACTTAGTGTGAAAATATATAGGTGGTATTCAGTGATGAATACCACCACCTACAACAAAAGCAATTGCATAACATTTACACAGAGATAAGCAGAAATTAGCAGAAATCTATTTAGGGTTGGGATGGAGAGACATTTTTTTTACAGGGCAGAAAACTACAGAGAAACGCAACCAGGTTTCCAGCACAGATAATTTTTTCCCCATAAAACTAAATCCTTTTTATTATTATTAATGTACTAATGTACTCTCTGATAATAATTTCATTTTTTTCCTTTGAGAATATTGCACTGCAAAATGAATGGCATTTAGAAGAATATTCTTGATTCTTGCCTTCAAATATCCTTGCAGAAACTAATGAAATACTCTTGTGCCTCAATGGTGGACATGCAAAGCTGAAGAGCTCAAAGAGAATGTGAATTAGATTAATGCCCATTTTAATAGGGAATTGAACATATTGTCTTGTCTGGTATTCATCTGCATTAAAAAGCTGGTCATAGTATCTTTTCCCACCAGCATTTTCATATTAAATGTCTCCTAGAAAGACATTGAATAAATGTTGATGTTGAGAATTTTAATGTTATAAGCTACCTTGGGTACGTGTGTGCGAGCTGGCAAATTGGTTTAATAAATAAAATAAGTAAAATTGACTCTAGTCTCCTTCTTCATAACATGGAACAACATGGGGTGGATTTTTCATTACCAGATGAATTCTCAGTTGACTGAAAAATGGTACCTGATCTGTAGTCCTTAATGAATCTATGTCTAGATTAGGGGACCCCAAAGTTGGCAGCAATAAGACTTATTGACTTCCACACCCAGAATTCCTCAGCCAACAGGCCTGGCTGAGGAATTCTGGGAGTTGAAGTCCACAAGTCTTAAAGTTGGAAAGCCCTGGTCTAGATGGAGAGAAGTATGCGGTGAGGTACCTCAGAGTTCTGCTCTGGCCCCAATCCTCCTCAACATTTTGGAAATCCCTTAGGGGACAGAAGCTTAGCAAATTTGTAGATGGTACAAAGTATGTGTGTGTGAGAGATATAGAATAGGATAGAATAAAATAGAATAGAACAGAACAGAACAGAACAGAACAGAACAGAACAGAACAGAACAGAATAGAATAGAATAGAACAGAACAGAACAGAATAGAATACTTTATTGGCCAAGTGTATTGGACACACAAGGAATTTGTCTTGGTGTAAATACTCTCAGTATATATAAAGAAAAGGTACATTCATTAAGAATCAAGAATCATAACGTACAACACTTAATGATAGTCATAGGGTACAATCTACAATCAAATCAAACTAGGAAACAGTCAAGTGGGAGAGGATGGGTGATAAGGAGTGGTGAGAAGATTAACAGTAATAGTAGTGTACGCTTTGTAAATAGTTGAACAGTGTTTTGTTCGGAAAACACACGAGGTAGACCGGGTTCCAACAAC
>BLBF01000003.1:7648880-7661789 GCA_015471245.1 Laticauda colubrina
GAGTTTTTTCCCATGTCAGATTAAGAGTATCTTGGCGATGTTTCAGCGAGGTCCCACTTGCCATCCTCAGGCTGGTGCTTCGAAGCTGAAAGCACCAGCCTGAGGATTGCAAGTGGGACCTCACTGAAATGTCACCAAGATACTCTTGATCTTACATGAGAAAAGACCCAAACACACCTAGACCTACATACCTGTATCCGTGAAAATCTACATGTATGTGTATATATATCCTATTTCTGTGCCTGGGGGTTATAGTTGTACCTCCTTTCATTAGATCACAGTCTAAACAAGAATGGCAAGATTTTTGGGGTGACAGAGGGCAGCAAAAACTACACAACCATTTAATCCTCCCTGGACTCTTAGTAAGCTTCTTTACATTTGCTAAAAGCAACTTTAGCAAAATGCTAAGCATGTCCTTTTAGGTCATCGCCTTTGGGACTAAAACTGTGATGGTTGCATTGCCTCCAACTGAATTAATAGCAATGTGAAAATCAGTAAGTTGAGCTAACCAGAGCTGTGTTATGAAATCCGTCATGGTGTTGCTGATTTTTAGCAGACATTTAGAATTCTCTATCCAAAAGGAGAGGATTCCATTAAGAAAAACTAGCACTTTTCCCAAAAATAATAAAATAAAACAACAGTCTTGTCTGCGTTAGCGTATTCAGGCGTATTCTTTTGGGAAGAGGAAAAGATGAGCAAATAAAGCTAATTGTAATGGAGATTTGATGAATTACTCACAGATAGCTCTTATTTAATCCTATCAGTGTACACCGGAATAGAGGAAAATGCTTTACTGTTTTAATCACAAGAGGCAGTCTGAATAAGTGGCATTATTTATACTTCTCTGCCCCCCCCCCCCTTGCTGAATGGCTTTATCCAAATGAAATATTGTAGCTGGGCACGTTGCTTTCCCCATGTTGGTTACCACTTCATTGTCTGAGGTTTGCAGACTACAGATCTTGTTTGGCTCCCTTATCAGCAGCTTCAGGTGGGACAGAAACGGGATGTGGAATAAAGGACAACATTGGGCTGGATGTGTGAAAAGCTGATGAAGTGTTCTTTGGTGCTGCTTCTCCGCAGACCTCAAGCTATATTTTTAAATGGGAACATTGAGTTGAAAGATGATGTTGACCTGGACTGAAAGACTGTTCTTCCAAATTTGTCTTATGTCCTCCTTAACCCTTGTGCCCTGCATGTAGTGTAATGGAAATCCTTACTAGATAAAAACAGTGGTCTGGTGGTATTGATTTGACAAGAGGACAACAGATAACTTGATTAGCATCTGATCAATAAAGCTTGTCTGTAGTTAGGTTATCTTTTAAGTTAAAATAAGAAAGGTCATAGCACAAAAGGCCTTTTTGATGCTACATTGGATCTATTGTCTTGCAGAAGGTATATTGAGAGGGCCCATCTTTGGAAACTCAAGCAGGATGTTCTATTTCTTCCAGTCAATTCCTGTCCATTGTTTGTCTTCTGCTTCTCTTTGCTTGTGCATTTTTTCCTGCAGGAATTTCATCATGGGACTTCTGACTAGCTGTCTGCTGTCTGGAGAGTCTTGATTTACAAGCATAGCTGGGACAAGTATTTTCATTGCTAAGCTGAGCATTCATTAGCAGTAGCAACAGACTTATACACTGCTTCACAGTGTTCTGCAGCCCTCTCTAAGGAGCTTACGGAGTCAGCCTATTGCCCCCAACAGTCTGGGTCCTCATTTTACCGCCCTCAGAAGGATGGAAAGCTGAGTCAACCATGAGTCAATCAGAATCGAACTGCTGGCAACAGGCAGTCAGCAGAAATAGCCTGCAGTACTGCATTTTAACCACTGCGCCACCATGGCTCTTAAATGAGTTATGCCCAATTTTATTTGGTTTTTTTTTTTTGCCACAGTTGTTAAGCGAATCATTGAAACTGTTAAGTAAATCATGCGGCTGTTAAGTGAATCCAACTCCCCCCCCCCAATTACTTTGCTTGTAAGACGCCAGCTAGGAAGATCACAAATGGCAATCACATAACTCTGGGATGCTATATCCACCCTAAATATATATGTTGGTTGCCAAGTGCCCACATTTTGGTCACATGACTGCAGGACTACTGCAATGGTCGTAAGTATGAGGACTGGTTGTAAAGCTACTTTTTTCAGTACCATTGTAATTTTGAACGGTCACTGAATGAATGGTTTTAAAACAAGGATTACCTATATAAGCATCCGTCTGAGTTGCCATCCCACAATGCAGTAAGCCTAAGATGGTTGGTGCAGCCAGGAAGTCCCACCAAGCACCAAGTCTCCAAATGCAATATAGGTCTTCCAATTTGCAAACTGGGATGTTAGAGTTAGGGTTCTTATACCATCAAATAGCAATAGCACTTAGACTTATATCCCACTGTAGGCTTAGAGAAGGCTTTACAGCCTTCTCTAAGCGGTTTACAAAGTCAACATATTGCCCACAACAATCTGGGTCCTCATTTTACCACCTCAGAAAGATGGAAGGTTGAGTCAACCTTAAGCCTGTGAGATTTGAATTGCCAAATTGCAGGCAGCTGGCAGTCAGCAGAAGTAGCCTGCAGTACTGCACTCTAACCACTGCACCACCGTGGTTCAAGTGGTTAGTTCCTTTTGACTCAGCCAGGAGAGATTGGGGCTTTTTTTAAAGCATCATGAACAGAAGCTTCTAATGATCTGGCCAGTCTGAAAACTGCTATATGATACCTGGGATACCTGCCCCATTCTGTGCATCTATTTTTTAATGATCTCTCAGCCAGCATCAGATTTTTCTATGCGATAGAGTGGCTGAAGCCTTGCCAATGCTTGCCTTCCCAAGGTACATTCTGACACTGAATTGCCCTTCTCTCGCATATGTTCAGCTATCGACAGCTCACAACTTGCCAAGGATCTCCCAATTCAATAGCCTAAATCTTGGCAAAATGTCCTTATTTTTATTTCTTTGTTTATTTTGAATCCCTCCCCTTCTGATTAGAGCTGATTAGGGGCTTTGTGATGGCCACAAATTGCATATAACTGGGAGAGGCAACTTGTCATTGATGAACAGAATCTATGAAGAGAGGTTTTCAGGAAAAAAAAAAAAAATAAGAGAGAACTTGATTGTATACTAGGTAAAGTGACATGTTTGTAGCTGTAAATTTCAGCAGCCACAAAGAAATATGCAATGGATTGGAGGGAGAAAGAAAAGTGGGAAAGAGGTATCCAATGCAGTGCCATATCACAATGAGGCCACTTTTAATGAAATAAAACCTAGCTGTATTATTTTGTTTGCTCAGGGGAGGAAAATGGCATAATATTCCCTGCAAAACTGGTCCTCGTACCAGGGCCCAGAGACTAAATTGTGATAGAATAATAATATCCCAGGAAGAAAAAAAGAATATTTAAACTAGTTCAATTAGCTTCATATGAATCTGATAGAAGTGTGATCTTAGTGGCTTAATGGCTGTAGAGATGGTTTCTGTTCTAGCGGTTTGAGTCCTAACGCTGTGTGGCTGGGTGAATTCCCGTCATTCGCCTCAGCTCTTGTCTACCTAGAAGTTTGAAAGCATGTTCTATATGACTAGATAAATAGGTACCACTTCAGTGGGGAGGCGAGTTTGTGCTCCATGGAGGCAGTCAGATTCCTGCTAGCTCTGAATCTTTCCAGTTGCAATGCCCGTTTTGAGGAGGCTCCAATGAATGGAGCCTAGGATACTGCTGCAGAAGAAAGAGCCACTTGTCTGCCTTTCTGGTATGAAGCCAGGTTGCCCTCCTGTGGCACATCTTGGGAAACATGTGAGCGTGTCCTATCACAGAACTGGTAAATTGGCAGCCAAAGTATTCTCTACAATAGCATTGTGGTCTCCTGGCTAATGTAGAACAACACCATACACTACTAAAGTAATAATAATGAGGTTGCTGTATAGCTAATGTATAGGCCTTGTAAGCTTCATGTTAATGTTACAAGAATAAAATCATATTTTAATGTATTTATTCCACAGTATCAGTAAAAACAATTGTGCATTTGAATGGGATTGCCCATGTCTTTCCTCCTTGTCCTGCCCAAACGCAGGCATAAACTTTCTACTGAATATGGCTTTCATAGCATAAACAATTTCATGAACTCCCATTCCCTGATTTCTTTCAAATCATTCAAATCTTCAATTCTTTCAAATCTTTCTTTCAAACTGGGCACACTTGAACATTCTATTTAGGTAATGTCATTATTTCTTTTGGAAAACAATAATGGGAGAGGATGGATGAGCAATGACTCTGAATGAATAAATGAGGGGAAAGGAGAGGATTTTTAAAAAATCTAAATAGAAATCTTCAATTAGATAAATGGCTTGGGTGTATGTTGAAAGACAGTGCCACACATCCTTCCTGTTGAATGTTGCATGAGGTTTTCTGAGAAATACTGAACATAAAATATAGCAATTTGGAGCAAAAAAAAACCAAGAAACCCATTTGTGAAAGCAGATAAAACTTGAGACTTGAAAAAAAAGGTTTCAGGGTAATCAAATGTGATTACTGTTCTAGTGGGAATGAAGTTTCAAGTTTATACATTGTGCTAACCTGTATTTATCATATTTAATATTGTATTGGATAAATCTTTGAAGGAAGACAAGAATTGATGCATGAATAAGTTTTCAGATACCTACTGACATAAAATCAAAATTTAACAGAATATGCTTATAGTACATTTATGTCACTATTGAAGAGGGTTTTTTTTTTACTGCATACTTTTAAATCTTTCAGTGTCTGTCCTACTTTGGGATTGTAAAGGTGGCAAAGGCAACTGTGTACCTCCCCCCAGCTATAAAACAATTAATTTATATTATTTTTGTGGCTTTACCTCAGTTGAGTAACCCCTCTTCCTTCCTCAATGATTTAGAAATTTAACTTTAGGTCATAGTTTTGATAGTCTAAAAAAGAAAGTAACATTCTTTGAAGTTCAGTCTGGTGAAAACCTAAAAGGGAAGTTCTAATTCTCATACTTTTATAGAAAGAAGAAAGAAGGAAGGAGGGAGGGAGAAGGATAGGTAGGTCTTGGTGATGAGATCAGTAGCTTTGTTTGCCTATATGGAGGACCATTTTTTAAAAAAAGTCTTTCCAATCAGAGTGAGAGTTTTACTTTGTCGTCAGTGTTATCATTCCTGATTGAATTAAAGGGAATTCTGGTAGGATCTTGAATTGGTGTTAAAAATATTTAATTAATTAATTAATGGACCAAGGCCAAGTCACAGAATATTTTTTAAGTAGCACACAGAAAATACATGTACAACTGTGTTTGTGTGTGGGTATGCATGTATATTGGTACATGCATATACACACATACACACATAGATAACACGAGAAGCTGTCCAAACTTAACACTTAAAGAAGGGACTAAATGATTCCTATAAATTAAGACTATAAATAAAAATGTTATCATCTGCCTTAGAAACATCTGAGCATTGGTCATTTAACAAGAATACCTCGGTCTCATTATGAGTCAAGTTTTATCAAACTAAAAAGCAAATGTATAAGCTCTAATTGCCAGTCCCTATATAATGGGCCTGGCCCAAATCCTTTTAAAGGAATGTATGAAACTAACCTCTTAAAGAGATACAGATTCAATCTTTATATGGTAGGTTTACATATTGATCAGCTGTCACTCTAGTGAGTAGAGCATTTATAAGCTCTTGTGACAAGAGCTTTCTTTGTGGAGCATACAGAATATTATACAAGTAATTTGGGTCAGGGTTGTTGGGGGAGAGCAATTTGTCTGTATGAGAGGTGGAAAAATTGATTCTATCTATCTGAATGTTGAAGTCCTATACTCTCTGCTTAAGTTCTACCAAGATTGTTTCTAGGTCTAAAGCAAATATAGGCCTGGTATTATCTTAGATCTTGGTCAATTTGTTTTTTCAGAGTAGATTGATGTATATCGTATCAAGTGACATATACCAATGTAGTTCCTCAAATGATTTGTTTTGCCTAAAATATTAGATGAGGTACTATCTAATTCTGATCTGGTAATGACATTGAATTGGTGTAAAAACGGCGAATCTTTCATTTGAGGAGGGCACTTTTTCTTCCAATGATTTTTAAGATGATATCTCTTATACATTGGTCTCTTTTTTAGGATATAATCCTGAAGGATATGTCAAAGGTATGCAGTCTGTTCGAATGGATTGGGATTAGGAATAGAATAGAATAGAATAGAATAGAATAGAATAGAATAGAATAGAATAGAATAGAATAGAATAGAATAGAATAGGTTTTTGTGTTCATCCAAAAATATCTTGTCTTAATTTAATGTTTGCAATGCATAGTCTCTGCAACGTAAGTAGTAAAATAGTTACATAAATAATAAATAGTACATTACAAAGGTAGGAAGAGAAATACTAATGAAAATAATTGAAGAAAACAGCAAACTTTGCAGATTTCTTTAAGCATAGATGATGATTAATCCTAGAGATGGCTCTAAACTAAAAGTACTTCATTTTTTTTAACCTTGCAGCAACTTTTACTTAATGTTATGCATTAAAATGCCTATTCCTGATTAGACGTTTTATTTTTGGTGACAGGCCAGCCATAAGACCTGCGTTTTGAACCATAGACTGGTTCTCATTTGTTTAATGAACCATTTTGATCATCACTGAGCCATGCCCGCAAGGGCGTCATAGGCCATAACTCTGCTTTATTCATAGAAGCAGGAAGGAAGGAAATGTTTCATGTGAAATCTGCCCACCATAGAAACAATCCATTAAGGAGAGAAAGGCAGAATAGCAGCTTAATGTGTTTTTGATTATTCATGATAGGAGAGAAAGATGGAATGGCTGAATGTATTTTTGATTGTTAGCAATACTCTGGAAGAACCTTGTGAGTTGTCATCGGTTTATATGTTCTTTGTTACATATTTGTGCCGGATTCAGCTGAATACAAACCAAAACACATTGTGTGTGTTTTCTTCAGTCTTTTAATTAACAAATAAGAAAAAAAGTGACAAATATTTCAACTTTGAAGGTTAAATACTTTGGGGTATGGGATTGGGTTTTTTTATAGTTTTTGTTACATGATGGATTTTAAAAAAAAGTAAGTTATTCATTGTGTGAGACTTGCATAGCAGTATATACTTGTTCAATAAAATAATAATAATCTTTCTGATATGTTCCCAGAATATGCAGTTTAGTCCCTTAAAACTTGCATTTTGGCCCTCAATCTCTCACAGTTTAGAAAATTGATAAAGATAATACTTTCTGTGAGTTATTATTAATTAATTTTAGTACTAATGTTAATAATTAAAATTGTTTTAACTTACATTTTCAGTTATGTATTTTTTTAAGTAGCTGTTCTGAGTATACATTGGAATAGAAAGTAAAAGATAAATTGAGGTAAAAAGAGGGGTTACTTGCCATGAATAAACTCTGATACCTTTTAGAGATTTCTCAGGGATACAAGCAAAGGATAGTGAATAAGGATAATTAGTGATTTTATTATTGGCATAATACATATAAGTTGTCCAGGAAACATTGCTTGTATGCGCATTTGGCTTGGTTTGAGTGATTTGTCTATACTTAAATCTGATTCATTATGTCATCATGTGCATTATGTGATACATAATAGGCATGTGGTGAAAGAAATATCGATCTCCTCCCTTTCCTTAAAAAAATAGCACAGTGAAGGAAAAGTAACTTCAGATCAAGTTGGAAAAGTCAAATATCAGGCGTAGAGATTCATTCCAGGTGAAGTTTATAATTCTTGAAAGCACTGTTTTTGATCAGAGTTCTAAACCACTGAATTTTTAGTACACAACTGAAAACGGAGGTAAATCTATTCATCAACATATAGAGTTTTCTCAGTAGATGATGTTGTTTGAATGTCTAGGGAAGTTTTATGCTTGGGGATTCCCAGTATCAATAAAAGAGAATGTTCATAGTTCAGGGTTGAAATGAGGAGTCCTTGGTACTCTCTGAGCATGGTTGTTTTCTTGCTAGCACGGATGATGTTACCTAATCTGGGTCATGAAATGTCTGCAAGAAAAGGGGCTTCCACAGAGAGAAAGGGGTCAAGCTATTTTCGAAAGCGCCTGTAGGCCAGACAAGGAATAATGGATGGAAACTGAACAAGGAGAGATTCAACCTGGAAATAAGGAGAAACTTTCTGACAGTGAGAACAATCAACAAATGGAACAGCTTGCCCTCGGAAGTTGTGGGAGAGTCATCGCTTGAGACTTTCAAGAAGAGATTGGACTGCCATTTGTCAGAAATGGTACAGGGTCTCCCGCTTGGGTGGGCGGTCGGACTAGATGACCTACAAGGTCCCTTCCAACTCTGATTATCTGTTAAAACAACCAAGCTCAGAGAGCACCAAAGACCCTGATTCCATGTATGCTTCCTCAAGACATTAATATGCCCATCTCTCTCCCTCTTCCTCTCCTCCCTCCCTCTCTCCCACTCTTCCCCTGTCCCTCCCTCTCTCTCCCTCGCACACTTTGTGTCTTGGTCTACCTAACTGAAGACATTAAAAATATATATATATATATTTAAAATGATACTAATATGCCCAAAAACCAAAGTATTAATTTTCTGGCCCATCTTTCTTTACATAAATAGGCAGAAGTAGCTCTGGAAAAGGAAAGGGAGGGGGGACTCGAGAGTTTGGGTAATAGCCTACTAGCCCTGATATTGTGGGCTTGACTTGGGGAGGGATGGTGATACAATCATTTGGTAGGCAGAACTCTTTCTTGCAAATATACATTTGTGTTTGTGTGTGTGTATGTGTTTTGCCCATTTGCTTCTTACAGTATGTTCTACTTTAGCTTGTTCTAATTTTGGCCCCTTCCTTGACGATTCATGAAACGGGTAGCCAGACCTCTATTCCTCACACTGTCCTCAAATCATTGACTTCATCATGGTGGGTGATGACCATCACTGACCTCCACTATTGCCTATGCTTTAGATGTGAGGAGATCAGCCCCCAGGACCCTCTTGCTATTGCTACCTATTGCTTTTTCATTGCTCAGGAATAGCTGTGGGAGCAAATGTGACAGTGGCTAGGAGGATCAAGGCAGATGTTTTGAGGAAGCAAGCATTGTTCTGATCATATTAATCATTGTCATATTTGCTCCCACACTGCTGCAGACCTTTGTCTGTGGCAGGGCTGTTTAGATTCAGCTTTAGCTTTCTAGATAACAGCTCCTGTCACTGCTGCTCTGATTCTGTGATCTGATAGTAGCACAGGCTCTAGGGTTTGAGGGTTATGACCAATGTTCTTGGGTTTCATCAAAGATTCCACATTCCAGCTAAAATGTTCTATCAGCTTATTCTTTTTCTTTTCCCTTTGGTTCTTCTCCTTTCTTCCTCTCTCTTTTCTTCCAGGGTGCTACCATGATTTCTCTTTGATGGTAAAAAAAAAAAAAAGGTCATCAAACAAACTATGGTCAAGGCCCTCAAAGGAAATAAGAGAGTAAAGGTCATGGGCTGTTTTAATACTGCACAATCTCTCTCATAATTAGCTTTTCATTTATTACAAAGACTTCTGTTTTTCCATAAATATTTAAATAAAATATTCACTGATTCTTACTGTCTTGCTTGTTTTGATTTAAAGCCATGTGGAAAAAAAGTAGCAGGGAATTGTCTGCTTCCAGGATGAAATATGGAGTAGTACAATTGCATAAAAACAATTTTAAATGGCTGAAAGTCAGAAGCCCACAGTGACGACTCAATTAATGTAATATTTATCTTTGTATATTTCACTGTGACCCATCAGTTTCAAAGAAGGGAATGTGAAGTTTGTTATTTTGACAGACAATGATGGTAAAGCTGAATTCTGGTAAGAAAGGTCTTCATTATGATGTTATTATATGTTATATCACAAACATATTACATGGAGTAATTTATATTGCCTAGGGTTATTTTTAACTAAAAAAAGATGTATAATACTGTGGACACAAAGTTCTTTGCTTGCCTGGGTTTCATTGGTTAACTTGCAGCCAATTTTTTTGTGCACACCTGGCAATATTTTCTAATACCTTGATAGGTCTCTTTAACTTAAATTAATTGGGAAAAAAAGATTATTTGGACATTTTTTTATCTTTTCCTATGGTGTATTGCCATGAGTCATTCTTCAATATAATATTGGATCATTGTTTTATATAAACCAACAACACAACAATATTCCAGTTCTGTATGATGGGCATTTTGAATCTAATTCTTTGTTGTTCTAGATTGTTTACAAACAGCACATTAAGAGACTTTCTCTGTTAAAAAAAACAAATATGCTCAAACACTGTGAAATTATCCATAGTTATCTTTTCTCTAACATATTTTAGCAAGATTCCTCCCTTTTCTTTCTTCTTTTGGTTCATCACGTTAATAAGTAAGCATGATCTCTGTTGTAAACATTATTTTACTATGCCCTCTTTCAGTGCTTAAACTGATTAATGTTCAATATATTATTTAGTATTATCGACCTACCAACTTACTATCACAAATGGTTAGTTAATGGCTTCTAACGATTTTGTATTTCAGGCCACTTCTAGAAATTACAAAATGGAGCTTTCTTTCTAAGAATTCAGATTGCAGGTTTTTGCTATTAATTCTCTTATTTGGGTAGGCAAAATTAATTTTACTGTTTAAATTAGGGATGCTGCTCCATTTTCAGACTAAATGGTTGGGAATTAAGGATAAATGCCACAGACCAATCAGATTGATATCACGGATATATATTTTTTGTGAAGTATAACTTTTCTTCTGGTTTATTTGTTTTTTTTTTATTATAGTTTTAAGGTATTTGGTAGCATATTTATAGACAAAAAATTCTTTTCTATTAATTGTTGTGAGAAGAGAGCCATATGGCCAGAGGTTGTCTTAGAAGAATGAATTCAGGAAGGGAACTCAATTGCTGTTCCAAATAATATTTATTTTCTTTGGAACCAAAATATCCAGATTTTATTGTTTTCCTTTTCAGGTGTTGCAATTGTACATGAGGAGGGGGAGGGAGGGAGGGAAAGACAGAAAGAGAGAGGGAGGGAGGGAGGGAAGGAAGGAGGGAATGAATCCAATTATTTTTAAAGTGCTAGAATAGAGCAAAAATATTGAGCAGATTTAGGTAAAGTGGGAAATTGTCCCCTTATAATATAAAGAATTAAAAAAGAAAGAAACGTAGATGCATTATCCAACTTGAGTTGACCATTCTGATGGGGTTGATTAAAATGATAATTTGATAATCTTAAGTGAATTGCAGTTTGTTTTAAGAGCTATCTGATTTGTACATAATACTAGAATAAATATACTGGAATTTATAGTGATTTGATATTACCATTCACCAGAAAAGGATGTTTCCAAAACATGGCGGACAATGACATGGACATCCTAACCTTATTTCTTAGGTGAGCAGTTAGGCCATTCGTTAAGAGATATTTGAAAAAACAGCTCTGCCCACAACTGAGGTTTGTTAAGATGGTGGAGTTTGCGGAGATTGCTAAATTAACTTATTTGATTCAACAATGTCTACATTTATGCCTGACTGGAAACAGCTTAGAGACTTTTTGCATGAAACAGAGGGGAAAAAAAATCTTATAATATGTGATTTCGCTGATTAAAAAAAAAAGACTGGATGATAAGATCTTTTTGTAATCAGAGTAAGAGATTATTTTTACCTGTAGGTTGACATTGTGAACTGCTCAGAGTGTGCAGTAAAGCACTATGAGTGCTGTTGCTATTGCTAATGAATGCTCAGCTTAGCAGTGGAAATTCTTGTCCCAGCTATGCTCAGTTATGGTTGTAAGTCAAGGACTACCTGTTTTTTAATTAATTAATTTCTATGGCCACCCATATTAACCAAGCCACTCTGGTTAGTTACATTTCTAAAAATACTGAGTTTCAGGATAGGAAAGGCGAGGCACAGGGTGGAGAAGATACTTTATTGTACATTCCCTGCTTAAAAAACAGTTTGTTTAAAATAGGAAATGGATAATCAGGAACTTGCCATTATTAGTGGGTTATAATCATCACATTTGCTTCAAAAGATCAGCTCCTTTCCTTATTACAATTTGTGTATAGAATTTAAGGCAAATGTCTTTTTTCATACTCAACGGATTTATGCTTTATGAATGGTCTAATTAAGTAGTAGGATTGCTTGCAAAAATAAAATAAAACAATCAACAACAGCAACCCTTCATTGATTATGCCCCTGTATTCCTCAGGAGTTGAACTGAATTTGAGGGTGTTTTTAATTTTATTTAATGCCTATGGGCAATATTGGATCAAAGAGATAAGGCATCTCTTGATAGAGTTCAGATATGTTTAGCTGGAAATGTAGTGGTCACTTTTTGAAGAAGAAAATAAGTCCAACATGTTAAATGTCTTTTGAAAGTTTGTATAATTTATCTCACAAGCAGAGAGAATACAGTAGCATAGAACTTGTAGATCCGACTTTTTAAAAGGAAAAGACATATATATTCCAGTCATTTTTAAAGTACATTTTGAGGAGTTGTTTCTCTGTCTTCAAATGTTAAAAGTAATAGTAGGTTTTTAAAGACATGTTATTCCTCTCTTTTTTGCTTTTGTGCATAGATTTATTTTCATTTTCCATCTTGCATTTCTCTGTGAGTTAACCACAGATCACATTTTGCCACTCTGTTCTTTGACAGCTACTTGGACATATCATCAATGCTTGTCATTTCTAATTGTCCAAAAACAGCAGAGGGAAAATCAGTTTTATGCCTCTGTGTCAAGCTAACTCTCCTATGAAGTTTATTCTGCCTATTATGTTACTGTTGTGTTAAATGAGACAATGCCACCTACTTAGAGCCTTCATTTCTAAATATCACTGGTTAATGATGCCAAAGCATTTGGAACAGATAATTACTACAACCACAACTACTATTAATATTTCTTCTTCTTCTTCTTCTTCTTCTTCTTCTTCTTCTTCTTCTTCTT
>BLBF01000003.1:7661799-7720427 GCA_015471245.1 Laticauda colubrina
CTTCTTCTTCTTCTTCTTCTTCTTCTTCTTCTTCTTCTTCTTCTTCTATAAAGAGATCTGGGAGTCCCCTTAATGCTTTCCAATACTACTTTTATTGCTTTTGTTTCAGTTCGTTGTTCATTCCCTCATCACCTACAGCTTTGGCATTGTTCCGTTTTTCTTAAAACTGGCAGCATTACAGTGTTATTAGGCAGCCTATCGGATCTGGCTCATAATCTGGCACTGAGGACAAAAATCCATGGAGATACAAACTCCATTGAACACAGCATGTGTGGACTCTTTTTTATGTTTTTCTTTCAGAAATAATCAGAAAGGACTAATTCACACTAGGAGACATTTTGCCGAAAGTAACCCACTGGAGTTGACTATACTGCATAAGTTGTTGCAGTATGTATTACTATTAAATGTAAACAGTGTATTGAAAGTGTTTTATACTTCATCAGCAGTTTTGTGGGAACATATAGGAGCTAGACAAAATGTTGGTACACTGGAAGAGTCTTTCCTTTCTCCTTTATGGACCCACCTGTAGACAGATTTACTCAATGACTTACAGATCTCAGTCCAGCATTCAGTCTGTTAGTAGAGCAGCTGAATACAGCAAGTAAAATTAAAGTACCACTTAGAGATGTTTCTTTAATCTCTTGCCTTGTTTCCAATGGTATAGAGCCATCAGCACTAAATTAATATTTTAGGATGTGTTACATATTCATATTTGTTTGGTAAGATTGCATTGGCTGGCTAAAGTCTGTTGAATTTTTAAACCATACTTTTATGCTTTTGTGTACTGCCTTGGAAATCCTTTCATCAAGAAGGAGCAGCAAAAACAAAATATTTAGGCTTAAATGAACATTGTTGTGGAAGTGAGTCCTTTTGAATTTAATACAGATTCTGAGAATTATAAAAACATAGGAATGACTCCTGGGTTCAATATCTGTTCTGAGCAATAATTCATATTAAAACATCCATGTCAGGTGGCATTCTTGACTGTCTAGCATAGGTCTAAACTAGACCTAGGTCAAAACTGGACCGAAAGCTAGTTTAATGAAAAGAAGGACTGGAGTGACAGGATAACAATATTCCAATATCTAAGGGGCTGCCACAAAGAAGAGTAGAGTCCACCTATTCATCGGAAGGCAGGATAAGTAACAATGAGTGAAAATTTATCAAGGAGAAAACCAACTGAGAATTAAGAAACAGAGAATGAAGAATTAAGAAATTACTTAATAGTAAGAACAATCAATCAGAGGAATGATTTGCCTCCAGAAGTTATGAATGCTTCAAATGTTAAGAAGAGATTGGACAATCATTTTTTTTGAAATGATAAAAGGTTTGGGCAGGACCAGAAGATCTCAAAGGTTCCTTCCAACGCTGTTATTCTGTTAGGGGACCTTATCCCACATTGACGTGCTGCCAAACTAGTCTTACTTTTTAGTATTTTTTTCTCCTAGTATTCACTTGTAACTTGACAATGAACATTGATTCCTGGTCTACCTTCATGTACTCTTATAGGTCTAAGACTCAACATATGAGTTTGCCAAATTTAATCTTGTGGGGCTTAGTTTCAAGTCTCTGTTCTATCAACCCATTTCAATTTGTTGGAATTCTTAAAATATGGTACCCAGAATTGGCACAGTCATTAATTATATAGTGAAACTTTGGGAACCCATGAAAGAAAAACTGTGCTGAATCAATAACCTCAATCACACAGATACTCTTTTTAAAAAGAAAAGAAAAAAATAGCTGTATACTTTGAAAATAAATTCATCACTTTCAGTTAAGATTTGAGGATGCCAACAGCTATAATAGGTCATTTTCTTTCATATAATTCCTTTCTTCCTCCAGAGTAAATAACACCTTTCTGAGTTGTGTTGAAGCATATCGACTTATCCTTGTTAAGGTGGTTGTGAAGTTGTTAATTACTGTGAAGAAGCTTAGATATTATTGGAATTTTATATGCTTATCATCTATTGGCGCTGAGATTTTTTTAAAAGGGGGAAAAGGTAATTTAATATATTATTATTCACTTGAGTTTGCAGAGAACTTCTTTTGGTTCTTCCTTTCACCTTCTGTTATAATTGTTAATAAAGAACGATGTGCTGTAGGTGGAGAAGAATGGCCTTTTAAAATATCACCTGTATTTAAAATGAATAAAGTTAGAAAATATCATTATTAGTATTTATTATCAACTTTTGCATTGGCCAGTGTCTGCTATCACATTGTTCTGATTAAGAAGAAGGCAATGTTTTAAGTTTTCTCATTATTGTGAAAAGATTAGTGCTTGCATCTAGTCTCTGCAGGGACAATGGATCTGGTGCATAACTTGCTCCCAAAGATAACTGAATCCTAATGGATTTCTAGAAGTCAACATTGGTCCCACCAGTGATTCTATCCATTGTTGTTTCATAACAGGAACTGGGGACTTGATAGGACACTTGGCATACCTGAGCTTCCTTTCTGATCAGAAATGACCCGAGAGTAGATAAATGAACTTTAGAAGCCCAAGTGCCGATGGAGGAAAATTTGACTCAAATCTGATATGGTAGACCACATAGTCCATTTAAAGTTTTATGACGTGAAACAGAAGAAGTACATCCTTTGAACATTTTGGGTTAAGCTGTATTTACTGTGATGTTTTTGATAGTGAGGAAACTGCCCCAAATGTCTGCCTCCTTCTGTTATTCGACTCTTCAATTACGTTGGCTTCTTGTAATTCAGGATTGTTGGATTTTTTACAGTAAAATCTTTCACATGCAGCTTATTTTGGATGTCAACAATAACACAGAGTTAATTAAGATGATGCCTAATAATCCTTGTTCACAAAGATTATACAAGAACAGTGTCCAAATAGGACTGTGGTGATGTTGGTTGTAGAACTGAGGTGACTTGAAATATTGCTGTCTGCTTACCCTCTGGATGGGAAATTATGGAGGGACAGGAGTATTGTTGTTCGTTGCATCCATTTGCATTGGTATGAGTACTCAAATGTTTCATCCTTCCAAGTTCAGAGTCCCAGAAGGAAGACAAAGCCTCTTCAGAAATGGTTGCTGCATCCTGGGTCCAAATTAAAAAGCAGGTTGATCTTTTCACAGGGCACCAATCTTTCCTCACTGTTGTTTCCAACTAGACATCCAAATGCTCCATTTCACCAGAGGCCCCTTTTCCAAGATGCCACTGGAATTTTAGTTCAGTGTGCCAGCCCAGTCCAGTAAGCCACCTCTTTGTCCCAAGTGTCAGCTCAAAATGGAGGGATGCATCAGAACCACAGTTCTCCAGCTGCTTTCTCCATTGAACTGACACAACTTCAATCTCCAGCAAGATGTTGCTTGTCAATAAAGCAAAAAACAACTGATCCCCAGACCATCACTGGTTTTCCACAACCAGGAAGCATAGTCCACGATAAAATTATAGTTATTTGTACTGCTTCTGTCCTGTTGACCTGAATCTTGCCCTAAACTGATGAGATGATGATTGCCAGCATGATCGCCAACATCTGATGACAGATATGGCACAAGAAGAAGAAGAAACCGATGAGAACTACCTGTATATTTCTAAAGGAATCTTATAGGCCAGTCTCTAATATGTGGTTGGATGAAAATAGCTCAACTACAAACAGACCAAGAGGAAGCAGGTGGTTTTTCAAATACAAATTTGAAAAATCAAATTAT
This sequence comes from Laticauda colubrina, assembly GCA_015471245.1. Lineage (NCBI taxonomy): Eukaryota > Metazoa > Chordata > Lepidosauria > Squamata > Elapidae > Laticauda > Laticauda colubrina. Next base: position 7,665,465 of record BLBF01000003.1, read on the forward strand.
TTTGACTTATTTCAGGATGGTTTCAGAGTAGGTCTTTGGGATTTAGGGTCTATTTGTTGACCTTGCTCAAAGGTCTTCAAACTTGGCAAGTTTAAGACTTATGGACTTCCACTCCCAGAATTCCTGAGCTAACATGACTAGAGGAGGAATTCTGGAAGTGAAGTCCACAAGTCTTAAAGCTGTCAGGTTTGAAGTTCCATGACCTAGTGTATCTTCTTCTTGGGAGATTTACAAAATAAATGTGAGGTTTTTTTTTAGTTCTTCTTCATCTCTTGGCAGGCTCTGATACCCTCAACCATGGTATTCTGCTGGATTGTTCATGAGATCTGGTAATAAGAGACCTGCCTTGTAGTGATTCTGTTTCTCTTATGTGAATTTCAGATAGTGCTTGGCAAAAATTGTTCCTTGAAACAATTTTTGTTATGATATAATGTCCCTTAAGATTCCACTCTGCCTCCATTGCTTTACAATAACCAACAAGAATCTGCTGGGACAAATCATCAGAAGAATCAGGACTGGTTGGTATCAGTATGCAAATAAAATAATAAAGGTGGGATATAAATAAAATAAGTATTAAAAAACATTGAAATATTACCAGATCCTTTCTGAAATATATTTTCTAATGATATGATTTCTCTCCTGGCCTGACTGGAGCTGATAATGGGTTGGTAGGAAATTAATAAGGTGAGATTTAGCCAGACAAAACTGAAATGCTTGTTATGAAGGGTTACAATTCCAGAAAGGTGAAAAAAGAGAGAAAAAATCCTTGTTTTTGTAATTTTTTCCCCAGGAATAATATGTTACTATGAGAATTTGGTGCAAATCTCCCTATTTTCCCAGACTGATGAAAGAGACAGAAGTGGCTTCTGTTAACATGCTAAGGGTAAGAATTACCAACATGTTAGTCAAGAGAAAAGTAAGCTTAACGTTGTTCACATTGATGCCGATAACATCTAACTTGATTAGTATGACTGCTTATAAGGATTGGTTTGTGTCTAGATCAGTGATGTCAAACTCAATGCCCATGGGCCAGATATGGCGCATGGGCTGCTTGGATCTGGCCCACAGAGCTGTCCTGGAAACAGTGAAGGACCGGACCGTGGTGTCTCTGCCAGTGAAAATGGAGCTCATGAAAGCTGTGCATAGCCCTCCTGGGCTCCGTTTTTGCTGGCAGAGGGCTTCCGGAGGCCATTGCATCTGAAAACAGAGCCCAGGAAGGCTGCGTGCGGCCCCTCATGAGCTCCATTTTCACTGGCAGATTGCTAGCAAAACAAACTACTAGCAAAAGTGCATTTGATCATATGAGTGACATCAGGCTGGCCCAACCCACTCTGCCCCCCCCAAGGTCAAATACAACCCTGATGCAGCCCTCAATGAAATCGAGTTTGACTCCCTGGATCTAGACCTAAAACTTCAATTTATTTCAGTTTAGAAATCAGCAGGCAGCTTGATCACTGAGAGTGTTCAGAGCCCAAGTGACACTTGTGCTAAAAACAATGCATTGTCTACAGTTTGTTTCCAGGTGAAATATAAAATGCCGAATATTACCATGAAGATCTTTATAATTCAAACCCAAGCTATTTTCACAAACGTGGCTTCATGGGAATACTGCTTCTTCCTGCTTACTAAGATCATCTGAGGAGACTTCACAAGTGTTGTAGCCTGTCTCCTGTCAACTCAGGATCAGGTTTTCTGTAATCACCCCATTCTTTGCCATGCAGTCCCTGTTGAGTTGAGAGGCTTAACCTCTTTATTAGCTTCATCAGCTGTTTAAGCTCCATTGGCTTCTTTTCAAAATAGGATTTATGTTGATTTTCATAATTTTTAATTCCTCTAGTTTTAATTTTGTTTTTTTTTTCTTATTGGAGAGATGGTGTAGGGGTGATGCATATAAAAACTATCGCTTGGTAATCGGTGTTATAATAATGAAATCAATTAGATAAAAAACTCTGGGAATGGACAATAGCTCATGCATGGAGTATATATTTCTTCTAGAAATATAATATCCTTGGAGTTTACATCACAGCCTCTATTGAGAATCTAGATGGCTTCTGGTAGCCTCAGATCTAGATAAGAGCCATGGTGGCATAGTGGTTAGAATGCAGTATTGCAGGCTAAATCTACCACTGCCTGGAGTTTGATCTTGAATGGCTCAAGCTTGACTCAGCCTTCCATCCTTCCAAAGTTTGTAAAATGAGGACCCAGATTGGGGGCAATATGCTGACTCTGTAAATTGCTTAGAGAGGGCTGTAAAGCACTGTGAAGCGGTATATAAGTCTAAGTGCTATTGCTTTGCTATCTGACCATTGTCTTGATAAAAGCTCTTCCTCTATCCTTCAATGATAATCTCTCTGCCTTCTATAATATTCTCCCATGAGCTGTTCAGAGCATCCAGAAGTGGGAGGTGCTTCAGTCTCTTCTGGAAAGGCTGGGCTTAAAACTCTGGGATGCTCCTCCTCCTCCACGGGACACCTCCCCAGTGTGCCCCATTTTTAGCTCAGCCTTCGTGGCAAGAGGTTGTGCACTCCCTGACTGGAATGGTTTTCTGATTCAACTAGTCAAAATTCAGGTGTGCTCTTGGGTTAATTCGGCTTGTAAATTTTTCCCCAATTAATTCGGTGATTTCAAGGCTTGTGGCTCTATTAGGTTTTCCCTCCGATCAGTTTGAGAGCAGTTTTTTTGTGGCTGGCGGAGCCTGCCACTCCGCAGGCAGCCTGAGACGGCCGCTTCAGGCAATTAGCTTATCTAATCCCCCAATTGTCTTATCTCTGAGATCTTCGCGGAGCGCTCGCAGCCACGGCTCACTTCTCCTTGCCGTTTCGACTGACAGGATCATTTTTCTGACAATTTAGAGAGTCAGCAGCAGCGTCTTGTTAAACTGCTCAGGCAATTAACATCAGAGATTCTGCCTTCATGCCATTTTCAATGGCTGGTTTCAAGTTTGCACCTAAATGTCACAGGTGCCATTCCCCGCTGGTTTCCCTTCTTGGGGACGGGGGCAAGTACTTTCCTACTCCACTTCCCTGGCATTATTTCTCTTTTATCTTGCTGGCATTGGATAAGCAGGCTAGTCCTTAAACAGGAATGTTTTCCTCTTGCAATTGCTTTTAGATCATTACATTGGAGTGAAGCCGCAAGTGCCATTTCAAACAGCAGGACATTTTTGATAGGAAAGAATCCATCCAGGCCCTGTATAGCTGGTTTCCCTTGTTGGGGACCAGGGATCCAGAATATTTCTTGCTTGGAGCACTTGGGGGTTTCCCTTGTTGGGGACCCTTAGATACTTCTTACATACACAGTTTTACATGTAGATACAGGCACGTATGTGTATATGTATGTATATATATATGTGTGTGTGTATGTGTATGTGTATGTACCGTGTTTCTCACAAAATAAGGCCGGGCCTTATTTTTTTTTGACCCCTGAAAAAACGGCTAGGCCGTCCTTTTGGGGGTGACTTAATTTCCTCCACCACCAAGATTGGCCCATACGCATGTACCTCGAAGCGGCCTCTGTTTTTTTTATTATTATTATTATCTTTTCCAGTATCTTCCTAGGTATTGATGTTAGGCTGATTGGTCTATAGTTTCCTAGGTCTGTTTTTTTTCCTTTTTTGAAGATGAGAACACATCATTCCCTCTGGTAGTTCCCCGGTGTTCCAGGATTTTTGAAAGATATGGTACAGTGGTTCTGAGATGACCTCTGCCAGCTCCTTTAAAACTCTGAGATGCAATCCATCAGGCCCCTGTGATTTGTTTTCATCAAGATCAGACAGGTATTCTCTTACTATTTTTTTGCTTATTTTAACTTTTATTTCTGGTCTGTCTTTTATAGTTATGTTTTTGTGGGTTGAGCTATAGTTTCTTTTTGGATGAAGACGGATGCAAAAAATGAGTTAAGCAGTTCTGCTTTCTCTCTGTTGCCTGTTACTTCCTTACCATCTTCTCTCTTTAGTGGACCGACTATTCTCCCATGAGCTATTCAGAGCATCCAGCAGTGGGAGGTGCTTCAGCCTTTGCGTATCTAGGCTGGGCTTAATTTGTGGAACGCTCCTCCTCCTCCATGGGATCCTCCCCAGCGTTCCCCAGTTTTGTCTCAGCCTTGTTGAGGATAGGCGGTGCTTTTTGTTCTTCCCTTGATATCGTCAAGTCTCCAATTTCTGATGTATAAAGTAGTTTGTAGCAATCACTTCCACTTGTCGTATTTCGGAACTGGCAGCTCTGTCAATCAGACAAGACCGTTGCATCTTCCATTCTGACTGGGTGATCCTTCGTCCTGTTCCTATATTTATAACCCAAAATTAATTCGGCTTTTCACAGGGCACAAGAGCTGATACTTCCTAATTTCTGTCCCCGGACATCTCAAGGGTTGGAACTACAATGGCATCAGCTTGATGTGAGACAAGCATTATGAATATATATTCACTGCACAGTGAGTTTCAGAAAAACAGAAGCCTTATTTGTGTCATTTCAGCCCAATACTCAGGGATACAAGGCCTCATCTTCCACAATAGGCCTTTGGCTATGAGCCGCAATTGCGAAAACGTATCAGACTCAATCACTACAGGTGCCTAGGAGCATAACAGCTCATTGAACAAGGAGCACCACAACATCAGCAGTGTGGGCCACGCAGGCACCAATAACTGAAATTTGTCGAGCCGCAAACTGGGCCTCTCCATCGCCCCTCATTAGGCATTATAAAATAGATGTGTTTGCATCTGCTGAGGCCTCCTTTAGCATAAGAGTTCTGCATCAGGTCCTCAGGGACCAGGAGGGGAGTCCAAGCCAGACAGAGTCCCTCCTGTAGGACAGGCCAAGCTTTGGTATGTCCCACTACTGGATGCTCTAAACAGCTCATGGGAGAAAGGGCGTTGGTACTTACCTGACACGCCCATTCTGTTTGAGCTGTGAAGAGCATCCAGCCCCACCCTTTTTCCATCTGGTGGGGTCCTGTTTCAGCCAATGAATTGTTAGGGCATTGCTACCACTAGAGTGAAAACACTGCCAGCATTCAAAAGTGACCAAACCATCAGCCAAAAAGCAGAGGAACTGAGAAGTGGTCTATGGTCACCACGTGCAGAACCACTCCTTTATTGGGGATGTCTTTCTGACTGTCTATGCTTCCCACCTGTTGTCTATTCCATTTGCACAACAGCATGTGAAATTGATTGTCAATCAGTGTTGCTACCTAAGTGGACAGTTTGATTTCACAGAAGTGTGATTGACTTGGAGTTACATTGTGTTGTTTAAGTGGTCCCTTTATTTTTTTGAGCAGTGTACATTGTTAAAGGTTTATTATTTACTCCAAATGGTACCAAGAAGAATTTCAGAGAGACCTCTCTATAGGAATGACAGGAAATGCTCAGTAAAGTTATTTGGACTTGGAAAAGATCTAGGTCAGGGGTCTTCAAACTTGGCAAGTTTAAGACTTGTAGACTTCAACTCCCAGAATTCCTGAGCTAACATGACTGGAGGAGGAATTCTGGGAGTTGAAGTTCACAAATCTTAAAGCTGTCAAGTTTGAAGACCCCTGACCTAGGGTGAAAGAAAAAAATTCTACAAGATTCAGAAGAGAGATGTGGTCTTTGCCTTCCATATTTTAAACTATATTATTAAAAGAAGTTGCCTGTCATGGAAAATAAAGTAGATGAAGTCCCCTAATAAAAAAATGACAATTATGGAAGGCAACAACTGATCCCATGAACTTCACAGATAATTAGAGTTCAGAGATATAGAGAAGGATAAAAAATTAGAAGGACATACTGACAAAAGTTTGATAAAAGTACAGAATTCTTCAAAGGGAATAATAAACCCAACAATTTCAATTCTAGCTTATCTTTCATGTTGCAGATAATTACAGCAAGAAAAATGTAATTACATATGCAGATCTGGGCCACTCAGATTTTATAAATAGACTAAAAATATAGAAAAAAAATATTGAATGAAGTCCGGAATACACCATGGTTGATGTATTAACTGGAAGGATAAAATCAGATCTCAAGAAGGAAAGGAGGGATATTTTTAAAAACCAGTTGAAAATATTTTACAAAATCAATGCCCCCTATCAGGATGCATGTATAAATGTTCACTCAAATATAATATTGAGATATCAAACAAAATAGCTGTAGGATAAAATGGATGCAAAATTTTAAAAAAATAATCGCAACAATGAGAAGAATTATAAGTAGGTCTCGACCTCTGACCAATCACTTAGCAACTAATTGAATGTGATCTACCTGAAAAACGGTACTTATGACCCACCCAGATTTGAAGTTCTGACAGTTGAGAGTACAGGTAATCATGTGATCGCACTTCAGCTCCTCGGCCACACAGCCCCATTTATGGTCACTCACAGTGGCCCACAATCATGTGCCTATGTTTTGGATTTGCCCCAAAATGGCACTTCCTTACTATTTTTGTTTAACGACCGCAAAACGGTAAAATTAGATCAATAATGTAACTGACCCATTTTACAACTGTCACAACTTAACAACCGTAATGGACAGACTCAATTTTGATCATAATTCAAAGATTACCTGCACGAATTAAATCTTTAACTTAATACCAAGTTATAACCTAAAGGAAAATCAGCACAAATGATTGTATAGTATACAACTGATAGTATACAACTCCCTCAGTAATATCTAAGCTAGAGAAATAGCAGAAGCACTTAGACTTGTATACTGCTTCATAGTGCTGTACAGCCCTCTCTAAGCAGTTTACAAGGTTACCATATTGCCCCCAACAATCTCTGGGTCCTCATTATATCGACCTCGAAAGGACAGAAGGCTTAGTGAACCTTGAGCCATTCAGCATTGAACTCCTCGAGTGAACAGTGAGTTAGCCTGTAGTACTGCATTCTAATCACTGCCCTACCATGCTGTTCATCATCATACAGTAATACGTTCGAAACAAAAGGAACAATTTATCACATGTGGTAAACATATTTAAAAAACTCTCAACATTATTGGAAAGTCTGCAGTCTAATGCAGAACATCTTGGAATTTAAATTTGAAATGAAACTACAATTTCTTTTTACTAGGTCTAATCTCAGAAAAAATCAAGAGAAAATGTTATGAGATGGTATGTTTACAGCAGCAGTAATAAACTTTGCTCAACTGTGGAAGAAAGAAACAACTCTGACAACATAGATTAGGAAGTTAAACTCAAGAAAACACACAAGAATGGCAAAATTAATAATATATGTACATTTTACATTTGTTACATTTACGCAGGAATGGTTCCCATAGATACAATACATCACATATAATCACTTACAGCTTGGTTCCTAAGGGGGCTTAAATGTTTACAAATATTGTAAATTAACAGATGTATAACAAGGGGAAGGGTAGAAACTGATTTATTTTTGTTCTTGTTTTTTATTTTTTTTCCTATTTTTGAATATTTCAATTCTTTTTAAATTTGCTCCATTTGCACACACACACACACACACACACACACACATCCCACACAGCAATGCAACAGAGATGTTAATATTAAATAAATAGCTTCAGTTCAAAATCTTTTGTTATATAATGAATAGTTTTGATGTGAGTCACAATGGTTCTTTTCTTAATGTTATATTCAACTTTGGATAGAAAGGCGAAATAATGTCATCCTCATAATATTGATATATAAAATTGAAGTTACTATTGATAGAATGGTTTCTTCTTTATTTCCGCTACTCTAAGCTATCTAAATAATAGACTGTTGACAATCTTTCTTTATAACTTCACAATATTGTCATAAAAAGAGGAGAGGGAGGAAAGATGGTTGTTTGATTACGTGCAGAAATTTAATCCGTTGGATGTCGGTCAGAGTGATATGTCAGGTGCAAGCAATCAGAACCACTGATGAGTAGGCCAAGTAGATACTTTATTGTTGATCACCTATATTACAAGAAACTCACCACACTGTCTGCCTTCTCTTGGGAAATGGCAGATAGACCTGTGGATTTGACATCAGATGTTTCCTCCCGAGTCAACCCCGAAAGGGAATGACTCTTTACTTCCTGAAGAGGGGGCTCCCTCTCCTTCAGCTAGTGATGACACCACATCTATGAACTGTGTTGATGCCTACATCACAACAGATGATGGATGCATCCTCCCCTTGGCTCTGGAAACAAGGTTGACATATGTAATGCCACATAGTCAGCGGTTAAATGGGAAGAGCTTATTTGAGCCAGTTAACAGTGGATTGTTTTCCTTCATCCTCCTCTGCCTGTTCTTCACCACCATCCTTGAAGACATTTCCTTGACTTTTCACTTCTCATCCCAGAAGCTTGTTTGGTTCTGATTGAATGATGGGGAATGGGGAGTGGAACCTTCTTGGAACTGCTGAAAAGTGTTTCACACCCATTTGCACTATTCAGGTGACTCTGAGGGCTAGGTAAACCTCCAAGTGGCCACAACAACTCTCAGAATGTGTGCTAAGGACCAGATGACTGCAAGAAGTTGAAATCCTTAAATTCTCCACCATTCACTCAGAACTGAAGATGCTACTTAGATAAGAAGTGAAACATCTTCAAGGAAAAACCAGAAAATCCAGTTGCTGCCTGAAAAACCACTGGAACTAAGGAGAAGTTTCCTTACAGTGAGGACTATTAATCAGTGGAACAATCTGCCTCTAGAAATTGAAGAGAAGAGATTGAATAGCAAATTGTCTCCTGGAATAGGGTCTCCTGAGCAGAAGGGTTGGACTAGAAGACCTCCAAGGTCCCTTCCAACTCTATTATTCTGATTTGGAACTTGTACCTGATGAATAGCTACCCATTTGCCAATAAGGTCTTTGTCTGCAGTGGCTTGATAGGCAAAACATCTGCAGCCCGTTGCTTTCTCCACTTCACCTTAAATCCCTGCCTTAGGGATTGTTTGAGAAACCGCTGTCTTCGATAGCTGCCAGTTAGTTGACAGGAGAAAATGTCATCTTCCTTGCTGCTCAGATCGCCTTCTTAAGCAGCCCTTGTGTACTAGCTGTTTTTTGAAAGCAAATTAAAAAATGGGAAGAAGAGAGGGTTATAGTTTGGGGGGTAAAATGTGAGCACAACTCTCTTTCTTTTGGAAATATGCATTCTGGATACTTATGCAGAAGGAGAGATGTGCAAATATACAGATATGGGCTGAGTTCACACAGTGGAATGGGAGCTGTTTGGTTTTGGCTTATCATGCTGGGTGAAATAAATGAATTATTTAAAAGTGATTAACACATGAAAGGAAACAAAAAGGGGTAAAGAGCTAAAAGGGAATCAAAAAAGATTAAAACACCTCTTTCTTACCAGCAATCAACACACACAGAAGCAGAGATTAACACTAGGATTAATAGCAACCAACAATCAATGAGTAAAGAATACCAATAGACAAGAATGTTTGTACCTCAAAGTTGAATTGTGGCATCCATGCTGTTCTCTGGCTTGCTTGTTTTCTTGCAGATGTTTCATTAACCCACTAGATAACATCTTCAGTACTAGAAGAGGTTGTTACTGTAAGGTTACAACAGGCGTCTTCAAGCTTGACAGCTTTAAGACTTTAACTCCCAGAATTCCTCCTCCAGTCATGTTAGCTCAGAAATTCTGGGAGTTGAAGTCCACAAGTCTTAAACTTGCCAAGTTTGAAGACCCTTGGGTTACATTAACCCTTCTAACACTGATGATGTTACCTGTTTGAGTAAGAAAGAACACAACCAAGCTTAGAGACCACCAAGAACTCCACAATAAATAACACCCCAATGAAGAAACTACAAACTGACAATCAACAGTCAACAACAGCTTAATCAAGGAACTATTAAGAATATTCCCACTAACATTGACATGGTAAACTACTTGTATTTAAACAGAGAGAAAACCTCACTCCTTTCTAGCACTGTTGATGTTACCTAGTTTGAGTAATGAAACTTCTGCAAGAAAATAGCTCAACTCAGAGAGTACCCCACTGATTAAAACCTGGTTTAACACAATGGCCAAGCCTATAGAGAGAAAAAGACATAGCTTCATAGCCAGAGATGAAACTGGGAAAGTAATAGAAGCTAAAAATGAAAAAAAAGGAAACAATGTCAGCACTGCTTTAGTAAATGAGCTTTTAGAGTAGTTTCTAAAGCCCATGTCACACTGCACCAACGGATGGAAAGAGGATGTAAAACGGAGAGAAACACTTGCCATCCGTTGGTTAATGCGATTCATCCGTTCTGTACTCACTGCGTCCGTTTTTCTTCCTCTCTATCCGTCCAGCATCCGTCGACTGAGGTTTCATCTGCTCAAAAAGTTTTGAGCTGCTCAAAACTTTTTCAGCAGAAAGTGTATCCAACGCATCCGTTCTGCATCCGCAATGCATACAGGGAACATCCGTTCTACATCCGTCATCATCTGTTATGCATCCGCTATATCTGCTAGGCATCCGCTGCGCATCCGCGCAACTCAAATCCGCTCCAGCAGAAAACGGACACAGGGAGGAAGCGAAACGGACGCGGAACGGACGTGCAGCGTTAGTACCACGGACGGAGTAAGGATGAAAGTGGATGCAGCTCGCAAAGAAAGCATTTAAAATGGAAAAAACATTCACAGAGGGGACCTATCTCGGATATTAAGGATGCCTAGAGGATGCAAAAGGACACCTAGTGGAAAACCTATATTGCCTATAAAAAGGGGGATCTCAATTACAGTCCAGCAGCCTTGCTGTGCAGACCTCTGCAGCCTTCATCTGGCTCTTGCTCTTCCAGCATCCATTGATGTCCAGCATGGATCATAACACAGTCCTTTTGGTAGCCACCATCATTCTGCAACAGTGTGAAGCCATCTACCGGCACTTCAACAGTTCTACGGGAAGAAAAGGAGGCAGCCAAGAAGTGTCTGGGTCCAAAGATGGATCGGGAGAAGAGCAGAGTACGGATTGTACAACAAGCTGATGGTGAAGCTGAGGAACAAAGACCCTCGTACATTCCAGAACTTCATGAGGATGCCGCCAGCCATGTTTGATGAAGTTGTAGAGCGGCTGAGACCCAGGTTGACCAAGGCAAACACCAACTTCCGGCCCAGCCTGGACCCTGGGCTCAAGGTGGCACTGACTCTGCGCCACCTGGCCTCAGGGACCACGTACAGGAGCAAGCAGTACGGCTGGAGGGTGCCACACAACACCATCAGCATTGTGGTCAGAGAAGTGGTGCAGGCCATCATCAAAGAATACCTGGAGGAGCTCCTCCAGTGCCCCTCCATTGAAGAAGGCTGGAAGAAAGTTGCAGAGCAGTGGTATCAGAAGTGGAACTTCCCCTACACCGTTGGAGCCATAGATGGCAAGCACGTGGCCTGCAAATCTCCAGCCAAGTCGGGGTCCACTTATTTCAACTCCAAGGGCTTCTTCAGCATCATCCTCTTCGCCATGATCGATGCTGACTACAAGTTCATGTACATCGATGCTTCAGGCAATGGCTCATCTTCAGATGCCCAGGTATACAACGCCAGTCACCTCAAGGAGGGGCTGGAACACAACCTCATCATGGGCTTCCCAGATCCAGACCCCCTGCCCAACGACACACAAGATGTGCCCTACTTCATCGTGGGGGATGACGCCTTCTCCCTCAGAACCTACCTCATGAAACCCTACACTTCCAGACTCCTCACCCGTGAAGAGAGGATCTTCAACTACAGGCTGTCCGGGGCAAGGCGGGTGGTGGAGAACGCCTTTGGCATCCTGGCCAACAGGTTCCAGGTACTTCTCACCACCATGCAGCATCGCCCAGAGACCGTGAGGAGGATCGTGGAAGCTTGCTGCATCCTGCACAATCTCATGCGCACCCACTACCCAGTGTTGCAGAACAGGCTCGTGGACCTCCAACAAGGCAATGGGGACATGGAGCCTGGGGAATGGAGGCAAGGGCGAAACCTGATCGACACTAAGGATGTGCAAGGCCCCAACAGAGCTTCACATGAAGGGAAGAAGCAGCGCAACCTCCTGAGACACTGGTGCAACTCCCCACCTGGAGCAGTGGAATGGCAAGACAGGATGATAGATGATTAATGGATGCTTCCTTCAGCCTGTCTCATCACACTGATGAGATTGGGCCATGTATGTTGGGTGGGCCTACAATGAACAGGGCATTTAAAAAAGTGTTGTGTTTATGTTGACATGTGTGGATGAATGATTACATTGTTATTGATAATAAAGGGTCATAGGTGTGGCACCTGGGAGGGTGGACCATACAGTCCCACGATGCTTGCACTGGAGGTTTATCTATCCCACAGCTATTACCCATCCCAAAGGTATCCCTGTCCATCCCACAGGTATCCCTGCCCATCCCACTGCTATCCTTACCCATCCCACAAGCATGCAAAGGCTTAAACCATTTCTAAAAGTTTCCACCAAGACTTTATTGACAAAAATAAATGAAGCAAGTGTGTGAAGCAAAGATAATCTTTATTAATAACAAGCTGTAAAAGAAAAATGAGCCAAGTCAAGTGTCCAAAGCAAAAATAAAGTCAACAGGTAGCCACCCAGTCTCTGGCACTCTTCTCAGTCAGTCTGAGGCATTCCCATCATCTCAGGGGTGAAGGGTCCAGGTGCTGTGGAGGTGGCTGCTGCTGGAGTGCTGGTCTGAGGCGCCACTGGGGTGCCTGGCCCCAAGAGGACAACAGGGGACGGTGTGTTGAGGAAGCTCTCAGACAGCTGGCTCAGCCCCGTGATGTTGAAAGCCCCTTCCTCCATGACATGGGGTGTCAGCCCCAATACCGATGACAGATGTTCTGAGGCCAGGCTTGGCTGTGGGGTGGAGGAAGGAGCAGTGTAGTGGGGCTGTCTGGTCTGCAGTTGGGTGAGGACTGGCGTCGGTGGCATCGGAGGCGTGGGTGGAATCTGTGGCGTGGCTGGCATCGGTGGTGTGTGTGGCATCGGTGGCATCAGTGGCACCAGTGGCATCCGATGTACCTGTGCCTGGACTGGGAAGGGCTGCCTGTGCTGCTGGACCTCCTGGTAGCTGTAGCCTTGGTAGGGGAGGGCCTGTGGAAAGCCTTGGAAGGGCAGTGACATCACCTGGAATGGAGGAGCAGACCTGGACTGGGTGGGAGCAGGTTCAGTTTGGTCTGGAGGGTTGTGAAGAAGATCGGTGATCCTGTCCTTCACCACCTGGTACTGGGGTTCCGACATGTTCATGAGGGTCTGGTTGACGTAGGTGAGGAAGGGCTTGAGGTTAGAGGATGGGGCGTCGGTATATACCAGCTGAGAGAGGAGATCTACGCTGCTCCTGATGATGTCCCTGATCGCCAGCAGGACAGTGTGGCCCTGCCCCTCCGGTCTGCCTCTCTGCCTTTCGGTGGAGGTGGAGCTGGGGGTGGATGCGGGTTGGGCTGTGGTGGAAGTGCCTTCTCCTTGCTCCCACTGCATCATGGGGTCCTCCGCGTGCTCCGCCACAGGTATTACAGCTGTCGGGGGGGTCTCTTGGTGTCTCGATAGAGCCTGTGTCCCTTCCGCCAAAGATATTCATTCTTCCTCAGCCACTCCAGCATCTCCTCCTCATGTTCCTCTTCGATTGTGTATTGCCTCCTCTCCCGTTCATGCGTCTGCCTCTTCCTCCCTTTGGCAGGGCCATATGGGCCCTCATCAGAAGGGCTTCGAGGTTGTAGGGGCTGCTCCTCCACACCAGCAGCAGCAGCAGCAGCAGCAACAACAGTAGCCACAAAAGCAGCACCAGCAGGACCAGGAACACCAACAGGACCAGGAGCAGGAGCAGGAGCACCAGCAGGACCAGGAGCACCAGCAGGACCAGGAGCACAAGCAGGACCAGGAGCACCAGGAGGACCAGGAGCACCAGCACGACCAGGAGCACCAGCAGGACCAGCAGGACCAGGAGCAGTGCCAGCAGAGTAAGCACCAGCAGAATTACCAGCACCAGGAGCACTGCCTGCAGAGTAAGCACCAGCAGAAGCACCAGCACCAGGAGCTGTGTCTGGAAGCAGTTCTTTCCTCTGAATGGTGACCTGCTTGCGAGCTGCTTCCCTTTATATCCACGGGGCTGACGCAATGCATCCTCCATGCCTGTGCAGTGAACGCTAGGCATCCGCTAGGCTTCCGCTAGGCTTCCGCTCTGCATCCACTTTGCATCCGCTCTTTCAGTTCCGCGTCCGCTTTGCTGTGCTCCCCCGGAAGCCTTGCGGATGTGCCATCTGCTCCCATCTGCTTCCATCCGCTAGGCTTCTGCTTTCCATCCGCCCTACGTCCTCCCCCCGTCCCTTCCTTTCCGTGTTGTCCGCTCTGCTTATGCAAATTCGGGGCACTTTTGAGAGCGGATAACAGCGGATGGAACATTTTGCTCATCCGCTGTGTCCTTTTTACAAACGTTTTGCATCCGTCGGCCAGTGTGACAGGGTGTTAATGTTCTTAAGCTTGGTCTTATTATTGAGAGGAGGAAACGGGAGTTAGCGATTTTGAGTCAACGAAATGTGCTTTTCACCCATATTAAATTAGACAATGGGGCATTGTATAGTTTACAGAAAAAGCAAGCTGCACTAGGTAAACAATGTTTTGAGCAACATTTCACATCAGTTTTCTGTCAGAAGAATCACCCACTGAGTCAAATTGACAACAAATGCTTAAAAAACCCCAAAGATTTGTTTCTCGCATTTTAGAACTCAGGCCCTTCTATGAACTGGTGAGATCTTTTAATCCTGCATAAATAAACATGAGAATGAAAGACAGCTTTTATTCGCCCCAGCATTAATTGTTTTCCTTCTAAAATACAATTAGGGAATCATGTTATGTGACCTTTTGAATATAAAGCCAGCCCATTTTGAATAATAGCAGTTTTTTTCTTTCTTTAATTAGTTCATTACCAGCAGGTTTCAGAAACAGTTATATGTCTTTAAGATTGAAATGCAGACAGGCAAGAAAGCTATATTTTCAGAAAACAAAGCAATGTTTGGGTTACCTTAAAATATAATCAAAACTCATATTATGAAGTTTAAATATTTACAGGAAATATGAAGGTCAGATATATCTTTTATTCTATCATCTAATTGTTGTTTGTCTTAAGCAGTCAACCATATTTATAAGCATGAAATTCTGGCAGATTTCATTCTGGAATATGCTACAGTTAAGAATTTGTGTAAAGCTTAAATCAACAAAATATTTGTTAGACTGGGTATGTCCAAACTTGGCCCATGGGCCACTTGCGGTTCAGGATAGCTAGTGATGCACCCCACAAGATTGTCAACTTTTAACATTATTATGTGATTTGTATCATTAAGTATGTTATATATTTTACATGTGGACCAACATCATTCTTCTTCACTCAGTGTGGTCCAGGCAAGCCAAAAGATACCCATGTTTACAGTTTTGAGGAAGTCCAGAGAAGAAACACAACAATAAATAACCAATTATTTTGTTATTGTCAGATTACATTAACAGAACTTTGCAAAGTTTGTTAAGTATCTCTCTCCTTCCCTTTTATTTTCCGAAAAATAGGGAGGGTCACTTGTGAAACATTTCCCACATTCCCTCTGTTCTGTAGACTGAGATATCTTTTGCATGATGGATGTTTGGTCTGTGGCTTTTCTTTTTGTCTCCCAAGGCCATTCCCATATCCTAATAATAATATTTTATCTGTTTTATCTGGCATACAAGGTAGAATACATACAATTAGTTTGCATGATTTCTTTATACAATGGATTTAAAACTGTGGTTTTGCTTCATATATTATCCTAATTGTTTCCTATATTTCTCCATATATTACCCAAACCTAAAGTAAGTATATTTATCTTAATAACAATCAATTTGTTTGCCCAAATCTGGACTTCAGAACAATGCAGGGTGTAAAAAGTAGTTGGAACCAAGAGCTTCCTGCTTAATCTTCATTTTTCTCCTGCTGATATATTTTGTGGACATGAGATGAGGAAGAGTCATCTTTACTTTGTCAAGCATGGTACTTTTGGCCCTGATCAACTCACACATTATAAATTGGTGGCTTTTGAGGTGATGCACAAACAAGCATTGCCTGGTGTGTCTTACCCCAGTGAGAGAATGCATTAGACCAGTGGTTCTCAACCTTCCTAATGCTGCAACCCTTTAATACAGTTCCTCATGTTATGGTGATTCCCAACCATAAAATTATGGCTCGGTTCCTAAGACCATTGAAAATATGTGTTTTCCGATGCTCTTGTGAAAGCATCCTGTGAAAGGGTCGTTTGACCCCCAAAGGTGTCACGACTCACAGGTTGAGAACCACTGCATTAGACCATATCTGCAGAAAGTACAATTTTCATTATAGAGGTCAGACATTGTCTTGGCTTTTAAATGAATATTTGGAGAAAGTGGAAATATCATTAGGATTGATAAAGTGCACTTCTATGCTCCACACTACTAACTTTTCCTTTTTTCCACCTCCTTTGATATGGTATAAAACTCTAAAGGCCATGAGACCATTAGCACCCCAAAGTTTAGAACAGAAAGGCTGGGGTTGGGGAAGGAAAAGATTTATTCATCCCTTCTCTCCCTTGTTGTAGAACCTCAGCAGGGCTACAACTTCCACCTTTTGGTCTAGAATGTTGAGAATCTGGAAAAAGATTCTGGAAAAGAAGTTGAGACTCTGAAAAGAGTGCAAAGAGTGACAAAGATGATCAGGGGGCTGGAGGCTAAAAGATAATAAAGAATGGTTGCAGTAATTGGGTATGTCTAGTCTAGTGAAAAGAAGGATTAGGGGTGACATGGTAGCAGTGTTCCAATATTTGAGGGGCTGCCACAAGGATGAAGGGGTCAATTTATTTTCCAAAGCACCAGAAGGCAAGACAAGAAGTAATGGGTGGAAAGCCAAGGAGCCCAGGAGAAAAGCAATCTAGAACTAAGGAGCCATTTCCTAATAGTGAGGACAATCAACCAGCAGAACAGCTTGCCGTCAGAAATTGTGAGCGCTTTGTTACTGGAGGCTTTTAAGAAGAGGCAATTTGGACAGCAATTTGTCTGAAATGGTCTAGGGTCTCCTACTATAGTGGAGTATAGTAGACTAGAAGACCTTCAAATCCAACTCTGGGGATATTCTATGTTCTAGATTCTAGAATAAAAACTTTTCAGATTGGAATTGGATTGAACTGGAAGATGCTGTGCTATAAGAAAACAATCTTCTAACAATTCATTTTTGAAGACAATTAATGTTCACTATTCAAATATGCTGAACCAGCAAAATGGCCCCAGTCTTTGATTTGCCTATCCATTCATTCATCCATTCATTCATTTTACTGGTAGAGCAGGGGTGCCTTTGACTCAGTGTTAACCCCTGATGATTGCCAGTACTAATCCCTGAAGTTTTATTGACAGGTTTTTTTTTAAAATAGCTTCCTTCCATTGCTTCCTTCTTAGGGCTGAGAGAGAGGAACTGGTCCTGGGTCATTCAGCTGGACTTGTGCCTAAGAGAGTCCTGTTTCTAGCCTGGTAACTTAACCACTGTACCAAACTGGCTCTTGTGTATAGGATAGATGCATGAGATCACATCAGATCTCAATTTGCTCGTCTACACTTTGGTTCTAATTTTATCATTTCATTTGCTATTGTAGACTCACAGAAATGAAATAAAACCTTATGGGTAAAAACTTAACAAGAAAATTATCTAGTAGGAAAGCAACCAATATTAACATACGTGGTGTTGTGTATGTGTTTTTAAAAAATGCGTAGATTTGTTTCATCTTTTCAAACCTTCTAATACTTAATGAGATTTCAGCATGTTTTTAATGAACAGCAAAGTCAAGACAGAATAATTGTTGCTTTCTCTGCTTCCAGGCATTCTAAGAAGCAGCTTTAACTGCCTCAATTTGCATTTTTTCAACCATGAATTCTGCTTAACAAGACAACATTTTAGAATAAAACTGTAAGGAATACAATCCATCTACATACTACTAAAACTTTCAGGTCTGTTTGATTGTTTGTAACCCTCACATTGGAAAAATTGTGCATCATTGGCCAACAAGTTTTGAATTATGAAGCAAAATGTTAAGAAGTTCCCCACCCCCACCCTGGTTCTGTTAGAAATTTTTAAGGGTGACATTTGTCTTGAACTATCATTAGGGGCTCATTCCAGAGAGCAGGATAATTGATAATTGATTAGAGGTTTCCAAACATGGCAACAGGGACTAGCTCAGGGGTCCCCAAACTTGGCAACTTTTAAGACTTGTGGAATGGGAGTTGAAGTTCACAAATCAGCTAAATATGAGCCAGCAGTGTGCAGCCAAAAAAGCTAATACAATCCTAAATTGTATTAATGGAGGGATACAATCAAAATCAAGGGAAGTACTAATACCACTCTAAAAAAGCCTTTTTTTTTTTTTAGTTTTTCCAGAGGCTTATATTTTAAATGAGGCCCTGGCAGTATGGACTCAAAGTTTCCTCTTTAAAGAGAAAAATAAATATGTGCCTCCAGGTCAGTCTTGATTCCCTGCAACTGCCTGGACAAATCTCTGCAGTTTTGTGGAAATACTTTAGAAGCCATTTCCTGCTTTCTAGGACAGAGATAGTCATCTAGGGATTTCCTATCTCTCAGTTTCTACCTAATGTGGGAAGCCACCCCCCTCCCAGAAGAATGAAATATTTTAGGAAATATTAAAAATAATATTATATTTCCCTAAAGTAGAAATAGAGAAACATGCTCTTGGAAACAGAAAGCAGACCCCAAGTCTTTCTAAATGGCCCCTAGCAGACATTTTATGAAATATTGAGAAAGATTGGGCAGCCTATCTACAAAACAAAAGGCCTCCAGTTCCACGATGATGGAATTAAGACATGACCCCTCAGGACATAATAGGATTATCCCCGTACCATCTAGCCACAGAGCTCACCACATTGCACAATCTCCTGAGGATATTGCATCACACACACACACACACACACAGGCTTGAACCAAACTTAGCTCGGAAAACCTACAGAGCCAGCTATGAGCCCTACAACAGCCAAGATAATACATGTTCTTGCACAGGAACAGCGGTGGGATTCAAATTTTTTTACTACCAGTTCTGTGGACGTGGCTTGGTGGGTGTGGCTCCCAGTCAGAGGTGGTATTTGCCGGTTCTCCGAACTAATCAAAATTTCCTCTACTGGTTCTCCAGAACTGGTCAGAACCTGCTGAATACCACCTCTGAACAGGAAGTTCAACTACAAAGCCCAAGAGAAGGTATAACTCCCCCCACTCTTAACTCCATGTGATCACCTACCCAGAACACACGTGCTTGGTAGTTCTGTTTCTTCATTAAACTATCTTTTCAGTCAGCCTTCATGTTTCCAGTGTCTTTCTCCCAGCTTGGAACTGAACCAGATGGATATTTCTTCCAACACTAACAATAAGAAAATGTTGGACCTAGTTCTTTTTTCACTCATGTTCTGCTCACATGTTTCTCATATTTTAGTATTACATACATTGAATAATTGGATATGGTGTTCCAAAAGGATTATTGTTATAGTTCCCTCCTTGAGACATGCTCATTTCTTATAGATTAAGAGAGAAATCCCCCCACACACAATGCTCTGCCTATCCAAGAACAAATAGAAAGTGATAATGCTTCATGTCGCTAAGGCAACCTGGTCTCCAGTTGGATAAAATAACAGTTGTAGTTTCCATACTTGCTCCTTTCAAGCACAATGCAACTCAGTTACCATCTATCTAACACAAAGGTGTCAAATGCAAGGCCCGGGGGGGGGGGGGGCAGATGAGCCCTGTGGGCATGTGGCCTTCCCAAGCACTGTTTTCACTGACAGAGGGTCGCAGGAGGCCATCGCAGCTGAAAACGGAGCTCAGGGTTTTGCTGACAAGAGTGTTCAGGCTGCCAGAGGCACTCCTGACACGAGTAGCGTTGAGATAGCCACGCCCCGCTGGCTACACACATCCCCCACAGTCATACAAAACCCTGATGTGGTCCTCAATGAAATTGAGTTCAACACCCCTGATCTAACACAAGTTCCATCTTATTAAGATTCAGCCTCCGTTTATTGGCCCCCATTCTGCCTCTTATCAAGTACAAATACTGACAGAGGGTCGCAGAGGGTTCAACATTGTTTTTGTCTGATTCATTAGATACTGAAAAGCAGAGTTAGATATCAACAGCAGGAAAGGTTAATTTTTTTAAAAAACTCCGAGATATGATGCTAAATAAGTAACAAAAAAAATCACAATAATTACAAATCAATCCAACAAGATTTGTTCTGAGCCAGGTAAAAAAAACATTAATGCCAATACTATCAACACAACTGCAGTATTATGTGTTCATTTGTATTCCACCTGGATTTATTTTTACAAAAAATGAAGGTGGGGAACATATCCAATATAGCTTCCTCCTCCTATTTTTTTCCCCAACAAAAACTGTTTGGATGTGACAAAATTCAGGGCTTGAATAAATGCCGCATTTGCCTGAAATAAAACCTGCCTCTTTTGTAAGTAATGTAAGATAAGGAAGGGATGAGAGCAGAGTTTGAGAATATAGTCATGAAATCTGCCACACCTTTTTATTTAATATTCCCCTTGGTAGATGAGGGTTAAATTCAGCATCACAGCTTTTTAGGTAGACACAGCAGCAGCCCACAAATACTTATTAATCAGAAACCTACTGAGAACCAATCTCTTCAGAAGACTGGGGAAAAAAGGTTTTCTGTTTATGTAGTGAAACGTGAGTATAAGAAACAAATGGTCTATTTTTTATATAATATGGGGGAGGGGAAAGGTTTCAAGACTTAGGCTATAATTCTACACTTATGGGTATAGGATTACTGAAGTCCATACAATTATATTAAAATTCAAATTTATATTATAAAATTATAAATTTATTCTTTGATTTAACATACTATCTGTCTGTTCATCCATCCATCTACCCATCTTAAAATGATGTTGAAATATTTTCCAAGGAAGAAAATCTGTTTAGATCTTCTTATGCATAATATCCATGGATATGGATGGTTTTTTCTACTTTTGGCAAAATATTTCTTTAATTTCTCTGATGTTGACATGCAGAAGAATGGAACTAATCTCAAGATATTAATTCTTAGGATGGAGGCTAATTTCTTTCACCATACAAATTCCCTTTTCACCACTATCCTTGCAGTAAAAGTGTTAAGTTTGCTGGCAAATAGTAAATGGCAGGAATTAAGAATCTGGCCCTGCTTATAAGACTGTACATCGTGTTTGTAAGATTTATTGAGCTTAAATCCTTTTATGAGGTGGAGTTTGATCTAGCTTTTATTTTCTCAAAGCTCTTGTGGCATGTCAGGGAGTCTGCTAATGTTTATTTCAAATTAATTCAGAAATTTGGAAAGGTTGTGCATATAGCTTCATGTTTTTGGAAACAATATTTCTATTTGAAAAAGTTTTATACAAACACACATACAAAAGAGTTGAGGAGAGTTTTGGACAAAAATGTACTCAAAATATATATGTGAGGAAAAATTGTTCATGAATATCCTTTAGCTCAGAATTGGATAGACCTCAAAAGGGAAGAGCTGGTACTCCATATTGTATGGGGACATTTCTGAATTCTTAGCTTGTGCTGGAATAGTAGGTGGGAAATGTGGTTTTTGCTAGGTTTTGGTTGTGCAAATTCACTTCCTGGAACAAAAGACTGATTGGAGTCATTCATGCCTTTGTGACCTCCTGAGATTACTGAGATTACTGAGTGTGATAGCATCTCTCAGACAGTCTTGAGTATTGAAGATTTGTCTTTAAATGACTACAAACTCCAGCTCCTCTTTAGGACGATGATGGTTTATTCAATATCTCAGCAAACAACAAATACTCTTCTCTGACAAGAATGGCTAAAAGCCAGGCAAGGTTAGAGTTGGGTTTGAGTTTGCTCTCTTTCCTTTTATTAGCATTATCATGAGAAATACCCCACCACACCCAGGCCTATATGCAGTTCTAGTTCTGGCCACGCCTAACCTATTATCTCTAAATGCTATTACCCTATAACATGTCTACATCTCTAACCTATTCCGACCCTCGCTAACTAATCCCCACCTGGTGCCACCTTCACCCTGTCTTAACTCAATGTTTAATTACCACCTATATGTGCTCCAACCCCCTCTAACAATATGCATCACATCAATACATGCAAAAAGCCATTTCCAGCCCTGCAGTTGCGTCAGAATCCATCCTGCAGCTCACAGCTCTGCTGAGTCATTCTAAAGCAACCTTCAACACTATTGGTAGCACACAAGCAGCAATACATATCCGGCATCAGCAGAGCTAAAGTGATATACTCCACTGCCAGCTGACTTGCTGTGAGGTGTGTTCAAAGCTGACGGGTTCCGTAGTGAACTCGGAGCCCGACAGCATCTTCAAGGATTGCTAGCTTATAGTAGCTGATGCCCTAATAAGATGATGAGTTGGGAAGGGGAGGGGATCATTCTAAACACCAGAAGGCAATCCAACTTTGCCCTGTTTTATGACCTTTCTTGCCACAGTCGTTAAGTGAATCACTGCAGATGTCAAGATGGTTGTTAAGTGAATCTGGCCTTCTCCATTGACTTTGCTTATCAGAAGGTCACAAAAGGTAAATCCCACGGCCCCAGGATTTATGCAACCGTCATAAATATAAGTCAGTCTCCACGAGTCCGAATTTTGATCACGCGACCGTGGCGATACTGCTGCGGTCGTAAGTGTGAAAAACAGTCATAAGTCACTTTTTTCAGTGCCATTGTAACTTCACATGGTCACTAAGTGAACACTTGTAAGTTGAGGGTGACCTGCATACCTGAAATATCTAGCACTGTGATGGCGAACCTATGGCACGCATGCCATAGGTGGCAAGCAGAGTCATTTGTGACAACACACGAGCCGCAGGCAAACTTACCTCACTGTGCATGTGCATGCCTCACAGTTGATTTTCGGCCAGTTTGAGGCCTTTTCCGGCCTCTCAGAGTCTTGAAAAAAGCCTCTTCAGGCTTTGCAGGTCAAATAATAGGCCTGTTTCATCATTTCCTGTAGAAGTAATAAAATGGGCCTATTATTCGTCCTGCAAAGCCTGCAGAGGCTTTTTTCAAGCCTTTGGGATGCCGAAAAAGGCCTCAGACAGGCTGAAAATCAGCTGTGAGGTGCAGTGCAGGTAAGGGGACAGGGGAGCAGTGGGGGGGATTGCATACATGCACGGGGGCAGGGGGACTGCGTTGCCTTCTGTGTGTTGGCACACAAGTATGTGAGCACCAATGCATGCACAATTTTTGGCACAGGAGCCCAAAAAGGTTAGCCACTAATGACCTAGCAAAAGCAAGTTACAGAAACCTATTTCACAGAGGAAGTAAGCTTTCCCAAAATTGCAGGACAAAAGGAATGGTACAATAGGAATGGTATGTGTGCAATATTCTTCAAAGCTCTTTTAAAGGAGAAAGATGGCTAATGTCACGGTTTGTACATGCTTGGAGCAAGGAAGCCCAGGGTGCATTGTAATGCTCTAATGACTGCGATTTATCACAGATCTGCCATGTGTTTCTTCCTTCTGACTAATGAATGACCTTTCTATTTCTCCAACAGACCTGCATTGGTCTTGTTTGCTGCAGATATAGAGTGATAGCTATTTGTCATGCTTCACTTATATTAATCACTGACTCAAACAGTCCCACTGGGAGAAATCTCTTGACCTTGCGTTATGAGGCTCAAAGGCTTGCACACACATAGAATCAATGCTTTTTTCGTGGGTGAACATTGGAGAACTCGTGCCTTCGGTTCCCCACTGCCATAATTTAAAGTTAACTTTTCAGAATCGGAGCAAATTTATCCATCGGGGACTTGGCAATCCCCATCCTGATTGGCAGAATTCTTGAATGATGCTTGGAGAAGCGTTTTTAAAATGGATAAATATGGCAGAATGCACAAATGAAAATAAACAGTACTGTCAGGGTTCTGGCATCCACCCCCATTCAAATCATGTCAACTCAAAAATATTTCTCTGGTCTTTTAGAATTGACAAATGCTCTTTAAAACAGAGCTCATCAGCTGGCTTTCAAACACAAAGCATGGAAAACGATTAACAGAGTTTATTCACCGAAAGTTTAGGTTGAAATAAAGAAGCTTAAAGCGGCCACCGAGGAAGTGATTCACTTAAATGCGTTGCTTAAGTGAACATGAACAAAACTTCACTCCGCATTAAATGCCATGTCGAAGGCATGGCTTATAAGCCCTATGCAGTTTAGTGATTTCTTATTCAGAGGTTGTTGCAGGTGTGATCTTCCAAACCACTTGACAGATTAGCAGTGTGTCTCTCACCAGCTCCTTTGAAATGAAATTATACAAATCCTTACGTTCTCCTTCAAGTCTACTTGCTTAGTAACTTGCTCTTTTGCCTTTATGAGAAAAGGAAGACAATCTTAATCAGCCAGGGCTCCATAAAACTGCAAATCATTACTGAAGAAGTTGCTGACCTCTCTCCATCTCCCCTTTTCTCCTGCACCTGCTGTAAAATAAGTAGAGAATGCAAAGCGCAGTCTTCATGCACCACGGGATGTGTATGTATGGCGAAGAATGTTAAGTGTCATCAATTTCTGCAAGAATGAAGTAGTTGTGCTGTTATACAAGCCCATAACTTAGTCCTTGTTCATCCTAATAGTTTATCTCCACGAGAGAAGGACATTATTGCCTTATAAAATAGGACAATAGCATTAGCCCTGCTCTACTGCTGGCAATATTAAGAGCCAAATCTATTTATGGACTTTTGAGGACTTAGTTTGACTGGCTGCAGAGCTGAAGCTACTGTGCAACTTACGCCTGCTGAGCTGAGATTTCTTACTTCAAACCTAGGAGCAGATGTGAAGGTTCAGTAATAGTAACAGCACTTAGAATTACATATTGCTTCATAATGCTTTACAACTCTCTCTAAGCCATTTACAAAGTCAGCACATGGCCCCAACAATTTGGGTCCTCATTTAACCGACCTTGGAACGATGGAACACTGAGGTGGTCAGGATCAAATTCCTGGCAGTGGGCAGAGTTAGCCTAGAATACTGCACCACCACATAATGTAGGCGTAGATGCTGCTGTCTACCCAATAGCAACCCCCTTTTAAAGATTTTTGATACCTTTATTCAGCTAATGGGGTCTTAAAACCATGTACATTAAAAACAAACAAACAAATTTACAGATATAACTTTTAATACCATTGGTACCATTACCAAGACAATTATTCCTGTCCCATACTGGTGCATAAGATTTTCCTTCTTTCCAAAGTGAAGATTTTTGCACTTTTTTCTTTTACCTACCCCATCAATTTTGTGACATCTGCAAACCTTTATAAATATTATTTCCACACTTTCATCCAAATTATTAATAAAAATACTGCAGAGTAAAAAGACCAAGAGTTGATTTTTGTAGTTTTCACTTATCAATAATACATCTGTCCAATTTGATGAGGAATCATTGAGAACGGTTTGAATATGGTTTTAAAGCCAGTTAGATACCAGCCCTGCCAACTCTCACGGTTCTGCCGTGATTCTCACGATTTTTTGGCATGTCTCACGGTCTCACGACAAGGCTCCTCAATCTCACGCCAAATTTAAAACACTTTTTTTCCCCCAAATTTGGGGGTCTTATGCGCTTATACACGCATAAATCTGATTCTCACACAAACGACATGATGCCACTTCTCAGATCATGCAATATCAATATTACCATACAGTCATATATACATACAGCACATTTCTTTTTACTCTGGGCGCCTCCATTTTGCTTTTTCTATCACCGGATATAACACGCTCTGATTGGTTAGTTATTCACGTGACCGTGAATCTCACTATTTTTTATAGAATCTCCAGATTTTTTTTCATGGGTCTCCAGATTTTCCTTTATCAGGGGTTGGCAGGTCTGAGATACCCACTTGTTAATGTCATCCATTCCATGCTTAACTAGCTTGCTCATCAAAATACTTTTTAAAATGTTTTGATGAAAGATCTCAACCAATCAAAACATCTTCACAGTTCAAAGAGATTGAGGGCAACAGAAGAAGGGGATGGCAGAGAATGAAGTGGCTGGATGTAGTCACTGAAGCAGTCGGCGTGTGCTTAAATGGACTCCGGACGATGGTAGAGGACAGGACGGCCTGGAGGAATGTTGTCCATGTGGTCACATTGGTTTGGACACGATTTTGCAACTAACAATTACAAAATGGTTTTGAAAGCGGAGCTTCAGAGCTGTACTGCCACCACAGAGAAAGCTATGTCCTCGTGTTTCCCTCAGTGTAAACACTTGAGGAGAGTCCAGGAGATACAGGCCTATAGTCCTCAGAAGATCTTGATAATCATTGGCTGATGAGATATGGCTCCTTTTTGCTTAATAGTAACTCTCTAAAGCAGCCTTTCTCAATTTTATTAGCTTGCAGGAAGCCTTTAAAATAATCTACAACTCTCACGGAACCCCTGCATAAAAATTAGTATTTCCTGCCTGACACTTATATCCTGGTCCCATAATGTTTTACAGCACTCTATGAGGCAGATAATGAAGTTAACATATTGCCCCCAACAATCTGGATCCTCTGCCCTCGGAAGGATGGAAGGCTGAGTCATCCTTGAGCTTGTCAGGATTGAACTCTAGACTGTGGGCAGAGTTAGCCTGCAATACTGCCTTCCAGGGGTGGGCTGTTGGGGGTTCACAGGGGTTATGGAGAGCCCCTAGCTAAGATTCTGTGCAGTTTGGAGAACCCCCAAATCCCATTCATGGCTGGCCCTGCTCATCCTGCCCTGCCCCTCCCAGGAATCCCCATGCGGCCCTGTTTTGGTTGCAGGTCAGTGCAGGGCACACATAGAGGTTCAGAGAGGCTGAAAAATTGACCTCCCAGTTTGGGAAGGCGGGAAATGGGCCCGTTTCCACCTTCCAAAGGCTGTTTTCGCCCTCCTGAAGGCTCGAGGAAAACCTCCAGAGTCTAGGGAGAGCAAAAATGCTCCCCACCCACCGTGGTGCAGGAGGTCGACTAGGCCATGCCCACTATGGCCACGTCCATCCAGCAATTGGGCAGAGAACCCTTTGCTAACATTTTTGAAGCCCACCCCTGCTGCCTTCTAACCACTGCAAGACCAGGGTTCAAACAAACTCTTGAACAAAGTTCAAAAACTAATGCTTACATTTCCCCCCCTGCAATCATGATCTTGGGACCCCTAGCAGGGAAAAAGCCTTCAGTTCCTGTATCTCACAGCCCTCCTTTGTGCTGAAATGCTGAAAAACAAATTTGCAGTCGACTTATAAGTCACATCCTCACAAACTGAGTGCTATGTTTTTCTTGGCTGTTGCTTCATTAACCAGACTGAATACCAGCAATGAAAAGAAATTCAGGGTTGACTCCGGGTAAGTCTCAAATTAAATCCGAATCCTTCTAATCTGCTAAGGAAGGCATTCATAAAATAGGGCAGAACTAACTCCAACTCTTGACACTGAGATTTCAGACATTTTGTCCTTGTTTGGCATTCCTGTGCTCTGTTCAATATTATAATCCTTTTATCAGAGCAAAAATATCTGCTGAGAACTCCACATGGTGTTAGGAAGAGTATCTGGCCAGTAAACCCTCAGCTCCAACACCCCGACTCTACCCTGAATTAGTTATGGGATGAGAGTTGTAAAAAAAGGGGGAGTTGAAGTTTAACATCTACCTGACGATGGCTTGATTTTTGAATCAGGAATGATAATTGATATTCTTACTTTTAATTGTTTTCTATATGGTGTCTTTATCAATAATAGATATAATGTCTGGGAAGTAGAAAATAATAGGAAATGGCTGTAAGTTCATAATTTTCAAACCATATCATAAAAAGTTCACTATGTGTGCAGTAGATAAGAAAGAGAAGCTAGCAGATTGAAGATTGTGTTGATTTTTTTTTTCATTGTTCCCTTTTCAGAGATAAATTTCTGTAACCCAGCTAGCAGTGAGAACTTTTCATGCTGCGTCCCTTAGGGAAATCTCATTGTCCAATTTGATTGTTAAAGAGATGTACAGAATGTAAGTCAGGTATCCTTTGATTAGAGAAAACAATTAGGAAAGTCTAATAGAACTGTGGCTCAATAATATTGAGATCATATCCATGAAATGCAATCTGCATTCCTAGATGGTACGCTTTAGCATATCATATGCAGATTCTGATTGAAAATATTAACATTCAAGGAATATTGTTTACACATACTGCTATGCCAGCACTTTTAAAACTATATATGTTGAAGGAAATAATAGTGACCTGGTTTAACACCAACTCTAATGAATGAATTACAGGAACAAATACAATGAAACGATTTCAGCTGCAGATCTTCACAGCAAGAGTTGCAGACTTTGAGTGAATCAAGATGGAGTGTAGCATTTTTCATTTATGTTTTTAAATTAACATCTCTGTATCAAACAAATTTATTTGTAATAAATAAACACTCTTCAGTGCCGCCTCCCTTCCCAATTAATTAAATATGTCTTTTATCTGAAACAAAATTATATTGTTTGGTACTGGCTCCTTACATTTAGCCTTGATTGTTCACAGCTCCAGTTAGCTTAATTAATTTAATGCAATATGATCTTACACAATCAAGGTCATCTTGAAATTCAGAGATTGATCTTAAAAATTAAAAGTACGCAGCCCCAGCCTTCATTTAGTCCATTTCTTGAAATCCCCAAATGCAACTTTTCTCCTTTGGTAGAATGGCATGATAAAACACATACCCTTTCAGTGTTCCAGCAACCCTCCATTCCAATCAATAACTCCAAGACAGACATCTCAAAGATACCTTTATTTGGATAGTAACTGGCATATCTGTGGACTCTCGAATCTGAAAGTTTCGTGCTTCCTTGCAAAAGTTAAAACTACATATCCATCCCCCCTTAGCCATCACCACATCACATGGTATCCAATCACCACCCATCCTAAAGTAAGATTCCCATTTCATTATGCGCCACACTCCATGACCTTGAACCAACAAAAGAATTTTATTTTGTCTAAATTGATATACTCAAATGAATTCCTCCCTCCCACTTTCTTAGGCTCAATTGTGACAGTGTGGGAGCATCGAATCTCAATATGGCTTCCAAAGCTGACATACCCTCAAAGCTGACATATGGTGTATGTGATGTGATAGTCATACAAAAAGCGGAAGTTTTATTTGCAGTGGTGGGTATTTGTTTGGACACTTCTTCCAGTAGTACGTTTCAAAATAGTTTACCACTGGTTTGGTGGGCGTGGCATGGGGGGGTTGTGCTTTGCATGTGTTTGTGCATGTGCTTTGCATGAGCCCACTTTGCACAGGCACAGAGGCTTTCCGACTCACTTCTTGCAATCCTGCACTCTCCCTGTCGCGTCACCAGCTGACACAGTCTGCAGTGCCGCGCAAAGTAGCTGTGCTTCAAAAGCAGGGAATAAAGGTCAATATGGGAGCCCAGGTAGGCGGGTGGGCCCAACAGCAGCTCCTCGGAGAGAACCGCTTCAGTCTCCACTGATCTTTGGTGCTACCAGTACGCCATAACTGGGCCGAATGAGTAGAATAGCACCACTGATTTGCTCCCTCCTATGGAGCCTTGATTACAATAGTAGGCAACCTTAACTTTTTCTGAATATTGGTAGTCCTCAACTTACAACTACAATTGAGCCCAACATTTCTGTTGCTAAGTGAGACATTTGTTAAGTGAGCTTTGCCCCGTTTCACAACCTTTCAGTTCTTAAGTGAATCACTGTAGTTGTTAAATGAATCATACAGTTGTTAAGTGAATCTGGCTTCCCCCATCGACTTTACTTGTTGGAAGACTGCTGGAAAGTTTACAAATGGTGATCACGTGACCCCGGGATAAAGCAGGTGTCATAAATACATGCCAGATGCCCAGCACCCTTGCTTCAGATCAAATCCACACCTGTCATTTCATTGATTGGCATGTCTGACTCAACATTCTTGCTGGTTATCCCACACCTTACCCACAAAGACAATGAATGTTGACAGTGGCTGTTTTAATTGTTTGTTCTTTTGTATTCATAAGTATTCATAGAGTTCTAATTGCATTGTAAATCATGTACCAATATGGATAATTTCAGAGGGTT
Source organism: Laticauda colubrina (assembly GCA_015471245.1). Taxonomy (NCBI): domain Eukaryota; kingdom Metazoa; phylum Chordata; class Lepidosauria; order Squamata; family Elapidae; genus Laticauda; species Laticauda colubrina. The sequence continues at coordinate 7,695,439 of BLBF01000003.1, forward strand.
CAAAAAAACTGTTGTTTTTTTTTTAAACTACTGAAAGTACGCAGGATATTTTATTTTAATTTGGTGAAATGTTGGTTGTTAGCAGTTCATTCTGAAATATACATAAAAATATTAATTTCTCTCAAGTTTGGAATTGATGAAATTCCACTGGATGGTATTTATTTTTATTTAGTTATTTATGAAGTTGATATGCTGTCCATCTTATAATCAACGCTACTCTGGGGGACTTAAAAGGAATATGCTTTTAGTAGCATAAGGGTATATTCTCTTCATATGTATTTTTCATTATTATTTTAAATCTATCAAGTAGATAACAATAAAGTACTGTTAATAGTTAATTTTTTTTGCACTCATCAAACATAATTATTTGTTTCTTGAAAAATGAAGGCAACATTTTTCTTCAGTCAAAACCCTTTTATTCATTCTCAGATTGCTCCGAAATGAGCATGAAACATAGAGCCTCTATCTAAAAAAGTATATGTTTTTTAACTATTGCTGTTGGCTTACAGGCAGCAACAAATTATGGTAGATAATAAATCAGCAGAGGTTATAGGTTATAGGAATCTAATTGGCCACTGCTTCAGGTGGATCTGGCTTTGAACAACTCATTTCATAGTGCATTTTCATTTGGAACGTAATATTTCCTTTGGAAGGAATGGATTTTCTTTCAGCACAAAAGACAAAATGCAAACCATAAAAACTATGGATAATTGCACCATAGCACTTTTTCAGCTGACAATTAGAAGTCTTAATTTCCTTATCGCTTTGATTGAATGTGTACCTTCTGTCAGATTACACATACTTGTTGTGTACAACCAGGAGCTTGCTATAAGACAGTTTCCTACTGCCACATGTTCTTGTTCTGCTATGTTCAGGTTTTCTGCTACACTGTTTTTTGTGAGTTTCTCCAATGAATAATAATGCAAAAGATGGAAACACAGTGCTGACTTATAAAAGTGCCTATTGAATGGAATTGTGTAATTAATTCACTTATATTGACTTTACACTGAAAATCTCCATGGACAAAATTGGGATGGTCTGAATACCACTTCCTCCATCTTTGATCTTTCTTATAATGAAGAAATTGTATTATTTGTACAATATAGGAAAAACCAGAGGAAAAAAAATCTTTAAGAAATGGTAATCTATGTTTTCTCAAGTTGCAGGTATACATGTATGTAGGTATATATGTATGTATGTATGTATGTATGTATGTATATATATATATGTTTTCTTAGGCTTTCACGGGTACTTACATGTGTGCTGTTTAGCTTCCTTCGGGTATTATCCCACGTCATTGTAGTTCTGTTAATGTTGTAGCAACGTTTCAGCAGAATCTCATCTGCCATCCTCAGGCTTCTGTATAGAGTTAGTTCCTGGTTTCAAATTTGAGGCTGGTCCATTCTGATTGGTTGGGAGCCTGGATCTGTATTCATTGGACTTGGAATTTGATTGATTGGTGTTTCTGGTTTCTTCTGTCTGTTTTGTGGCTTTGATTGGCTGGCAACACTCTGTTCTTGTGTTGGAGGCTTTCAGTGCAGCTTGGCTCCGTGTGAAGGGACGGCTGCTCTTCATTAGCAAGCTGCTATTCATTAGCAAGCTGGGTTTCACCTGGGTGCCTGGTGGGGGGGTGTTTGGGTTGGAGCTATCAGAGGGAGTCTGTTTTTGCCCAGGTGTTTGCCTGGCTTGTGGCATGGAGATCTTTCTATTTGAGAGTGCAGGCTTCCAAATGATTGACAGTCTGGTGGAATCATCTCTTCTATTCATGCTGTCAGGTCTTTTTTCAATCTCTATGGCTTCTCTGATGATTCTGTGGCTGGGGTTTGCTATAGTGGCTAGGGTTTTAGTGCCATTGAAGTTGATGTTGTGACCTGTGGTTCTCATGTGTTGGACTAGTGAGGAGGTGTGTTCCAGCTTTTTTACTGCATTTTTGTGTTCATCTAGGCGGGTACTTATTCTTCTATTGGTCTGTCCAATGTATGTGGCCAGGCATGATGTACAGGCAATTTCGTATATGCCTTGGTTTTCCAGGTCAATTTTGTCTTTGGGGTTCCTCAGATTGACTGCTATTTTTTTGTCTGTTTTGAAGGCAGTCTTGATGTGATGCCTGTGTAGTATCTTACTGATTTTATCTGTGGTGCCTCTTATGTAGGGCAGGACAGCTGTTCCATAGATCTGTTGATCTTCTAGGTCTCTGTTATGTCTTGGTGTGTTTTTGTGGATCAAGTTGGTGATTTTGTTTTTGTGGAAGCCATTGGCTGTCAATACTTCAGTCAGGGTGCATAGTTCAGTCTTTATATGTGTCTTATCTGCCAGGCGTTTGGTTTTGGTAATTAGTGTTTTCGCTACGGAATTTATCTGTGCTGGGTGGTGGTGGGATTGGGCATTGAGGTAGCGGTTGGTGTGTGTTTTCTTTTGGTATATGGCACACTGGGACACACCATATACCTGATAGGTTTCATCTGGGTGGCTGGTGGGGGGGTGTTTGAGCTGGAGGTATCACAAACCCCCCCCCACCAGGCACCCAGATGAAACCTGGTTTCCTAATAGATAACAGCCATCCTTTCACACGAAGCCAAGCTGCACTGAAAGCCTCCAGTGCAGGAGCAGAGTGTTGCCAGCCAATCAAAGCCACAAAACAGACAGAAGAAACCAGAAACACCAATCAAACAAACTCCAAGTTCAATAAACACAGACCAAGACTCCCAACCAATCAGGATGAAGAAAAAAAACCATCCTGGCACAACATAGGCTAGCCTCAAATTTAAAACCAAAGACTGTGAGACTCTGACCCACATACAAACTCTATACAGAAGCCTGATGATGGCAGATGAGATTCTGCTGAAACGTTGCTACAACTTTAAAGGCACTACAATGACGTGGGATAATACCCGAAGGAAGCTGAACAGCACACATGTAAGTACCCGCGAAAATTAAAAAAAACAAATATATATATATATATACACACACACACACACACACATACACAAGTTCAATTCTAAGTAGTGGCAGATTTTTTTCTCTCCCAGGGAGCAAATAAAAACTTATCTGCTGTGAACTCTGCATGGCATCAGGAAGGGAATCCAGTTAGTAAACACTCAGCTCCATCCAGTTACCCTGACTCTATCACAAATTAAGGGATTACAGGATCGTAAAATGAAAGTTTTTATATATATATACAGTAGTGGCCAAAATTGTGGAACCTTTTGGGAAAGTGTCCCTTATGTATTTTATGCCATCACTACCAAGCAGAGAGATCTTGGTATCATCACTCCAAATAACACTCTCCCATTGTTCCTCTGTCTAGGTAACATGGGTTTTAGCCCAGTTTAGTCTTTTCAACCTTTGTTTGAGAGATAAAAGTAGTTATTTTTGTTCATCCGCACTGAACAGTCCTTGCACTCAATTTCACATTGCATTGCGCCATTTCATTTGTATACACCGAGATTATTTTCTTCTGTCACATAAGCACAGTCTCTCAATTCTTCTATCATCACTTGCTGTTGTGCACCTTTTTCTGTCTTTACCAGTGTGGTTTTGTAGTGACTGAGTCTCCTTATACAATCAGATGAAGGAAAGCTACCTGATATCAATCTAAGCAAGTTGTGCTTCCTTTTTTTGGTTATTTGGTTATCACTTTTCATAGAATATAGATAACTGAACAAACTTTGTTGCATTACATTCTTGATTAAATTATCTTTCAATTGATATATAATTTTATGGTACTACTCCCCCCAAAAGTGGTGTTAATCAGCCATCAAACCTCAAAAATACACTTTTCCCAAAAGTTTTCCACAATTTTGGCAACTTTAGTATTTACAAATACTCCTACCATTTCTCTTTACTAATGGAGGCAAACTAGTTGACAATAATCTTCAAACTAAATATCTTTTCTCTTCTTTTTTTCTCAAAAGTTTAGAAAAACTAGATTAAAACTGAAAAAAGTGAAATTATGCATTCTTGGGGAAAATACAACCTTATATTTGTGTGTGAGAGAGTTAAAACTTATTGTACTTCTCAGTACTATCAAAATGTTCTTTGTGCAAAAATGGGATAAAACAGAAGGGTACTAATAACATTTCCAGTTGCATCCATGATTCCCCCGGATTTTTGCTCACACAGGAAAGCTTGCTGACAAAGAAGCTATTAAATGGCCTAATGGGGCATTGAACTAACCCTAGGCATATTATGTGTGAGACTTGTTTCCTTCTTAAAGGCCCTGTCCCACTGCACTTACGGATGCAAAGAGGATTAAAACACGAAAAAAAGCTTGCCATCCGTTGGAAAACGCTATGCATCTGTTGTGTACTCATTGCATACGTGTTTCATACGCTCTATTCGTTGAAGATCCGTCCACTGTGATTTCATCTGCACAAGAAGTTTTGAGATGCACAAAACTTTGTGAACGGATGAACTTTCAGCCGTGTACGATGTAAATCTGTGACATACGAGCAACAAACGTTCTATGTCTATTTATCATCCGTTAAACATCCGCTGTATCCTCTCTGCATCCTCTGGGCATCCTCGCAACTGACATCTGCTGCAGCTGAAAACGGAAAGACGGAGGAAAGAAAGGGTACATGGAACGTCTATACATCATTAATAGCACGGAAATAGAAAGGATGCGTTTGCATCCGATCTACATCCGCGCGGCATCCCCTTTCTTTCCTGTAGGCGTACGTGATGAATCCGCTTCATCCGCTATGCATCCACTTCGAAATTCTCCTCCGGAACCCCTTCGGAGGTGTCATCTGCTGTCATCTGCTAGGCTTCCTATGAACTTCTGGTTTAACATCCCCGCCACATACTACCCACATCCGTTCTTTTCCATTCTGTTTATGCAAATTTTCACCACTTTTTGAAGCGGATGACAACGGATGGAGCCACCCCCAAAATTTTGCTCATCCGCTGTGTCCTTTATGAATACGTTTTGCATCCGTCGGCCAGTGGGACCTAGCCTTTACTTCTTATTAGAAATTCCTCAACTATAGCACTAGGAAGAAGGTATTCAGGCCCCGTGTGCCCAAGAAATGTACTAAGCTTGGTGGTCACACTTAACAGAAGGTACAAACAAATGTAACACAAAATTTGAAAGTAGTTCAGAAGAGGAAAACTTGCGAGCTGTACTATTGGGTATGATATTGTAAGAAGATTAAAGAGCGATAGTCTACAAAACTATGTCAAATTTACATCATTTTGTATGGCTTTGAGGACAACACTTTGCAGTAATACATTCAAGTCACTGGTGGGATTCAAAAATTTTTTACTACCAGTTCTGTGGGTGTGGCTTGGTGGGCGTGGCTTGGTGGGTGTAGCAGGGGAAGTATACTGTAAAATCTCCATTTCCTTCCCACCCCACTAGCCTGTTTTGCAGTACCTTTCTCCTGTGCAGGGCAACAAAAGAAAACCAAGACAATTAGCTGGGACTCAGGAGGCAGAAAATAGATGGGGACAGGGCCAGTCAGAGGTGGTATTTGCTGGTTCTCCGAACTAATCAAAATTTCCGCTACTGGTTCTCCAGAACTGGTCAGAACCTGCTGAATACCATCTCTGATTCAAGTGGATAAAAAGTATATATGATTGATGCCAGGTGAATCACCATAAATGGTGTGTTTCCATTATTTAGAGACTATGATTTTGCCTACAACTCCAGAAGCAAGAAATTAATTAGCTTCCTTACCACTTGTTTACATTCTAGTAGTTATTTCAGCTATTAGACCGGTTAGGAAGAATCCATTTGGTCTTGATCAGTTTCGAGTTCTATTAAATAAAGTGAGAGAAATGTAAGTCCTTGCTTAACTATGCTGTTTAAATCAATGAGGTGGATTCGCAGTTAGTCTTGCTTAGCATAAGACCAATGAAACAGCATGATTTAACTTAATCACAAATAGCTTACATTCCATTGATCTGAACAACATAAAACTTAACATTTTTTATATAGATACAGGTAGTCCTCGACTTACAACCACAATTGAGACCAGAATTTATGTTGCTAAGTGAGAAATTGTAAGTTGTGTCCCACTTATGCCCTTTCTTGCCACATTTGTTAAGCGAATCATTAATCACTGATTAATAACACTGTTGTTAAATGAATCCAGATCCCTCATTGACTTTGCTTGTCAAATCAAATCTTGGGTCTTTGACTAATAAACTTGATTTGGTTTGACTTTGCTTGTCAGAAGGTTGCAAAAGGGGTTCACATGACCCAGGGACACTGCATGCATCATACATATGAACTGGTTTGTTAAGCATCTGAATGTAAATCACGTGACCATGGGGATGCTACAAAAGTCTTAAGTGTAAAAAATGATCATGTCACTTTTTTCAGTGCCATTAACTTTGAACAGTTATTAAATTAACTGTTGTAAATCGAGGACTACCTTCACTTACGTATATTCAATAGGTTGAAGTTAGAATGGCTTCAGAAACTGTCTCTGGCCACTGAAGCACTTCCAACCACTGTAAACCATTCCCCCCCCCCCGCCCCCATGGTCATATTTGATCACAATCAGGGTGCTTCCCAGGCAGTCAGGAGTCTGAATCTGAGGGAGAAGACGAACAGCTGACAGAGAGCGTGAGAGTGACTCCTTTGGCTGTGGACGAAACTGGGGAAGGGCAGAGTCAGTCTGGGCAGAGTAGGGGAGAGGTAGAACAAGGGAGAGAGGGTTCAGATGAAGACCAAGGCCTACCCATCCTCATTCTAGGGCGTGCAGGGAAGAACACAGATGAGAGCAACATGGGTGGCATGGCTTAGAAGAGAGGAAAGGGCCCCGATTCCTTTCACAAGGCACACCTGGGGATGGAGTTTAAAGGAGAGGCAGTTTAGAGGGGCGTTTGTCAGGAATAAACGCTGAATTCATCTACTGTTAAGAGTTGTGGCCTGCATTCCTAGCATTCCTCCTGACTGTTTGAATTATTGCTGGGCTTCTGCCTTGCTGGAATTATTGGACTCATTATCTTGCCCTGCTGGAGTGATTGATTTCAATCATTCTGCTTACAGCGTTTGCACTGGAGTATCTGCAGCCAGAGACTGTTGCAGTTTCGTGGGGGGACTTTTCTCCAGGCCGGAGAGTAAACAAAACATTGGGGGCAAAGTTGGAGCAAATATAGTGACTCATACCTGTTCTCTGGCTGTTTTGCCTTCATGCCACATCCATCAAAGGAAGCTTGTAAGTTCCCTCCTACCAGGTAGCTCTTTCAGTATGAATGAGCTGCCTTCTGTGAGGGAATTTCAGCCGTGGACAGTCCTTTGGAAGGAAATCTCAACATGGAAGGAATCTCACTCCATGTGGAGCTGAAATTTATACTTGTACCCCACAGCTAGACCTTTAAGAGCATGAAGGCTAACTGCTGATGGAGGTGAACTCCTCCTGTGGATTGCAGGAATAGAAGTCAGAACATTTATTATTTTGAATGGTGGTTAAGCAAGGACCAGCTAAACTTACATTACATTCTTGGCCTGGGTTCAGATCTTTCATCTGGTTGACTCCGAGGTCGGTAAAATCAGGCCCCAGATTGTTAGGGGTAATATGCTGACTCTGTAAACCTCTTAGAGAGGGCTATAAAGCACTCTGAAGCAGAATATAAGTCTAAGCTCTATTGCTATACTATCTGACCATTGCCTTTATAAAAACTCTTCCTCTGTCCTTCAAGGATAATCTCTCTGCTCTCTATAATCTTTTACTTCATGGTGAATATTAGATAGTAGCCAGTTTTCAGCTGGTTACTCTTGTTAATAAAGGGAGATAACTGTGGCTGAAGAAGTGAAGAACATGATGTGTACATAAAGCCAGTCTTCTTACTGGGAGCATTCAAAGAGGTCAAGTTCTTCAAGGACATTTTGACACTGAGGAACATTATGATTCAGTTGTCCTAATCCTATAAGCCTACAGATGGCCTTTACATGCAATCGTTACATTCCCCACAGAACATTCATGTATTCATTATTGTTTCTCCTATTATTTTACAATATCTGGTTCTTATCTATACATCCAACTTCTTAAAAATGTGTCAGAGTTTTCAATTACTGGATTTTCAAGGTTGTTAATGTTCCTGTGAATCAAAAAGAGTTTCAATGTTTTCCATCATTCAATATCTGAAAAGGTCAAGACTAGTTATTTTTAGCTGTGTTGTTGATGTCACAGAGATTTTCTTATTGTTTATTGTGTGTGATGCAAAACATGAACTATGCCTATCATAGTTTTGTAATTTCATAAGGTGAAAGGAAAGCACACAAACAGGCTCAATTAATAAAATAAATATAAAGCTCAATATGTACCTCAAATATTTAATGACATGGCCCCATCTCTGCCTCCGACACAGTGCACTCATCAGAGCCTTCCCCAGATTCCAGGACTGGCCCATGTTCCTCCCCAATTTCTTCACTGTCCGAGTCTGCCGCCCGCCAGCTTGACTGGCCGCTGATGGGCTACAACACAGTGTTAGAGCACCCACAACTTCTGGAGGCAAGTTGTTCCTGGTTAATTATTCTAACTGTCAGTCTAATTGTTCTAACTGTCATCCAACAAATTTCTCCTTAGTTCTAGGTTGCTTCTCTCCTTCATTAGTTTCCAGCCATTGCTTCTTGTCCGGCCTTCAGGTGTTTTGGAGAATAGCTTGACTCCCTCTTCCTTGTGGCAGCCCCTCAGATATTGGAAGATTGCTCTTATGTCACTCCTAGTCCCTGTTGGTATCAGCTACCTACTATGTTATTTCTTATGGGAAAAAATGTTTGGCATTCATCATTTTTGGTACTCATTGCACCTCCAGGAACCAATTAATGATGAGTACTTAGATACCACTGTACTTTCTTCGTTAAAAAGGGCATACAAAATATATTAGAGCTGGTACCCAACTTACAATCATTTAAGTTACAATGGATCTATTGGGGCTATATTCTATCTGAATTTGAAATTCCAGTCATTGCATCTTCCCACTCACAGTCATATGACTAAACTTCAAGCGCTTGGCAACTGGGCCTTATTTATTTTTAGAATCCTGTGGTCACAGGATCATGTATTACAATAGTGTTGACCAAAATTGGCATTTAGTTCCAGTTTTTGATAAAACTGTATCCATTGCAGATCATTGGTTCATTTAATGACCATAACATTTGCTTAACAATCATCAAAAAATGTGGTAAAATTATGCTGGTCATGCAACTGATACGTCATGGGCAGAATCCATTACAGTTGTAAGTTGAGGACTACCCATAATGCAAAGCATCCTTACAGATGAAAATGTTATTGTTCACATTCTCACTTTGTATTTTAATATCTGGAATATCTGTGTGTAGTCTTCAGTGATGATTGGCTTTGGTCCCAGTAGATTAATAAATTTACTTTACATTTATTTCTTTGTCTGTTTATATATTTTCAACCTGTATGTGGGAAGAAATATCCATCTGGTTCAGTTCCAAGCCAGGAGAAAGGCACTGGAGACAAAATGGAGGCTGGAAGCTGATTGGAAATTGGTTTAATGATAAAGCAGAACCAAATGGTTGGTCGTAAGCAGCTGAGCACGTGGTGTTGAGTGTGTGTGTGTGTGTGTAGGGGGTTATACCTTCTTTTGCGTTTTGCACTTGAACTTCCTGTTCCTGTGCAAGAACATGTATTCTATTGGCTGATGTAGGGTTCATATAGGTTGCCTGAGCCAAGTTTGGTTGAAGTTTGGTCTGCTCTGAGATGATGCAATGAAGGAGCTTGTGTTCTGAAAGGGTGTTGGGCAGGGAATTTTTTGTCTATGAGTAGAGCTACCTAGATCTCAATAATCTCTTTATCTCTTAAGTGCTGACATCTGCTGTGGGCTATGAAGAAAGGTGGAGGCTGCTTTCTAAGAGCATGTTTCCCCATTTCTCATCCAGAGAAATATAATATTCTGCCTTTTTAATATTTCTCAAAATATTTCATTCTTCTAGGAGAGGAGTGGGTGCTAACTCTCTACATGTAGAAAACTCATTGTGGCAATCTTTTTTTGACTACCCTTTTGTCTGCAGGCTGTGGTTTTATATATTTTATTTCTGCTACAATAATCATGTATTGTGTTACTACAGCGAATATCTACATGTGTGTGGCTCTCTTTCCTTCTTTTTCTCAGCTTTTGAGGAAGAATATAATCATATCAATGTCAAAAATAGTAGAAATGCTGCTTAGAAAATGCAAAAGGAGTACAGTTCATTATTTATAATGTACTGCACTTCATAAAAAAAGAAGAAAAAACCATTGTGCCGTGTCAGTGAGAAATATGAGTTTTCCCTTTTTGTGATATTGGCTTACTTTTGCCAAATAAATGTTTGTTGCAAAAGCCAAGGTAAAGTTTAAAAGCTCTTTTTTTCAAAAAAGAAAATGGTAGGGGAGGAACAGTATAACCGAGGAGACATCCCAACAGAAAAACAACTTTAGAAAAGAGCAAATTAAAATGAAATGAAGAACAGCAGCAACAACAACAACAGATGAGTACCTGGAGTGTGCTGTTTTCAAAAGTAAAGTAGATGATTGTTTAAAAAGCTTCAGCAAACTAAGACAGCTTGCACGCTATCTTGGACAGTGAAGAAACTCTGGGGAATGTGGTCCTTTGGGGAATTAGAACTTAGGTTTAATGCTGATAAATTCTCCTACTTCTTTTTAGAGGTAATCCTTGACATACGTCCACAGTTAGGAACGAAATTTCAATCACTAAGCGATGTGGTGTGGATGCGATTTTATGAACATTTTTATTTGTGTTGATTTATTTGTTATATTTATGTGCCATCCGTCTCACTAAGAAGTGACTTTCTTTTTTATCCTGGCCATGAAGGAAATCCCTTTGTTGTTAAGTGAATCACACAGACATTAAATGAATTCAGCTTCCCCAATTTTTGTTGGAAGCTGGCTGAGAATATTGCAAATCGTGATCATGTGACCACAAGATGCTGCAACATCATGCATGAGAGCCAGTTGCTAAGCTCCCTAATTAAAACCATGGGGTGATAGGATGGTTATAACTGAGGATGTATTATAAGTCACTCAAAGACTTTCCTAACTTTCCATTGTTGTTAAGCAAATGATCGTAACTCAAGGACTACCAGTAGCTTTATTCTGGGGACTCTATCTGGAGTTTTACTTCCATTAGAATGTAATTCTTTAGATTCCACAAATCTCTCACTCCAGCTGTTTCTTTCCAAAAGCAATCAATAAATTGTTCTTGATTAAAGAATTATGCAAGTGTAATAAATGCATATGAATGTATGTATGTATTTATTACACTTGCATAATTCTTTAATCAAGAATAACTCCTGAAGGTTAACAATCAAATTGGATTTTAGCCTTACAGTCCTTTTTTAAAAATATATCTAGGAAAGAGGAAAACGTTGAAGGGCATGGCAAGAACATTTTTAATCAATTTGCCTTCTGAACAATGGATGTTTTGTGAGTTGCCTCTCCTGCCATTTTGTGAATTCAGAAGCTTTCCTTAAGTGGGAGACTGTGAGTTCAAGTTCCGCCTTAGCCACTAAAGCCAGCCAGGCCTCACAGGGTTGTTGTTGGGAAAATAGGAAGCGGAAAGTGTGGTGATTGTGTTTTCCGCCTTGAGTTTTTTGCAAACTTAATAAAGGCAGGATACAAATAAATAAATTGCATAGTAATTATAACAATGATTAAAGTTATATTAACTTATTTGTAGTCATACTCTGGTTTCTCTTCAGATCCTACAAATATTTCACCTTCTACCTTTTGCGACTTTTTGATGAGCAAAGTCAATGGGGAAACCAGATTAAATTAACAATTGTGTTACGAGCTTAACAACTGCAGTGATTCACTTAATAACTGTGGCAAGAAATATTCATAATATGGGGTCAAATTTACTTATCTGTCTTGTTAAACTCAATTGTAGTTGTTAAGTCGAAGGATACCTGTCCTATTATTGCAAGGTACTCTGTTGAAGCAGTTTTTCCCAATCTGGACACTTTCCTTATGTATTTGGACCAGAATCCCCCAGCCTGCAAAAGCCATTGTAGGACCTCACACAATGAGAACACACACTGAATATTTGTAAGCCCACAGAATGAAGCACACCACACAAGTAACAAGCATTTTTGATGGCGCCTGTAGTTCATATGTTGTGTACCTTGTCCTTCTGCGGTTCATTTTTGTAATGTGTTTGTCAAATAAAGCACAGAAAAATGTTAGAAAGATCTCTGGTAATACATCACACAGCAAGCGAGAAAGATTAAGCTACTGCAAATATTAAACAGTTCTTCTTTCTAGCAGATCTTTTTAGTGCATAGCTGATTCCTTTCAAATCATGAGAAAAAAGCATTTGTATTCCATTTGTAGGAAACAAAAGAGTACGATTTTATCTCTTAAAGGTTCGTTGTTATTCCAGAAATATTATCTGTGTTATTTTATTTAAAACAAGACTTCCTTTTCTTTACAACTATATATTAAACTAATTGCTTTGGCTGAGCTCTAATTTAAACAAGTTTTATTTAAAACAGACAGTACTCTTAAAGCGAATTTATAGTGTCTGGGTAAAAAAAAATATGCCATTGAATTTTACGGTATTCCCTATAAAAGAAAACAGGTTTCAAGCACTTCAGAATGTTTATATTCTTTCAGGAGTAAAATGGCTGTGGGTCAGACAAGTCTACTTCCTCCTCAAATGGGAAATATTACAACCATTTTTCTTGCAACAAAACTCAAAAGGTTATTTTTACTGTCTTTCACTGTGGAGATTCTGGACAACACCCTAGAACAGGAAACCACTGTTCTCCCAGAATCATGCAGGATGAAATAGATGCAACAGCAGCAACCCAAAGTAATAGCTTTTAGAGTGTGCTTATTCGGTCTGTACTTGAACATTTACATATGGTCTACCGTGCAATGTAATATGGAGTCCTCAACTTATGAGCACAATTGAGCCCAACATTTCCATTGCTAAGCGAGATAGTCCTTAAGGGAATTATGCCTGCTTTTACAAACTTTATTTTCACAGTTGTTAAGTGAATCACAGTTCACTTTTGAACTGTGAACAACAGAGTTGTTCCCCCATCGAATTTGTGTCAGGATTTCAGCAATTGCCCTAATTAAATCATGATTCTCGAGCCAAACTTCCAAAAACTTCGAAGGATTTATTAGAGGCGACATACTGGCACTGCCTTGTATGAAGCCAATTCTGGCATGCATAATTTACTGTGACCTTGTTTCCCCCCTTCCCCCTGAGTGTCTCATAAACCAGATTTTCCAATTGAGCACATTCACCGGCTGGGTGTCATCATTCACGTTCTCTAATTAAATATATTCATGAGCAAAAACTCTGGTATTTTAGTTACAATCTTTTTTAAAGATAAGAGTTGGAATGTACTTTCGATTTCAAACTACTGCACTGCTCTTCCAGTTTTCCTCCCCCCCCCCTTTTTTTTGTGGCAACTACTAAAACAGGCATAGGAATGTTTTATGAGTTGACATTTGGCTCCTCTCACTTCTTGAAGGTGACCTGTATAAAGCAAAAACAAATTGAGTGCAGATATAGAATTTAGGGTTGCGAATCTCCTCCTCCCAGGCTTGATTGTCAGAAGGTCACAAAAAAGATGGTCATGTGATCCTTGGACACTGCAACTATCATAAATGCGAGCCAAAGCCAAGCATACAACTTTTGATCACCTGACCATGAGGATGCTGTATTGGTCATAAGTGTGAAAAACAGTCATAAGTCACTTTTTTCAGTGCTGTTGTAACTTTGGTTACTAAGTAAATGTTTTTGTAAGTTGTGGACTACCTATATCCGTAATGGCAAACCCATGGCACATATGGCACACAGAGCCCTCTCTCTGGCCAAATGAGCCCTCACCCTAGCTCAGCTCTGCCACATGCCTCCCACCAGCCAGCTGGTCTTTGGGTTTCTGACGCACATGTGCAGGGGCTCGGGGGGCAAATGTGGGGTTCATGTACACATGCATGGGGGCATAGCTTGGTCACGCATGCATGGGGGTGTGGGATGCATGTGTGAGGTGCATGTGTGAGTTGCAGTTTGGGGATATGTGCTCATGTGCGCAGTTTGGGCACTTGGTGTCGAAAAGGTTAGCCATCACTGACCTATATTATAAGGCCTTTAAACGATCTTCAAACCATGCTGTAAAAAGTATTCTAGAATGACACAAACATAGAGTAAGGGGAAATGAACTCACAACTTGAAAAAAATAAATTTTAACCTTCACAGCCTATATCAATAGCACTTAGAGTAATATACTGCTTCACATTGTTCCACAACCCTCTCTAAAGCCCATGTCACACTGGCCAAAGGATGCAAAAAGGACACAGCGGAAGAGCAAAATGTTCCATCCATTGTTATCCGCTCTTAAAAGGGGCAAAACTTTGCATAACCGGAGCGGATAACATGGACGCGGGGAGGATGCAGGGTGGATGCAAAGCGGATGCGGGACGGAAGCCCAGCGGATGGGAGTGGATGGTGCAACTGCAGGGCTTCTGGGGGGCCTCAGCGAAGCGGACGCGGAACGGATACAGCGGATGCAGAACGTACGCCAAACGGATGAAGCAGATGCACAGCGGATGCACAGCGGATGCACAGCGGATAAAGCGGATGCACAGCGGAAGCCTAGCGGATGCACAGCGGAAGTGGAATGGATGCCGAGCGTTAATTGCGCATGCGGGGGGGAAGCATTGCGTAAGCACTCCGGATATAAAGGGAAGCAACTCGCACGTGGCCAGCATTCCGAGGAAAGACCTGCTGCTGGACACTTCGAGTTCCTTGCCTGCCCTGCCTGCATGCCTGCCTGCCAGCCTTGCTGCCAGCCTGCCGTCCAGCCAGCCTTGGTGCCTGCCTGCCTGCCTTCCTGCCAGGCTTTCTGCCAGCCTTCCTGCCAGGCTTCCTGCCAGCCTACCTGCCAGTTTTCCTGCCAGCCTACCTGCCAGGCTTCCTGCCAGCCTACCTGCCAGGCTTCCTGCCAGCCTTCGTGCCTGCCTGCCAGCCTTTGTGCCTGGCTTCCTGCCAGCCTTCCTGCCAGCCTTCCTGCCAGCCTTGGTGCCTGCCAGCCTCCCTGCCAGCCAGCAACCCCACAACCATGGGGAAGAAGCGAAAGCCTCAGCAACCTGCCGCCATTCCTGGCAAGAGGGACAGGGCCAACCTCCCGCCCCCTGCCCCTGACTCTGCTTCTGCTGGGGCTTCTGCTGAAGCTGCTCCTGGCGGTGGTGCTTCTGCTGGTGCTGGGGCTTCTGCTACTGCTTACTCTGTTGAAGCTGCTCCTGGTCCTGCTCGTCCTGCTCGTACTCCTGGATTTGTTCGTCCTGCTCGTGCTCCTGGTCTTGCTCATCCTGCTCGTCCTGCTCATGATCCTGGTCTTGCTCGTCCTGCTCGTGATCCTGGTCCTGCTCGTGCTCCTGGACTTGCTGGCCCTGCTGGTGCTTACTCTAGTGCTGCTGATCCTGGTCCTGCTGGTCCTGCTGCTGCTGATCCTGCTGCCGCTGCTGCTGCTGCTGCTGATGATGATCCTGCTGCTGCTGCTGATGATGATGATGATGATTCTGCTGGTGCTGCTGGTGCTGCTGGTGGTGTGGAGGAGCAGCCCCTACTACCTGGGAGCCCCTCTGATGAGGGCCCATCTGGTCCAGCCAAAGGGAGGAAGAGGCGTATGCGACAACAGGAGAGGAGGCAATACTATATTGAGGAGGCGCACGAGGATGAGGTGCTGGAGTGGCTGAGAGAGAACAACTATCTGTGGCGGAAGGGACACCGGCTGTACAGGGACACCAAGCGGAAGCAGGCTGCTTGGAGAGAGAGGAAAGAAAGTATGGGTTACACTTCGGAGGTGCTCCTCGGCTGGTGGAAACATATGCACACCTGGTACGAGAAGCTGCACCTCAAGAAATCTGGCCAGGCCACAGTGAAGCTGACAGACAGAGAGACCTACCTCATGGCCAGGTGCAGCTTCCTGGAGGGTGAGGTCCGCCACCGAGGAGCACCAGCAGCCCCTCTCACGACCCTCTCTCTCCGGCAGCCTGCTGAGAGCCAGTCCTCTTCCGGCCAAGAGTCATTCTGTGGAGCGTGCCATGGTGGAGAACCCGCGGACAGCTGTTGTCACCATGGTGGAGTGCGTGGAGGACTCCCTGGTGCGGTGGGAGAAAGGAGACATCGAGTCCACCACAGTCATAGCTGCATCCACACACCCCAGCTCCACCTCCACATTAAGGCAGAGAGCCAGACAGCAGGAGGGGCAGAGCCACACTGTCCTGCTGGAGATCAGGGACACCATCCGCACCAGCATAGATCTCCTCTCTCAGCTGGTCCACATCGACTCCTCATCCTCCAACCGCAAGCCCTTCCTCACCAATGTCAACCAGACCCTCAAGGAAATGGCGGATCCACAGTACCAGCTGGTGAAGGACCGGATCACCGAGCTGCTTCACAACCCTCCAGACCCAGAGGAACCTGCTCCCACCCAGTCCAGGTCTGCTCCTCCACCCCAGGTGATGTCCCTCCCATTCCAAGGCTTCCCACAGGCCCTCACCTACCAGGGCTACGGCTACCAGGAGGTTCAGCAGCACAGGCAGTAGCCCTTCCCAGTCCAGGCACAGAGTCATCGGGCGACACCGTTGCCACCTGTTCCACTGATACCACCGATGCCACCCACGACAATGATGCCACCCACGACAGCAATGCCACCCACGCCAATGATGTCACCCACGCCAGTCCTCACCCAGCTGCAGAGCAGACAGCCCCACTACACTACTCCTTCCTCCACCCCACAGCCAAGCCCGGCCTCAGTACATCTGTCATCAGTACTGGGGCTGACACCCCATGGCATGGAGGAAGGACCTCTCAGCATCACGGGGCTGAGCCAGCTGTCTGACACCTTCCTCAACACACCGTCCCCTGTTGTCTTCTCGGGGCCAGGCACTCCAGCACCACCCACCACCACAGCACGTGGACCCTTCACCCCTGAGACTGGGCACACCTCCGAGTGACCGAGAAGAGTGCCAGAGACTGGGTAGCTGGCTACCTGTGGACTTTAATTGGACACTTGACTTGGGTCTTTTTTTTTTTTTACAGCTTGTTGTTCAATAAAGTTTATCTTTGATTCACACACTTGCTTCATTTCTTTT
Organism: Laticauda colubrina; assembly: GCA_015471245.1. Classification (NCBI taxonomy): domain Eukaryota; kingdom Metazoa; phylum Chordata; class Lepidosauria; order Squamata; family Elapidae; genus Laticauda; species Laticauda colubrina. Next base: position 7,712,532 of record BLBF01000003.1, read on the forward strand.
TTTAAAAAAAAGTCTTGGTGGAAACTTTTAGAATTGGCTTAAGCCTTTGCATGCTTGTGGGATGGGTTAAGATAGCAGTGGGGTGGGCAGGGATACCTGTTGAATGACCAGGGATACCCTTGGGATGGGTAATAGCTGTGGGATAGATAAACCTCCAGTGCAAGCATAGTGGGACTGTATGGTCTACCCTCCCAGGTGCCACACATATGGCCCTTTTTTATCAATAATAATGTAAGCATTGATCCACACATTTGAACACAAACACAACTCTTTATTAAACGCCCTGTTCATTGTAGGCCCACCCAACATACATGGCCCAATCTCATCCGTGTGATGAGACAGGCTGAAGGAAGCATCCATTAAGCATCTACCATCCTGTCTTGCCACTCCACCGCTCCAGCTGGGGAGTTGCACCAGTGTTTCAGGAGGTTGCGCTGCTTCTTCCCTTCCCGTGAGACTCTGTTGTGGCCTTGCACATCCTGAGTGTTGATCAGGTTTCGCCCTTGCCTCCATTCCCCAGGCTCCATGTCCCCATTGCCTTGTTGACGGTCCACGAGCCTGTTCTGCAAGACTGGGTAGCGGGTGCGCATGAGATTGTGCAGGATGCAGCAAGCTTCCACAATCCTCCTCACGGTCTCTGGGAGATGCTGCATGGTGGTGAGAAGTACCTGGAACCTGTTGGCCAGGATGCCAAAGGCGTTCTCCACCACCCGCCTTGCCCTGGACAGTCTGTAGTTGAAGATCCTCTCTTCACGGGTGAGGAGTCTGGAAGTGTATGGCTTCATGAGGTAGGTTCTGAGGGAGAAGGCGTCATCCCCCACGATGAAGTAGGGCACATCTTGCGTGTCGTTGGACAGTGGGTCTGGATCTGGGAAGCCCATGATGAGGTTGCGTTCCAGCCCCTCCTTGAGATCACTGGCATTGTATACCTGGGCATCTGAAGATGAGCCGTAGCCTGAAGCATCGATGTACATGAATTTGTAGTCACCATCGACCATGGCGAAGAGGACGATGCTGAAGAAGCCCTTGTAGTTGAAATAAGTGGACCCCGACTTGGCTGGAGCTTTGCAGGCCATGTGCTTGCCATCGATGGCTCCAACGGTGTGTGTGAAGTTCCACCTCTGATACCACTGCTCTGCAACTTTCTTCCATCCTTCTTCAGTGGAAGGGCACTGGAGGAGCTCCTCCTTGTATTCTTCGATGATGGCCTGCACCACTTCTCTGACCACAATGCTGATGGTGTTGTGTGGCACCCTCCAGCCGTACTGCATGCTCCTGTAGGTGGTCCCTGAGGCCAGGTGGCGCAGAGTGAGTGCCACCTTGAGCCCAGGTTCCAGGCTGGGCCGGAAGTTGGTGTTTGCCTTGGTCAACCTGGGTGTCAGTCGCTGCACAACTTCGTCAAACATGGCTGGAGGCATCCTCATGAAGTTCTGGAACGCCCGAGTGTCTTCGTTCCTGAGCTCCACCATCAGCTTGTTGTACAGTCCATACTCTGCTCTTCTCCCGATCCATTTTCGGACCCAGACGCTTCTTGGCCGCCTCTTTTTCTTCCCGTAGTAGAGTTCACAGAGCCTGTAGATGGCTTCGTACTGTTGCAGAAGGATGGTGGCTGCCAAAAGGACTGTGGTACGATCCACGGTGTACATGAGTGGATGCTGTGGAAGAGGAAGAGTCAGATGAAGGCTGCAGAGGTCTGCACAGCTGGGCTGCTGGTCTGAAAGTGAGATGCAGACGAGTTGCTCCCCCTTTTTATAGGCAGTATAGGTGTCCCTTTGCATCCTCTAGGCATCCTCTAGACATCCTTAATATCCGAGATAGATCCCCTCTGCTAACGTTTTTTCCACTTTAAATGCTTTGTTTCCGTGCTGCATCCATGCTGCATCTGTTCCGCGTCCGTTCCGCTTCCTCCCTGCGTCCCGGCGGATGCGAGTTGCATGGATGCGCAGCGGACGCCAAGCGGATATAGCGGATGCGTAACGGATGCGTAATGGATGCGTAGCAGATGTGTAGCGGATGCAGAACGGACGAACTGGATACATTTTCCGCGCAAAAGTTTTGGGCAGCTGAAAACTTTTGGAGCGGATGAAACGTCAATAAACGGATGCTGGACGGATATAGAGGAAGCAAAACGGAGGCAGTGAGTACGTCGCGTTTTCGAACGGATGGCAAGGTTTTTTGTCTGTTTTACATCCTCTTTGCATCCGTTGGTTCAGTGTGACATGGGTTTAAGCAGTTTACAGAGTCAGTATATTGCCCTCCACAATCTGGGTGGGTCTTCAGCCTGTGGGGTGACAGTGGACTCAGTATTCAATTGGGTTTTATTTTTTAATTATTACTTACATTTTAAACAATAAAAAAGATGCTAGCTTACTGCAGAACCAAATGTTCTCCAGCATTATTGTAAATACTTAAATTGTGCAGAAAATACAGGTGTCATTGTTGGGAAGGATTCCTGTGATTAAGATTTATGTTTTGCCCAAAATGTTTTTTTTTTCTGTTTCAGACAATACCTGTTTTGACAACTGATATGCAAATTAAACAATGGCAGAAATAAATATCTAAATTTGTGTGGCAAGGGGGAAAATAATCCACAAGTTCAATATAAAGTGTTACAAGATGTAAAAGAAAGAGGATTGAGTTTACCTGATTGGAAATTATTCTTACAAAATAGAATAGAATAACAGAGTTGGAAAGAACCTTGGAGATCTTCTAGTCCAACCCCCTGCCTAGGCAGGAAACCCTACACCACTTCAGACAAATGGCTATCCAATCTTTTCTTGAAAACTTCCAGTGTTGGAGCATTGAAAACTTCTATAAGCAAGATTGTTCCACTGATTAATTGTTCTGTCAGGAAATTTCTCCTTTGTTCTAAGTTGCTTCTCTCCTTGATTAGTTTCCACCCATTGCTTCTTGTCTTGCCCTCAAGTGCTTTGGAGAATACTTAACATTTTAGCAGTGGTGTTATTCTATCAGTTCGGCCCAGTTCAGGGTGCGTGGGAGGGCCCAGCAGCTGATTATTGCAGCAATAATTGTTATAGCTAGGCCAAACCAGTAGCTCCGACAATTATCGCTCCAATAATCAGCTCTATACTGATCTTTATTTCCTGCTTTTCAACCTCAGCTGTTTCACATGGCACAGTTGACTGCCACATGTCAACTGTGTGACACACAGGGCTAGGAGCAGAAGGTGGGTTGCAAATGCTGCACCTGCGCACGCAAAGCACTCACACCAAACCGGTAGGAAAACTTTTTGAAAACTACCACTGTTTTATAGTTTATTGGTTGATTGGGGACACCTCCCCCCCAAAAATCTTCCCTTGGATTAAGAATTTGCCAAAATTGGTTATAAGAAGGCTGCCTACATAAATGTTTTAAATAAATATATAATCTTTTAAAAATTAGCATAATGCAGTACTTAACTTTGACTGACAGGTTTAGGGATTGATGTAGGATGGACTTTCTTGGACTCAGAGAAGTGCAAAAGAAAATGTAAATCAGATCATCTCTTTCTTCATTCCCACCCCCCTTTTTTGTATGTGATTATGATATTAACTGGAACATCTTATTATAATTTGCAGATTTATGGCTAAGAACTGAAGGGCAAGAAGGAAATAACATTCCTTGGAATGAATGGAACTTAACCTTTTAACACCTACCTTTTTTTTTGAATGTGTCTCTTTAAAAGTGCATTGTAGGAAAGTAAGTGATCTCATTTAATATCTGAAGGCATCAGTGAAAGTGAAGCAGACCAAAACATCCTTATTGTTACAATAAATATCTGGTTTATGCTGATAAGAAGTGAGAGGGTTCATGTAGCACCAAGCAAGTAAACTCAAGGAGTCAGTTTAATTTAATCTTCTTACTTAGAATGTCACAGTTCTACAGAACAGAAGTCTAGGGAATTGTGGCAAAATGCTATCTTGGCACCTTCTTATTGGCTGAGTGCGTTGGTTGTATCATCATGACCTTTGGACCTTCTGAAACCAATTTGTAGGCAAGTTGAAGATGGTTTTTTACAGCAAACAAAATGTACCTTCTGCATCTGGCTAGGATTATACATTGCTGAATGCATCAGTTCAATTAGGGAGAAAGGGGAATATTTGCGATAGCCAGAGACATATTTCTTAATGCTAATTATATTACTTCATTACATTTTTGCTTGAATGTCAGACTTATTTTTAACATATAGCATGCCAATGAGCAGGATTTAAAACCTGGGCATATCTTTTTGTGGTTAGGTGTATATATTTAGTATTACTGTGTTTCTCACAAAGTAAGGCCAGGCCTTATTTTTGTTCGACCCCCGAAAAAACGGCTAGGCCATCTTTTCGGGGGTGACTTAATTTTGTTCCCCACCTAGAACAGCCCATATGCACGTACCTCGCCACGAGGCCGCTTCTATTGGCCGCCGAAAGTTCCCCGAAGGCAGAGTCCCCAGCTGCTTCGGGGTGAGGCATGGCTGCCCGTGTCCCCTCACCTTTAGGCAGTCTCTTTCAGGCGATGAAAGCTCTCCAAGTGCAGTCACCAGCCACTTCGATCGGCCGGTAGAAGCAGCCTCAGGATGAGCGCACACACACACTCCCCTCGCCGCGAGGCCGCTTCTATCGGCCGATGAAAGCTCCCTTGAAGGCAGAGTCCCCAGCCACTTCAGGGCGAGGCGTGGCTGCCTGTGTCCCCTCACATTTATGTAGTCTCTTTCGGGCGATGAAAACTCCCCAAGTGCAGTCACCAGCCATTTCAATTGGCTGATAGAAGCGGCCTCGTGGCAAGGGGAGTGTATGTGCATGCTCGCCCCGAGTCCGCTTCTACCGGCCGATTGAAGTGGCTGGTGACTGTACTTGGGGAGCCTCCATCGCCCAAAAGAGACTGCCTAAAGGTGAGGGGACACGGGCAGCCATGCCATGCCCCAAAGCAGCTGGGGACTCTGCCTTCGGGGAGCTTCTATTGAGTATCAGGGTATTCTAGCCTAGGCTACCTGCAGGGCACTTCTAAAGGCAAGTTTCCCCCCCCACCTGCCCTTCCCCCCCATTTCTCTTCACCTCGTGTACTTCTAATGAATGATGTGAGAAATGACGGGGAAACACATGGTTTAAATAGGCCTAAATTTTGGGGGCGGGGCTTAATTTCACTTCATGTCTAGAAATCATGCTGGGCCTTCCTATTAGTGGAGGCCGTATTGTTGGAGAAACACGGTACATTTATATATAAAGCAACACTTGTTAATCATCATATGTTTTTCCTCCTTTACAATTCCCATCTGCTGTCTCTCTCCCTCTCTCTCTCTGTTTTTATCTAATTTACATTACCATCTTAATTTTGAAATAATTGTGTCCTAGAAAGACAGTTTAATGTTACAAGAAAACCCATGCAACATCTAAGCCTTACTTTATTATTTCTATTTATTCAGTATTTAAAAATAAATAAGGCAAATTCTCCAAGGATTGTACAGTATAATTATTTTTTAAAAGAACAATAATATGAGGGGAAAAATGTTAACTTTAAAATACAGAAATGCTAAAGTCAACACAATAGAATGCAATACAGATTATAGTGTTAAAAAGCAACCAATCAAACTAAACCACTCAAAAGCACCAGGCTTAAATTTGAATTCTTTAAATTCCTCGGAGAACAGGCAAATCTTCATAATCCAGCACTAAAGAGAAAATGTTTCGAAATGGAACATTCCTCTGAGTGCGTTCTGTAGGAATATAAGTATATCAGTGCAAATTTAAAATTTCCTAAAGGTTCATATGTGTACAAATATTGATCATGCTTGATATATACAGTATTTCGCATTTGGGGATGCATACTGTGCATATCTTTAAACATTGTATAGAATAAATGTTTCTTTCATTCCACATTACTACATTTCTTTTTCCTGCAGCAGTTTTATTAGGCTTCTGCCATCAAGTCTTTTGCCCATTTATGTAAAATGTGTGTCATCCATACCTTAAGTATTCACGGTTTAATTTATTTCACAAATTGTCAGCAAATGTTGCTGTATTTCATTTTGGGATTGCATGTAAACTATATTATATCAGCATTTGGCTGTTGATAGATAAATGAGTATGACTTTGGCATTGCCTAAGAAAAAGTGGTCTTTTTAACCTTTAATTCTGCTTCTTTCACTTGTTCTATGATTGATTCACACATATTTATCATATATTATCACTGAGAAAACGCCTGCTAAGCCACTTGCAGTCGAATACTACAGAGAAAATTTGATGTATACTCCATGGGGATTTTTAGTCATCTCTTTGTCCTAAAGAGCTGTTAATTTGTAATCAAACTGCAGCTTCAACTTATAGCCATCTATTTAGTGACCAATCAGTTACAATGGCACTAAAAAAAAGCAGATTATGACTGGTTCTTGCACTTACGACTGTCCCAGCGTCCCTGCAATCATGTGATCAAAAGTTGTGTACTTGGAAAGTGGCATGTACGTTGCAGGTTCTCTGGGCCATGTGATCATGATTTACAACCTTCCCAGGTACATTCTGACAAGCAAAGTCAATGGAGGAGGAGGGATTTTTTGGCTGGGTTTGGTTAATGACAGCATGATTCACTTTAAAGAGCTGCAGTGATTCAGTTAACATTCATGGCAGAAAAGGTTGTAAGATCAGGTGCGATTTCACAACTCCCATGCTCAGCAGCAGTAATTCAGGTCCCAATTCTGATCATAAGTTGAGAATTGCCTGTAAAGTGTTGGAAGAATTATCCTTCTGGGTTCAGTTCCCGGGGGGGGGGGGGGAAGACACTGGAAACATGGAGGCTGTTTGGAAAGATGGTTTAATGATGGACAGGATGACATGGCTTGGAGCTCCAAAGTGAAAAGGACGATCACATGCTTCAAGAAGTTGGGTGAAGGAAAAGAAGGGCTGATATGCTGAGAGTGCCAGGATTTTATACCCTCTGTTGGGATTTGAATTTGAGCTTGTATTCTGATTGGTTGTCAAGACTCCCACAGGGCTATGCAGGGGCAACTCTGTAGGTTGTCCTGAGTCCCAGACTTGGTTGAGCCTTGCTGGATGATGATGTAATGAAAGGGCTTTGCGCAATTCCTATTATAGCTCTACCTGGAGTAGATCTTTGTTATGTAAAATAGGCTGGCCCAGGCCAGAGTAATGCTCCATAACAAAGGGGGGGTGAGTTCTGCCTCTTCTGAGTTTCTACTTTTCTTTTTAGGGGAAATATTCTGCCTTTTTAATATTTACTAGGATATTTCATTTTTCTAGGAAAGGGATGGATGCTAACTTCCTACAATAGTAATGATTACATTGATCCGAGCAGCCCATTTCCAGAGTCTGCTCTAGAAGAAGCCCTATTTTCAATTAAGATTGATCAATTAAGATAAGTTTAGTATTGTGATCATAGGAAGAAAAGTGGGAGGATATAGATTATCTGCTTAATCCTGATCATTTGTATGGGCTTTTTCTCTTTCAGCACTTGAAGAATTAAGAACGTTGAACATCTCTTATTTAATGGAATACCCTTAACTGAATCTTCTCATGATACAAGTTAATTTATCACTTAGGAGAATAACAGCACTTGACTAGTTTATACAATCTACACACTTTCCCAAGGACATCTGCATACTGCAGTTAAAAAAACACCAAGATGATGATCATGGCCATGCATTGGGAACAGAATAACAAAGTTGGAAGGAACCTTGGAGGTCCTCTAGTCCAACCCTAGCAGGAGATCTTATACAATTTCAGAGTAATGGTTGTCTATGCCTTTTGCAATATACATGAAAAAGAGGTGGGTTTCAGACGAAGTTGGGCAACTACAGCTGGCTCAGGAACTCTGGGAGTTGAAGTCCAAAGATCATAAAGTTAGAATGGAATGAAATAGAATAGAATAGAATAGAATAGAATAGAATAGAATAGAATAGAA
>BLBF01000003.1:7720437-7732420 GCA_015471245.1 Laticauda colubrina
AATAGAATAGAATAGAATAGAATAGAATAGAATAGAATAGAATAGAATAGAATAGAATAGAATAGAATAGAATAGAATTCTTTATTGGCAAGTGTGATTGGACACACAAGGAATTTGTTTTCGGTACATAAGCTCTGAGTGTACATAAAAGCTATAAGTGATAAATCATTATCATAATCATAAAAATACATTCATCATAAATCATAAATGATAATCATAGGATACTAAATAAGCAATCAATATAAATCACACTTGGAAACTAAATAAAACAATATAAATTGTAAAAATCCAAGCAACAAAATTATAGTCATGATGTTCAGAGTATTGCAGCGTAAATTCAGCACCAGAAAAGTAAACAAGGATGGCTGAGGCTTCATTTAACTTCTTTATAAATATATGAAGTAAATTTTACAATACCAGTTGTAGATTTTTCCAACATGGAGCAAATTCAAACAGAAGCAGACATGTAACCAGATTCAGAACAGAACAGCAACTCAGGAGCTCAGAAACAGGTATCAGTTTCACTTTAGTTCAGTAGGCAAGCAAACAAGTTAGTTTTTCTTTCACTTTAGAGCTGAGCACAGAACAGAGATAAACCACACCCAAATTCTCTCTTTAAATTTCAGCCCTCAATTCAGCTCTCATTGGCTGACCTTGTTACTAAGCTCCATTCCACTTCATTAATATACTCTGACACATGAATAGAAAAGGAGATAGGTAATAAGAAAGATGAGAAGAAGAATAGTAATACAGCTTTACTAAATAGTTTGACAGTGTTGTGGGAATTATTTGTTTAGCAGAGTGAAGGCATGGGGGGAAAACTGTCCTTGTGTCTAGTTGTTCTGGGATGCAGTGCCTTATAGCATTATTTTGAGGGTAGGAGTTGAAACAATTGATGTCCAGGATATGAGGGGTCTGTAGATATTTAATATTTCCTTCATAGCATAGAAATTACAGGTAGTCCTCAAGTTATGACCACAATTGAGCCCAAAATTTATGTTGCTAAGTGAAACATTCATTAAGTTGAGCTTGCCCCATTTTACAACTTTTCTTGCCATAGTTGTTAAAGTGAATCATTGCATTTGATAAGTTAGCAACATGGTTGTTAAATGGATCTGGCTTCCCCATTCACTTTGCTTATCAGTGGGCTGCAAAAGCTGATCAGATGACCTCAGGACATATGAACCAAGCAACTTAATTTTGATCATATGACCCCAGTGTCAAACAGTTGTAAGTGCGAAAAACTGTCATAAGTCACTTTTTTCAGTGCCGTTGTAACTTTGAACGGTCACTGAATGTCAAGGACTAAGTCAAGGACTACCTGTGCACGACTCTCTTGTTTTCTCTTTCATCAAAGCTTTAATCTTGAATGTATGCCTTTCATAAAAGGGATCCTTCCCTGCCCAGAACTAATTTTTGCCATGAAGGATTATTTTCTTAATTTGTCTTGAAGCATTCATCTAAAGAATCAGCTTCAGCTAACATGGGAAATTTCTGAATGAATGCCAAGAATAGCAATTCAGCTCAGGAGCAAATACATGTTTGGAAGTAGAAATATTGTAAAATAATAGAAATGGCAGCATGCTACAGGTTGAATATTGTAGTGTAATTTTAACTAAAGCTAGGCTCGGAGTAAACCCCCATGATAAAGGCCTATTTGACTTAATGAGAAAACTTGCCTTAAAAAATTGTCACCATCCTTTAGATAGGTGATGAAATAATTAACCTGTTCAATGTATTGTACATTTTTTAATCTATCATTTGATTTGTAACTCTAAAAATAAATGTTTTGCCTTCAAAAACTGTTTTATAGCCACGCTGTTCACTGAAGGATCTGTGTTATGGGGAGATGGATTACAGTGTAAATTTTTAAATAAGATTTTTTTTAAAAAAAAGGTCAAACAAGTTTGTACTAATTTCAGCTATTGTTCTGATTGTTTCCTTCCTTGAAGCTGTATGGGTAGCATGACATCATTTTTTCAGGATTGCCAAGGTTGATGGAATGGATGTACTTTTATTGGGTATTTTTCAAAGGAATTTTGTTTGTGATTTTAAAATTCAGGGAATGTTGTTTATTCATTTGTGTTTTTAGTCAAGGATGATTGTTCTCATTGTTATGGGGCAGAGTATCGGCCACACTGATGTCTTAAGTTCGATGACATTGATTCAAGTTTTTTGCTGTCATTTTACATTGTGAAGTACACCAAGCCTATTTGATAGGCAGCACAATTGAATAAATAACTTACACCCACACTTTTTAAATCTTTACAAGAAACCTCACGATTCAATCCTTTCACTTTGTGTAAAATGATTAGTCTCCCGTATTGAAAAACAAAAGTTGTCTGGGTTTGAAGCCTTTGAAAATAAACTAATTTTAATTGCTTTCATTTTACCCGTAATTGCAGTTTGCTTTAGCACAGCTGTTGAAGTAAACCTGCAAAATGAATTAGAAATGGATTGATGAAGCTGTAAGACAGAATTCAGGAATATGGTTAAGTAGTTTCTGAGTAAGAGCTCACTTCTTGCCCATTGTCAGTGTTTTAATGTCTTTATTTTGAAAGCATAAACAGAATAAAACAACAGGCCTAATCTTTGTATTAACAACAAAGGCGTAGAATTCCCAGAAGATTTTGAAGTATAGGAAGCTTCAGATAGCACAAATTTTATGTATGTGGTAAGTAAATTGTATGTGGTAAGTAAATAGAGGTGGTGTTGTGGTTAGCTGGCAGCAAGTGCGGACAGTGGAGGAGAGCAAGGACTTAGATGAGGGACCAGGACCATTAGGGAGTGGACTGCTGCCTTCAGAGATTGTGGGGGCTGGCAGCAATGATGAGGAGGTTCCCGAGAAGCCTGTGCCAAGTGCGCGTGCACGCAAGATTGCTCATAGGAGAGAGCAGTTATAGCAGCACAGGCAACTTGGGAGTAAGGCTGCAAGGTAATGGCCCCTCCCTTAAGAGGATAAAAGCCAGGTTTGAAGAAGCGTTCTTTGCAGAAGGCAAAGATTTCCTGAAACTTAGCCTCGTGGACATTATAGTTAGTATTTGAAAGCTCTTGTAAACTATTTCTTATCTGTGGGTTTTTGGCAGCCTTGAAAAATTACTTGGCAAGGCTCTTTCTTGTTGGAGCTAATTAGTTGGAAGCAGCCTTTTATCAGTGAGGAAACAGAATTTGTGGATGAAACCTTAAAAGGTTTCTTGTCTTGTGTTTGCTCTCTTGGAACCAGGTTGGGTCAGAACAGGTAGATCAGTTGCTTTCATGATATGGAGACAGTAACTTGCTCCTTAACACCAATAAGACCAAGGAGTTTATAGTGGATTACAGAAGGAATAGATCAGGCATCCAGGCCTTGGTTATCAGTGGAGACCAAGTGGAACAAATGGCCAATTTTAAGTTTTTGGGTGTTATCATAAAAGAGGACCCAACCTGGGGTGCTCACATTGTAGCACTGGTTAAAAGGGCCCAGATTTTACTACCTGAGACTTCTCAGGAAACAAAAACTGAATGAAAAATTGCTGCTGACCTTCTACTGCTGCATTTTAGAGTGTATTTTAACTTACTGTACCTGTGTATGGTTTGCTAATTGCACAGTGGGAGATAGGAGAGCACTTCACAGGGTTAGCATCATTGCCTAGAGCAGGGGTCAGCAACCATAAACACTCAGAGAGCCATTTGGATCCATTTCCCACAGAAAAGAAAACACCGGGAGCCACAAAACCTACTGGAGGTTGAAAAGCTCAATAAATCACGTAATGGTAGTCGCACATTGGTGGTTGTGACACATATTTTGAGCAATAGGGAGCCACAGCAGAGGGGTGAAAGAGCCATATGCGGTTCCAGAGCTGCAGGTTGGCAATCCCAGGCCTAGAGGATCGTTGGTTGCCCTCTCCCCTCTTTGGAATAGCTTTATAGCTCCCACTGCCTTGAGAAAGTTCAAAACATTCTAAAAGTTCCATCTCAACCTGGGCACCCTCCTTTTTGGAACGATTACCATCTAGCAGATGGTACAGAATAATAAAAACAAGGACAAATACGCTGAAAAACAGCTTCTACTGTATAGTGTAAAGCTAATGCACTGTCAGAGGTTTTCAATTCAATTGTATAGAATGTGAAGGATGTGTGTTTTTGTTCTATTTTTATTGTTTTCTCCTGTATGATGTACACTGAAGATGGCATTTAATTTTGTTGTACGAGGTGCAATAATCATAAAGTAAACTAAGTAAAACCACTGCCTTTTCAATCAGGAGACATATGGGTAGTCTTTGACTTACAACCATTCATTTTGTGGTCATTCACAATTACAATGGCACTGAAAACATGTGACTTCTGACTGTCTTTCATACTTAAGACTGTTGTAGCATCTCCATGGTCATGTGATTAAAATTTGGGCGCTTGGCAACTGGCATGTATTTATGACAGTTGCAATGCCTCGGAGACATATAATCATTTTTATGTTCTTCCCAGCCGGCTTCCGACAAGCCAAGTCAATTGGGGGAGCCAGATTCCTTAACAACTGCATGATTCACTTAACAACTGCAGTGATTCACTGTAGAACAGTGGCAAGAAGGTCATAAAATGGGGCGCAACTCACTTAGCTTGCTTAGCAACAGAACTTTGGGGCACTATTGTGGCCATAAGTTGAGGACTACCTGTACAATATTAGCTAAAGAAAAAGTACAAACACACAGTTGGCATTTTCAATTCCATTTTGCCAGATTTTCACACATGAAAAGGGCTCTTCCAAAGGAAGTTTCTGGGCCTGAAATGCTGAAATGATTCAGGGTTTTTGTTAAGTTATTTGGTATTCCTGGTTTTCCCCTGTGTTCTCAATTATTATGGCTCGACTGATCTCCATGTATTAAATTTTGCATTTAATAGGATGGAATAAGAAGTAATAGGCAGGGGTCAGATTCAATTTTTTTAACAACCGGTTCTGTGAGCGTGGCTTTTGCGGTGGGTGGTCATGTGATTGGGTGGACATGGCTTGGTGGTCATGTTATTGGCAGGGCATGGCCAACTCAATATCACTCACATCGAGGCACGCATCTCCTCGCTTGGCCTCTCATGACTGTGAGGAAGTTGCACCAGTCGTAAGTGTGAAAAATGGTCATAGGTCACTTTTTTCAGTGCCATTGTAACTTTGAATGGTCACTCCACGCAAGCAAAGTACCAACAAAGGAGGGGAAAAAAACTCCAGAGAAGTTGCAGAGACAGGAAGTCGAGCCCTACCAAGAATGTAATAAGGATTAACAGAGAGGCAGTTTCTGTAAGCAACACCAGAATGTTTCCTTCCTGCCTTCCTTACAGGATTAGGCCAGTCATTTCTTCGAACAACCGGTTCTCCGAATTGCTCAGCATGTTAACAACTGGTTCTAGCAAATAGGTGCGAACTAGTAGAATCCCATCCCTGGTAATAGGAGATAGCGGGTGTGCTCAGATCAATATTCCGGTGCTAGATCTGAGTCTAGAGGGTTTTTAGAGGGTTTTTTAGAGTACTGAAATTTATTGGGTTTCATTTGTAATCGCACAATCAGTTGTAAAATTTTACTGTTGGAAACAATTTTCTCATTTTGCTTCGGATGCAGTGGCTTTGCAAATAGACCCAAGATACCTTTTTTAGCTGCAAGGTTTTGATGATTATTTTCTACAATATTCTCGAGCCACAAGACCATATTCTCTTGCCGGAGATGTTCTTGTTTGGTTGTTTTCATCCTTGTTTATTTTAATCAGAGTATTTTAATTTGTTGCCAGTATCTGGGTTCAGTCTATGACGTATCTCCTTTCTTAAAACCATTTAGGTTGCCAATTAAGCAATAATATATGCCTAGTTCAGTGATGGTTAACCTTTTTTGTCATCGCGTGCCAAAAGCGCACGCATACACTTGTGCGTGCACCCATAATGCAGTGTGTATGCGACCCCCTGCACATGCATTGCAACCCCCCACCCCCCGCACATGAGCGTGTGACCCCCACACACTGCACACCTCTGCGTACACATGCACAGCACCCCACACACACTGTGCCCTTGCACATGTGCAGCAGATACCCGACAACCAGCTGGCTATTGGGAGGCACACGCGCATGCACAGTGAATCTCTTCCAGGCGACGGCTTGCGTGCTGCCATAAATGGCTCTGCATGCCACTTCCAGCAGGCATGCCATAGGTTTGCCATCATGGATCTAGTTGGTTAATATTTAATGAGTCTATATTTAGATTTTACTGTCCCTTTTTGTTAGAGAGATCTTAACCATCAGTTAACAAAAGGGGAAACAAATCACACCATTAAAGGTGGATAACTACAAGAAGATGAACAATTTGATATGATATGGGATTTGTTTTAACAACGGTTGGATAAAAAGACATGGTAATGTAATCGACTAGATAATTCTCAGATATAAATTTAATAGATGATAAGGCCCAGTCCCACTGGCCGATGGACACAAAATGTATGCATAAAGGACACAACGGATGAGCAAAATTTCGGGGGTGGCTCCATCCGTTGTCATCCGCTCCAAAAAGTGGTGAAAATTTGCATAAATAGAACGGAAAGGAACGGACATGGGTAGCATGTTGCGGGGATGTTAAATGGATGTTCAGAGGAAGCCTAGCAGATGAAAGCAGATGGAAGCAGATGACACCTCCGAAGGGGCTCCGGGGAAGAATTTTGAAGGGGATGTATAGTGGAAGGGGCGGATGCAAAGCGGATGAAGCGGATGCATCACGGATGCCTATAGGAAACAAAAGGGATGTTGTGCGGATGTATATTGGATGCAAAGCGTTCACTGCGCATGTGATGAGTATGAATTGCATCAGCTCCGCGGATATAAAAGAATGCAACATGCACAAAGTCAGCATACAGGGGAAAGACGTGCAGCCACATAGATCTTGCAGGAACACCATGGTTAATCAGTCAGGCAAGAAGAGGAAGCCCGTGCCGACTTGTTCAAGCCCTGGGAAGGTGAAGAAGGCCAGAACCAGCATCCCACCCCCTGGCACTGACTCTGAAGCTGCTGCTGCTGCTGCTGCTGCTGCTGCTGCTGCTGCTGTGGACCAGCCCCAAGGCCCTCAAAGCCCTGCTGCTGAAGGCCCTGCTGCTCAAGCCCCTGAAGGCCCTGCTGCTCAAGGCCCTGAACAATCTCCAGAAAGCCCTGATGCTGAAGCCCCTGAAGCCCCTGCTGAAGCCCCTGCCAGAGGGAGGAAGGGGCAAGGGAAGGAGAAGGGAGAGAGGAAACAGTACACCATTTCTGAGGAACATGAGGATGAGGTGCTGGAATGGCTGAGGGAGAACGAGTACCTCTGGAGAAAGGGCCACAGACTCTATCGCGACACCAAGAAGAAGCAGGCAGCTTGGAGAGACAAGGCAGAGAACCTGGGGGTGCACTGCAGAAGTACTCCTTGGATGGTGGAAGCAAAAGCACACCTGGTATGGCAAGCTACACCTCAAGAAATCCGGGCTGGCCGCTGTCAAGCTCACTGACTGGGAGATGTATGTCATGGCCAAGTGCAGTTTCCTGGAGGGTGAGATCCGCCACCAAGGAGCAGCCCCTCTGAGACCCCTCTCCCTCAGACAGCCCACAGACAGCCAGTCCTCTTTCAGCCAGGAGCCAGCTACCCTGTCCAGGCAGGTGTCTTCAAAGGGCCCCACAGCAGAGACCCACCTGACAACTGCACTCCCCATGCCGGCGGACTTGGAGGATCCCATGGAGGATGATGCCCTGCTGTCACAAATGGAGGAAGAAGCAGCAGCCACCAGAGGCCAACCCACCCCCAGCTCCAGAGGATGCAGGCAGAGAGGCAGACTGGAGGGCTAGGACCATAGTGTGCTGTTGGAGATCAGGGACACAATGAAGACTAGCACAGAACTTCTCTCTCAGCTGGTCCACTTGAACAGAGCATCCTCGGGCCGAAACACCTTCATCACCTACGTGAGCCAGACCCTGAGGGACCTGCCCGAGGCCCAATACCAGGTGATGAAACAGAAGATCACAGCAGTTCTGCACAACCCTCAAGGCCCAGCTGAAGCTGCTCCTACCCAGTCCAGGTCTGCTCCTCCATCCCAGGTGATGTCACAGCCTTTCCATGGCTTTCAACAGCCCCTCACCTACCAAGGCTATGACCACCAGGACTTCCCATAGCAGAAGCAGCACTTCCCAGTCCAGGCCCAGGTTCATTCGACGCCACAGACACCAGTCCTCACCCAGCTGCAGACCAGACAGCCCCACTACACTCCTCCTTCCTCCACCCCACAGCCAAGCCCGTCAATGGACAATCTGTCATCAGTATTGGGCCTGACATCTCAAGTCCTTGACGAAGGGCCTCTCAACCTCACGGGACTGAGTCAGCTCTCAGATAGCTTCCTGAACACACCACCACCTGTTGTACCCTCGGGGCCAAGCACCCCAATGGTGCCTCAGACCAGCACTCAAGCCACAGCCACTTCCACAGTCCCTGCCCACTTAACAGCTGAAATCATGGACATGACTCAGAGTGACTGAGAATAGTGTCAGAGACTGAGTTGTTTACTTGTTAAGTTTATCTTTGCTTAAGACACTTTACTTGGTTCATTTTGCTTATTTAACAAAGTCATAAAGTTTACCTAAGAAAGTTAATAAAGGTTAACTTTGCTTAAGACGCTTAGTTTACTTGGTTCATTTTTTTAACTTAATAAATTGTTGGTGGAAACTTTGAAAAAATGGTTTAGTCTTTGCATGCTTGTGGGATAGATAAGGATAGTTGTGGCATAGATAAACCTCCAGTGCAAGCATAGTGGGACTGTATGGTCCACCATCCCAGCTGCTACACATATGGACCTTTATTATCAATAACAATTTATTCATTGATCAACACATTTTAAAATAAACAAAGCTCTTTATTAATGCCCTATTTATTGTAGGACCACTCAACATACATGGCACAATCTCATCAGTGTTATGCGACAGCCTCAAGGAAGCATCCATTAATCATCTATCATCCTGTCTTGCCACTCCGCTGCTCCAGCTGGGGAATTGCACCAATGTCTCAGGAGGTTGCACTGCTTCTTCCCTTCACGTGAAGCTCTGTTGGGGCCTTGTACATCCACAGTGTCTATCACGTTATGTCCTTGCCTCCATTCACCAGGCTCCATGTCCCCATTCCCTTGTTGACAGTCAACAAGCCTGTTCTGCAACACTGGGTAGCGTGTGCACATGAGATTGTGCAGGATGCAGCAAGCTTCCACGATGCTCCTCACAGTCTCTGGGTCACGCTGCATGGTGGTGAGAAGTATCTGGAACCTGTTGGCCAGATGCCAAAGGCGTTCTCCACCACCCGTCTTGCCCTGGACAGCCTGTAATTGAAGATCCTCTCTTCACGGGTGAGGTATCTTGAACTGTATGGTTTCATGAGGTAGGTTCTGAGGGAGAAGGCGTCATCACCAACTATGAAATAGGGAACATCTTTTGTGTCATTGGGTAGGGGGTCTGGACCTGGAAAACCCATGATGAGATTGCATTCCAGCCCATCCTTGAGGTTACTTACGTTGTATACCTGGCCATCTGAAGCTGACCCGTTGCCTGAAGCATTGATGTAGATGATCTTGTAGTGAGCATCAACCATGCCAAAGAGGATGATACTGAAGAAGCCCTTGTAGTTGAAATAAGTGGACCCTGAATTGGCTGGAGCTTTGCAGGCCACGTGCTTCCCATCTATGGCTCCAACGGTGTGGGGAAAGGTCCACCTCTGATACCACTATTCTGCAAGTTTTCTCCGGCCTTGTTCAGTAGTGGGGCACCTGAGGAGCTCCTCCACGTATTCTTCAATGATGGCCTGTACCACTTTTCTGACCACTTTGCTGATGCTGTTGTGTGGCACCCTCCATGCATACTGCATGTTTCTGTATGTGGTTCCAGAGGCCAGGTGCCGCAGAGTCAGTGCCACCTTCAGTCCAGGTCCAGTTTGGGACCGAAGTTGTTGCTAGGCTTGGTCAACCTGGGTCTCAGATGCTGTACAAGTTTGTCAAACATGTCTGGTGGCATCCTCATGAAGTGATGGAATGCACGAGGTTCTTCATTCCTCAGCTCCACCATTTACTGGTCATAGAGTCCAAACTCTATTCTTCTCATGATCCATCCTCGGACCCACACAGCTCTTGGATGTCTCCTTCTTCTCCTTCTGTGTAAAACTTGATACAGTCTGAACAGGTTTTGGTTCTGGTGATGAATGAGCTCAGCTATCATAAGGACTGTGTCATCATCCATGGTGGAGAACAATTTATGATTTTGAAGACCAAGACCAAGGGTGATGAGGTCTGTACACCACGGCTGCTGGACTTATACTGAGATCCAGATGATTTTCTCCCCGTTTTTATAGAAGATATCCGTTGTCCGCTAGGTGTTCTTCTACATACTCTAGACATACTCCAGACATCCTAAAGATCCGAGATACATCCCAGATACAAACGTTTTGTCCATTTTGAATACTTTATATACGAGATGCATACGCTTACATCCTTTCTATTTCCGTGCTACTAACGCTGGGTAGACGTTCCGTGTACCTTTTGTTTCCTCCCTCTTTCCGTTTTCAGCTGCAGCGGATGTGAGTTAAGGGGATGGCCAGAGGATGCAGAGAGGATACAGCGGACGTTTAACGGATGATAACGGACATAGAACATTTATTGCCCATATGTGTCACGGATGTACATCGTACGTGGCGGAAAGTTCATCCGTTCACAAAGTTTTATGCAGCTTAAAACTTCTTGCGCGGATGAAATTGCAGTGGACGGATGCTTGACGGATATAGCGTATGAAACACATATGCAGTGAGTACACAACAGATGCATAATGTTTTCCAACGGATGGCAAGCTTTTTTTTACCTTTTACATCCTCTTTGCATCCGTAAGTGCAGTGGGACCGGGCCTTTAAAAACATAATATAGACATATGCAACCATTGGTTGAAAGTATAACATAAATTTTAAGATAAAATTTGGAACATCTCATAAAAAATGATGGAATAAATAGTTTAGTCATGGATGATTTATTTATCAGTTAAATATATTTATAAATAAATATATTTATCAAGCATATGTTAATTTGACATTGTGAAAATTGGTATAAATTATGAGTCATGACTACAAAAGGAAACCACAAAAGATTGTAACCAACTGACATACTGTATGTATATAAAATGGAAGATGGTTTTATGTTTTTATGTTTTGTATGTGTGTTTAATTTTTTAAAAAATAAAAATTCTTAAAAAAGGTGGATAACTAAAAAAATAACTTTCAATTGTTTAAGCTTAACTACTTGAATGGCTTTATGGGGGAAAGAGAGAGGGATTGTTAACACGCTTGAATACAAAAATGTATTCAAGATTCAGTACTGGCATAAATGTAATTGAATAGATGATTTATGACGACAAATAAGTATGGCTGAAACCTATTAGGTTACAGATTTGTATTGTTTATCTTTGTTGTACAAGATATCTTGACACTATGACGTTCTTTATATCCTTTACATGTAATTTAACTAATGCGCAGATTACATAAAATGAATTCAGAACTTCTAACTATACTAATAGGTTATGATTATAATATGTGATAGAAAATTATGAGTCTGTAACACAATAATGAAGGTGGGTGTTTGAAGGTTAATCTGTGCAAGCAATTTTCTAACCATAGTGATTGTTTATGATAAACAGTGACTCTTCTTCCCAATTTTTAATGTACTCCACTAAAATTCATTGATATGGCACTTGTAGGCATCATGTTGATCTCTGCAAGTCTGTTCTTCGGTTGTTATTTATTTTAAAGGTTATTCTAATTTTTAATAGAGAAAAGAGAAAAGAACAATTGAAGTCTTTGAAGCAAAAAAAATGATCAAGGTAAACTGAGAGGATAGGGAAAACATGGGGATGGGGGCAAAGGAAGTTGGTGAGGAGTTGTCAGTTTACCCTCTGGCAACTAGATAGATAGATAGATAGATAGATAGATAGATAGATAGATAGATAG
>BLBF01000003.1:7732430-7745281 GCA_015471245.1 Laticauda colubrina
ATAGATAGATAGATAGATAGATAGATAGATAGATAGATAGATAGATAAATAAATATAGACATTTTGGTGAGTGGCCGTATCAATGATAAGTAAGAACCATGTCTTCCATTTTGTGAGGGATGCTTACAGAATGCTCACATGAGATGCTCACAAAATGTTATCTAACTTGTTCTAAAAAACGTATTTTTATTTATTTATTCATTAAAGCCCCTGTCACACTGCACCAACGGATGGAAAGAGGATGTAAAACGGACAAAAAAGCTTGCCATCCGTTGGTTAATGCGATGTATCTGTTCTGTACTCACTGCCTCCGTTTTGCTTCCTCTCTATCCGTCCAGCATCCGTTTATTGATGTTTCATCCGCTCAGAAAGTTTTGAACTGCTCAAAACTTTTGAGCGGAAAATGTATCCAATACGTCCGTTCTGCATCCGCTAGGCATCCGCTAGTCATCCGTTCTGCATCCGTTACGCATCCGCGCAACTCGCATCCGCTCGGACGCAGGGAGGAAGCGGAACGGATGCAGAACGGATGCAGAACAGATGCCTAGCGGATGCAGCACGGAAACAAAGCATTTAAAACGGAAAAAACATTTGCAGAGGGGACCTATCTCGGATATTAAGGATGTCTAGAGGATGTCTAGAGGATGCCTAGAGGATGCAAAGGGACACCTAGGGGAAAACCTATACTGCCTATAAAAAGGGGGAGCAACTCATCTGGATCTGACTTTCAGACCAACAGCCCAGCTGTGCAGACCTCTGCAGCCTTCATCTGACTCTTGCTCCTCCACAGCATCCAGTCATGTCCACCGTGAATCATAACAAAGTAGCTTTGGCACCCACCATTGTTCTGCAACAGTGCGAAGCCATCTACAGGCTCTGTGAACTCTACTAAGGGAAGAAAAAGGGGCGGCCAAGAAGCGTCTGGGTCCGAAGATGGATCGGGAGAAGAGCAGAGTACGGACTGTACAACAAGCTGATGGTGGAGCTCAGGAACGAAGACACTCGTACATTCCAGAACTTCATGAGGATGCCTCCAGCCATGTTTGACGAACTTGGGCAGCGGCTGACACCCAGGTTGACCAAGGCAAACATCAACTTCCGGCCCAGCCTGGAACCTGGGCTCAAGGTGGCACTCACTCTGCATCACCTGGCCTCAGGAACCACCTACAGGAGCATGCAGTACGGCTGGAGGGTACACAACACCATCAGCATTGTGGTCAGAGAAGTGGTGCAGGCCATCATCGAAGAATACCTGGAGGAGCTCCTCCAGTGCCCCTCCACTGAAGAAGGATGGAAGAAAGTTGCAGAACAGTGGTATCAGAGGTGGAACTTCCCACACACCGTTGGAGCCATAGTTGGCAAGCACGTGGCCTGCAAAGCTCCACCCAAGTCGGGGTCCACTTATTTCAACTACAAGGGCTTCTTCAGCATCGTCCTCTTCGCCATGGTCGATGCTGACTACGAGTTCATGTACATCGATGCTTCAGGCAACGGCTCATGTTTAGATGCCCAGGTATACAACGCCAGTGACCTCAAGGAGGGGCTGGAATGCAACCTCATCATGGGCTTCCCAGATCCATACCCACTGCCCAACGACATGCAAGATGTGCCCTACTTCATTGTGGGGGATGACGCCTTCTCTCTCAGAACCTACCTCATGAAGCCCTACACCTCCAGACTCCTCACCCGTGAAGAGAGGATCTTCAACTACAGGCTGTCCAGGGCAAGGCGGGTGGTGGAGAACGCCTTTGGCATCCTGGCTAACAGGTTCCAGGTACTTCTCACCACCATGCAGCATCGCCCACAGACCATGAGGAGGATCGTGGAAGCTTGCTGCATCCTGCACAATCTCATGCGCACCTGCTACCTACTCTTGCAGAACAGGCTCATGGACCTCCAACAAGGCAATGGGGACATGGAGCCTGGGGAATGGAGGCAAGGGCAAAACCTGATAGACACTGAGGATGTGCAAGGCCCCAACACGGCCTCACGTGAAAGGAAGAAGCACGGCAACCTCCTGAAACACTGGTGCAACTCCCCAGCTGGAGCGGTGGAGTGGCAAGACAGGATGATAGATGATTAATGGATGCTTCCTTCAGCCTGTCTCATCACACTGATGAGATTGTGCCATGTATGTTGAATGGCCCTACAATGATCAGGGCATTTTATAAAGAGTTGTGTTTATGTTGACATATGTGGATGATTATTACATTATTATTGATAATAAAGGGCCATAGGTGTGGCGCCTGGGAGGGTGGACCATACAGTCCCACTATGCTTGCACTGGAGGTTTATCTATCCCATAGTTATTACCCATCCCAAAGGTATCCCTGCCCATCCCATTACCCATCCCACAGGTATCCCTGCCCACCCCACTGCTATCTTAACCCATCCCACAAGCATGCAAAGGCTTAAACCAATTCTAAAAGTTTCCACCAAGACTTTATTAAAAAAAAGAAATGAAGCAAGTGTGTGAATCAAAGATAAACTTTATTGAACAACAAGCTGTAAAAGAAAAATGACCCAAGTCAAGTGTCCAAATAAAGTCCACAGGTAGCAAGCCAGCCAGTCTCTTGCACTCCTCTTGGTCACTCGGAGTTGTGCCCAGTCTCAGGAGTGAAGGGTCCAGGTGCTGTGGAGGTCGCTGGTGCTGGAGTGCTGGTCTGAAGCCCCACTGGGGTGCCTGGCCCCAAGAGCACAACAGGTGACAGTGTGTTGAGAAAGCTCTCGGACAGCTGGCTCAGCCCTGTGATGTTGAGAGCTCCTTCCTCCATGCCATGGGGTGTTAGTCCAAGTACATAGGACAGATGTACTGAGGCCGGGCTTGGCTGTGGGGTGGAGGAAGGAACAGTGTAATGAGGCTGTCTGGTCTGCAGCTGGGTGAGGACTGGCGTTGGTGGTATCGGTGGCGTGGGTGGCATCGTTGATGTGGGTGGCATCAGTGTCGTGGGTGGCATCGGTGGCATCAGTGGAACCGGTGGCAACAGTGTCATCCGATGACTCTGTGCCTGGACTGGGAAGGGCTGCTGCCTGTGCTGCTTGACCTCCTGGTAGCCGTAGCCCTGGTAGGTGAGGGGCTGTGGGAAGCCTTGATATGGGAGGGACATCACCTGGAGTGGAGGAGCAGACCTGGACTGGGTGGGAGTAGGTTCCTCTGGATCTGGAGGGTTGTGAAGAAGCTCGGTGATCCGGTCCTTCACCACCTGGTACTGGGGTTCCGACATGTCCCTGAGGGTCTGGTTGACATAGGTGAGGAAGGGCTTGCGGTTGGAGGATGAGGAGTCGGTGTGGACCAGCTGAGAGAGGAGATCTATGCTGGTGCAGATGGTGTCCTTGATCTCCAGCAGGATACTGTGGCTCTGCCCCTCCTGCTGTCTGGCTCTCTGCCTTTCTGTGGAGGTGGAGCTGGGGGGTGGTGGATGCGGGTACGGCTGTGGTGGGCGCGCCGTCTCCTTTCTCCCACCGCACCAGGGAGTCCTCCACGCGCTCCACCACAGTTACAACACCTGTCCACGGGTTCTCTGCCATGGCACGGTCCACAGAAACCTGCCTGGAGACAGGAACTGACTCTTGGCCGGAAGAGGACTGGCTCTCAGCAGGCTTCCGGGGAGAGAGGGTGGACAGAGGGGCTGCTACTCGGTGGCGGATCTCACCCTCCAGGAAGCTGTACCTGGCCATGACGTAGCTCTCTCTCTCCGTCAGCCTGACCGCGGCCTGGCCAGATTTCTTGAGGTGTAGCTTCCCGTACCAGGTGTGCATGTGCTTCCACCAGCTGAGGAGCACCTCTGAAGTGTAGCCCATACTCTCCGCCTTCTCTCTCCAAGCAGCATGCTTCCGCTTGGTGTCCTCCACGCACTCCACCATGGTGACAACAGCTGTCCGCGGGTTCTCCACCATGGCACGCTCCACAGAATGACTCTTGGCTGGAAGAGGACTGGCTCTCAGCAGGCTGCCGGAGAGAGAGGGTCGTGAGAGGGGCTGCTGGTGCTCCTCGGTGGCGGACCTCACCCTCCAGGAAGCTGCACCTGGCCATGAGGTAGGTCTCTCTGTCTGTCAGCTTCACTGTGGCCTGGCCAGATTTCTTGAGGTGCAGCTTCTCGTACCAGGTGTGCATATGTTTCCACCAGCCGAGGAGCACCTCCGAAGTGTAACCCATACTTTCTTTCCTCTCTCTCCAAGCAGCCTGCTTCCGCTTGGTGTCCCTGTACAGCCGGTGTCCCTTCCGCCACAGATAGTCATTCTCTCTCAGCCACTCCAGCACCTCATCCTCGTGTTCCTCCTCAATGGAGTATTGCCTCCTCTCCCGTTGTCGCATACGCCTCTTCCTCCCTTTGGCAGGACCAGATGGACCCTCATCAGAGGGGCTCCCAGGTAGTAGGGGCTCCTCCTCCACACCAGCAGCAGTAGCAGCACCAGCAGGATCATCATCATCATCATCATCATCATCATCATCATCATCATCACCACCAGCAGGATCATAATCATCATCATCATCATCAGCAGCAGCAACAGCAACAGCAGGATCAGCAGCACCAGCAGGATCATCATCATCATCGTCATCATCATCACCAGCAGGATCATAATCATCATCAGCAGCAGCAACACCAGCAGGATCAGCAGCACCAGCACCAGCACCAGCAGCACCAGCAGGACCAGGATCAGCAATAGCAGAGTAAGCACCAGCAGCGCCAACAAGACCAGGAGCACGAGCAGGACCAGGAGCACGAGCAGGTCCAGCAGGACGAGCAAGACCAGGAGCACGAGCAGTATGAGCAGTACGAGCAAGTCCAGGAGGACGAGCAGGACGAGCAGGGCGAGGAGCATCTTCAGCAGAGTAAGCACCAGCAGAAGCACAACCGCCAGGAGCAGCTTCAGCAGAGTAAGTACGAGCAGAAGCACCACCGCCAGGAGCATCTTCAGCAGAGTTAGCACCAGCAGAAGCACCACCGCCAGGAGCAGCACCAGCAGAAGCTCCAGCACCAGAAGAGCGAGCCCAAGCAGCAGAAGTCCCAGCAGAAGCAGAGTCAGGGACAGGGGGCGGGAGGATGGCCCTGTCCCTCTTGCCAGGGATGGCGGCAGGTTGCTGAGCCTTTCGCTTCTGCCCCATGGTTGTGGGGTTGCTGGCTTGCAGGGAGGCTGGCACCAAGGCTGGCAGGAAGCCTGGTAGGAAGGCAGGCAGGCAGGCAGGCACCAAGGCTGGCAGGCAGACTGGCTTGCAGGGAGGCTGGAAGGCAGGCTGGCAGGGAGGCTGGAAGGTAGGCTGGCAGCAAGGCTGGAAGGCAGGCAGAGAGCAAGGCTGGCAGGGAGGCTGGCCAGGAGGCTGGGAGGCAGGCTGGCAGGAAGGCTGGCAGCAAAGCTTGCAGCAAGGCTTGCATGCAGGCAGAGCAGGCAAGGACTCAATGTATCTGGCAGAAGGTCTTTCCTCCGAATGGTGACCTGCTTGGGAGCTGCTTCCCTTTATATCCGCGGGGCTTACGCAATGCATCCCCCCCCGCATGCGCAATTAACGCTCGGCATCCATTCAGCTTCCACTCTGCATCCGCTAGGCTTCCGCTCTGCATCCGCTTCATCCACTGTGCATCTGCTGTGCATCCGCTTCATCCGCTCGGCGTCCGCTCTGCATCTGCTCTTTCCGTTCCGCGTCTTCTTTGCTGAGGTCCCCCGGAAGCCTAGAAGATGTGACATCCGCTCCCATCTGCTTCCATCCGCTAGGCTTCCGTTCCGCATCCGCTTTCCATCCGCTCTGCGTCCTCCCCGTGTCCGTTCCTTTCCGTGTTATCCGCTCTGGTTATGCAAATTTTTGCCCCTTTTGAGAGCGGATAACAACAGATGGAACATTTTTCTCGTTCGTTGTGTCCTTTTTACTAACGTTTTGCATCCGTTGGGCAGTGTGACAGGGCCTTAAGTTTACATGCTACCCAATGTCACTATGACTGGGAATTCAATGTCTTCCAACTTTTAGACAAAGAGGGCATAAGTAAAAGTGTTTACTTTTTTTAGAAAAAGAATGATTGGATTAAGACAATACAACTCCTTTTTAGTTTATCTTTTAAACAGTTGGATCTTGATAGCATATGTAAGTCTTTCCTTTATAATGTTGCACGAATATCCTACTATTTATGATCTACTAGACAGGTTTAAAATTAAATTAAAAAGATTTAGTGGTAGAGCCATTAAATTTAAGAGCCAATGGTAACATGATAGGAAAAAAGCAATTCTTAAAACCTGAACAAATAAACAGTATACAAGGGGAAAAATATTAAAGTAGGTATATTTTTACAAAAGTAGGAAATCACTATGCTTTTTTCTCTTTGTTTACAGTGCCTATTCATTCTCCATAGCTTTGTTCCCCTTTTAAAATATATATATGTATGCATGTAAGATTTACATTTCCTGCCTTTTGATAATATTATCTCAGTAATGAATACATTATAAAACAAAACCCCCAAAAAATTCTTCTTTCAAATGTGCCCACGTGTACACATACTTGTGAAATGGACATGTGCAAACACACATGGATATAAATAGTCCACCTACTCTTTCCCATCTAGCTAAGAGATGAAGCCAATGTACAATTTCTTATCCATCTATTTACCTTGACATTTTTGTAGTGTTGAAGGAGTTGAATCTTTCTGTCTCTAATAAGCAGATATAAAACTTTGAAATCCAGGATCACTAGAAATATCTAAGGAGTCTTTGGTGGTAAAATGTCACATGAAAATTATATGTTTTTACTTAATGAAATATTAAAGCAATTGATCAGTTCGCATATTAATGTATCAGCAATGTCTCTCTGAGATCAAAAAAGCAGTTTACTTGAGTTCAAAGAACTGACATTTACTCATGAACTCAACAGCTTTGCATGGAAGACTCAGATTGAGAGCAGAAGTATTTATGCTTGTGAGTTAGATACAGATTAACAGAATTGGAAGGGTCCTTGTACGTTATCTAGTCTAACCCCCACCCAAGAAAGGGACCCCACACCATTTCCCTCCTTGATCCAGCTCATAGCTGCATGTTGTCCTGAGCTCTTGTGACCGAGGTTATTCCTTGGCTAGCGCTGATATCAAATGTAGCTACTAGTCTGATCAGCTGCTGCACATGGAATTAAAGGTGAAAGCCTTTTGTCCTTTAACTCAGACAGCAACATATAGATAGAAGAATTCTTTATTGATCAAGTATGATTGGACACAAGGGATTTGTCTTGGTGCAAATGCTCTCAGTGTACATAAAAGAAAAGATACATTCTTCAAGAGTCAAGAATCATAAGGTACAAGACTTAATGATAGTCATAGGATACAATAAGCAATCAAATCATACTAGGAGACAGTCAATATAAATTGTAAGGATGCAAGTGACAAAGTTACAGTCATACAATCATAAGTGGGAGCGGATGGGCAATAAGGAGTGATGAGAAAATTAATAGTAACAGTAATGCAGTCTTTGTAAATAGTTGGACAGTTTTGAGGGAATTATTTGTCTAGCAGAGTGATGGCATTTGGGAAAATACTGTCCTTGTGTCTAGTTGTTCTGGTGTGCAGTGCTCTATAGTGTCATTTTGAGGGTAGGAGTTGAAAAAGTTTATGTCTAGGATGTGAGGGGTCTGTAAAAATATTTAATTTCACTCCTATTTGGATCAAATTTTCATCCATCCAACTGACCAATTGATACAGTTCTCAGAGGCTTTATCCCATTGGATTGTTTATGTTTAAAAAAAATCCAACATTATACAAAGCCTAGCACCAGAAGTTACATTCATTCATCTTCTCAACATTCTCATCTACAAACTGTGTTGAAAATTTTTTGATGACCTTTCTGAAATTCTTTTTAGACCTCAATGTCTGCGGCCTCCATCTTTTTGGCACCAGAGATCAGTTTCATGGAAGACAATTTTTACATGGATCAGTGGTGGTGGTGTAAGAGGAGTGTGCACCCTAGATTCCTTGCATGCACAGTTTACAGCAGGCTTCATACACCTATGAGAATCTAATGACTCATGATTTGATGTGGAGTTGAGATAGTGATGCTCGTGCTGGGAATGGCTGCAAATACAGATCAAGGTTTGTTCCCTCACCTGCCACTCACCTCCCACTGTGTGGCCCAGTTCCTAGCCAGTACTGGTCTGCGGCCCTGGGCTTGGGGACCGCTGCTCAGTGCAGTTCCAAAGAATGAGGTCAGCAGTTGGAAAGAGTTTTCTTGAAACCCCCAAAGATGGCAAACTCACTGAAGGGATCTTATAAAGATGAACCCCTTCTGCAACATCTTCTTAGATTGACAGACCAGACAGTCTCCGACCATTGGAGACTGCTAGAAGGCTGCGTCCTTTGTTTTCAGTCATTCTTACATTTAGGATTCTAGTCATAGTTGACCTCAACAGAACAGTCCTTATGAAAATCCTACTTTATTTGGGGGAGTAAGGAGACATTACATCAGGGTTGGGATTCAAATAGTGTAACAACCGGTTTGGTGAGTGCCACAGGGTTTGAAAACTGCCCCTTTTGAGCTCGAATACTTATCTTCTACTGCAGCCTCAGTGAATAAAACAGCTGAGGCGCGGCAATCCACTGTGCTGCGTGAATCAGTTGAGCTGCAAAACATGGAAATAAAGGACAGACTAGGGCAGGGGTGGGTGAGCGGGGCCAAATCATCACTGGAACTACCAGTTTGCTCAAACCGGTCCAAATCAGTAGAATCCCACCCCTGCATTACATCAAATACCTAATTATTTCAGTAAAAACACAGCTAATAGAGGTGGTCCTCGGCTTACAAACATTTGTTTCATGATCATCTGAAGTTACAACTTGAAAAGAGTGATTTACAATCAGTCCTTGCACTTATGACTGTTGCAGCATCCCCACAGTCGGGTGATCAAAATTTGGGTGATTGGCAACTGGCATGGTTTCATGATCAAGTGATTTCCATCTTCACAACTAGCTTCTGACAAGAAAAGTAAAGGAAGGAATCTGGGTTCACTTAACAACCACACAGTTCACTTAACAACAGCAGTGATTCACTTAACAACCATGGCAAAAATATTGTAAAATTAGGCACAATTCACTTAACAACCATCTTGATCAGCAACGAACATTCTGGTCCCAATTGTCATAAGTCAAGGACTATCGAAATGTTAATCATTTCTGTTCTAAATTCAAACTCTTTGATCAGGTATCTCCAAATATCTATAGAATTTTTCAGAGCTATAAAGTTCATATTGATTACCAAGATTAATTTTCTTCCATGATATAATTTATGTGGTGGTAATATAATATAAATTCATAACACTGTGCATTTATTTTTAACATCCAGGTTAATGTTAGAGTTATAAAAATGATTTTGAATCAATTGATCCACATCTACTAATACAATTACATTAATATAGGAGAGAATATTAGCTCATTTATATCATGAGAGGAGATTTGGAAGAAAAATTAGGCAACAGATATACTAATGTAACAGTCCCATGGGATTACTAAAATTAAACTTATGGGGGTCAGATTGAAATGATAATGTGTGAAATACAAAAAAAAGAAGTTGTGTTAGTTAATACAGCGGGAGGAAAAATAATAATGTAATACCCATCATATGTGAGAATTCCTTTAAATAATGCTTAACAGGGAGGTTGAAATCTATTCTGGGAAATGTCAAAGAAGAAAGAATCGGGTTTTGCTGAAGTGTAAGCATAATAAATAGAGGTAGAGATAACACATGAAAGATTCTTTTGTCAGATGAAGGAACAAAAGGCTTAAAATGCACTCAGTGAACTTTCTGTGAAATTGCTGCTAATAGCATTCCCCTAAATTTAATAAAATATAAAATATGCTTTACCATATCTGAATTTTCTAACTGTCCAACCTGAGAGCACTTATTATTTACTAATAGTCTATCTATCCTCACAGAGGAAAATAGGAAGGATAAAAAAGGGGGTAATTCTCTTCAACCAGTTCCTGGAATATGTTTTAAATTGCAATAGACAAAATCTATCTCCACTCATTCACTCACTCATTCATTCATGGTATCTATACCTGTCATTATCCACAGATTCTTTGAGGTTGACAAAAAGCCATGTGACAGTCAATAGAACAAAAAATGAATTGCAGCTTAAATAAAAAGCAAGCAAGCATCCAGGATATAATAGTAAAAAATGTAAAATTAAATAAAGCAATCCGTGGGGATGTTTTATCTGTCTACCAGTGTCTACCTGTCTGTCTACCTGTCTGTCTGTCTGTCTATCTATCTATCTATCTATCTATCTATCTATCTATCTATCTATCTATCTATCTATTCATCTATCTTAGAAACAGCCAATCCCCCTCACAGAGAGACCCTGGGAGGTGCACAAATAAAATATTAAAACATAAAATTATATATAAACATATAAGAAACAAAGATAGTTAAATTCAGAATTAAAATGGGTGATTGGGTTTTCAGAACACTAACCAGCCTCATAACTGTGTGGTAACAATGGCACTTAGACTTATATACTGCTTTACAGACCTTTCCAGCCCTCTCTAAGCGGTCTACAGAGTCAGCCTATTGCCCCCAACAATCTGGGTCCTCATTTTACCCACCTCAGAAGGATGGAAGGCCAAGTCAACCTTGAGGCTGGTGAGATTTGAACTGCCAAATTGCAGGCAGCTGGCAGACAGCAGAAGAAGCTTGCAGTAGTGCACTCTAACCACTGCACCACCGTGGCTCATGCTTTGATGCTTTGTAAACCCCAAACAAGATGACAGAGGAAGGTCTTGAGATACTTCCAGAAGGCCAGAAGAATGGGAGAGAGGGCTGTCTCACCTCTAGGGGAAATAATGTTCCAGGGATGGGGGCAACCACAGAGAAGATCCTCTTCCTGGACTGGACAGTCAGAATGTTTAACTCATGGGGTCTACAAACCTACTAAGCTAATGTAATGGATGGTTTGTAGATAACTTGGCCTCAAACCATGTGGGACTTTAAAGAACCAACATCTTGCACTAGACCTGGAAGTGAACCAGCACTAAATGCAACTAGCACATAAGTGATGTTATATGTGCCATCCTTGTAACATGCAAGATAATTTGTGCAGCCACATTGTGTAGCAGTTAAAGATTTCGGATACTTTTCAAGGGTAGCTCCATGGAGAGCACATTGTAACAGTCCAAACAGGACCAAACAGGGCCCCTGAGTGTGACTGAGTGACTGAAAGGGTAAAACTTGTGCACAACTCGAAGTTGAACAAAGGCCCTCCTTTATCAATGGCAAAGCCCTATCTGCTGAAGAACCATGCTCTTTGCAGGACTATCTCTAAGTCTGAAAGATTTCTGGCAGTCTCAAAGGCTCAATAATGACAGACATAAATAGCGATGGTTGTAAAATGGATCACTCATGTAAGTGACCTGATTTTATGTCTTTTTTTTTTTTGCAACAATCATTAAGTGAATACCATAGTGTTAAGCAAACCTATTTGGCTCAGCCTAGAACATTAAAGAGAATGAAGAAAATGTTTATAGACGTGCATTCAGGGAAGTAGGGATGTTATAAGGAAGAGAAAGTTGCTATGCCATTACTTCGAAGGAAAAAGAAAATTGGACCATGAATCATGTATGCATAACAAGAGAATAACACAGTTGGAAGGGACCTTGGAGGTCTTCTAGTCCAACTCCCTGTGCAAGCAGGATACCCTACACCAGGGGTGTCAAACTTATGTCATCACAGTGGCGTCATGTGACATATCACATGACATATCATGACTTTTTCATCCGTTGCTAAACTGGGTGTAGCCGTGGCCAGCACATAATGCATCCGGTCCATAGACTGGGAGTTTGACAGCCCTGTCCTATGCCATTTCAGGCAAATAAATGGTTGTCCAATCTGTTTTTTAAAAAATATTCAGTGTTGGAGCATTCACAACTTCTGGAGGCAAGTTGTTCCACTGATTAATTGTTCTAATGGTCAGGAAATTTCTCCTTAGTTCTAGTTTACTTCTCTCCTTGATTAGTTTCCACCCATTGCTTCTTGTCCTACCCTCAGGTGTTTTGGAGAATAGCTTGACTCCCTCTTCTTTGTGGCACCCCCTGAGATATCGGAACACTGCCATAAGGTTGCCCTTAGTCCTTCTACTCACTAGACTAAACATACCCAATTCCTGCAACAATTCTCAATATGTTTTAGCCTCCAATCTCATCATCATATTTATTGCTCTTCTCTGCAATCTTTTTAGAGTCTCAACTTCTTTTTTCATACTGTGCTAACCAAAACTGGATGCAAGTGTGATCTTATGAAGGCATTACAAAGTGGTATTAACAATCTTTAATTTAAAAATCTTTAATGTTTTGACATGGGGGAATCATGCCAAAGCAGCTATATTTAACACTGGTAATGAGATATTGTGAGTAAAAAAAAAAAAAGAACAAAAAAGATTACCCAGTACTCTAGAAAGAAAGCACATGCATGAACTCTCCATATACAAGAGTTTTGTGAGATTAGCTGTGGTTTCTTTTAATATTATGAGATACAAGTTGTATTCTAATTGCTAGAAATACAGTAAATGTCCCCATCATTCCTGGATTTAATCTCAGCATAATTAGCTTCTTGTACAATAGAATACTTAATTTCAATGGCTGACAGGGCTCATTAACTTACAGAAGTAATTCCTCAGATTTCTGTCATTAAAATTAGGATTTCAGTCTCAAGAAGCAGGAAATGGGGGTTTGGAGGGGATGAGAATTGCAGTAGGTATCACAGGATTCTTCCAAATATTCTACTGTGAGCTTTGCAGGTCAGAAGATGGATGGATGGATAGATGAATGGGTGGATAGATAGATAGATTAGATAGATAGATAGATAGATAGATAGATAGATAGATAGATAGATAG
>BLBF01000003.1:7762800-7863018 GCA_015471245.1 Laticauda colubrina
GATAGATAGATAGATAGATAGATAGATAGATAGATAGATAGATAGATCGAGCAAGTGGGATAGCTGAAACTTTGGAAGAAGAAACAAAACTTTAAAAATATATGAATATGTTAGCAAAGAAGTAACTTTAGTAACAGAATAAAATATAACAGAGATTAATGCAAAGTGTTTAACTTGGGAAACGAAAAACAGACAAACAGGAAGAAATGTGGAATGTGTGGTTTCAGTTACATTAAGTGTGAAATGTGCTTTGGATTATAGTTAATCAAATGATGAATGTCACTGTTAAATTTTTCCCCCAAACAGGAAATGTAGTTTTTGGTTAAATCAATAGAAGCATTGATTCAAAATCATGGAACTCATAGTTCAGTTAGATTCTTCGTTAATCAAGCTCTTTCTTGAGTATTCTTTCTGGGTCTAAACACCAGACATTATGAATGGATTAGAAAAAGTGGACTGGCTTCGGTGAAGGAGAAAAAAATCAGCAAGGAATAGAAAGTTCTCCAAGAAGTATTCTTAGCTTTAAGAAAAGATAAGCGGGGAATGTAATAGTATTGTTTAGGTGCTTTGAAGGTGCATTTCAGAAGAAAACCGCATAATGTAGGACATCAAATCAAATCTTTATTACAGCTATAGGTCAGCATAATGTAGGGCAGTAAAACTGTAAAGAAAGAGTGAAAACCTTCTAACAGCTTGGCAGTAGAACTAATTACTTGGGAGCGAGGCAGTCCAGTGGTAGCAAAACATTCATCTATCATGGATTCTG
This sequence comes from Laticauda colubrina, assembly GCA_015471245.1. Classification (NCBI taxonomy): domain Eukaryota; kingdom Metazoa; phylum Chordata; class Lepidosauria; order Squamata; family Elapidae; genus Laticauda; species Laticauda colubrina. The sequence goes on from BLBF01000003.1 coordinate 7,763,567, forward strand.
GAGGTGGCTGCTGGATTGATGGCAAGCTCCATCTCCCTAGCTTGTTTTCTGCTCTCTACCTGTCCGTATTTTTGGTGATCATTATTGATGCATTCTTGTTATGTTCATTTTCATTGTCTATTTATTGTTTTTTATCTTACTTCCCTATGTTTAACTCTTTTTGTTTCATCCTTTTTATTGTTGTAAGCTGCCTAGAGCATGAGATTATTGTCAGTATAAGATAGATGGCAAATAAATTAAACGAACAAATAAAGAAGCATTCTTAAAATTGGAATCCTGACCTGCAAGAAGTTAGATTTGATATCTGGTCGATCACTTCCATTTTTCATTGTTTGTTGATTTGTTGCTTAGATTTATATCCCACTTTTCCTTCAGGAGCTCAAAGCACAGTATAAATTGCTCCTAGTTTTTCCCCGTAGTAACAACCTGGAGATTAACTAAATGGAGATTAACTAAATTCCCAAGTCAGTTTTTCTGGTGAAGGTAGACTGGAATTTGGATTTCCTCGGAACCAGCACTACATTTCAATCATCTCTCATACCAGCTCTTGAATTCAGGCTGCACCAGCTTATGAAAGAAGCGATTTAGTCTTTTTGCAAACCCTGATCAGTTTATAAATAAGAATAGCTGTGGCTCAGCAAAATTGCCTCTTGCTGAAACCTCAGTCATGTTTTCAGAACCTTATTAATAGCAAAAAAGTAAAAACCAAATCTTTACTTTAGGAGTCTATAAAGTCTATAAAGTTTTGGAGAATTTGAACTAGGCTCCAAAATTACAGAAAAATATTTTATTAATTTTCGAGGGATGAAAGACTTCGCATGAATTTCCCATTTTCAGTCTTGTTCCATTGGAAATACTAACCTTCAGAGAACCATTTTTGCATGTTCCTGTATGGCAGTGATATTCTGGGTTAATGCTGGTTTACTGAGCAACAGAATGTCTAGTTGGTGATTAAAAGTAAAATGAGTTGTTTTCAAAACTATGTCCTTCTCCAGTTTTTCCTAATACAGGAATGTAACAGATGTTGTTGCAGAATCCAGATTGTTATGTTGATAGATGACACATCATTATCAACAACTGTTGATGAAGTTGCTTACTAATACCCTGGAGACATAATGTTGTGTAGAGGTGTAGAAGCTCTAATTGGAACACACCCTCATTTGTGTGTGTTAAAATGGGTAAAAACTGTTGTCTGGGTATTGGAAGTAATATGTATATATGGAAACTGATTTTTTCTCCTCTCACAAAAAATCTTCAGTGTTATAAAATATTCTGTAGTGATAGTTGAATTAGTCAAGATTGGCAAAGAACTAAATTCTACCCTCACTTTGTCCCAGCATGAAGCCTTGTTGTTCACAAGCTAACCTGAAGTTGAGAGATATTCACATATAGTTTGCTTCCTACTGTGTGCATTTTTCTTTCAGTGACTAAATTTACACCCAGTTCTAAATGTTTGTAGCACCACATTATCTGCCTAAAATATCAAAATCTTGTCTTAGATCTGCTGATGTGTAACATTGTGTTTTATAAGGTTAAAAAAAGGTGGAATGATAGAAAAGGTGGAATTGTTCTGCTTTAAGCAAAACGTTTCTATTAATTTGGATTTAGTACATTTGTTGGAATTTTTTTTTAGAAGAAATATCCAGTGCAGCACAAAATAAACACTATAGATTTGTTCATTGAAGGAAGAAACATGTAGAAAAAAAACAATTGCATGAACCTTCAAATAATTAAAACCTAGTTTATGAAATTCTGGAATACATGGACAAAGGAAAAAAAATCCATCACAAACAAACTTTGAGCAAGAGAAAGATTTCTCTGAAGACATTCCAAATAAGGAATGGTCATTCAAAAAGATCCTCTACTATCAGTACTGATCTTTTGCATATAGTGGGACTTCCACAAACTTAAAAGGTAATGAATTTTGACAGATCCATATCGTGGAAAACAGTTTCATATGTCATGGAATTCAACAAAATTAGTCAGAATCTATTCCCTTTGATATCATTTATCATCATACCATTTTTGACATCATACCATGACTTGTATTGGAAAATAATTGTGACAAACATTTGGAAAATGTTTAAAATTTACTTGATCACAAGTATTCCTCATTGGAATTAAAGGCTATAAAATAAAGACAGAGAGCTAATGGGTAAAAGATTGGATTAAAGCTGGAGAGACCCCAATTCAAGTTGTCAGATCCAATGGTAATGAGAACAATGGCAACTAGGACTTCAGGGATTGTTGTCATTAAGTGAGGCAAATGTGCTACAGAATTCTGCAAAAATAGGTGATGGAAATTCCAGCTCCATTTGCTGTCGTAAATCAAAAATTATCTGCAATTTCATCCCTAGTGTAAAATAATCCAAGTCAATGTTACTACTTGTGTCAGCTTTGGAAGCCATATTTTACTTAGAAGCTTCAAGGCTGCCACATTTAGTACCTGGAAATTTGGAAGGGAGGATTCATGGAGAGGTGGAAGATTCGACTCAACAACATTCTTTCACAGAAAGTCAAGGACATGTTATCCTGCACCTTGAGAGGAGTGTCTGGAGGAAGGTCTCTCATTGGGACAATGTTTGATTGGACCATGTGATGGACTGGTGGGTGTAGGAGAGGGATTTTTTTATTTTCTTTTGGGAAGGGAAACCCGGAACTCTCTGATTCAGATTTCCCCAGAAGTGCCAAAATGACAACTCTAATTAAATGGAACTTGGAGGACTTGTTTGTCTCAGAGTTTTATTGGTTTGGAGTTGGTTAGTTAGAATGCTGACAACCTGGAGTACAGCGAAGGTATAATATTTAAATCGGTAAATTTATGTTGATGGGAACTGACTGCTTTTAGTTTTGGCAAGAAAATAGTGGCTAGTAATTTTTATTTGAGTTCTGGATGTTACATTTCTTGTCAAATTTTAGTATCTGTTTAGTCCACATTGGTGTAGATGAGATCTTTTGATTCACAGGATTAGATTTATTGATGTGATTGATGGAATAAGTTGTTTTTATTATTTTTCCAGACACATAATATGCTCACTATCTGCTTGGTGGTTCACATTTTATAAAGGGTAAATGGTATTATCATTTTTAAAAATGGGAATTGTAGATTTTTGTTTGCTTTGAGTATTTAGGAGAGTAATATGTAGCATGCAAGTTCACTATAAATTCAAATAAATTCAAATAAACGCTGCTTGTAGCAATTTAAAGAGAGAGAGAAAACACATTTTGAGAAGTAATGTTATATATTTATGAATTGGGCCCAGAGGTTTTCCAACTAATGTTTTGTTTGACCTGAGATTTCTTGGAGAGTTTTGGACCCATTGCAGAAAATATGTAATCTGTTTGTTTCATAACTCATATATCCAGCATTTGCAATACAAGGCTGTAACTTGATATGTTTCTACTCAAAGGGCAAGGATGCTGTTGGAACATAAGCTAATATAAGGAGAGGAACAATGACCTGCTACTAATACGGAAAACAAAAAGATTATTGGGAATAAAACTTTATGATTGTTCGCCGCCCAGGGTTACTTGTTTGAGATGGGCGGCCATACAAATTGAACGAATTAATGAATAAATAATTAAACTTAGATTTTCATAGAGAAAACTCACATCAGCAGTGTCTTTTCTTTGTGAAATTTGACTTCCTTTCATTCTCACCCCTATATAAAGCTCTGTTCACTAAACGGTTTCGGTTTTCTAGTTTAGAAAAAAAAATACTGGAAATCATGAAATCCCAATGTCTTCCTTATAGTTTTCCCTAATCCATAATCTGAGCAACACAGATTTGCTGACACAGTCTCTTAAACTTGCCAGGTTAAAGTGATTAATCTTACTCATGTTCTTTGGCAAAAGAGGCTAGCTTCTAGAAATAGCTTTTCTAACATCTGGTTGTGATTCTTTTTGCCTTTATTTCAAGAGTATGTGACAAATGTAGGAGCTGTCACAACTGGGGAAGTTTCCATTTGTTTTGTCACCATGTTCATGTCTGTCCTTGTCCTTCAGATCACTGAAAATACCACATTTTCAAGGTGCACGCAAATGGGCATAACTTTTCCCTTTGAAAAATAAGATTTATCCTTACAGTTTCCAGTGAATGGATTCAGAGGACCATTGGGGCCTCATTATCATTAATATTAGATATTTAATTCACTGTATTAATTAATATTTTTACTTTTGCTAATAGATTGAATAGTGGGCATATATTAACCAGATGGCCATTATCCTGTTCTTTAGAGCCAGTGTTGGCCTCATGACCAGCAATTTTTGGAAAAATGAACCTCACTAGGATTCTTATTTTTGTCTCCAATTTAAAATGAAGAACAAATCAAAAATAGGCCCTGAATGAGGAATAGAATAGAATAGAATAACAGTTGGAAGGTACCTTGGAGGTCTTCTAGTCCAACCCCCTGCTTAGGCAGGAAGCCCTATAGCATTTTAGACAAATGGTTATCCAATCTCTTCTTAAAAACTTCCAGTGTGGGAGCATTGACAACTTTTGGAGGCAAGTCACTCCACTGATTAATTGTTCTAACTGTCATGAAATTTCTCCTTCATTCTGGGTTGCTTCTCCTTGAATAGTTTCCACCCATTGCTTCTTGTCCTGCCCTCAGGTGCTTTGGAGAATAGCTTGAATCCTTCTTTTTTGAGGCAGAAGTACAATCTAGTTTATATACAGATGTTTGAGAACAAAGCTCAGAGCAGTTTACATTTTTTTCAGCCATTTTAGCCATTTTTCACACAAACGGAGAGATAAGAGAGAGTGATTCATACATTTGTTATTTACAAACTTTGTAGCATCCCCACAGTCATGTGATCAAACTTTGGGGAACAACTGTCATATATTTACAATAGTTGCAATGCCCTGAGGTCATGTGATCACTATTTGTAACCATCCCAGCCAGCTTCCACAGGCAAAATCAATGGGGGAAGCTGGATTTGCTTAATGACTTCACAAGTCACCTAATAACTGCAGTGATTTGCTTAATAATTGTGGCAAAAAATTATAAAATTGAATGCCTTGCTTAGCAATGGAAATTTTGCTCCCAGTTGTGGTCCTAAGTTGAACACTATCTAGAAACATGTGCCTGGGATCCAAAGTGTGTGTGTGTGTGTGTGTGTGTGTGTGTGTTTATTTGTGTATGTGTATAGGCCAAAATTATTTTCCAAAGAGAGGCCAGACCAGGAGAAAAATAATGATTTAATTAATGCTTATTGTTTGAAATTAATTACCTGTAAGATAAGGTACCCCATTTACAAAATTAATTAGACTCCCGTCTACATACATTCAGATTTGCTTAGGGTTGTATAATACCAGAAGTCAGCAAAGTACCCTCATTACATATATTCAAAGCATCAGCTTTATAAAGAAGAATACAGATGGAGAGGGAACACAGTGATCAATTTGACCTCTGCAAAAATAGCTAGCACAGAAGCTGCTCTTTTCAAGAGCTATTTTTTTTCAAAGTAACTACCTTAAACCTCATAATTCTGCTATCCAAACAAATAGTCAATGTTTGCACATCAATATTAACATGACTTTTGTTCTCCTTAATGTTCTCCTTTCTAAACATATAAAGTTTAACTAAAAAAAAATGTAGATTTGTACTATTCCCAGTTAATCCTAAAACAAACATAGCTTGATTGCGATCTTATGTTTTAGATTTTGTATTTGATTATAGGATGTGTAATATTTTTATGTGGGTTTTGTTTAATATTTGTTTTGGGTTTTTTTTAGTGAACACTGCCCAGAATCATATTGGTTGGGTGGCCTTATCAATCTAGTATATAAATAAAATGCATACAAGGGGCTCCAGGGGGAACTCAGGGATACTTCTGGCAATTTGCTCCAATCTGGTCCAGCTGAGTTCTTGATTGTTGCTTGGATTGAGTGGGTGGCTTTGTATTAGACCAGATCATGCCCCATGACTGGATTCCATTGCTGTCTTTATGGAAGAGCTGAAGAAGAGGAAACATGGGAACTGATGCCTCAGGCACCACTGGTGATTGACAGAGATGAACTTGATCAAGCATGGGTGAGAAGCCACTATGAAGGCCAGGGATGGGATTCAAAATTTTTTAACAACCGGTTCTGTGGACGTGGCTTAGTTGGTGGGCGTGCCTTGGTGGTCATGTTATTGGCTGGGCATGGCCAACTCAATATCACTCACATCAAGGCACACATCTTCTCGCCTGGCCTCTCATGACTGTGGGGAGGCTACAACAGTCATAAGTGTGAAAAATGGTCATAAGTCACTTTTTTCAGTGCCATTGTAACTTTGAATGGTCACTCCACACAAGCAAAGTACCAGCAAAGCAGGCAGGAAAAACTCCAGAAATGTTCCTGAGACAGGACGTTAGTCCTGCCAAGAATGTAATAAAGGTTAACAGAGAGGCAGTTTCTGTAAGCAACACCAGAATGTTTCCTTCCTGCCTTCCTTACAGGATTAGTTAATTTCTTCTAACAACTGATTCTCCAACCTGCTTAGAATGCTAACAACCGGTTCTAGCGAATAGGTGAGAACTGGTGGAATCCCACCCCTGATAAAGGCCTACCTTGTAGCAGTAAGGGCAGTGAAGCAACCATATTCCACCCAAAATTGGATGATGGAGAAATGGAGTGGGAGAGATTGAGAGATGGCCAATTCAAGGCATCCCAAAAGGCTGGAATTTATCTTTTTTTAGCTAAGATGTCCTGCCATTATTTTTATTTTTAAAATTTTTTGATCTTTATTATTTTTATAAACAACTCAAGGCAGCAAACATACATAATACTTCTTCTTCCTCCTTTCCCCACAACAACAAAAACAAGCCGTTATACCTTGTTTTTAGTAGTGTCTTTGGTGTTTAGGGAACCTAAGATAACTCCCATTCATACATCTAAATTGATTGCCCCTCAGTATAGTGTGTGAGCATTCATTTCATATGCTTGTCTAGCTTGGTTGACTGAGCAGCAAATAAACCAACCAACAAATACATTTTAATGGTTCAGTATTTGAAAGATTCTATCTCTATTTTTGAAATAAGCTGTTTTTACACAAACACACACACAGACAGAGAGACAGACAGAGCAATGGTTTGCTTTGAGTGCAATTGGGATAAAAGTTATAAAATCTGGGAGGGAGGGAAGGAAGGAAGGAATTAGGATCCTAACAGTCTGCATTATGAAAAAGTGACTGAGATGTGAGGTAGCCTTTAAAATTAAGCTTCTCCACCCCACAGAGAAATAATGGTGCTGTTTTAGTTAGTTATCCTTTTCATGGCACAGTTCAGAAATTAGCCCTGAGCACAAATCAGATACAGAGCAAATACAAATCAATCATGTTTTATGAGGTTAAATGGACCATTATGGAAAGTCTGTTGATAATGGCATGTATTTATTATTATTAATCGACATAAAAGTGAATGATACTGATGTAAAAATAATGTTAGTCATATTGATGTGACTTGAATTGTCAAATCCTGGTTGAGGGGGACCAGGTTGTGCAAATCTACTTGTCCTAGTTGGTGGGAAAGAGGACAGAACAGAAGAAACAAAGTATGGACCAATACATCTTATTTGTTGGACAAAATTTTTAAATGTCAGTAGGAATTTGTCTTAAACAAGCTAAGGATGTTTAGAGCTGAAAGGAAATAAAAGAACATCAAGTACAAAACCAAAAGTTCTTTGCTCTCCATATGACTTGCCCTATATATCGTTGTAAGGCTGTTTTGAAAATATTGCAGGCAGCAGATAATCTCACCAAATAAAATAGTGAAAATGAATATATTTTTGGTAGATAGGATCTGGTAGACAAGAGGAAATCCATCCCTAAAGAAACTCAAAATTTAAACAGGTATGTTCTTTCTAATAACATGTATCCTTATTTTCTGAGATGTTTATGCTATGCATATCCTTAGGGGATTTCCAAGAATCCAAATGAGATTGACTGACCACTCAACCACTACGGAATATGTAAATTTTGTACAAACAAAGGATGAGAAGCATTAAATGAAGTTGGAATTGTTAACATATAGTTAATGATTGTTAAGATAATGATCAGTTTATGACATATAACCTTATAAACATGTTGATTTACACATCTTGGCAAGCTATAATTGACAAGCTATATATTGATTTTAGTATTGTTGGTGTTGTATAAACCCAGCTATGGGCAACGTCTTCACTATTATAGGCTATCAGTTTCTTTTGCTAGATAGTCCTGAAACTGAAATCAGGTGTTTTATCATAAAAATCATGTTTATCTTCTGTAATTGGTAAGCTGTAATCACCCCATCCCTGTTCATGCTGATAATTTCAAAGATAATTATTTTTGTCAAATAGTGAAACTGGAAAACTTCTATTCTTTTAGCACTAATTCTATTCTGTTCTGAGTAATTATTTTATTTAAGCACATAAATACATACACGTGTGTGTATGTATGTATGCATATATATAAAGAAATGTAGAAATATTATTTTTTCTTCTTTTAAAACAAAGAATAATCTCTTCAGATTATTTCAGTGAATGAATGTTTTACATGAATGTCTTTTTAATATTAATATTTTAGTATTAAATATCATTAAGAATTCATTTAAGCTATAGCCGGCTTATTTTGAAATTAGGTTTCACTTACTAATCTGACATGATGCAACTCACCTAATGTCACAAATGACTTCTTTACTTAACATTAAACTGCCAGTACAATGGGCCATTTGAATTATCAAGTATCTTTACATGCTACTATGTTCTCCTACACAAAGATCTGAATCTATTAAGCCTTTGATCCTCGTACTCTCTCAAAGTAAACTGCTCAGTCTCTGATATTTTTCTGTCTTCTTTATCTTTCATGATGTAATTTCCAATTTCATGTCAGAAGGTTTTGCTTCAGGATTGCTAGCTCCTGGCAAAAACCTGTTTGTCTCCTTTCATCTTGTCACTGGATTGCCCTCCTATCTTGGCATCTGCCTTGGGCAAGTTTTCCAAGGTTCAAAACAATCCTGTACTTCTAACAGCATTGGCATTATCACATAAAGCAAGGCTGGCATGAAATTCAAAATATCCTATACAAGTGTCTTTCTGCCTTAGGGATGGCCATTAATTTTAGTTTTGGACGCTTGTTAAATTATTTCTTCCTTTGGAAAAATCAAAGCATGATTACAAAAAAAAAAAAAAAAAGTTCTGTGATCCAAACTGGATTGGCCTGCAATCGGGAGTGGGATTCAAAAATCCCAGCAACTGGTTCTCTGCCCAGTTGCTGGATGTGCATGGCCATGGTGGGGTCGGCCTATTGGAACTTCCAGTTCGGCTGTTTTTTGCCTTCCCCAGAGTCCAGAGGCTAATTTTGGAATCCAGAAACAGGCCCGTTCCTAGACTTCTGGAACTCCCAGTTTGACCCATTTTTCACCCTCCCACAAGCCTCCGCACAGACCCTGCACTTGCCTGCATCCAAAATGAGCCGCGTGGAGTCTCCTGGGAGGGCCGGGAGAGAGTGGGCAGGGCCAGCCGGTTGGTTTAACTACCAGTTTGGCAAACCAGATGTTAACTGGCTAAATCCCACCCCTGCCTGCAATCCTTGTGCATAAACTCCAAGCCTTTGTTAGGGATGGAAGGAGGAAATCTGGATATGCCACCTTAAGTTCCCAAATGAAAGCAAGAAGATCAATCCAACCCCAAAATGGTACTTTTTGTTTGTATATCTCCATGCATTGAATGAATGTAGAGAGGTCAGGTGGATGTGGCCAGATAGCAGGTTCTCCCACCATGGTCAGTGAATCCTCTGCAAGAAGAAGTTTTCTACTTCTGTTCTTTGTTGTTGAATTTCTGTCTCTTTATTAAAGAGCATTTTACTCATCCACACTGAAACATTCATGGGTCCTTTCTGTACAAAGGCAGCCTTAACTGGGAGTTAAAAGTAGGAAACCATTTCTCCATTATATATGTGAAGAGAATCTAAAAAAGTTCAAAAATCAGAACTGAAATCTGAACCTTGATGCATCATGACTAGTTCTGATAGCATGTCAGTAAGATACAAATCCCTGCAGTTTTCTTGAGAAGGTTCTTGGTAGTGGTTTGCCACTGTCTCCTTCTCAGCTAAGAGAAAATGATTGGCCCAAGGTCACCCAGCTGACTTTGTATCTAAGGTAGGACTAGAACTCATGACTTCCTAGTTTCTAAACTGATACCCTAACCATTATATTTAACTGGCTCTCACCTGAATTAATAACTTTTATTATGCCATAATTTATTTTAACCATGCTTAAACAAATTACATTTGTTTTCTTTACACAGTGAGCTAAACCATAAATATTACGGTAGTTTATATGTCAATCACAGCTAAAACCCAGCAGATTAAGGCCCTGTCACACTGGCCGACGGATGCAAAACATTTGTAAAAAGGACACAGCGGACGAGAAAAATGTTCCATCCGTTGTTATCCGCTCTCAAAAGTGCCCCGAATTTGCATCACCAGAGTGGACAACACGGAAAGAAATGGACGGGGGGAGGACATAGGGCGGTTGGAAAGCAGATGCTCCACGAAAGCCTAGCTGATGGAAGCAGATGGGAGCAGATGGTACATCTGCAAGGCTTCCAGGGGAGCACAGCAAAGCAGACGCAGATCAAAAAGAGCGGATGCAGAGCGGATGCTGAGCGGATGAAGCGGATGCAGAGCGGAATGAAGCAGATGCAGAGCGGAAGCCTAGCAGATGCCTAGCAGATGCCTAGTGTTCACTGTGCATGCGGGGAGGATGCATTACATCAGCCCTGCGGATATAAAGGGAAGCAGCTCCCAAGCAGGTCACCATTCAGAGGAAAGACCTGCTTCCAGACACAGCTTGCCAGCCAGCCAGCCAGCCAGCCAGCCAGCCAGCAACCCAACAACCATGGGGAAGAAAAGGAAGCCTCTGCCATCTGCTGCCAGCCCTGGCAAGAGGAACAGGGCCACCCTCCCACCCGCTGGCCCTGACTCTGCTTCTGCTGGAGCTTCTGCTGCCCGGGCTCACTCTTCTGGAGCTGGGGCTTCTGCTGATGCTGCTTCTGGAGGAGCTGATGCTGCTGCTTATGGCGGTGGTGCTTCTGCTGGTGCTTACTCTGCTGATGCTGCTTCTGGTGGTGGTGCTTCTGCTGATGCTGCTTCTGGTGGTGGTGCTTCTGCTGGTGCTTACTCTGCTGGCACTGCTCCTGGTGCTGGTGCTTCTGCTGGTGCTTACTCTGCTGGCACTGCTCCTGGTGCTGGTGCTTCTGCTGGTGCTTACTCTGCTGGCGCTGCTCCTCGTCCTGCTGGTGCTCCTGGTCCTGCTCGTGCTCCAGGTCCTGCTGGTGCTGCTGGTCCTGCTGGTGCTCCTGGTCCTGCTGCTGCTGCTGCTGCTGGTCGTGCTTTTGCTGCTACTGTTGTTGCTGCTGCTGCTGGTGGTGTGGAGGAGCAGCCCCTACAACCTCGAAGCCCCTCTGATGAGGGCCCATATGGCCCTGCCAAAGGGAGGAAGAGGCAGACGCGTGAATGGGAGAGGAGGCAATACACCATAGAAGAGGAACATGAGGAGGTGCTGGAGTGGCTGAGGGAGAACGAGTATCTATGGCGGAAGGGACACAGGCTCTATCGATACACCAAAAGGAAGCAGGCTGCTTGGAGAGAGAAGGCGGAGAGCCTGGGCTACACTTCGGAGGTGCTCCTCAGCTGGTGGAAGAACATGCACACCTGGTACGGGAAGCTACACCTCAAGAAATCTGGCCAGGCCACAGTCAAGCTGACGGACAGAGAGACCTACGTGATGGCCAAGTGCAGCTTCTTGGAGGGTGAGATCCGCCACCGAGGAGCAGCCCCTCTCACAACCCTCTCTCTCAGGCAGCCTGCTGAGAGCCAGTCTTCTTCTGGCAAAGAGTCAGCTCCTGTGTCCAGGCAGGTATCTGTGGAGCGTGCCATGACGGAGACCCCCCCGACAGCTGTACTACCCGTGGCAGAGCGTGTGGAGGACCCCCTGATGCAATGGGAGAAAGGAGATGGCACTTCCCGCATCCACCCGCATCCACCCCCAGCTCCACTTCAACAGAAAGGCAGAGAAGCAGACCGGAGGGGCAGAGCCACACTGTCCTGCTGGAGATAAGAGACACCAGCTCCTCTCTCAGCTGGTACACACCAATGCCCCATCCTCCAATCGCAAGCCCTTCCTCACCTATTTCAACCAGACCCTCCTGAACATGTCGGAACCCCAGTACCAGGTGGTGAAGGACAGGATCACCGATCTTCTTCACAACCCTCCAGACCAAGCTGAACCTGCTCCCACCCACTCCAGGCCTGCTCCTCCACCCCAGGTGATGTCACTGCCCTTCCAAGGCTTTCCACAGGCCCTCCCCTACCAAGGCTATGGCTACCAGGAGGTCCAGCAGCATAGGCAGCCCTTCCCAGTCCAGGCACAGGTACATCAGATGCCACAGTGCCACTGATGCCACCGATGCCCCCCACGCCACCGATGCCACCCACACCACAGATACCACCCATGCCACAGATGCCACCGATGCCAGTCCTCACCCAGCTGCAGACCAGACAGCCCCACTACACTGCTCCTTCCTCCACCCCACAGCCAAGCCCGGCCTCAGTACATCTGTCATCGGTATTGGGGCTGACACCCCATGTCATGGAGGAAGGGGCTCTCAACATCACGGGGCTGAGCCAGCTGTCTGAGAGCTTTCTCAACACACCGTCCCCTGTTGTCCTCTCGGGGCCAGGCACCCCAGTGGCGCCTCAGACCAGCACTCCAGCAGCAGCCACCTCCACAGCACCTGGACCCTTCACCCCTGAGACTGGGCACGCCTCCGAGTGACCAAGAAGAGTGCCAGAGACTGGGTGCCTACCTGTAGACTTTATTTGGACACTTGACTTGGGTCATTTTTCTTTTACAGCTTGTTATTAATAAATATTATCTTTGCTTCACACACTTGCTTCATTTATTTTTGTAAATAAAGTCTTGGTGGAAACTTTTAGAAATGGTTTAAGCCTTTGCATCCTTGTGGGATGGGTTAAAATAGCATTGGGATGGGCAGGGATACCTGTGGGATGGGTAATAGCTGTGGGATGGGCAGGGATACCTTTGGGATGGGTAATAGCTGTGGGATGGGCAGGGATACCTTTGGGATGGGTAATAGCTGTGGGATAGATAAACCTCCAGTGCAAGCATAGTGGGACTGTATGGTCCACCCTCCCAGGTGCCACACCTATGGCCCTTTATTATCAATAATAATGTAATCATTCATCCACACATGTCAACATAAACACAACTCTTTATTAAATGCCCTGTTCATTGTAGGCCCACCCAACATACATGGCACAATCTCATCCGTGTGATGAGACAGGCTGAAGGAAGCATCCATTAATCATCTATCATCCTGTCTTGCCACCCCACTGCTCCAGCTGGGGAGTTGCACCAGTGTCTCAGGAGGTTGCGCTGCTTCTTCCCTTCACTTGAAGCTCTGTTGGGGCCTTGCACATCCTTAGTGTCTATCAGGTTTCGCCCTTGCCTCCATTCCCCAGGCTCCATGTCCCCATTGCCTTGTTGGAGGTCCACGAGCCTGTTCTGCAAGACTAGGTAGCGGGTGCGCATGAGATTGTGCAGGATGCAGCAATCTTCCACGATCCTCCTCACAGTCTCTGGGCAAGGCTGCATGGTGGTGAGAAGTACCTGGAACCTGTTGGCCAGGATGCCAAAGGCGTTCTCCACCACCCGCCTTGCCCTGAACAGCCTGTAGTTGAAGATCCTCTCTTCACGGGTGAGGAGTCTGGAAGTGTAGGGCTTCATGAGGTAGGTTCTGAGGGAAAAGGCATCATCCCCCACGATGAAGTAGGGCACATCTTGCGTGTCGTTGGGTAGGGGGTCTGGATCTGGGAAGTCCATGATGAGGTTGCATTCCAGCTCCTCCTTGAGGTCACTGGCGTTGTATACCTGGGCATCTGAAGCTGACCCGTTGCCTGAAACATCAATGTACATGAACTTGTAGTCAGCATCGACCATGGCGAAGAGGATGATGCTGAAGAAGCCCTTGTAGTTGAAATAAGTGGACCCTGACTTGGCTGGAGCTTTGCAGGCCACGTGCTTGCCATCTATGGCTCCAACGGTGTGGGGGAAGTTCCACCTCTGATACCACTGCTCTGCAACTTTCTTCCAGCCTTCTTCAGTGGAGGGGCTGGAGGAGCTCCTCCAGGTATTCTTTGATGGTGGTCTGCACCACTTCTCTGACCGCAATGCTGATGGTGTTGTGTGGCACCCTCCAGCCGTACTGCATTCTCCTGTAGGTGGTCCCTGAGGTCAGGTGGCACAGAGTGAGCGCCACCTTGAGCCCAGGTTCCAGGCTGGGCCGGAAGTTGGTGTTTGCCTTGGTCAACCTGGGTCTCAGCTGCTGCACAACTTCGTCAAACATGGCTGGAGGCATCCTCATGAAGTTCTGGAATGCACGAGGGTCTTCGTTCCTCAGTTCCACCATCAGCTTGTTGTACAGTCCGTACTCTGTTCTTCTCCCGATCCATCTTCGGACCCAGACGCTTCTTGGCCACCTCCTTTTCTTCCCATAGCACAGTTGAAAGAGCCTGTAGATTGCTTTGCACTGTTGCAGAATGATGGTGGCAACCAAAAGGACTGTGTTACGATCCATGGTGGACATCAATGGATGCTGTGGAAGAGCAAGAGCCAGATGAAGGCTGCAGAGGTGTGCACCGCAGGGCTGCTGGACTGAAAGTGTGATCCAGGTGAGTTCCTCCTCCTTTTTATAGGCAATATAGGTTTTCCACTAGGTGTCCTTTTGCATCCTCTAGACATTCTTAATATCTGAGATAGGTCCCCTCTGCGAACGTTTTTTCCGTTTTAAATGCTTTCTTTGCAAGCTGCATCCGCTTTCATCCTTTCTCCGTCCGTGCTACTAACACTGCACGTCCGGTCCGCATCCGTTTCACTTCCTCCCTGTGTCCGTTTACCGCTGGAGCGGATTTGAGTTGCGCGGATGCGCAGCGGAAGCCTAGCGGATATAGCGGACGCATAACGGATTACAAAGGATGTAGAATGGATATTCCCCGTATGCATTGCAGATGCAGAACGGACGCATTTGATACATTTTCCGCTCAAAATGTTTTGAGCAGCTCAAAACTTTTTGAGCGGATGGAACCTCAGTCAACGGATGGATGGATAGAAAGGATGAAAAACGGATGCAGTGAGTACAGAACGGATGAATCACGTTAACCAACGGATGGCAGGTGTTTCTCTCCATTTTACATCCTCTTTTCATCCATTGGTGCAGTGTGACATGGGCTTTACATTAAGTTCTTGGGTATTGTTCGGTAGAATACTATGTCAGGACAAAGTCTGATTGTGACTATGTCAGGGAAAGCCTATGTTAGCGCAAACCCCCAATTCCCTTCTTTTCATGGAAATGGACCTGCCTTCTTTGATACCTATGTGATCAAACACATACTTTCATACTGAAGCTATTTCTATCAGGCAAGGGGAACCAAGAGCAACACATGTAAATGCTCAAAGCAGTTTCCTTATTGCTCTTCGCCAATTGACAGCATCTTGCCAGACTAAAGCACACATTCTCCATAATTATCTGTTGAAAACACTGAAAAAAAATTAGAAAGGATCGCTTCTGTATACTTCATGCTTAGCAATGACTCAAATGTAAAGTTTGCCTTTACTCTGCCCTCCCATAACTCAACGCCAGATTCTACCACAAGATCTTTTTGAATTTAGAATTGTTAAAAATATATTTGTAAGCAGTACATTTCTCCGCTTTTAACAGCCAACCTGGGAAGTTGTGATTGGTTAGATGTGTGTTTATATGAAATAGGGAGACTTCTGTTCTCAAAGTGAACCCAAAAAATTGTCAAAAAATAAATGACTAAAAACTGCATTGTCCACAGAGTTTCTAAGGGGGAAAAAAAACTCATCTAATGCAACAGACTTTAATTTCTAAATAAACATGTCAATCCACCATAAGAATCCTGATAATTCTGGACGTTAAATAAATCTGGTAGAGTACAATAGGAGATTTATTTAAGATTGGCATAAAGGATTAATGAGATATTAATAATAGTCAAATCTGTAGAGTAGAGGACTGTGTCTGTTTTTGAAAGGGCCCTTTGTGATACATCTTGGTGTACCCAAGTACAATATTCTTCTTCAAGGGATGAGGTACTCTGTAGATTTAGCATTGTACTCCAGTGGTTTTTCCAGGTCATCTATATTTACAGGCATAGATACAGACAACCTTTCTGCCGAGTCTTCTGGGGAGCCAGGGTGGCTCTGCACAGAAACTTAGTAGAGATAACCTAGGAAACCCTTGAAGCAGACATGCCAATCCTGGCAGGGGATGAGGCCACCTTAACTCATGCCAACCCTCACTGTGAAGCTCTTGATTTTCACAGGCCTCATATTCCAGAATATGGGCAAGTGATCTAACAACTCCAAAGCTCCTGGCCTCTGAATCTAGTAACTTGCTAGAAAAGAATCTCCTCTAATTTTCATTACTTTGTTTGAATCTGTTCTGAAATATGTGATTAAATTTTATAAAAATTGGGTGCCAAATTTGGGGGAAATGGAATCTTACCACACTGCATTTCTGCATGCAACTGTCCCTTAGCCTTGTCCAAATCATGCCTTATCTAATGGCATGACGTGTTCCTGTATGCACTGCTGTTTTCTACAGAGGAAGTTATATACACAATTCTTTCAGCAATGCACAATAGTTACTGAGCCAAGGAAGGGAAACTTTAGGCTCAGTGGGTACATTTGGAAATTGAGAGCATGGCTCAGTTACTCTCAGAAAGGGCTTTAGAGGGATAGTCTGTTCATAAAATGATGATCCCACATGGCAAGATAGGACCAGTCATAAATACTCATTTATTAGAAAGCAAACTGCTAACACTGATTTCTGGAATTTTTTGTAACCTCCCTAGAAGTTGTCAAATTACGTAAATATGATGAATACTATTTTATTTTTAATAAATAAGTTGTAAAATGTGATTAGAAAGGGGATATTTTTTTAAATATAATAGTGGCATAGTTAAAAGTCAGATAGGGGATAAATAATGGAAGATTATAACCTAATATAAATTTGCAAATTTTTATTAGAATTATATAAATCTGTTAAACATCACAAATATGATTAATAATATTTTATTTGTAGTTAAAAGAGGGATATTCAGAATTTGGAGATTGAAACAAAAATAAGATATTGAAACGATAAATAATCAAAGAATGAAAAATTACAATTGAACAAAATATGGATATCAATGTTAAGATTGTCAGCTGTATTAAATATGAAGAATATTGTCATATTTGTTCCCATCTTGCTTTCATGTAACAGAATAACAGAGGTGGAAGCAACCTTGGAGGTCTTCTGATCCAACTCTGTGCTCAAGCAAGAAATGTCTAGTCTGTTCTTAAAAAACTCCAATGTGGGAACTCCCGTAACTCGTTCCACTAATTAATTGTTCTAACGGTCAGGAAATTTCTTCTTAGTCCTAGGTTGGTTCTCTCCTTGATTAGTTTCTGTCCATTGCTTCTTGTCTTGCCTTCTGGTGTTTTGGAAAATAGGTTAACTCCCTCTTCTTTGTGGTGGCCCCTGAGATATTGGTACACTATTATCATATCACTCCTTGTCCTTCTTTTCACTAGACTAGACATACCCAGTTCCTGCAACCGTTCTTCATGTTTTTGTATTTGTTTTTGTAAATGTTTTTTGTATATGTTCATATGTCTTTAGTTATTTTATTTTCTGGTCAGGTAGTCGTATTTCATCTGCATTTTTTACTCATTAAAATATAGATACTAATGAAGAGGAAGTTCTTACTTTGGTTAACTCATATAGATAAGGACTTGAAATTCTTAATAAAGCTTACTTTGGAAAGAAAGTTCAGGTGCTGCCAACTGACATCTCAATATCACTCATCCCAGACTTGTATACCAGACTTATCTAACACAAGGAGAACAAGTAATACTTTTGGGGATGATAGTCCTCACAAGATCAAAAGAGAAAGGATGAAACCAGATTTATCTATTACCAAAACAAATAGCAAATAGAAGTGGGTTAGTATTAGGGTTCAGTTTCATTACGTTGCTCAATCACAGGAAAATAGAAAAGAATTTAAACATTTATTATACTATAAAATAGGCTTGTGTTTGATATCGAGCAGTTGTTAGAATTCTTTCATGATGTTTTTTATTTGCCTTTCTATGATCATCTATTTCTCAGAAATCCTTGTGTCCTTGAATGTTTATTCTGCCTGTTTGTAGCCTGTCTTGTTGAGAAGTCTGACAACTTTTTTTTTTAATATTGAGTTTTGCCCCTGTACTTGGTCATTATTTGATGTTCACATTTCCAACACAATTCATTTATTTAATACACGATTGTCTATTTGGCAAAACTCAATTTACAGAAAGACCTTTCCTGCCTCTCTAAATATTTCAGTTCATGCCTGTGTGCGCCTAATGTGATCAGCAGTGAATAACAAAATCTTTTCACACATCAATTTTAATTACTCTGATTCCCTTTCCAGTTATATTTGTTTTATTTATTTAGCATGTGATGATGTAACTAGATGACTACAATGCTAATGCAAAGTACTAGTTTGGGTGCCCAAGATTGCTAGTCCTAGTTTGGTTTACACTCAGGTGCTTTCAAAGGTGCACCACAGGGGGCGAGCTAGATCCACACCAGAAAGAAAGATGAACAGCTTTCCTGCAGCGTCACTGGGCCTCTCTCTCCACCGAAACTGCCTCGAAATGGGCCTTGAAGCTGGGTAGATCCAGCACCAGTAGACTCGAACTGTCGGCACGAAGCAGTGGTTTGTCTCCCCACCAAAGTGGTACCTATTTATCTACTTGCAGATAATGAGTGACAGGAGCTCACCCACCCCACAGTGATAGGGCTTAAACTGCCAGAGCAAACACCATCTCCAACTTCATTAAGCCACTGAACTATCACACCTCTTTCCAGTGATATTAATAAAAACAAAGAAGGGCCATTCTAGTTACTTAAGAAACAAGGCTGCTGGCCTTCCAAATGTCTTGGGCCAATCTTACATTTTCTCCATCACCTTTATTTTCCACCATCACTAGCTATAAAAGAAAAAAAAAAAGTGCCTACTGTTTACTGTAACCACAAGATGAAGGTTGGTGGAGTTTAATTTCAGGCAGGTTGCCAAGTAATTAATTGTTGTAATGCCTGTGTATCACCTTGCTCTGATTCTTCTTCACATTAAAGAAAAGGATAAGATAACTACCAAATTAGGTAGCCATGTAACTCAGTGGTGGGATTCAATTTTTTTTTAACTAGCGGTTCTGTGGGCATGGTTTGGTGGGCGTGGCAGGGGAAGGATACTGTAAAATCTCCAGTCAGAGGTGGTATTTGCTAGTTCTCTGAACTACTCAAAATTTCCACTACTGGTTCTCCAGAACTGATCAGAACCTGCTGAATACCACCTCTGATGTATCTCTTTTGCTGACCTCATTGTACATAATGATTGCTTGAGACAAAAATGAATGGTTTACCTGGTAGTTGCATTTGTTCTACCTACATACCATTCACAGGTAATACTTCAGCTGTGACATTTATCTTTCCCTTGGGAAGATAAGTCTTTGTCTGACAAACAGCTTTAATATTGATTCTGCAAATAAACCATTTAAAGGGAGAACCGCTTCTGCATTCTTGACTTAGGAGTAAATACAAACCCATCACTCTGATACCCAACTGGTTAGCCTTGTCTTCATTTTGGATTTCCTGCACTGAGAGGTGTGTTAAGCATTTCTGAATTGTAGGTGGATTTGCTGATTGCTTGATTCTCCTTCTAAATCCCAAAGTTGTGGTTTAGAACAGAAGAGAAGTGGGATGTGGTGAATTAAAGAATTTGTTTTAATTAACAGTTTTTACAGCTCTTACAGCCGAGCTGATTGCTTTAACTTTGGAAATTAGTTGAAAATGAATTAATTTTCCAGCTAGAATAAAATGGATGGCTTCATATACCACACTTTGGTTAATTAAATTAAATTATATACCTTGATTTCTTAAAATTACAATTGGCTGGGTTCTCACATTGCATGTTGGCATAATGCATAGTTTACAAACCCGAATTGTGCAGAGTAGTCTTAGGCAAAACCTAGCAGGCATTTGTGAATCCAGTCTGCTTTCACCTACTCACCCATTATTCTGTTCAACATAATCATTCTGTCTGAAACTGAAGACGTCTAATAAAGTTTCCCCAAGAGGCAAACAGTTATAAAGGTCAGAGTTCTTTTTTTTTCAGATTAGCAATCAAGTTGAAGTGAAGAAATGAGATAAGCTGAAACCAAATTGTAGATCAGATGTGAAGTCAACTTGTCAAGACTTTTAAAGGAGCTATAATCAGAATCTTACGTGAGAGGCGCTGAGTAACATGAAGCAGAAGAGGCCTGAAGTATGAAGATTAAAAGGGTCTAAGAGACTACAGCAGCCAAGACAGACACAAGATGTGCTGCATAGAAGAAATATGTTACCAACAGAAGAGAATATTTATAGTTCAGGGCTGAACTGTGGGGTCTATGGTGCTCTTTGAGCTTAGTTGTTTTCTTGAAAACATTTCATTACCTAACTAGGTAACGTCATCAGTGCTAGCAGAGAGCGGGGTTTGCTATCTATTTATATACAAGTGGCTTGCCCTGTCATTGTTTGTGGGAGTGTTCTTGGTGGTTCCTAAATTAGTTGTTTACTGAGTTAATAGTTCCTTGATGGGATATTGTATGCTAATAAATAAGAATATTTGTGCAGGTAGTCCCTCAATTTAACGACCACAACTGAGCCCCCAAATTTATGTTGTTAAGTAAGAAATTTATTCAGTAAGTCACTGAAGCTGTTAAATTAGTAACACAATTATTAAGTAAATCTGGTTTCCCCATTGACTTTGCTTGTCAGAAGGTTGCAAAAGGTTGCACTGCAACTTTCCTAAATAGGAACCAGCTATCAAGCATCCAAATGTAAATCATGTAATCATGAGGATGCTGCAATAGTCATAAGTTACTTTTTTCAGTGCCGTTGCAGCTTTGAGCAGTCACTAAACAAACTGTTGTAAGTTGAGGACTACCTGTAGCTCAGAGCTGAAATAAGGAGTCCTTGGTGCTCTCTGAGCTTGGTTGTTTTCTTACAGACATTTCATTACCCAAACTAGGTTACATCATCAGTGCTATCAATGAGTAGAGTTTGTGCTCAAGAGAAAGAAAATAACCAAGCTCAGAGAGTACCAAGGACCCCTCACATTGTTTGCTGTTTGGTATTAATCTCTGCTTGTTGATTGCTGGTCAGGAGGTGGTGTGGTCTTGTAGCTTTTTTGATTACCTCTTTTGAACGGTATGTAAAATTAGCTGTTGCCTCTCGGTCATTTTTGTAAGTTCACAGTTCGCTTACTTCCCCCACCCCCCTAGAGTTTTTTTTTTTTGTTCAATTTTGCTTTTCTCTCACTACTGAACTCTTGGAAGTGGGGTTCCATGTTAAGGAAGAGGTTGGCTCAGAAGTAGCTCCATCTGTGTTTTGATTAGGAAAGACTTTATCTGAAGTCTGGGTGGAGTTGGAATTTTCCCCGGTATGACTATCAGACCGCAGTGTTTTCAGAACAGCTTGCTCCTTTGAATTTTGATTGCTCTGATTCACTCCCTGAAAAACCGATTCGTGGTAAATAACATATGTCGGACAAGCTGTTGAGACCCAGTTATAACTCTCCACCACTTGATCTCAAGGTATTTTGGATGCCTCTTCTCACCCAGGATTTTGTGATCCTGCTTTTGGAGAGGATACATTCTTGTCTGTTTTCCTGAAAGTAAGTAAGTCTTGCCTCATTGTAAGACTTTTTTTGCCATGGTTGTTAAGCAAAACACTGCACTTGTATCATAAAGTGAATCTGGCTTCCCCATTTACTTTGCTTGCCAGAAGCTGCCTAGGATAGTTACAGATGACAATCCCAGGACTGTGGGACTGGGCAACCATCATAAACCATCACTAGTTGCAAACCCCTGAAGTTTGATCATGTGACTATGGGGAGGCTGCCACAGTCATAAATATGAGAACTGGTCATTAATCACTAACAGCATTGTGGAAAGGGAACTTCATGAAGACAGTGGTGTCACTCAAACAGGAAAAGCCCAAAGGGAACATCAGGCCAGCCATAATACAAACTTACATAGGAAAAAGAATCGAATAAAAGGTATTAAAGAATCCCTTTAGACAAAAGCCCAAGTAATTAAGAAAACTAGACAAATAAGAAAAGAAAACCCTTACAAACACAGGACATGCCAAATAAGCAAAACAAACAGACAAAAGATACAAAAATATATAAATTACAAAAGAGAAAGACAGGAGATTGCCACAAAACAAATATTAAAAACTATTGTAAAGCTAAAAGAGATTAGGAAAAACCAATAATACAATCAAACCACCCCGCAGAGTTTGCCTTCCACACCCCACGGAGTTTGCCCTCCGGCGGGAATAAAGACAAACTCTGACAGGATTTGAAACACAAATACCAACATTCACCCACAAAAGGAGAAAAGGGTATAAGAAACCAGGGACTTACCATACAAAGGTAGCTAGCCCAAGAACGCAGACTTCTAGCTGTCCCTCACCTTCCTGAACAATAAAAAGATCCAGTTTTCAAGCAGTTGTCCGTATCCTTGCGCCGGAGCTCTCCCAGCGGGAAAATCGAATTCTCGAAGAAAAGGCATTTTGACACCTTTCTACAGCTTGATGTTAAAATATTTTTTGGAAACCTTTTGGTTAACAAGTATTGTTTGATAATTACTGTGTGTAATTAATTTTTTAGCTTAATTGCTATGATGCTTTTCATCCTAATAGTCAGATCTATTCTGAAGAAAGAAGAGTTATAAAGAACGCTGAATTATAAAGACACCACAGATGCAGCCATATGAGCCACAGAGATGCTAATGGAAGAAAACCATGCAGAATAGTTAAAAAAAAAAAAAAACAACCCTGGGAATTATGTTTTATACACAAAAAATCAGTATATGTATTCCTCTTAGGAAGGGTAGGCTGCAGTGTGAATGACAAAAGGTCCTTTTAATAAAGGCCCTGTCACACTGTCCGACGGATGCAAAACGTTTGTAAAAAGGACACAGCAGATGAGAAAAATGTTCCATCCGTTGTTATCCGCTCTCAAAAGGGGCAAAAATTTGCATAACCAGAGCGGATAACACAGAAAGGAACAGATGGGGGGAGGACACAGGGCAGATGGAAAGCGGATGCTTCACGGAAGCCTAGCGGATGGAAGCGGATGGCACATCCGCAAGGCTTCCAGGGGACCGCAGCAAAGCGGATGCGGAACTGATACAGCGGATGCAGAGCAGACGCCGAGCGGATGAAGCGGATGCACAGCGGAAGCCTAGCGGATGAAGCAGATGCAGAACAGAAGCCTAGCGGATGCCTAGCAGATACCAAGCAGATGCCTAGCATTCACTGCGCATGCGGAGAGGATGTATTGCGTCAGCCCCGCGGATATAAAGGGAAGCAGCTCCCAAGCAGGTCACCATTCAGAGGAAAGACCTGCTTCCAGAAATAGCTCTCCAGCCAGCCAGCCTGCCAGCCTGCCTGCCTGCCTACCTGCCTGCCAGCCTTGCTTCCATCCAGCCTGCCTGCCTGCCTGCCTGCCTGCCAGCCTGCCTGCCAGCCAGCAACCCCACAACCATGAGGAAGAAGAGAAAGCCTCAGCCATCTGCTGCCAGCCCTGGCAAGAGGGACAGGGCCACCCTCCCACCCCCTGGCCCTCACTCTGCTTCTGCTGGGGCTTCTGCAGCACGGGCTCGCTCTTCTGGGGCTGGGGATTCTGCTGCTTCTGCTTCTGGAGGAGCTGAAGATGCTGCTTATGGCGGTGGTGCTTCTGCTCGTGCTTACTCTGCTGATGCTGCTTCTGGCGGTGATGCTTCTGCTGGTGCTTACTCTGCTGAAGCTGCTTCTGGCGGTGGTGCTTCTGCTGAAGCTGCTTCTGGCGGTGATGCTTCTGCTGGTGCTTATTCTGCTGAAACTGCTCCTGGACCTGCTGGTGCTCCTGGTCCTGCTTGTGCTCCTGGTCCTACTCGTGCTCCTGGTCCTGCTCATGCTCCTCGTCCTGCTCGTGCTCCTAGTCCTGCTGGCGCTGCTGGTGCTTACTCTGCTACTGCTGATCCTGGTGCTGCTGGTGCTGCTGGCGCTGCTGGTGCTTACTTTGCTGCTGCTGATC
The DNA here is from genome assembly GCA_015471245.1 of Laticauda colubrina. NCBI lineage: Eukaryota > Metazoa > Chordata > Lepidosauria > Squamata > Elapidae > Laticauda > Laticauda colubrina. The sequence goes on from BLBF01000003.1 coordinate 7,787,785, forward strand.
CTGGTGCTGCTGGCGCTGCTGGTGCTTACTCTGCTGCTGCTGATCCTGGTGCTGCTGGCGCTACTGGTGCTTACTCTGCTGCTGCTGATCCTGGTGCTGCTGGTGCTGCTGGTGCTTACTCTACTGCTGCTGATCCTGGTCCTGCTGGTGCTGGTGCTGCTGCTTCTGCTGGTCCTGCTGGTGCTGCTGCTGCTGCTGCTGGTGGTGGTGTGGGGGAGAAGCCCCTACAACCTGGAAGCCCCTCTGATGAGGGCCCATGTGGTCCTGCCAAAGGGAGGAAGAGGCATACGCGAGAACGGGAGAGGAGGCAATACAACATCGAGGAGGAACATGAGGATAAGATGCTGGAGTGGCTCAGAGAGAATGACTATCTATGGCGGAAGGGACACAGGCTCTATAAGGACACCAAAAGGAAGCAGGCTGCTTGGAGGTGCTCCTCAGCTGGTGGAAGCACATACACACCTGGTACGGGAAGCTGCACCTCAAGAAATCTGGCCAGGCCGCGGTCAAGCTGACGGACAGAGAGACCTACGTCATGGCCAAGTGCAGCTTCCTGGAGGATGAGATCTGCCACCGAGGAGCAGACCCTCTCACAACCCTCTCTCTCAGGCAGCCTGCTGAGAGCCAGTCCTCTTCCGGCCGAGAGTCATCTCCTGTCTCCCGGCAGGTGTCTGTGGAGCGTGCCACGACGGAGAACCCGCCAACAGCTGTTCTAACCATGGCGGAGCGCGTGGAGGACCCCCTGGCTCAGTGGGAGAAAGGAGACGGCACTTCCACCACAGTCCAACCCGCATCCACCCCCAACTCCACCCCCACAGAAAGGCAGAGAGCCAGACAGGAGGGACACCATCAGGAGCAGCATAGATATCTTCTCTCAGCTGGTACACACTGACTCCTCATCCTCCAACCGCAAGCCCTTCCTCACCTATGTGAACCAGACCCTCATGGACATGGCGGAATCCCAGTACCAGGTGGTGAAGGACAGGATCAACGATCTGCTTCACAACCCTCCAGATCTAGATGAACCTGCTCCCCCCCAGTCCAGGTCTGCTCCTCCACCCCAGGTGATGTCCCTCCCATTCCAAGGTTTCCACAGGCCCTCACCTACCAGGGCTACGGCTACCAGGAGGTCCAGCAGCATAGGCAGCAGCCCTTACCAGTCCAGGCACAGGTTCATTGGACGCCACCGTTGCCATCGGTTCCACTGATGCCACCGATGCCACTGCTGCCACCGATGCCACCCATGCCAGTCCTCACCCAGCTGCAGACCAGACAGCCCCACTACACTGCTCCTTCCTCCACCCCACAGCCAAGCCCGGCCTCAGTACATCTGTCCTCGGGACTGGGGCTGACACCCCATGGTATGGAGGAAGGAGCTCGCAACATCACGGGGCTGAGCCAGCTGTCTGAGAGCTTCCTCAACACACCGTCCCCTGTTGTCCTCTCAGGGCCAGGCACCCCAGTGGCGCTTCAGACCAGCACTCCAGCACCACCCACCACCACAGCACCTGGACCCTTCACCCCTGAGACTGGGCACACCTCTGAGTGACAGAGAAGAGTGCCAGAGACTGGGTGACTACCTGTAGACTTTATTTGGACACTTAACTTGGGTCATTTTTCTTTTACAGCTTGTTATTAATAAATATTATCTTTGCTTCACAAACTTGCTTCATTTATTTTTGTAAATAAAGTCTTGGTGGAAACTTTTAGAAATGGTTTTAGCCTTTGCATGCTTGTGGGATGGGTAAGGATAGCAGTGGGATGGGCAGGGATATCTTTGGGATGGGTAATAGCTGTGGGATGGGCAGGGATACCTTTGGGATGGATAAGGATAGAAGTGGGATGGGCAGGGATACCTTTGGGATGAGTAATAGCTGTGGGATGGGCAGGGATAACTGTGGGATGGGTAATAGCTGTGGGATGGGCAGGGATACATTTGGGATGGGTTAAGATAGCTGTGGGATTGATAAACCTCCAGTGCAAGCATAGTGGGACTCTATGGTCCACCCTCCCAGCTGCCACACATATGGCCCTTTATTATCAATAACAATTTATTCATTGAACCACACATTTCAACATGAACACAACTCTTTATTAAATGCCCTGTTCATTGTAGGCCCACCCAACATACATGGCCCAGTCTCATCAGTGTGATGAGACAGGCTGAAGGAAGCATCCATTAATCATCTATCATCCTGTCTTGCCACTCTACTGCTCCAGCTGGGGAGTTGCACCAGTGTTTCAGGAGGTTGCGCTGCTTCTTCCCTTCACAAAAGGCTCTGTTGGGGCCTTGCACATCCTGAGTGTCTATCAGGTTTCGCCCTTGCCTCCATTCCCCAGGCTCCATGTCCCCATTGCCTTGTTGGTGGTCCACGAGTCTGTTCTGCAAGACTGGGTAGCGGGTGCGCATGAGATTGTGCAGGATACAGCAAGCTTCCATCCTCCTCACAGTCTCTGGGCGAGGCTGCATGGTGGTGAGAAGTACCTGGAACCTGTTGGCCAGGATGCCAAAGGCGTTCTCCACCACCCGCCTTGCCCTGGACAGCCTGTAGTTGAAGATCCTCTCTTCACGGGTGAGGAGTCTGGAAGTGTAGGGCTTCATGAGGTAGGTTCTGAGGGAGAAGGCGTCATTCCCCACGATGAAGTCGGGCACATCTTGCGTGTCATTGGGCAGGGGTCTGGATCTGGGAAGCCCATGATGAGGTTGCGTTCCAGCCCCTCCTTGAGATGACTGGCGTTGTATACCTGGGCATCTGAAGATGAGCCGTTGCCTGAAACATCAATGTACATGAACTTGTAGTCAGCATCAACCATGGTGAAGAGGATGATGCTGAAGAAGGCGTTGTAGTTGAAATAAGTGGACCCCGACTTGGCTGGCGCTTTGCAGGCCACGTGCTTCCCATCTATGGCTCCAACAGTGTGGGGGAAGTTTCACTTCTGATACCACTGCTCTGCAACTTTCTTCCAGCCTTCTTCAGTGGAGGGGCACTGGAGGAGCTCCTCCAGGTATTCTTCAATGATGGCCTGCACCACTTCTCTGACCACAATGCTGATAGTGTTGTGTGGCACCCTCCAGCCGTACTGCATGCTCCTGTAGGTGGTCCCTGATTCCAGGTGGTGCAGAGTCAGTGCCACCTTGAGCCCAGGGTCCAGGCTGGGCCGGAAGTTGGTGCTCTGCTTGGTCAACCTGGGTGTCAGCCGCTGCACAACTTCGTCAAACATGGCTGGAGTCATCCTCATGAAGTTTTGGAATGCACGAGGGTCTTCGTTCCTGAGCTCCACCATCAGCTTGTTGTACAGTCCGTACTCTGCTCTTCTCCCAAACCATCTTCGGACCCAGACGCTTCTTGGCCGCCTCCTTTTCTTCCTGTAGAACAGTTGAAAGAGCCTGTAGATTGCTTTGCACTGTTGCAAAATGATGGTGGCTACCAAAAGGACTGTGTTACGATCCATGGTGGACATGACTGGATGCTGTGGAACAGCAAGAGCCAGATGAAGGCTGCAGAGGTCTGCACCGCAGGGCTGCTGGACTGAAAGTGAGATCCAGGTGAGTTCCTCCCCCTTTTTATAGGCAATATAGGTTTTCCAACTAGGTATCCTTTTGCATCCTCTACGCATCCTCTAGACATTCTTAATATCTGAGATAGGTCCCCTCTGCGAACGTTTTTTCCGTTTTAAATGCTTTCTTTGCGAGTTGCATCCACTTTCATCCTTTCTCCGTCCGTGCTACTAACGCTGCGCATCCGTTCCACATCCGTTCCACTTCCTCCCTGTGCCCGCTTTCTGCTGGAGCGGATTTGAGTTGCGTGGATGCACAGCGGATGCCTAGCGGATGTAGCGGATGCGTAACGAATGCCAACGGATACAGAACGGATGTTCCCCGTATGCGTTGCGGATGCAGAACGGACGCATTGGATACATTTTCCGCTCAAAAAGTTTTGAGCAGCTCAAAACTTTTTGAGCGGATGGAACCTCAGTCGATGGATGCTGGACGGATAGAGAGGAAGCAAAACGGAGGCAGTGAGTACAGAACGGATGCATCGCGTTAACCAACGGATGGCAAGTGTTTCTCTCCATTTTACATCCTCTTTCCATCCGTTGGTGCAGTGTGACATGGTCTTAAGAAAGACATGAGAAAACAATTCTTTGTCTTGTCTTATACTGACATCCAGAAATACGCTTATACTATTACAGTAAACCAGAAGGTTCTTTCTGCCCTGAGTTGCTGCTAGGACAAGTTATGACCACAACTGGAACTGGAATCTTTGTTGATAAGTGATATGGTTGTTAAGTGAATCACACCCAATATTTACTAACTTTTTTGCTGCGATCATTAAATGAATCACACAATCATGAAATGGAACTGGCTACCCCAGGTGACTTTGTTTGCTGGGCGTTGGCTGGGAATGTTGCAAATGAAGACCACATCATAAATATATGCCGGTTGACAATTGCCCGAAGTTTGATCATGTGACTAGGGAGATACTGCAATGAACATAAATGTGGCTTGTCATAATTTAATTTTTTAGTGCGCCGTGATGGTGCTATGGTTAGAATGCAGTACTGCAGGCTACTACTGATGACTGCTGGCTGCCAGGAGTTTGGCAGTTTTATTCTCACCGGCTCAAGGTTGACTCAGCCTTTCATCCTTCTGAGGTGGGTAAAATGAGGACCCAGATTGTTGGTGGCAATGGGCAGACTCTGTAGACCACTTAGAGAGGGCTTTGTAAAGCACTGTGAAGCAGTATATAAGTCTAAGTGGTATCTCTGTTGCTATTAGTGCCACTGTTAATTTTGAATGGTTGCTAAATGAATTGTAAATCATATTGTATGTATATTTTTGAAGCCAATTCTTTCATAAGTTCACAAAATGTTCTTCTACCTTCCTTTGGAATACAATCCACCAGTCTGGGACCCATATAAGAAGAATCCCAATAAATAAGTACAGTAAAAGAAAAGTGTTCACCAAATTAAAAAAAAAACATTTCACACACAATAGTATAACATTTATAACGCGTCCCCTGTTCATGGCATCTATAATACAGTTATATTCTTGTCCCTTTAAGCTAATAACATGCAGCTAAAAATCCGTGCATTTTCCTTTTTAATAAGATGCATTTACTGCTCGCAGTTGCCTTATAGAATATTAACCTAAAGCTTTCTTAGGCATATTGCAGCTGTTAGTTGAAAATGAATTTGGATTAATGGATTTGTGCCAGATAGAGAGGCGTATTGCCTTATTGCCTGTTTCAAGGCTTTAAGACAGCTTCCTACCTACCTCACGGTGGTGGTTGAAATCACTCTGTTGTTATGTCATGCTGAACAATTTGCAGCATTTAACCACTCAAATAGACTCATTGCAGGCAATCCAGTTAGAATAAACAGCAGGATCATTTTGGTACCTTGGAATACAATTAAGGGATTAAGTGGAATGTGTGCCATGTAAACTTCAATTTGGGGAAAAGGTGGGTCTTAGAAAATTTCAAGGTTCTCCCAGATTTCGCACATTGGGGATCAACCTCATTTCATCCAGGAAGATAAAAAATAAAAGAAAGAAAGGTCAGTAGCATTCGAGGAAAAAGGAAGATCCTGGCAATGTAGCAAGAAATCTGTAGCTGTCTTTGCATCCTCGCATACTTGGAAAAGAGCCCAGAGTTAAGAATTTGATTTAGGTTTTCTCCCATCAGTGTTGCATCGATACTGACCTGTGCAGGTTTGCTAAAGCATTCATCAAGGTCAGGAGCATGTCAACACATTAGAGCCCGTATAAAGGTGATTGCTGTGGCAATGCAAGAGCATTGGCAGGCTTGAAACAGACTGTGTTCCCTTTCTTGAATACAGGTAGACCCTGACGTACGACCACAATTCAGCCCGAGATTTCTGTTCTTAAGCGAGGTGTTTGTTAAGTGAGTTTTGTCCCATTTTATGACCTTTATTGCCTCCGTTGTTAAGGGAATCACTGCAGTTGATGAGTTGGTTGTTCAGTGAATCTGCCTTCCCTGTTGACTTTGCTTGTCAGAAGATCGCAAAAGGGGACCACATGACCCCAGGACGGTCATAAGTATGAACCTAGTTGCCCAGCATCTGAACTTTGATCACATGATCATGTGGATGCTGGAAAGGTTGTAAGTGTGAAAAAACGATCATAAGTCACTTTTTTCAGCACTGTTGAAAGTCACTAAACGAACTGTTGTAAATCGATGAATGCCTGTATAGGACTTTTCATAGCAATAGCACTTAGACTTATATACCTCTTCACAGTGCTTCACAGCCCTCTCTAAGTGGTTTACAGAGTCAGCCCCCTGATAACCTGGATCCTTATAATTGAATGCTGAAGTTCTGAATACTGAAGGTGAGGATGGCAAGAAAATATCATTGGTAGTTCCCTTCCTTCTATCCAGGACATAGCATATAAGCGATGCTTGAGCAGATCCTGTTCACGACCTGTTTTCCTTGTTAACCTTCTGGGAAAAGGCTTCGTGGTATCTGAAGGAGAACTTCTAGATCCAATCACTGTTTTGTTCCATATAACATCAACCTTGTGAACTCTCAGATTTCCCCTACATATTCAAACTGGACAGTGATTAATATGTATGTGTGTGTGGTATGTGTGTGTGTAATGCAGGTATATACATATGCATGTATATAACATGCGTATATGTGTGTTATGTATGTATTTGGGTCCGTGGTGGGAGTCACAATTTTTTACTATCGGTTCTGTGGACGTGGCTTGATGGGCATGGCTTGGTGGGTGTGGCAGGAGAAGTATACTGAAAAATCCCCATTCCTTCCCCACCCCACTAACCTACTTTCCATTCTCCATTCTCTTGTGCAGGGCAACAAAAGAAGACTCAGCCAATCAGCTGGGACTTGGGAGGCAGAAAATAGATAGGGGCGGGACCAATCAGGGGTGGTATTGGCTGGTTTTCCGAACTACTCAAAATTTCCACTACCGGTTTTCCAGAACTGGTCAGAACCTGCTGAATACCACCTCTGACTTCGGTAGATACACCATCTCTTAAAGAGCAGGCAACAGAATTTTATTTTTAATGTGGGCCAGTTTGCTCACAGTAAAAATATGGCAATAAAAGTTAGCTTAAGTTCCAAGGAAAGAGATTGAGTCCACAGCTGGGGACAGGATTGTTCCTGGAAGAGAGATAGTACAGGTAATCCTTGATTTATAATCGCAGTTGGGACCAGAATTTACATGGTTAAGCAGGGCAGTTGTATATAGTCCTTAAGTGAATTCAGCTTCCCATGTGCAAACTTTGCTTGTTGACTTTACAACCGGCTAGGAAAATTCTAAATGGCAATCACATGAGTCTGGGTGTTCTCTCCTCACTACACGTTAGTCTGTTTGCAGCTCGACAAGCAGCTAAACCCACCTATCCTCCAATAAAACATCTTATGTATATAGATCTGGATGCTTTATTAAAAGAATAGGATATGGTGAAACTGGGGAAAATAGGGATACATACAATGAGAACCAAATACAAGATAGACAGTATTAAGTTACTGCTGAACATAATAATTAATAAATACAAGCAATCTAAATCTCACCAGCGATGCTCAGTTTTTGGGATGTGGTTTTTTCCTTTGATGACCATGTGCCACAGATTAAGATGGATTCTTCTTTGTGCCTCTGCCTTCTCCAAATGCTAAAGGAAATGGAGTCTGGCTTCCCAGCGTGAACTTGTTTTGAGAGTGCGGGCTGATGGGTAATGGGGTGGAGTCAGCTTCAAACAATATACTTGGTATTTGTCTCCCCAGCCACTAGATGGGGCTAGAGAGCAACAACAGTAATAAGTTACAGCATATGCTTTGGCATAACACTGGGACTCTACAAATACATGCCTGTTGCCAAGTGGCCGAAGTTTGATCACATGACCCTGGGAGTGTAAGGATGTGTAAGGATCAGACAAAAATCATTTTTTCAGTGCCGTGGTAACTTTGAGTGACCACTAAGTGAATGGTTGTAACCTGAAGGGTACCTATAGCTCACCTTTTGAGAAGGAACCAGCGTTTGACCTTTAATTGGAATCTCTAGAGCATTTTTATAGATTTTCATTCTTTGGTCATATCCCATATGTTCTGTAAATCTATTTGCAGTTTGTTGTTCCACTGGCTCTGGAATTACTAACATGGTTAGCTGTTCTAATTTTATGGGGTGGTTGTTTTTAATTTCACTGCAGTTCAACCTTATTGAGCAAGAATTACGCATAACAGGGAGAAAGAAATAGTATTTCTCCTTCTTTCTCACTTGGATTAGTTGGGCTAGAATCCAAAAGTAAAAACAACATTGGTGTCGTTTTTGCAGCAACTTAGAATAGAAATATAAAAGCTTTATCTTTTGGGCAGACCCCAATGAACTGTAATTCTGTTTGACACCATGACAACATATTATTTGCACGTCAGCTAAACAGTGGCTTAGACATCTCTTTTTTTTTTTTTTCATTTAATTTTACCTTGAATGATAATTTTTTAAAAAGAAAAAAAAGTAACAGCTTACCAAAAGATTAGTCAAACAGGGTTTTTTGTGCCTGGTTTGTGACATTTTACATTGAGGTATTCTTGAAAAAAAAAAGAGTACAATTATGAGGAGATTGAGTTGTAACAATCTTTTTTTTAGAAATAACAATAACACAAGAGATACACAGGGAATGCAAATCCATTCCCTAGGTAAATTAAAAATTCTAGTAACATTAACTCAACTTTGACATGGTGTAAATGGCTTTCATTTAAATCAGGAGAAACTCATTTGTATTATCTGCCTGCAATTATGATTTCTTGAGGCATGCTGCAAGAACCGTGGTGGCGCAGTGGTTAGAATGCAGTATTGCAGGCTAAATCTGCCCATTACTAACAGTTCGATTCTCACCAAGCTCAAGGTTGTCTCAGCCTTCCATCCTTCTGAGGTGGGTAAAATGAGGACCCAGATTGTTGGGTGCAATAGGCTGACTCTGTAAATTGCTCAGAGTAGGTTGTAAAGCACGATAAAGCAGCATATAAATTCTAAGTGCTATTGCTACTGCTATATTTATGGGAGGAATCCAACTGTATATTTGAAAAGAAACACTTCAGGTCATAGAAGGGTAAGGATATGGTGCCCATCCTTCTTGGAAGCCCTCCTACTTTAAAGTAGCTCCTAAAATCTGCTCCAAAGTAGCTTCCCAATCTTCTGGTGCAGGTTTGAGGGGGAACTGGAGGAAATTGAGAGTGCTTATCAGTCTCATAAAAAAAAAGTTGTTATCCCGTAACTTTACCAAGCAGGAAATACAGGTCATCCTCGACTTACAACAGTTAATTTAGTGACCATTTGAAGTTACAACAGCACTGACAAAAGTGATTTATGACCATTGTTCACACTTAGGACTTTTGCAGCATCCCCGTTGTCCCTTGATCAAAATTCAGATGGTTGGCAACCAATTCACATTTATGACAGTTGCAGTATCCATGGATCCTGTGATCACTTTTTATGACCTTCTGACAAGCAAAGACAATGGGGATGTCAGAGTCACTTAACAACCATGTTACTAACTTAACAACTGCAGTGATAATGTTTATTTATTTTATTTGGTTTGTCAATTGCTTACAAGATAATAGGTATAAGTAAAAACATAATTATGAATACATGGATACATATAAGAAAAATAAAAAAATATAAAAGAAACAATAGGACAGGGACGGTAGGCACGTTGGTGTGCTTATGCACGCCCCCTTCAGACCTCTTAGGAAAGGGGTGAGGTCAATACTAGACAGTCTAAGGTTAAAGTTTTTGGGGTTTGGGGAAGAAACCACAGAGTCAGGTAGAGTATTGCAGACATTGACCACTCTGTTGCTGAAGTCGTATTTCCTGCAATCAAGTTTGGTGCGATTAACCTTGAGTTTGTATGTATTGTTTGCTCTTGTGTTGTTATGGCTGAAGCTGAAGTATTCATTGACAGGTAGGACATTGCAATGTATGATTGTAAATACTATACTTAGATCGGACCGAAGGCAGTGTAGTTCTAGGTTTTCTAGGTCTAGAGTTTCAAATCTGGTGGCATAAGGTATTCTGCAACAAACAGAGTCGTGTAGAACTATTCTTATGAAATATTTCTGCACTTTCTCAGTTGTGATAATATCAGACACATTATGTGGGTTCCAGATTGATAAACTGTATTCAAGTATTGGTCTAGCAAGTGTTTTGTTTGCCCTAGTTAGTAGTGTGATATTACCAGAGAAAAAGCTACGTAAGATTATGTTAACAACTCTTAATGCTTTTTTGGCTATGTAGTTACAGTGGGCTCTAACACTTAGATCATTAGAGATGAGTACTCCAAGATCCTTGACGGAGTTTGGATCATCAACAAGGTCTTAACTATTCAGCTTGTAATTTATTTTCTGATTTTTTTTTGCCAATATGTAAGACAGTGCATTTATTTGTTGAGATTTGAAGTTGCCATTTGTTTGACCATTCTGATATGTAGTCAAGATCTTTTTGAAGGGTAGCAGTATTGTCTGTGGTATTGAACAGCTTTTCATCATCAGCGAAGAGAATGCAGTTGCTTTTAATATGATCACAGAAGTCATTTATGTTTTGTTCAGAAAACACACAAGGTAGACCGGGTTCCAACAACAATTACTTTATTCTTTAACTAGTCAGTAAATAGGAACACTTGGCTGAAGCCGAAGCCAGCCTTTTATACAGGCTGGCTTGCCTGCTTGCAGCCAATGGCAGTTGCTTAAATTTGCCGCCTTTCAGCAGCTCTTTGGATTGGTTCCTAGTGAACCAATCCAATGCTTAATTTATTTGACCAATCAGGTTTGCAGATTTGGAGTCACCCACTTTACATATAGAACACCCCTCCCCTCTTAGTTCAGTCCTACGTGGTGACGTAGTCTCGCAGGTAGGTGGAGCTTTTCCGGACTCGATTTGACTTGCGCGGTTCATTCTTAGTGAAGACTTCGACCGGTTCGGATGGGGCTGCTGTGTCATCCGTTCTTCTCCCTGGAACCGTCTGGAAGGGTGAGTCAGCCATTTTACCACCGCCTGAGTTTCTTAGGCTGGCGGTTTTGCCGCTCCCTCCTGTTTCCTCCGGGCAGGTTGAGCTGGCCTGGCTGGCCCCTTCCGATGGGCTCTTCACGCAAGTCTCTCCAAACAGTGAGTCTTTTATTTGCTCTTTTTGTTCATATGTTTCATTGGTTTTATTTTTTAACGGTTCTTTATTTACTTCTCGCCTTTCCCCCCCCACCTTAGTTGGCAATTCGTCGGTTTTTTCGACGAATGGTTGTATGTCTGTGGTTCTTTCTATATTTCGGGATCGAAGCTGGTCTATGTGCCGCTTCCATTCCCTGCCATCATCTACTGTTAACCGGTAGGATTTGGGGCCTGTTATTTGGGTAATTTGTCCTGGTAGCCATGCTGGGTCCCCAGTGAAGTTTTTGGCATAGACTAAATCGCCAATTCCAAATTTTCTAAACCGTGTAGAGGAGTCGGGGGTGTTTTCTGGCGTGAATTCTGGGTGCAATCTATCAAGGTGTGACCTTAGTTTTCTTCCCATGAGTAGCTCTGCTGGGGACTTGTTGGTTGTGGTCCTGGGTGTTATGTGCTGGAGTGTGAGCAATCGGTTAATTTTTTGCTGTACATCTCCAGTGTCCATTTTTTCTAACCCTTCCTTTGTAAATCGAACCATTCTCTCTGCCCTACCGTTTGCAGCCGGATGGGCCGGCACGGTTAGGGCATGTCTAATACCTAGGGAGGCTAGGTATTGTTCAAAGTGTAGGCTGGTTAGTTGTGGTCCATTATCGGACACGAGGACGTCCGGAATGCCATGGGTGGCAAAAAGGCTGTCCAGTTGTTTTATTACTAATTCAGTTGTTGTTGATGGCATAATTTTTACTTCTAACCAGTTAGAATAGGCGTCCACAACAATCAGAAAGGTATGTCCTTTAGTTGGACCAGCAAAATCGATGTGGATTCGTGACCAGGGGCCCCGTGGGATTTCCCAATCTCTAATGGGTGCTTTGGGTGGGGATGGTCTAATTGTTTGACATTTGTTACACGAGGTTACCCAGTATTCTATGTCCCTATCAATACCCAGCCACCAGACATAACTTCTAGCAAGGCTTTTCATTTTTACAATCCCCGGGTGACCTTCGTGTAGCATACTAAGTACCCTAGGTTCTAGTTTGTTAGGAATAACCACCCGATCACCCCACAGTAAACAACCTTTTTGAATAGAAAGTTTGGTTTGTCTGGTCCGGAAAGGTTTAAAGTTTTCAGTTTTTTGATTTTCCGACCAGCCTTTACCTACCCAGTTAAGAACATGGGCAGTCAAAGAGTCTTTTGCGGTGGCTCTGGTGACATCATATGCTGATATGGGTAGATCGGGGCAAGTCTCTATTTGTAGTGCTGTCATCGCTGGTGCCAGGTCTTCTTCAGTCGCTGGCAAGGGTGCTCTGCTTAAAGCGTCCGCGTGTGAAATCTGTTTCCCCGGTTGGTGTGTCAGAGTGTATGAGTAGGCTGCTAGGAACTCTGACCATCTCGTCATTCTTGGGGAGAGGATATTTGGTGTAGGTTTGTTTCCCGCCAAAATTCCTATTAGCGGTTTGTGGTCTGTTATAATTTGAAAAGTCCGCCCGTATAGGTACTCGTGGAAACGTTTCACTCCTGCGACAATTGCTAGTGCCTCTCTGTCCAATTGGCTGTAATTCCGCTCGGTTTTAGATAAAGTCCTCGAATAATATGCGACGGGCGCTTCTCTGCCATCCGGTAGTTGGTGGCTTAGGATGGCACCTACTCTGAATGGGGAGGCGTCGCAGGTCACTCTTAAGGGCAGTGTGTTGCTAAATTGAATGAGAACGTTTGAGGATGTTAATGCTTTTAATTTTTTGGAAGGCTTGCTTTTCTCTGTAACCCCAAGTCCAAATTGCTTTTTTGTCTAAAAGACGGTGCAATGGTTCTGCTATAGTGGCCTTATTTGGCAGGAATACATTATAGAAGTTAATTAGTCCAAAAAAGGCTTGTAATTCGGTCTTGTTTTTTGGTTCTGGTGCATTTTTAATCGCTTTAATCTTTTTGTCTGTAGGGTGTATACCCCCTCCGTCTATTAAATAGCCCAGGAATTCGACGCTATTCTTAATTAGGCAACACTTTTCTCTTTTTACTTTGAGGCCAGATTCTCTGAACTTAGTTAGTACTTCTTTGAGTCTGTTTTTTAATTGGGTTTCATCTTTGGCTGAGATCAGGACGTCGTCGAAATATGGTACGACTCCTTGTATGCCATTTAGGAGGCGTTCCATTAGACTCTGGAAGACGCCTGGGGCCACACTCACTCCAAATTGGAGTCGGTGACATTTGAATGCGCCCTTATGTGTGACTATAGTCTGTGCTTCAGCAGTTTCTGGGTCCACTGGGAGCTGTTGATAGGCTTGTGCTAAGTCAAGTTTAGCAAAAACCTTTCCTTTTCCCAGGGAGTGAAGCAAATGCTGGACTACAGGAACCGGGTATGCGCTTGGTTGTAATGCGTGGTTCAGGATAGCCTTATAGTCACCACAGATTCTAACGGACCCGTTGGGTTTGACCGGTGTGACTATAGGTGTTTCCCACTTGGCATGGTCCACAGGTTCTAACACCCCTTGGGCTATTAATTTGTCCAGCTGTTCCTCTATTTTTGCCTTTAGTGCAAAAGGAACTCGCCTGGCTTTTATTCTTCGTGGGGCTATTTGGGGGTTTAGACTGAAAGAAATGGGATTTCCCCGATACTTGCCAAGTGAGCCGTCAAAAACGTCTTGGAATTCTCGGATGAGGTTGTCTTCCCAACCGGTTGTAGTCACTTGATCGATCCCGGTCATCCCGATGACCATTGGCGTGAACCATTCGATGCCCAGGAGGCTTGGTCTGTTTCGGTCGATTATGGTCAGCGGTAGCACCTTGACGTGTTGTTTGTAGGCAACTCGGAAATGTCCCATGCCGACTACAGGGATTTGGTTTCCCTGGTAGTCCTTGAGAGTTAGGTGCTGCTTCTGTAATTCTTTGGGTTTGATACCTGGGACTAGCTGTTTTATTGTGTCCCACGATACCATGGAGAGGAAGGACCCCGAGTCCACTTCCATCTTGCAGTGTTTTCCTTCGATTTTTACAATGACTTTAACTTTCTCCCCGCTTCCCGTCTGAGCGCTCTTTATAGTGACAGTTTGGTGTGTATTGGCTCGCTTCTCTTGTTGCCACTTTCTCTCAGCTCGTTTAGGCTCGTGTTGAGGAATTTCTGCGTCTCGTTGGGCTGTAGCTTTTTTTGTTCCTGCAGACTTTCTCGATGTGCCCTCATTTCTTGCAATGCCTGCAGATGGCATCGAGAAATCTGCATTTGGCTCGGGAATGGTTTCCTCCGCAGCCAGCGCACTCCCGCCAATTCCTTCTTTCGCGCTCTTTTCTGTTTGTGAGCAAACGGTGGATCTCGTCATCTTCTTCGTTCGATTCGAATGTTTCACCAGACTCTTCATAGTGGGTTGCGGTGGCAGGCTGCTTTCTGTCTTTGGTTGGGTTTGTTTCTTCGCTGTGTGTGTTTATCTTTTTCATTGCGACGGCCGATTTTTTCGCGGCTTCAGCAGCTGTGGCTTCCGCGATGGCTTCGGTCACGGTGATGTTGGGCCTGTTGAGTAATTTTCTCTGTGCGGTTGAGTCTCTCAGACCCAACACCACGCGATCCCTCATCGCTTCGTCAATGTTCAGGAAATCACACTCACCCCCTAGTTGTCTAAGGACAGCAATGAAATCGGCGACGGTCTCTCCCTCTCTCTGGTCTCTGCGGTAAAATTCGTGTCGCTTTATTAAGTTTGACACCAGCGGAGTGTAGTGTGCTTTGAGGATTCTTTGCAATTCTGGCCACGTTAGTTGTTTAACGTCTTGGGACTTCTCAAGGGCCTTTGCCATCTTGAAAACCGTTGGCCCGCAGTGAGTCAGGAACACAGCTCTCTTGCGTTGCTCTGAAATGTCTTCCATTTCATTGCTCTCCAAATACATCTGGAAGCGATCTGCATAGGAATCCCAATCCTCTTCGTTGGGATTGAAGGGTGCGGGCGGTGCGTTGTTTCCAGGCATCTTGGTTGTCATTTGGACTTCTTATCACCGTGTGCAGGTTTTTTCGTTTAGGACGATCCCACCCTTGTCGCCAGTGTTTTGTTCAGAAAACACACGAGGTAGACCAGGTTCCAACAACAATTACTTTATTCTTTAACTAGTCAGTAAATAGGAACACTTGGCTGAAGCCGAGGCCAGCCTTTTATAAAGGCTGGCTTGCCTGCTTGCAGCCAATGGCAGTTGCTTAAATTTGCCGCCTTTCAGCAGCTCTTTGGATTGGTTCCTAGTGAACCAATCCAATGCTTAGTTTATTTGACCAATCAGGTTTGCACATTTGGAGTCACCCACTTTACATATAGAACAATTTATGTAGAGTATGAAGAGAATTGGTTCTAGAACACTGCCTTGCAGGACACGATTGTTGATTTTTTTTGTTGTTGAAAACAAAAATGTGTCAAGAAAGATCATAAAATGGGGCAAAATTTAACAAATGTCTTGCTTAGCAACATAAATTGTGGGCTCAATTGTGGCCATA
This sequence comes from Laticauda colubrina, assembly GCA_015471245.1. Lineage (NCBI taxonomy): Eukaryota > Metazoa > Chordata > Lepidosauria > Squamata > Elapidae > Laticauda > Laticauda colubrina. The sequence continues at coordinate 7,803,381 of BLBF01000003.1, forward strand.
AGGAGCCTCGGTGGTGCAGTGGTTAGAGTGCAGTACTGCAGGCTACTTCTGCTGACTTCCAGCTGCCTGCACTTTGGCAGATCAAATCCCACCAGGCTCAAGGTTGACTTAGCCTTCCATCCTTCCAAGGTGGGTAAAATGTAGACCTAGATTGTTGGAGGCAATTATGCTGAGTCTGTAAACCTCTTACAACAGTATAAAGCAGTATATAAATCTAAGTGCTAGTATGTCTAAGTACATATTGATAGCCTTCACCAACTGACCACAACTGAGAATGGCAACTCTGTTGCTAGGCGGCCCTAGTCATTAAATGAAATGTCATGTGATCATGCCAACCTTTAACCTTACTGCTGGCTGGGATAGTGAAGTGATTCACTGCGGCTCATTCAATGCAATATCACATGACTACAGCTTGCAACTTCCTGCTTGTTGAAAACTGGCTGTGAAGGTTGAAAATGGCATTTGCAAGGCCATGGGACGCCGTGGCCATCATAAACGTGCACCAGCTGCCAAACACCTAAATTGGGCCTGTCAAACTGGCGGTCTGCAGTCTGGATATGGCCTGCATAGGACACGCTCACCCAAGTTCCACAAAGGCAAAAAAACCCCATCCCAATAAGTCACGATTAGGCCTGCGATGCGATCGGCTTTGATACCCTTGACCTAAATCATGATCATGAGATTGTGAGAGATGCTGCAGCAACATTGTAAATTTTATGAATTGGTTGCAAATGTTACGAATCGGTCATAAATTTCCCTTTCAGTATCACTGTAACTGTCATTGAATGAGAGGTAGGTAAGCAAACGCTGCCTGTAGAGTACAACAAGAAAATTGAAGATTGTCCTTAACTTATGACTTTATTGGTCTGCGTCCATTACAGAAATAAGTCATGATGGTTGTAAAGCAGATCACCCATCCGATCTACCCAATTTTACAGCCTTTTTGGCAGTGGTCATTAACTAAATCACCATGGTCAGTAAGTGAATCTATGATCATTAAATAAACACCAATTAATCCATGGTCCTTAAAACAAACCCTTTGTTCGCTTCAGAGTATTTTTGCCCAAACCCAGAAGTAAGCAGAGGTTTTTTGGGTAAAAACTTCCATAAATTATGGTCACATGACTCTGGAACTCTACAAATGTCTGTAAATGTGGCCTGGTTTCTAAGCACCCAAAATTGAATGATGTGATTGCAGGGGTGATGACCATTGCAACTTCAGAACTGTGTCCTTTAAATCCCCTTTGAGGGATCTGTTGTAACTTTGAACAGAAATTAGAATGGAAAAATAGAGTTGGAAGGGACCTTGGAGATCTTCTAGTCCAACCCCCTGCTTAGGCAGGAAACCCTATATCATTTCAGACAAATGGTTATCCATTTTCTTCTTTAACACTTCCAGTTTTGTAACATTTACAACTTCTGGAGGCAAGTTGTTAATTCTGGAGACAAGCAGTTAAGCCACCTGTCATTAGGCAAGGACTCCATGTAGTCTATTTTGATGACATAGTTGATTTCCTAATCTAGTCTACCAAGTGTGACTGACAAGGCCTAACTATTAGAACCATTCAATTCTAATGCTGTTGGTACCGTCTAACCCAGGGGTCTTCAAACTTGGCAAGTTTAAGACTTGTGGACTTCAACTCCCAGAGTTCTTCCTCCAGTCATGTTATCTCAGGAATTCTGGGAGTTGAAGTCCACAAGTCTTAAACTTGCCAAGTTTGAAGACCCTTGGACTCTAACCGTTTCATCTTATGACAACTTGCAGTGGGAGTCTTCTATTCATACACAGCTACCTTCCTTGCGGTAGTGAAGTAGTGAAGATTTAGAAAGCCAAATAGCTACATCATCTCAGAGTCCCACTTTCTGTCAATAAAAGCACTGTCATCTGCAGGCAGAACAACCCTGATATTCAAGGAAAAAAATAAGTGAGATCTCATTTCCTTCCCTCATCCTTCAGCCTTCTCTGACCAATTAAAGCGGCGTTCGACAAAAACGGTTTGATTCAACCCCAAATCTAAAAATATAATGGTTTATCTTTCAAGTGTTGTCTCAACTCTTAGCTCTGCACTGCTGCAGCAAAGTATAATGATGTCAGAGTTGCCTATGCAGTAGATAATGAATCTTCTTCGATGGGGTCTGGGTTTTTATTATTAAGTGGGGGGGTGCGGTGTTGTTTCGGCTTTGACTCCACTTCTGGCTGTCACAAGAGTGACATTTGCATAATTAAATAAATGATCTTAAAACTGTCTCCTGCAACAGGGTTGTGAAATACAACACTTCTTCCTGTCAGCACTCAAGCTCGGAAGCATGGATTATTGGAAAAGACATCACAGAAAATTACTATCACCCTTAGCTTTCCTGAAGTGCACGGGAAGAGCCGATGAGCTGTATGAAGCAACCCGGGTTCTGGGTTCTATTTCTCTCGTCTCGTGTAAATTGATCGTTTGCCCACATCTTCCCTTTGGAAAGACAAGAGACCCACAAAGGGGATCTTGTTCATTTTCTTACTGGCTAAATACAGTACAAGCAAGCGCTGAGCTCTAAATAAGGCTATTGATAGCTTGCAGCCTGCGAAGATTAGGTGAGGTGTTCTTTAATTCCAGTTGCATCCATTTTTCCACGCAGTGGGCTACTCTGAAGGCTGATTGTGAAGCGTAAACAGGAGAAGCCTTTGGAGGGAAGGATCACTTCCAGGTCACTGGTGCATTTCCTTTGTCAAACAAAATCACAAGGAGAGAAGGGACTTGGCAGCCAAAGGCTGGGGTTGAGGATTTGCATAGGCCAGGTGTGCTGGAAAGGGGATTAGTTGAAAAAATGCATTCATTTTTCCCTGCTTCCTAACTATTAAGAGTCATCGGGGGTCGATAGGCTATAGATGCTTGTAAATATTGGTAACCAAGTCATTACATAGCATAGCCAATAACGTAATGAATGCAGTTGGAGGATGTTTCAGCAGCCACTGAATTAGCATGGCTGGTGGATCAGCTGTGTTTCTTTTGAAAGATGTCTATCATTCATGCAGACTCTTCCTCCCTCCCTCCCTCATTTCTCTTATCTATCTATCTATCTATCTATCTATCTATCTATCTATCTATCTATCTATCTATCTATCTATCTATCTCCTCTTTCTTTGTTTCTTTTTCTTTCCTCTCTCTCTCTCTCTCTTCCTTTCTTTCTCTCTTCCTTCCTTCCTTTCTTTCTTTTTTTTCTCTCCAGCCACCTATCGCACAAAACATGACTCTGGACACCATACAACATAGCAATGGTTAAGAATTCCAGAACAATCTAAAATCAATCAAACATAAATAAACATACGAACATGCTGAGCATCCAAAGAGTTCCACAGATTTTCTTTATTTTCTGATAGGACAGTTGATATGGATAAGAGTAGCCCTTTGCTGAGAAATGCTAAAGTTGGACATTTGTTTGCTTTGTAAATGCTCTCTCCTTAGATCAAAACTTCCAATAAGGAATTTGATGGAGGAAAATCTTGCCCGATTTTTATACTTTTTTCTTTTAATGTTCAATCATTTTTGGTTCTTAGAGACTGCTGGACAAGCCCCTGCTGTTTTCTTGGCAAAGTTTTTCAAAAATGGTTTGCCATTGCCTCCTTCCTAGGGCCAAGAAAAAGTGATTGGCTCAAGTAGGAATTCATCCTACTGAATTCATGCTCAAATCAACGCTAGAACTCAGATTCTTCTGGTTTCTAACTTGTTGCCTTCACCACTACACCAAACTCCTAGTTATACCTAAGTTACAATTTTACTATAACAATTAATCCAGATTCCTCTATATAGTACAAACATACGGAAAGCATACTAGTAATGATAACCCATTTAATTTGCTGTTGTTCAATAATGTGTCCTATGCAGTAGTGGGATTCAATTTTTTTTACTACTGGTTCTGTGGGGGTGGCTTGGTGGGGGTGCAGGGGAAGGATACTGTAAAATCTCCATTCCCACACTACTCCTGAGGGAAGGTTACTGCAAAATCCCATTCCCTCCCCACCCCACTAACCTGCTTTCCAGCTCCGTTCTCCTGTGCAGGGCAACAAAAGAAGACCCAGCCGATCAACTGGGATTCAGGAGGCAAAGAATAGATGGTGGTGAGGCCAGTCACAGGTGGTATTGGCCGGTTCTCCAAACTACTCAAAATTTCTGCTACCGGTTCTCCAGAACTGGTTAGAACTGCTGAATAGCAATATCACTTAGACTTATATACCACTTTATAGTGCTTTACAACCCTCTCAAAGCAGTTTACAGAGTCAGCCTATTGCCCCCAACAATCTGGATCCTCATTTTACCCACCTCAGAAGGATGGAAGGCTGAGTCAACCTTGAGCCTGGTGGGATTTGAACTGCCAAATTGCAGTGGGAGTAGCTCGCAGTACTGTACTCTAACTACTGCACCACCGAGGCTCCATACCACCATTGAATACCACCTATGGTCCTATGCATTGTCAGAGATATTGAAAGAGGATACTCTTAATCCTGTTTTTGGATTACTGGGGTTAGGGAAAGAATAGGGAGCAGCAGAAGAGCCAAAAGGGTCCTATTGTATAGGAAGAAATGTATTTGCATGAGTCTGGTTTTCCAGTAACTGCAGTCCATCTATCCATGTGATTTCTATAATACCCGTCCATTACAGCAAATGTTTGGCAAATGATTTTAACAGCAGTAACTTTAATTAAGTAAACAAAGGATTTTCATAAATCAAATATTAATTTGATCTTCTTTCTTACGGGGGATGGTTTTAATTAACCTCCATCTACATGCTTTTCAGATTCTTCAAGTAAACACATAATGGGTCCAATTCACAGATTATCTTAAGACTTAAAGCCACTCTTAACACTGGCGGTGTTTTTATGTTTATATGTATATATATGTATGTATGTGTGTATATATATATATGTATATATGTATGTATGTATGTATGTATGTGTGTGTGTGTGTGTGTGTGTATATATATATATATATATATATATATATGTTTTCTTAGGCTTTCGCGGGTACTTACATGTGTGCTGTTTAGCTTCCTTCGGGTATTATCCCACGTCATTGTAGTTCTGTTAAAGTTGTAGCAACGTTTCAGCAGAATCTCATCTGCCATCCTCAGGCTTCTGTATAGAGTTAGTTCCTGGTTTCAAATTTGAGGCTGGTCCATTCTGATTGGCTGGGAGCCTGGATCTGTGTTCATTGGACTTGGAGTTTGATTGATTGGTGTTTCTGGTTTCTTCTGTCTGTTTTGTGGCTTTGATTGGCTGGCAACACTCGGTTCTTGTGGTGGAGGCTTTCAGTGCAGCTTGGCTCCGTGTGAAGGGACGGCTGTTCTTCATTAGCAAGCTGGGTTTCACCTGGGTGCCTGGTGGGGGGGTGTTTGGGTTGGAGCTATCAGAGGGAGTCTGTTTTTGTCCAGGTGTTTGCCTGGCTTGTGGCATGGAGATCTTTCTATTTGAGAGTGCAGGCTTCCAAATGATTGACAGTCTGGTGGAATCATCTCTTCTATTCATGCTGTCAGGTCTTTTTTCAATCTCTATGGCTTCTCTGATGATTCTGTAGTTGGGGTTTTCTATAGTGGCTAGGGTTTTAGTGCCATTGAAAAAGAACAGATGGCACACTGGGACACACCATATACCAAAAGAAAACACACACCAACCGCTACCTCAACGCCCAATCCCACCACCACCCAGCACAGATAAATTCCGTAGCGAAAACACTAATTACCAGAACCAAACGCCTGGCAGATAAGACACATATAAAGACTGAACTATGCACCCTGACTGAAGTATTGACAGCCAATGGCTTCCACAAAAACAAAATCACCAACTTTATCCATACACCAAGACATAACAGAGACCTAGAAGACCAACAGACCTGTGGAACAGCTGTCCTGCCCTACATAAGAGGTACAACAGATAAAATCAGTAAGATACTACACAGGCATCACATCAAGACTGCCTTCAAAACAGACAAAAAAATAGCAGCCATCCTGAGGAACCCCAAAGACAAAGTTGACCTGGAAAACCAAGGCATATACGAAATTCCCTGTACATCATGCCCAGCCACATACATTGGACAGACCAATAGAAGAATAAGTACCCGCCTAGATGAACACAAAAATGCAGTAAAAAAGCTAGAACACACTTCCTCACTAGTCCAACACATGAAAACCACAGGTCACAACATCAACTTCAATGGCACTAAAACTCTAGCCACTATAGAAAACCCCAACCACAGAATCATCAGAGAAGCCATAGCTAGATGACAAGTATCCTTTTCACAGGGGGTAAAACTTTTATTGGAACAAATTAAAATGACATTGAAGTAACAAATAATTGTCAAGCTAACACTAATGCATGAAAAAAATGTTATTTATTTGTTATTTGTTACCAAAGGACAAGATTTGCTAAAAATTTTATATACATACATCAGGGAGAGAGAGAGAGAGAGGGAAGGGAGAGGGAGTATTAAGAACAATAGGAAAAATAATTTTTCAATAAATCCATCTGCTCCTAGTTGGATGTAGATTGTGTTGTACCTGCTCTGTTCCATGTCTGTCAAATGAGCTTTTAAAGAAAAGCAGGGCCATCTTATTTCGATAGATGGAGGAATTCATTTTTCTGTTCTGACATTTGAAAACTCTTAATCTCACATTCTTTCCATCACGTTCATCAAGAGATTTGTGAGCTGTTATGAAAAACGCAATAGATATTCTCACCTATCACTAATACAGGCATACTGGTCAACACGGACATGTTGATATTTGTAAGTACTGGTATCCCTTGGTCTTGTGGGACATGAGTAAAATCAGCACAAACTTAAATATCTGTTGTTTGATTAGCTTATCTGAACAGTAATAGAATAGCAGAATTGGAAGGGACCTTAGAGGTCTTCTCGTGCAACCCCCTGCTCAAGCAGGAGATCCTATATCATTTTAGACAAACAGTTGTCCTGTCCTTCTTTAAAAGCCTTCAGTGTGGGAGCATCCACAATTTCTGTTTAATTGTACTCACTGTTAGGAAGTTTCACCTCAATTCTAGGTTGCTTCCCTCCTTGATTAGTTTCTATCCATTGCATCTTGTCCTGCCTTCTGGTGCTTTGGAAAATAGATTGGAAACCCCTCCCCTCTTCTTCATGGCATCCCCTCAAATATTAGGAAAGTAGTGTGAAACAAAAGTAAATTGAATTTTTAATATTATATTTTCTCCCCTTCATACCATCTTTGGCTCAATGTCCCCATTTTCATTCTCTCCACCAGCACCATCTTAATATAGACATTGCTGAAAGGCATTGATGATAGTTCTGTGAGATCACATGCTGTCTACACCAGGGAAATACATATTCTGAGACCTTCTGTCTACCTACAGGTCTTCCAGAACTTTGAGTATATTCTCCAGAGCTGCTCTGAAAGTTGATGCTAAAGTTGTACCATCACAGTGGGACAAATTGGGAAATCCATGGGGAATAAATGCATCGATGGGATTTAATTTAATATTTTACTTAATTTTAAATGCTAATTTAAGTAAAATTGTTTCTACATTCTTCGTTCTTGGTGTTTGTTTGTTTTTCCCCCAGGGGTTTTGGGAAATTCAGTTCTAGGTGTGTAGTCCAAGCAAATATGGCTATCTGCAAAAATAATGTAGCAACTCCTGCTATATAGATATCTCATCAATCATAACTTACTTCAAAAGTGAGAGTGAGGGTGAGGATAATAAGGTATTTTCATTGGTCAGAGGAGAAACGAAAACTTTTGAGAAAATTGATCCTTATTTATGCTATTTTCTACGTTCAACTCATTTTTAAATAGCCTCTAGGAATTTAGTCCTTGAAACCAGTCTGGCTTTCAAGTGCTTAGACTTTTTGTCACCTTTTTTAAAAATTAGAAAAGTGTGTGTCAGCCTTCCAGATTTTCTCCCTTTGCTTTTCGTCTTTTGGCTGTCATAAGTAACGGGGGTGGAGGGGGGATTTGGTTATGAGAAGTGAGCTGGAGGTGTTACAAAACAGAACTGTATAAGCTGGGGGGGTAGATTCTTGCTTAGGTTTCTATCCTATGCTATGCGCAGCTACAACCCTTTATCAAACTTTGTCAAGGTCGACGGACAGAGGCCTCATCACTACCTGGAGATGCCCACATGACGATATACACAACTTTTAATTGGATGAGCCAATTGAACTATTGGGGGTGGGAACGTTGCCATTACTTTGTATATGTGATTTACGTGCCCATATTCTCAGATTCAGAATTCTTTTGTTGCTACCACTTGATTTCCAGTGAAAGATATATTTTCTCTGATTAATGGAGTCTTTTTCTTTCTTGGATTTTGAATGGAGCACCAGCTGACAGTGTGTGTGTTTTGAAGCTAAGATTTCAGAATGTCTTTTATTTGACATTTTGATTCCCCACATGTAAACAGGGTTATTCTTGATAACGTTTCCCAACTTTAATTATTCCAACATTTGTATTATATCTGAACTGCAAAAATCTGGGTGATTATTACTACATGTCAGGAAGATATCAGAAAATTATAACTCCTTTCTGCCAACTGCTAACTCTCCAGATCTTTGCAGCCTATAAAGAAGAATATTCGTAGCTCAGAGTTGAAATGAGGGATCCTTGGTGCTATCTGAACTTGGGTGTTTTCTTGAAGATGTTTCATTACCCATCCTCAGTGTTGTTCCAAAGACCTCTGTTTGCAGCCTAAATTTGGCAACCCTAAGACATTGTTCACTTGGTCAGGAAAAAAACCGCCATATTTTTTTAAATTTTCTTTAATTCCTTTGAGAGAAAACCTTTAATTTAGAGAAATTACCATTTAGACTGCAACATTTTAAAATTGTCTTTTGTGTGAATTAGCTGCCAGTGTTAAAATTCTATTTTTGCAAATGGCAGCTTGAATGCAGTCAGTACCTCCATCAATATCTAACTTAGATGAAATGCTGGATAAGAAGCAGCTCTCAAGCTATTGGGTACTAACTATGTGTTAGCTTTAATGGGAAATAATTAAAATTAACGCATCTTTCTGAAAGATGCTTAATTTGGGCTGTCCTCCCTAGGCCAGTTTTGAGGTCAGTATGACAATATTGTATATCAGCTGAAGGAAAGATTTGGAACCCCATTACTGACTGTTTGCTTTTTGGTATGATGCCACTTCATCTCCCTCTTCAGACCCTCCCAAAAAGCTGAAACTCTTTCAAGAGTTTCATTGGGAGGGTTGAAAACGGAAATAGCTGGTGCAGAGGGTGTGGTTTGTTGATCTAAAAATTATTGGGGTTACAGCAGCAGTGGGAGAGGGAGTTTCCACTGGTGATGTTCCTCTGGTAATATACTCATAGAAATGTTTAGAGATAAACATTTGGAATAAATTCCTCATTGGTGTCAGTGAATGCTATTTGCACCCAAAATAGAAACAACAACAATCACACCCACTGTGTCTGTTGCAAAGATGCTTTTAATGTCATGTCTGGTTTGTCCCTTTTATTAGACAATCAGCCAGACTGGAATTTCAACAAGAGATAATTTTCCAGGCTAGGGGATACTCACAGAATATCCTCTTCTATTGTCACACACAAATGTGCATGTAGATACAAAGAAAATAGAAAAAAATTGGTTAAAATATGCATTTGGCAATATGCACAACAAATGTTCAAAATGTGCTCACAATGCTGGTGGAAAGCAAACGTTTATTTGGCATAGTGCACTGAGTTTATAGTATTTTTTCTTTTTGTGGAATTTTCAAATTAAAAAAAAAAGCTGTAAAATTTAGCAGACTCTCCAATTTCCTGAATTCCAACTGTTGGGTCACAGCTGGTATGTCACATAGTGACAGTAAGAATTGTGGTCTAACACATCTAAACAGGAATAGGTTGGGAATAGCAAATTAGAGTTAACTCTTCTTATTTTGAAACTTGTGGTGACATTTGTATTTACCTATTTTTGGCATTATATAAGTATCATTTTAATGTATGTACTTTAGCTTATGTAGAGTATATAAGAAATATCTTGAGGGCTTCATCATGCTTGTTGGCTATTTGTGACCTGCAACTGCTGATTTTAATCACTACAACTTTATTGGTATTAGGTTTATTAATCAACTCTATTTGTCTTAGGTTTATTATTTACTTTGTTGCTTCTTTGATATAGTTTACTGTCTATATTATAAGAGACTTTTGATTCAAGGACTTTGTACACCTTTTATCTGCTCTATCTGAATAATATTTAAAAAAAGGTTTTCATAACAAAAATAGTGAGATCATTCTGACCTTTTTCAGATTTTGAAAAATTAATCTGATTAAAAGATAATCCCCTTTATTATTATTATTTGCTTGTGAGATGCCATCAAAACCTATACTTTACATATACTTAAAATTGATTCAGTAGAAATGTCAGATTCCAAGAATCAAGAAAGACATGTAGATTTACTTTTGGATGGATGGATGATGATGATGATGATGACCATTCAATTGTGTCTGACTATGCCCTTGTCTCTCCACATTTCTGATCTTGAACTACTTCTCTGAGTTATTCTATGCTCTGGCAGGTGTCAGCTTTGATTGTGTCCAGCCACTGTTTTTTGTTTTTTGTTTTGATAGATTGATCCCTTTTTACCACTAACTCTTCCCAGCATAATTGCTTTCTCCAGTGAAGTTCTCTGCATGAAATGGCCAAAATAAGTGAGACACAGTTTTATGATTTTTGTCTTCTCGTGACATTGTTGTAACTATGTATCATTTATGTGTTTGCAACTGTGTATCAATGCAACTATGTATCATTCAGACATTGCAACATTGTATCATTCACGTGTAATCATTAAGCTTCTGTCTTCTCAGTGACCTTTTACAGGGCACGTACAGAGACAAGGAGTCAAACATTTGCAGAAATGGTTTATTCACTTGGGATTACATTGTCTGGCATGCAGCTTTGTGAAGAAGTAATATCCTGATCAAATATAAATCTTGCCATCCTGTCTGTCCTGATATCTTGCTTTTGTTTGAGCCATTGTTAAATCTGTATATTCCGTCTGACCTAGGCTTAACCTAGGTTCTGAATAAACAATCACCCCCTTTTGAATGAGCATAATAAAAGAGCGTGTACCCGGACATTCGGGGCGCACTCATCGCGAGGAACTTCGTCTCCTGTCGTTTCTCTCTCCTTCGCTCCCTATCATGAGACGCCCATCTGATGCGGGATAGCAGATACCGCATGACATGTCTGTTGTTATGCGCTCTGGTTCCTGCTTGTTATATTTTTGAGTAGTTTCTGTTATTGCTCCTCACCTCTTCACAGAAGTCTTGCCAAACTGAAGCCACTATTTGCATCTTTAAATACATACTCTAAGAATTTCTAGGAAAGTGCTTTCTTAACTCTCTCCTGACCAAACTATCTAAGCTTCACTCTTCCTTCACCCTCTGGAATTCAGCCCCTCCCTCTGGGGAATCCAGACCCAAGGAGATATGGTACTGTTTTAAATTATATAAGCTGAATATTGCAAAGAGATAAAACATTCTCATCCACTCTCCCTGTCAGACATTGATTAAAATAAGGTGTATTAGATTCAACAAAAGAACGTCTTAAATCAATATTAAGAAGTTGGATTAAGAAGGCGTAAGGTGACTGAACATCAGTAAAGATCACTAAGGAAACTGCTCTAAAGCTAGAATATATCTGCAGTAATGCTGCTAAAATAACACTCTATTTTTTTTTTTAGAAAGAAATGATCTTCTAATATGAGTGATGGACAGACAGTAGGCTTGCAAGACCTACTTTTTACTCAAAAGATTTTAGATTTACCACGTCTCTCAAGTGAAACAGTAAAAGAATAAGATGTTTCTGAACTCACTTTTATCCCAGAATTTATCATCAGAATCAATTTCATAGTTCTTTTGCAGAAAAAGTCCACTCCAAGTTTTCCCCTAAACATCATTTTGAGCAGTATAATTGAGTCTGTGGGGAAACAGGAGTTGGTAGAAAGTTTGCTGGTTTTTCTCTTCTTGTAAAATTGAAAGTCTACTTCTTGCAAAACACCCCAAAATTTAACAATAGTTCTTACATATTTTCCCCATCCCTTTTCCTGTGCTTTGTACTGTTCATCCTCTCTTTGTGTTGTGGCTAATACTTACCTAGTAAGATCTAATTCCTTCCCTCCCTGTTTAAACATTTAGCCCAGTTTTCGAAGTTCAAAGCAAGGCAAGAGTTTGTGCGAAGAGGCTTTCCTTCAGTTTCCCATGCAGCAATAAAGGTTGTTGAGTGATCTTGCCAAATGAAACACTAAATTTTAATCTAATTTACCCATGAGTTTTGCATATGGATAATATGAGTGAAAGCGTTACCCTTTATACAAGACTCGTATTTTCATCTTTTTGAGAAAAGTGATGTGGAAGTAAAAATATAACAAGCAAGTAAGCTTTGTGAGTAAAAAATCAAGGGAATACTTCCTTCTATCTCTCTTCCCTTCCAAGTTCTTATATTTATAAGAAAGAATCTTATAAAATTCTTCCTTATAATTAAGTTAGCTCTTTACTATTATATACTCTGTCAGAGTGTTTGCAGCACGACTACTATTGTGAGATAACCCAGGAGCAAAGCACAGGACACAGAGGTTTTGTCTTTTAACAGTGGTTTATATACAAGACTGCTGTATACATACATGTACCAGGCAATCAATCAATTTTCAACTCAGAGAACTACAATGGAGATAGAACACCAGGAGAGAGAGAGAGACACCATCTCATAACCTTCCTTATATAGACAGCTTCTTAAAGTGGCAATAACCTTGCTGATTTATCTTCATTGCATCAGCATTTACAGCAGCCTGACAGCAGTTGGTCAGCTATTAATTCTTCATTACCTTAACATACTCTTTTATTTAGTTGCTATGACATATTCCCAATTCATTGACAGAATTGTGGTGGCAATTTGTTTTAAATTTAGGGCAATTTTCTCCATTGGCTCTAACGGTTGGGGTCAAGGGAGAACAACTCATCTGCAGAGGATCAGTTTAAGGGAATGGTAAATGAGAAGTTAACACTTGAACTCCTAATTGTGATGAGCTTTACCTTTGTTAAAATGAGTTCATCTTCTCTCATTGGTTTGATTTCCAGCCTTTGATGAGGATTGTGATCTTTCTCTGACAAGAAGGAGAAGGGGAAGAGAAAGGAAGGAAAGAAAAGAAAAATCTCCATGGAAGTATTACTGAGAAATAGGGAAGCCAACAACCCTGTTTCCCTGAAAATAAGACCCAACTGGATAATAAGCCCTAGCATGATTTTTCAGGTTGCTCATAATATAAGCCGTCGCCCAAAAATAAGCCCCAGTTTAGATTGTCAGGCAGATGGATGCATTTAGACCCGTATTTCCCAAAAAATAAGATCTAACTGGAAAATAAGCCCCAATGCATCTTTTGGACCAAAAATTAATATAAGACCCGGTCTTATTTTCAGGAAAACACAGTATGTTAGGAGAGGAAAGCTTAATAAATGGAAAGACACCTTATTTGCTTTCTCCAAATAAGATATATTTCCATTTATTAAGCTTTTTCTCCATAATATTGCCATGAAAATTTTTTCTTTCCTTTCCTTCCCTTCCTTCTCCTTCTCCTCCTTCTCCCTTCCCTTCTCCCTCCCTTCCTTCCCTCTCTCCCTCTCTCCCTTCCTTCCTTCTTTGTTTGTCAGCCTTGGCCAGTGAACCAGCCCAGCCTTATTCGGAGTGGACCAACTAGTCAAGGATATGACTTCCATTTCACAGAGGAGTTGTCCAGCTTAGAGTGCAGCAAAAAAAGATTGCTAGGTTCCAAATGAGCAATTGCATTGGCATGATTTCTGCTCTACTTCAAATAGCTTTTCATTAGAGCTGTGATCCAGAGTGTGTTTTCTCCTTATTGACTTGGGGATACCAGTGTGCTGATGGCAAGGCATTGCATCTCTGACTCCAGATGGTTCCCAAGCATAATATTGGCTTTATTCCTTGAGTGAAAGTGATCATGGTAGAATTGAGGTGGGAATGTAAACCAGTTGGGGCACATTCGTTCTTCCAGTGGTCAGACTTTTGGGGAGGGGGCTGCAGTGGATATCCTTCCCCTTCCAAAGACTCACCACAAGTATGAACACCTCAGGATTTACAGCAGAATTCAGATAGGATCATTTGAACAATAGCTATCACACAACTGATTTATTTGCTTTCATTTATTACAGGTAAAGGAAAAGGCTTTCTTTAAAAGTTGTCCAAAGCTCCACAAAGACAGACAATGGATCTGTTTCCCCACATTTTTATTTTACATACATTTTGTGCTTTCTGCCATGTGCTTGCTCCCTATTATAGAGTTTCCATGCATTTCTGTTGTTCTGCTGAAGAGCATTCCTTTCCACTTCCCATTTTTCTGGGCATCCAGAAATTCATCACAATTTGTTATTTCGAAGTGAGTTAAGCTTGTTTCTTTTTTAAGGGGCCCAGGTGAAGCTTTTGACTAAAACGAGGAAGAGAGGTAGCTGCATCTGTGCACACTTCACATTATCAAGCCAATTGTGCTATTAGCAAGAAAAAAAAAAGAATAAAAAATAATAGAAAAGCTTGCTTGGAGACAAGAACTAGAAACTAGAACTAGAAACAATGCATTTTTTATTAATGCAAACTTCTCCTATTGATCTACACGGTCTTTGGGGCTGGGTAAGTGAATATCGGGGGAACTGATAGATGGGCGTGTCTGTGGTTCAGTGTTTTTGTTGTTGTTGTTGTTGATGATGATGCTCTTTTTTGTTGCTTTTGTTTCAAGGGGGAGTATCTAGACACTGAAGGCCCTTTGGCTCATAATTTATTTCTCTTATTGGTTTATCTAGGCTGAATCTGTTGATATTCATGACAAAGTCTCAACATCATTTATCACTCTCACCGGTCTGGGCTTTTTGCACAAACTATGATTAATTGTAATCAGAGTTGGGAAGTTTGTGTTGCTCTTTGTCAAAAAACAACAACAACAACATGGATTTTGTCATACAAAGTTCTGTGAAATATATGTTTAAGTCTTTTAAATAAATATCCAAATTAATAGAATGTGATTTATCACTACCATTACTAGGAATTACATCTTAACTATAAGAACAACCTAAGTAGAACTAGATCTCTATGTTTGTGGTTGTAAGACAGAATCATTTGAATAAGTCAATCATTCCAGGATATTTTTACCTTTCATTTAGGAGAGTTTTTGCCTGTTGGGGTCTAGAGACAACATAGCCAGCAGAATACAATGTGGCTTTATCCCCATTTGGGCTATGAAATCAGCAGTCAGCAGCAGGATGCTCCTAATTTGGCAGCTCATTTTTGGTACCTTTAATATGTAGACTTTTTGTTGGCAGATTGAGAAACTAAAACTCTCCTATACAGTGAGAAAAGCAGGAGGTTTCATTAACCAGGTGGAAGGGATGGGTGAATCCATCTGTAATGGAATATGGGAAAGACCTTGGGAGACAGGGCAAAGAGATATTGCCAAAGGCAGTGGTCCCCAACCCCTGGGCCATGTCCCATTACCGGGCCACGACCCATTACGGGGCCACAGCCTGTTTGAAACCAGGCCATGGGAATGATATATAAGCCCGTGCTTGTGAAGCTCCACTCGTGAGTGGGGGCGCTTGTTCTAGCATGCAAATGCAGCTTTGTTTGCAAGTGCCCTCTGCTCGTGCAAGTGGAGATTTGCGCATGAGCACAAGGACTCTCAAGTGCTGCTGCTCGTAGGAGTAGAAGGCTGCACATGGCCGCCATTCGCACACATGGAGCTGTGTGCAAATGTGTGTGCCTGCCTCACTCACACACACACACAGCAGGTCAGGTCGTCAAGCTGGAAAAGTTAGGAACCACTGGTCTAGGGAACAGATAAGAGACAGCTTAGCTCAATGGTAGCTAACCTTTTTGGGCTCCTGTGCCAAAAATTGTGCATGCACTTGCACGCTCACACTCGCATGCCAGCACCCAGAAGGCAATGCGCACCCTCCCACATCCCCAATGCATGCGTGCATAATCCCCCACCCTCCCGCCACCTCCTTACCTGCACTGCACCTCACAACTGATTTTCGGCCGGTTTGAGGCTTTTTCGGCCTCCCAAAGGCTTATGGAAGGCTTCTGCAGGCTTCTACAAGCTTTGTAGGCCGAAATCTAGCCCTGTTTCGTCATTTCCGGTATGTTTAGAAAAAAAGGGAGTGATGAAACGGGGCTAGATTTCGGCCTACAAAGGGCCTCAAACTGGCCAAAAATCAGCTGTGAGGTGCGTACATGCGCAGTGAGATAAGTTTGCCTACAGCTTGTGTGCCAGCACAAATGGCTCTGCAGTCACTGTGGCATGCATGCCATATGTTCACCATTACGGACATAGCCTATAGCTAGATAGTGGGTGGAGCAAAAGGCTCAGAAGAAATCCTCCCCAGTTTCTCAGGTTGTAAAGAAGATGGTGAGAATATTGTAATTTCAGACATGCAAGATTCT
Organism: Laticauda colubrina; assembly: GCA_015471245.1. Taxonomy (NCBI): domain Eukaryota; kingdom Metazoa; phylum Chordata; class Lepidosauria; order Squamata; family Elapidae; genus Laticauda; species Laticauda colubrina. The sequence continues at coordinate 7,819,844 of BLBF01000003.1, forward strand.
GCTAATGTAGTTTACAGTAAAGTAGAATCATCTTAGCTGGTTATGTTTTCTATTTGATCTACCTGATTAGGTTGATGCCACCCCATCACTTACTTTGATATCCTTTATTTTCAATCTTTTTTCTTCCCAATATGGTTGCTTCCAGTTTCAGACTTTCACTAAAAAAGGGTTAAGTAAATCAGAATACAAGGAGAGGAATTAAGATAATTGCCAAGGCTCCTAGTAGGATTAAATCAAATCACATATATTTCTCTTTTAAGCAGTGACAACCTAAGTTATGGTATCAGATAACTTGACTGCCTATGTTAGCTGACTTATACTTGAAAGTGCAGAATAGGCAATTCTATGAAGTTATCAATCTATATTAATCAAATCTTAACTATCAAGTGACAGATTCAGATGTTGTTAGGACTAACATTTATGACTTTAAACTTGTTTCTTTTTCCAGTGTAATTGTAAGGAGGGAATTACATCCATTAAGTAGTCCCCATATATTGGAACTGTCTTTTGTTTTAATTACGGTTTCTATGTATAAGCAAGATTATAAACTATAGAGTAAGGCTTATTTGTATCAACAATTCATTTATAAAGCAGCTACTTTTTTCTTTATTTGCCATTGCACATACTTTGGTTAAGGCCCTGTCACACTGCCCAACGGATGCAAAACGTTAGTAAAAAGGACACAACGGACGAGCAAAATGTTCCATCCGTTGTTATCCGCTCTCAAAAGGGGCAAAAATTTGCATAACCAGAGCGGATAACAGGAAAGGAACGGATGCGGGGAGGACGCAGAGCGGATGGAAAGCGGATGCGGAATGGAAGCCTAGCAGATGGAAGCAGATGGGAGCGGATGGCACATCCGCTAGGCTTCCGGGGGACCTCAGCAAAGCGGACGAGGAACGGATACAGCGGATGCACAGCGGATGAAGCGGATGCACAGCGGAAGCCTAGCGGATGCACAGTGGATGAAGCGGATGCAGAGCGGAAGCCTAGCGGATGCACAGCGGAAGCCGAACGTATGCCGAGCGTTAATTGCGCATGCGGGGGGGATGCATTGCGTAAGCCCCGCGGATATAAAGGGAAGCAGCTCCCAAGCAGGTCACCATTCGGAGGAAAGACCTGCTGCCGGACAGATTGACTGCCTTGCCTGACCTGCCTGCATGCCTGCCTGCAAGCCTTGCTGCCAGCCTGCCTCCAAGCCTGCCTCCCAGCCTGCCTCCCAGCCTCCTGGCCAGCCTCCCTGCCAGCCTTGCTCTCTGCCTGCCTGCCAGCCTTGTTGCCAGCCTGCCTTCCAGCCTTGGTGCCTGCCTGCCTTCCTGCCAGGCTTCCTGCCAGCCTTCCTGCCTACCAGCCTCCCTGCCAGCCTCCCTGCCAGCCAGCAACCCCACAACCATGGGGAAGAAGCGAAAGCCTCAGCAACCTGCCGCCATTCCTGCCAAGAGGGACAGGGCCACCCTCCCGCCCCCTGTCCCTGACTCTGCTTCTGCTGGGGCTTCTGCTGCTCGGGCTCGCTCTTCTGGTGCTGGAGCTTCTGCTGAAACTGCTCCTGGCGGTGGTGCTTCTGCTGGTGCTTACTCTGCTGAAGCTGCTCCTGGCGGTGGTGCTTCTGCTGGTGCTTACTCTGCTGAAGCTGCTCCTGGTCCTGCTCGTCCTGCTCGTCCTGCTCATGCTCCTGGACTTGCTCATACTGCTCGTGCTCCTGGTCTTGCTTGTCCTGCTCGTGCTCCTGGTCCTGCTCGTGCTCCTGGTCTTGCTGGTGCTGCTGGTGCTTGCTCTGCTGCTGATGAGCCTGGTGCTGCTGCTGCTGCTGATGATGATGATGATGATGATCCTGCTGCTGCTGCTGCTGCGGGAGAAGAGCAGAGTACGGACTGTACAACAAGCTGATGGTGGAGCTCAGGAATTAAGACACTCGGGCATTCCAGAACTTCATGAGGATGCCTCCAGCCATGTTTGACGAAGTTGTGCAGCGGCTGACACCCAGGTTGACCAAAGCAAACACCAACTTCCAGCCCAGCTTGGAACCTGGGCTCAAGGTGGCACTCACTCTGCGCCACCTGGCCTCAGGGACCACCTACAGGAGCATGCAGTACGGCTGGAGGGTGCCACACAACATCATCAGCGTTGTGGTCAGAGAAGTGGTGCAGGCCATCATCGAAGAATACAAGGAGAAGCTCCTCCAATGCCCCTCCACTGAAGAAGGATGGAAGAAAGTTGCAGAGCAGTGGTATCAGAGGTGGAACTTCCCACATACCCTTGGAGCCATAAATGGCAAGCACGTGACCTGCAAAGCGCCACCCAATTCGAGGTCCACTTATTTCAACTCCAAGGGTTTCTTCAGCATCGTCCTCTTCGCCATGGTCGATGCTGACTACAAGTTCATGTACATCAATGATTCAGGCAATGGGTCATGTTCAGATGCCCAGGTATACAACGCCAGTGACCTCAAGGAGGGGCTGGAACGCAACCTCGTTGTGGGCTTCCCAGATCCAGACCCCCTGCCCAATGACACGCAAGATGTGCCCTACTTCATTGGCCGCCTCTTTTTCTTCCCGTAGTAGAGTTCACAGAGCCTGTAGATGACTTCGCACTGTTGCAGAAGGATGGTGGCTGCCAAAGGGACTGTGTTACGATCCACGGTGGACATGACTGGATGCTGTGGAAGAGCAAGAGTCAGATGAAGGCTGCAGAGGTCTGCACAGCTGGGCTGCTGGGCTGAAAGTCAGATCCAGATGAGTTGCTCCCCCTTTTTATACGCAGTATAGGTTTTCCCCTAGGTGTCCCTTTGCATCCTCTAGGTATTCTCTAGACATCCTCTCAACATCCTTAATATCCGAGATAGGTCCCCTCTGCGAACGTTTTTTCTGTTTTAAACGCTTTGTTTCCGAGCTGCATCCGTTCTGCATCCGTTCCACGTCCGTTCCGCTTCCTCCCTGCGTCAGAGCGGATGCGAGTTGCGCGGATGCGGAATGGATGCCTAGCAGATATAGCGGATGCGTAATGGATGCAGAACGGATGCTTAGCGGATGTCTAGCAGATGCAGAATGGATGAATTGGATACATTTTCCGCTCAAAAGTTTTGAGCAGCTCAAAACTTTCTGAGCGGATGAAACGTCAATAAACAGATGCTGGACGGATAGAGAGGAAGCAAAATGGAGGCAGTGAGTACAGAACGGATACATCGCGTTAACCAACGGATGGCAAGCTGTTTTGTCCGTTTTACATCCTCTTTCCATCCGTTGGTGCAGTGTGACAGGGGCTTTAATTGAAATCCAAGCAAAATACTTTATATTTTCTTATAAACCTAAAAAAAAAGCAAGGAAAATGCATAAGTTTAAGGCTGGTTCATGTCACTTCATCTGAAATCAATTGGAAGTCTCTTCCATCCAATTCCAGATGAGCTTGGAATTCAGAAAATATTTTTTTTTATTTTTATATGCAATTTCTCCCAAAATAATATTTTCATATATAGTTTCCTTCCAAATACACGTGTATACATAAAGTGTTTATCAGTGCACATTTTTCTACAGATGTTGAATTCAAAATTGCATCACTTAGCTGGGAGACATGTTATATTTCTTCACGAGGTGTAAACTACACCAAGTTTACTTAAAAATGAAGACGAACTGACTGTCCTGCCCACATTTCAGTGTTGCAATTACCAACTTTTGAATTGAATACACACGCACATACACACACACACATTGGCATGTGTGTTCCTCTTGGCTTCTAGGTGCTCACTAAGAAAGGATTTTTCGAAATGACCATCAGAGCATTAGTATTTCCTATATTATTATTAACACGCTCTGATACTAAGGAGTTCTATTCCCCCTCTCTACTACCTGAAAAGAAATCTGTTACAAATGCAAAACACAGCAGAGAGGAGTTTGAGTTTCAGTTTTACTTTCACAGCACTAAGCAGCTTTTCAGAACAGTTGAGCTAAGCTACGCCATCTCCTTGCTTTTCTCCTTGCTCACACAGCAAATACTGTTCCAGTTTTCAAACAGCCCTCAACTCTCACACACTGAGAGGACGCTAGCCAGATGAATACTGATGGGTGCTGTTAGGCAGAGGCAGATTTTTTCCCCCCTTATTTTCCTCCCCCAAAACTAAGCCTGATCACATAGTTTCCTAGCAAAGCACGGGTATCGAGCTAGTCTATAATACTGGAAGAAAAAAGTAATGAGTTGTTTGTGGCCTTCTTGTTTACTGTGATAAACTTGGCTGCAAATACAAATTGGTTGGGTATTTTACTTTTGTTTTGTTGAAATAGATGGCAGCAGAACCTAACCCTTAGTTCATTGTAGGCTTTGTTTTTCCCTCTATCACAATCGACAATTGATAGGATTAACAGCTGGAACATTAATGCCTTGAGTTTCCTGTCAAAGGTGATCTCCTATTTACAATAAAAAAAAAACTTTAGATAGGAAATTAGTGGCCTGCATTACCCTACAGTGCAGGCAATTGTGAAGTTGTGGTTAGGTAGATTTAAGATAACTTCGGTTTTTGCATGCAGATTAGCTTGTGAATTCCTCAGGGAGAGATTTATTCAGCACCGCTATTGTTCAGTCTCCTTGGCACCTCTATTGGAGTCCTTTCTGGGAGAAGTGAAGTGCCTGATTGCTTGAATTCTCTTATTTAAAGAAATCATATAGTATTATTATTATTTACACAAAGATGCAGCAAGGAGAGATAGAAGGACGATCACTGTAAACAGGGAAAGCACTGCAAGTAATTACAACATATTGAAACACAATATAATTGCATTTCTGAAAATATTTTCTCCAACCCTGTTTTCAGTGCATTCTTGGGAAACTATAATTTATTTATATTTGTTGGTATTGCTAAGCGCTTTAATTTATTTGTAACATCTAATACCCAGCAAACAAGGAATGGGATGTTTGAGAAAGGATATTATACCATCGGAAAGTTGCACTGACTGCTGTCAAGATTGTAATGACATTATCTATCATGCAGAAAAGGGAACATGTCTTAATTGTCTGGTTCAGTTATCCCTTGGCTTTATTATATCGAGTGAGTCCTTCCAAGAATGGGTTGGGATGGTTGTGAGACTTGTTAGTATAACAGAGCTGGAAGGGATTCTTAGAGGTCTTCTAATCCAGCCCCTTGCTTAGGCAGGAAACCCTATATCTTTTCAGACAAATGATTAATAAGAGATGCTACTAAGCTATTTTCTGTATATATTATTTCACTCTTTGTGGTGTTCACTGTTGGTTTACTTATAAATAATAACATCTGTGAATCTATTTTGTCCAGTATTAATAGCCGCACTGGCTCAGTGCTTAAAATGCTGTATTGCAGGATAATTCTGTTGACTGCCAACAGTTCGATTCTGACTGGGTCAAGGCTGACTCAGACTTCCGAGTTGGGTAAAATGAGGACCCAGATTGCTGGAGGCAAAATGCTGACTCTGTGAAACTGCTTAGAGAGGGCTGTAAAGCACTGTGAAGCCATAGATAAGTCTAAGTGCTATTGCTATTGCTATTGCTAATAAGAGTGCAGTCTATTGAATTCTCAATACAAATAGTCCTGGACTTACAAGAGTTTGTTTAGTGACTGTTCAAAGTTACAACAGTACCCCCAAAAAAAGATTGTTTTTCATATTTACGACTGTTGCAGATACCCATGGTCAGATAAAAATTCAAAGGCTTGGCATCTGTCTCATATTTGTGATGGTAGCAGTGTCCCTGGATCATGTGATCACTTTTTGCGACTTTCTGGCAGGCAAAGTCAGTAGAGAAGCTTGATTCACTTAACAACTATGGCAAGAAATGTCATCAAATGGGGCAAAACTCACTTAACAACTGTTTCACTTAGCAATGGAAATTTGGGGTTCAATTGTGCTATCTTCTTGGGAAGATATCAAAGATACAATAAAATCACCCAATTTGATCCTACTCTCAAAAGTAGCCATTTTAGGAAAATTTTATGACTTTACTTTTTTTAAAATTGTCATATTTTGTGTTACATTCCTGCTGCTTTAACTGCCACATTTGGCGTGGGTCTATGTTGTAAAATCCAAACTTTGATCTTCCCAAATTACAAATCCTATTAACAAATGAAAAAAATTGGCTTGATTACACTTGGCATTCCTTAGGAGGTATGTAATCTACTACTTTCCATTATTCTAATATTGAGGACAGTTGAGATTATAGAATGTAGCTTTTGTCAAATAACTCTATAACCATCAACATTGAAATACAACACTCTCAGATTGTGCCAAGTAAGTTCTGGACACAGCTGACACTTTACTAACCATCAACGTGGTTGGTACTTTCAGTGGATTTCCCTAGGCAAATAATCTGCAAGGCGGTTTTAGAAAACAGGGATTTACAGTTCTGAAAATATGGGCTGACAGCCTTTTTGATTGTATGAGTGGGTAGAAAAAAAATCAGCTCAGTTACAATAGAAGACTAACAGAATGGGATCACAAAAGCATGGAGCTGAACCCGAGGCAAAGCAAATGTTTCATGTGGCAAACCTCTGATTTCTTAAACCGAAGAAGCTTCTTGATGAGAAGCAAAACTTTTTCAAGAAAAAATAAAAAACCAACTGCCTTTTAGAAAAGCACCTTTGGGTTAGGGTTAGGATGACTTGATTGAAAATCTCCATAGACACTCTTGACTTCCTTCATGACATTATTTTCATCCCGACCAATATCCCCAAAATTATAGCTCTATTTGGTGTGGTAGTCAAGGCATCAGGCTGGAAACCAGGAGACTATGAGTTCTAGTCCCACCTTAGCCGTAAAAGCCAGCTGGGTGATGTTCATCCTGTCACTCTCTCCCAGTCTAACCCAGTTTGCAGAGTGGTTGTTGTGGGGAAAATAGGAGGAAGGAGTATTAGTTATGTACCCCATCTTGGGTTCTTTAATAATAAAGATGGGATGTAAATAAACAGACAAACAAACACATATGAAAGGACAAATGTTCCACCCAGTGAAATATAATATATTACTTTTAAAGTTTCCATCCATCCATCCATGAATGCATCCATCCAGCAGTGTCTCCTCTCAGGAAATGTCGTTTGGTTTAATCCCCTTTGCTGGTTTACTATTCTCTCTCCTGATCTGTAAGCTACTCAATATGCTTAATCTCTGTTGGATTCGGACTCTGCATTCCTCCCGAATTGCTAGTCGCTTCTCCTTATGCACAATAATGCACGAGTTCAACATGCAAAATGAGTTGCTAGGTTGAATTGGCAGAACAAGAGAAAAATCTATTTCCTGGCAGACTGGATGGGTCAGGCATCTTTGTGCATATATTCAGCTTAAAGGGATCTTGCAAGGGGGGATTTATTTTATTTCTATGTAATTTTAAATTTCTGACAGTCACAGCTGTCAGAGACCAACTGGGGTATGGATTTTTCCACGCTTTCCAGATCATTATGTCTCGGCACGCACAGCTCTGAACGCCCACTGTAAAAGCAAGACTCCGACAGAATAATTAAAACCAGTTCATTCAGTACCCTTTGAAACTACTAAACTAAGCTGCAGCAATTGTCCAATGAATGGCCTGCAGTGAAAGCTGATAGTCCTGAAGGGGGAAGCATGGAAAGACGAAAACCAGGTTGGAAGGTACCCCAGCAAAATGTGGTCTTTCATGTGTAGGTAATCCTTGACTTACATCAGTTCATTTAGTGTCTTGATTGTTTTTCACACTTACAACCATTTTAGCATCGCTCTGGCCACATGATCAGACATGTGGCAACCAGGAGTGGTATTCTACCAGTTCAGACCGGTTTGGTCGAACCAGTAGCTCCAAGGATCATCTGTGAGCGAACCGATTCCCTCTGATAATCAGCTGCTGGGCCCACCTAGCCGTCCTGGCTCTATTTCCTATTTTCTAGCTTTATTTCCTGGTTTTGAAGCTCAGCTGCTTCTTGCAGCACAGCGGATTACCATGCATCAGCTGTTGAACACACAGGGAGGGTAGAATGCAAGATTACAGGAAAAGGTCAGTATCAAATCCTCTTTGTGCGCAAAGCGTGCCCGCCAAGCCACGCCCACAGAACCGTTGTAAAAAAAGTTGAATCCCACTACTGGTGGCAACTGATTCATACTTACGATAGTTGCAGTATCCCTTGGGTCATGTGATGCCCCCATTTGAGACCTTCTGACAAGCAGAGTTAATGAGGAAACCAGATTCCCTTAAGAACCATGTTACTAACTTAACAACAGCAGTGATTCACTTAGCAACTGGGGCAAGAAAGGTCATAAAATTTTGCAAAATTCACTTAACTGTCTCTCTTAGCAGCAGAAAGCTTGGGCGGAAAAGAACCCACTGGAAGTGAAGGAATTCACTTTATCAATAGTTTGATAAACAATGCAAACACCATGGGAGGCATTGGAAACTTTTCTAATAGCTGGTGAAGCAGCCTGCCATGAACTGCAGTCATTACATCCAGCTCTCTGTCCTTATTGGATTAGGGAAACAGATGGGTCTGTTCCTCTCCTCTCCTCCTTACGCTCACTTATGCATGCATAAAAAGCACTTGAACTCTTCTAAGATGGGACTGCTCAGATTTAGGTAAATGATGCTGAAAAATTTGGAACAGATGGTCGGGAACACTCAAGGCTGGTTTGCGTTTTGCACACTTGGATGGCTGCACAGCTCCCACCATTTGGGCGTTCGGCGCTCCTAAATTCCATCCTTGGTATTTTGAGTTAAAGGAGAGTCAAACGGTATGTGATACACAAGTAGGTTTAGAAACCGCTACCAATTGTGGTAGAAAGTACTGAGCTTGAAAAGTAAAAAGTCTGATCTGATATAAGTCAGCTTTTTAGGTGCTTAAAAATAAAATAAAATAAGGGTTGCATTAAAATATCACTTCCTCAATTACTGGATGAAAAAAATTGATTTAATTTGATGTACATCTCTCTCAAAATACAGATGGTCCTCATCTTACAACCTCAATTGAGCCCATAATTGATGTTGCTAAAGAAGACAGTTGTTAAGTGAGTTTCACCCCTTTTACGACCTCTCTTGCCACAGCGGTTAAGTGAATGGTTGACCCCGGGACACGGCAACCATCATAAATAATTTACAACCTTCCCGGCCACGGTCCTTAAATGAATCACTGCAGTTGTTCAGTTGGTTACATGGTTGCTAAGTGAATCTGGCTTCCCCATTGCCTTTGCTTGTCAGAAGGTAGCAAAAGGGGATCATGTGAACGCAGAGCACTGTGACCATCATAAATAATGGTCAATAGTGCCAATAGTGCCAAGCACCTGAATTCTGATTAAGTGACCTTGGGGATTTCTGCAATGCTTGTAAGTATGAAAAATGGTCACTAGGTCACCTTTTTTTTCCAGTGCTGTTGTAACTTTGAACAGTCACTAAACAAAAAGCTTCTAAGTTGGGGACTACCTGTATGCCATTATTCTTTGAGAGAATGTACTACATGGGAGTTTCATTTCATTTGTAACTTTTGATTTGGGTGTCCCATTTCAGTTTTTTTTGGAAAGTAAACATTAGATAAAGTGAGTGCTAATGTTTAAGATTGCCTTTTAGAAAGATCAGGCCATTAGCTAATGGCTACTATGATGAGCATATTTAGAACAGTCAAAGTAAAGATAAAGGTTCCCCTCGCACATACGTGCTAGTCCTTTCTGGCTCTAAAGGGCGGTGCTTATCTCCATTACAAAGCCGAAGAGCCATTTCTGTCCAAAGACATCTCCGTGGTCATGTGGCTGGCATGACTAAATGCTGAAGGCGCATGGAACTCTGTTACCTTCCCACCAATGTGGTCCCCATTTTTCTACTTGCATTTTTACATGTTTTCGAACTGCTAGGTTGGCAGAAGCTGGGACAAGTACTGGGAGCTCACTCCATTACACAGTGCTATGGATTCGAAACCGATGAACTGCCAAACTTTCTGATTGATAAGCTCAGCATCTTAGCCACTGAGCCACCACGTGTTCTGACCCAAGCCTCGTTCAAATCAAAGAAACACAAAGTATATATAAAAGCAAACCTTTTTAATGCATCTCTGTGAATTTTGTTCATTCACAACAAAGAGTCATTGAAACTAATTGTCCCAGATAAGGCAAGTCCTTTCAAGGTTGCGAAAGGCTGCCAAGAATACAAGATTAATTGCAGGGGAATATTCCAAACCAAAAGTCTCCAAACACGAACCAGAACAGACAGGACTTTCACAAGAACTTGGAGTTGGAAGAACTTCTTTGCTTCCTGCAAAGATGCCAACCCCAAAGGCTGGCTTTTATGCCTTATGGGAGGAGTCATCACCTTGCAGCCTTACTCCGGGACTTACTTTCCTTCGAGCAGCCCTGCACACATCCGCACTGAGCACAGGCACCCCGAGTTTCTCTTTGTCACTGCTGCCAGACTCCACAAGCACTGGCACCCCACTCTCTGATAGTCCTGGTCCCATCCCTGCATCACATGCAGGCCCCTCATCCAAGTCCTCGCTCTCAGAGACTTCAGTCATCTGCACCTGTTGTCGGTGAACCACAACACCGCATCCCTATTTAGAACAGTAAACATCTTTTAAAACAAATAGAAAAGTATCAGCATGTCTTATGAATGCATGGCGAGACTACAGTGAAACTTTCCACACTCTTTTCTGTTTAGATGAAATTTACATTAGTTAAAATTCCGAGTATGACAGAGACCTACTTAGAAGAGGATCTTCTTGGCATATTTAGGAAGGATTAAGATTTCCATCGAAGAATCCTCTTTGTTAGCAATAGAATGGAATTTATCCTTCCTCAAACTGTATTTGAGGAAACAATTGTTTCAGAAGCAATGTGCAGACGAAAAATACATTTCCTCCTTTTAAGGTGAATAGGAAACAACAAAGCTTCCTGTTTCCCTTCATAGAAACAGATTCTATATGTGCTCTTTGAGATATCTGGCACCATTTTTGATTAGGTTTAGAATGATGTAAAACAGTTCAGCAGTGGTGCAGCGCCTGCACTTAGACTTATATACCGCTTCACAGTGCTTTACAGCACTCTCTAAGCGGTTTATAGAATCAGCATATTGCCCCCAACAATCTGAGTCCTCATTTTACCCACCTCAGAAGGATGGAAGGCTGAGTCAACCTTGAGCCTGATGAGACCCAAACTGCTGGCAGCCAGTGATCAGCAGAAGTAACCTGCAGTACTGCATTCTAACCACTGCGCCACCGCAGCTCTTCTTGATAGATGAGCAGCTATATAAATTTGTTACTAAAATAAAATAAAGAAAAATTTCAGGAATGCATGAGCATAACTCAAAAACTATTCAGACATGAGATTGTGCTTTGTCAGCAGCAGCTGCAGAGACCGTAGTGGACACTATAAATGGCTACCATGACAACATAGCAAGAATACACCAGATCAGTGCCCAGCTCTATACTTTCTGGACTTCTCTGTCTTTTGTGTATTTAAGACCTTCCAAGCAGCTCATGCATCTGTTTCCATTCTTGTAGCAGCTGTTATAAAAAGATTTTGATATAATATTTGTAGCCATCAGAACCAAGAACCCATTGGAAGCTTGCATGAATTCCATTTTTCCATGAATTTATCTCATTCCCTTTAGAAACCATCTTAAAAACACCCCATTAAGTATAGTAAATTTCACAAATCATCCCATTTTCGTGAATATTAGCCCTAATTATTTGAGGATTTCCACCATAAAATACAGTTTTGCTGCAAAGTAAGTAGAACCTATAGGCTGATGTTGCCTTTGCCTGCATTTGCAAAGCTACTGCTTTTCTAGTATAATTGTTTTTTGTGCTGTAAATGGTGCCTAAGTAATTATTCTTGTTCTGGTTGTCCTCATAGGTCAGCAGTGGAAGTGCTGAAGCCCTATTGACCAACAAACACTTGGCTTTTTGGGGGGAAGGGGAATAAATGTATTGTCCCTCTGTTCCTTGTTGAGGTTCATATGAGCACAAAATGCAAGATCAGAGGAGTGCAAAGTTATGTCCACTCTTGGGACATTATTTTGTAGTGTCTCTGCTGTAGAAGCTTGAGATTCTCTCCCTCTGCATTAGAACTAAACACAATGCTCAGAAAATTTGAATGAAAGCTATGATTGATAAAAAATTGACTGTACAGCAAAAGGAGAAAAAGAAAATTAAAGCCTTGCCTTTCACATTCATCAAATGCTTGTTCCTTCTCTTCTAATGCCTTGTTTTTGCAGAGGTGCCTCTGGTGACCTCAAGTCAGCAGATGCAGAAGTAGTATATAGTTTTTAATAGAGAGTGACATTTCACAAAGCTGGCTGGCCAAAATGGGAAAGAAGGCAACTTGAAGTAATTGAGGCCAAGAAATGCAACTTATTCCCCAGCAAGGCAATCATGAAATATCCTTCAAAGTGGCAAACAGCTTTAGGAAGGTGATAACGTCAATTTCTTTGAGCATTTAAAAGAGTTATTTTGGCAGCAAGATTTCAGAGGCAGGGTTCTTTACATTGAAATGCTTCCCCTGCTGCATTTATTAATAAAGTGAATATTCCTAGTCCCTTCTAGATTAAAAATTTGCACATTATAGATTTCTACATAGTCTGAGTTAGTGTTCAGACGTGTCTGTAGCCATTAATATGTATGTCAAATATTTTTAAAATATGCAGAAGTGTTTGCTGCCATCCAGATATTGGTGAGCTGCCATTGAAAATGGATCATATCCTTTCATAGGATTAATCATTTCTTTAGCTGCAAAACAACAGGAGGCTTGGTGGTGGGTGGGGGGAAAACCCCCCGAAATGTTTCCTTGAAACCTCCAGCAAGTTCTCTGGCTCATTGACAATAAGCAGTTAAACTTCATTCTCAATTAAAATGTGGTTACAGATTAAAACAGAAATAGTGTATTACTGCGAACTTTCACAAATGTCCTTATGAACATTGAATAATCGTTGTATGAAATATGTGTAAGGAACATCAAGTAAGGAAAACGAAAACAACCTAAAGCTAATAAGAATACCAGTGCAGGCAAAATTGATGTTTCTGCAGGTAAAATTATCAACCTTGATCCAACTAAAATCAAGCATTTAATAGTGAGTGCCATACCATGTGCACCAATGAAACAGGTGGCAAGAAAGTTTATGTAGACAGTAAACACAGTGTCAGACATAAAGATCTCAAGTGCTTATATTACAAATGCACAAAGTCCGGGTAACAGAAACTTCATAGGATAGAACCCATGACTGGAATATACCGGTAGAATATTCAAAAAAAAAACAGACCCCACAAAAGAGGAGGTGGAGTTGCACTGTATGTAAAGGACCACTATATTGCTACAGAAATGCATGAAACCAAAAATGAAAACCTCCTAGAATGCATATGGGTCAATATAAAAGAAAAAAAGAATGACATGACCATAGGTGTATATCATAGGCTACCCAATCAAGCAGAAAATATAGATGTCCTTTTTGCCAATCAACTAACAAATGTATGCAGGAAACACACAACGACAGTAATGGGAGACTTCAATTATCCTGATATCAATTGGGAAACTAATTCTGCACCAAGTGAGAAATCAAATAAGTTCCTAACCAACCTAGTTGACAACTTTGTTGTCCAAAAGGTAGAGGGTGAAACTAGAGGGACAGCCATACTGGACTTAATTCTTACAAACAGAGAAGAAGTGATAGAGGGAGTTGAAACTGCAGGAACCTTGGGTGAGAGTGACCATGTCATGCTAGAATTCAACATAACACAAACACAAGCAACAAAACATAATGACACCAGAGTCTTGGATTTTAAAAGAGCTGATTTCAGTACTCAGAGAGAAGTTGGGAAAGATTCCATGGATGAAAATCCTAAAGGGGAAAACAACTCAATAATCTTGGGAAACTATAAAAAGTATGATCATAGAAGCCAGACCAGCACAATACCACTGAGAAAAAAACAAACAAACAAGAAATCCAAGAAGAAACCAGCATGACTGCACAAAGATCTCTCTGGCAAATTGAAAGAAAAAAAGGACAAGTACAAAAAATGGAAAGAAAGACATTCAACTAAAGCAGAATATCAACAGATAGCCAGAATCTGCAAAGATGAAATCAGGACAGCAAAGGCTCATAACAAACAAAGACTTGCAACAAAAGTCAAAGGTAATAAAAAAAGTTTCTTCCAACATATAAATAACAAGAAAAAAAAATCAAGGAAACAGTCGGTCCACTAAAGAGAGAAGATGGCAAGGAAGTAAGAGGCAACAGAGAGAAAGCAGAACTGCTTAACTCATTCTTTGCATCCGTCTTCACGCAAAAAGAAACTATAGCTCAACCCACCAAAAACATAACTGTAAAAGACAGACCAGAAATAAAAGTTAAAATAAGCAAAAAAAATAGTAAGATAATACCTGTCTGATCTTGATGAAAACAAATCACCGGGGCCTGATGTATTATATCCCAGAGTTTTAAAGGAGCTGGCAGAGGTCATCTCAGAACCACTGCACCGTATCTTTCAAAAATCCTGGAGCACCAGGGAACCACCAGAGGACTGGAAAATAGCTGATGTGGTTCCCATCTTCAAAAAAGGGGGAAAAAAAAAACAGACCCAGGAAACTATAGACCAATCAGCCTAACATCAATACCCAGGAAGATATTGGAAAAGATAATAAAAAAACAGATCTGCCAACATCTAGAAACAAGTAAAGTAATAACTAGCAGTCCAGCACGGGTTTGTTAAGAACAGATCATGCCAAACCAATCTTATTTCATTCTTCAACACAGTGACTAAATTAGCAGACCAGCAAAATACTGTGGACATAATATATTTAGATTTCAGCAAGGCATTTGATAAAGTAGACCAGAAGTAAGCTAGAAAAAAGTGGAACAGATATCACCACCACTAGATGGACTTGCAACTCACTGATAAACCGTATTCAATGAGTAGTCCTTAATGGGTCTCAGTCTACATGGAGGGAAGTAAGCAGTGGGGTGCCACAAGGTTCCGTCTTAGGCCCAGTACTCTTCAATATCTTCATTAATGACTTAGATGAGGGAATAGAAGGGGAACTTACCAAATTAAATTTGCAGATGATATTAAGCTGGCAGGAATAGCTAACACCCAAGAAGATAGGCTCAAGATCCAGATGGATCTTGACAGACGAGAACACTGGGCCATATCTAACAAAATGAAATTCAATGTAGAGAAAAGTAAAGTCCTACACTTAGGCAAGAAAAACCAAAAGTACACATTCAGACTGGGTGAAACCAGGCTCAATAGCAGTAACTGTGAGAGGGATCTTGGAGTCTTAGTAGACAACCAGCTAAATATGAGCCAGCAGTGTGCAGCAGCAGCCAAAAAGGCTAATGCAGTCCTAAATTGTATTAACAGAGGGATAGTCAAGATCCAGGGAAGTACTAATACCACTCTCTAAAGCTTTAGTAAGACCACACCTAGAGTACTGCATTCAGTTTTGTTCACTACATTATAAAAAAGATGTTGAGACTCTAGAAAAAGTACAGAGAAGAGCAGCCAGGATGTGTTTTTTCAACCACCAGCTGTGGTTGAAAAAGCAGGAAAAATGTGCTTTTTCAAATGCTGCACACCCATGTGCAGTGTTGCTTAGCTGTCCAGGCAGCAAGCTGACGATGTTTCACACGTATGTACAGCACACGTGAGGCATGCGCAAAACGTAAATCACCGAACCAGTAGTTACACCGGTTGGATCCCACCCCTGGGAGAGCCTCGTGGTCGTGTTGACTTAATGTGTAGGTGAGGGGACCCATATTAGTTTTGTTCCAGCACTTAATAATCCTCTTGGCGGCCCTGATCATGTGATAAAAATTCAGATGCTTGGCAACTGATTCATATTTATGGCAAATGTCCTGGGATCATGTGATCCCCTTTTCTGACCTTCTGACAAACTCAACAGGGAAGCCAGATTCACTTAACAATCGTGTTACTAATTTAACAGCGGCAGTGATTTTCTTAGGAACTGTGTGGCAAGAAAGGTCATAAAATGGGATAAAACTCAGTTAAGAAGTGTCTTGCTTAGCAACAGAAATTTTGGATTCGATTGTGGCCATAAGTTGAGGACTACCTGGGTAGAGTTAGTGTTTCCCTCTTGTGTGGGAAGTATTTAGTGCAAAGGGATAGAATTAACTACCTGTATGAAGCCAGATTTTCAAGATGCAAACAAAATAAACAATGCAATATTTCGATATAGAGTGGGTCTTTTGGGGGGAGGGGTCAAGATAAATGCTGCCTCATTGCCAGGTGCACGAGCAATTAGGTACCTAGTAATGAACAGTTTTCTACGTAAGATTTTATTCTGCACTATTTTAATACTGCTTTTCTCATTTGTTGAAGCAGAAATATGTAAAATACTTTCAGGCTAATAGCATGGGATTTATAAGTCTATTATTTTGAAATAAAATCATTTTTATTGTATATTGTATGATTGCAAAATATATATAACATTTTTTTCTTTTTCTTTTTTTTTCATTAGCTTGTTTTTATGATACATGTTTCCTCAACAAATTAAAAGACTGCGGTGATTATATGCAAGGAAACCTGATAAAGATTAAAACAATACAACCTGTGGTGGTATTCCAAAGGTTTGGCCCAGTTCCGCCAAGCCGGTAGCACCGATGAGCAGCAGAGACCAAACTGGTTTCCTCTACTGCTCTGCTGTTGGGGCCACCCGTCTAACCAGGCTCCCATACTCTCCTTTATCTTCTGATTTTGAAGCACAGGTGTTTTGCGCAGCACAGCAGAGTGCCGCCCGGCAGCTGCTGAAGTGACATGGAGAGTGCAGGGTTGCAGGAGGTGAGTTGGAATGCCTCTGAGCCTGCGCAAACACCTTTATGTCTGCGCAAAGTGCACATTTGGTACGTGCACGCATGCAAAGCGTGCCCACCAAGCCACGTCCACCAAACTGGTGGTAAAAATCTTTGAATCCCACCACTGAATACAGCCCAAAACTAGGTCCTGGGATCAAAAATAAAACAAAAAGAACTACAGGTGGTCCTGCACATGCAACCATTTGTTTCGCGACTGTTCAAAGTTATAAGAGCGCTGAACAAAGCAACTCACGACTGTTTTTCATACCACCATTGCAGCATCTCCATGGTCACATGATCAAAATTCAGACACCTGGCCACTAGTTCATATCTATGATGGTTCCAGTGTCCTGGAGTCCTGTGATCCCCTTTTATGACCTTCTGAGAAGCAAAATCAACGGGGAAGCCAGATTCATATAACAACCATGGTTACTAACCTAACGGCAAGGATTCACTTAGAAGTGTGAAAAGAACAGTCATAAAATGGGGAAGGGGGAAATCATTTAACAAACTTCTCACTTAGCAATATAAATTTTGGGCTCAGTTGTGGTTGTAAGTCAAGACCTACCTGTATGCTCCCTTTGGATGCTCCGTTTTCAAACTTGTCACCACCACAAAAAATATTCTCAAGAGTTTAAAATTGAAGGAGCATGCAAAGAAAAGCAAGTCTCATCAAAGGCAATTAAGGTTTTTTGGGGAACCCAAATGGGAATATTTACTACAAAATGCTCTGTGATGTTCGTAGCAATCAGCTTCAAAAACCCCAAGTCACTGCGTGTACAGTCTTGTGATATTTCTCCCAAGTTGTGTTATTACATAGGCAAAGCTTCTTAGACTTCAAGTGCATCATGTCAGTTCAACTCTAGTTCCTTATATCATCTCAAAGCATGTACAAATAAATAGCTTCTTGGAGAGTAGTACTCTCCTTATACAGTAGTTTCATTTTTGGGATTTTCCGCTGAGACAGCATTTCTCCAACTTGGCAACTTTGAAGACATGTGGACTTCAGTTCCCAGAATTTCCCAGATAGTCTGAGAATCTAAACAGTAAGGATTCCAAATTCTTTGAACAGGAACTGAGAACTCTGTTAATACCATATCCTGTAAATGTCAAGTTAAGTGTGAAAATCAGCGGTGGTATTCAGCCAGTTCTGACAGGTTCTGGTGAACCGGTTGCAGAAATTTTGAGTAATTGGGAGAACCAGTAAATACCACCTCTGGTTGGCCCTGCCCCCATCTATTCTATTCGCTGCCTCCCGAGTCCCAGCTGATCGGTTCGGTCTTCTTTTGTTTCCCTGCACAGGAGAACGGAGCTGAAAAGCAGGTTAGTGGGGTGGGGAGGGCATGGAGATTTTGCAGTAACCTTCCCCTGCCATGCCCACCAAGGCACGCCACACCAACCAAGGCAACACCACGCCCAGCAAGCCATGCCCATAGAACTGGTAGTAAAAAAATTTGAATACCACACTGGTGAAAACAAATCTTAGCTTGATGGTAGCAGATTTATTTTTTAAAAAAATCTAGTAGAACCATCACCCTTTCTTTTCAAGGCCGTATTTCTTGATATCTGCCTTCTTTTGTCTCTGTTGTCCTTACTACCTACATGTTTACTTCTCCCAATTTTGACTTCACTATTTTCTTTCTTTTTAAGCGCAGCTCTTCCTATCCAAGCATTTGCCTTTATTCTCTCTTTTTCAAGTCTTAAGCATCTAGCCTTTTGTCAGCCACCAAAATATTGCATTATGAGTCATAAGGTTCAGCAGCCCAGCAAAGCAACATGATGTCCATTTTATAGAACTATTTGTGATGTTGATTTGCCTACAATTCGAGACATAAATATACAACACCCTTGTGCCTGATGGCCATTGCCAACTTGGGGTGGACTCAGCTGAACCTGATTGGCATTTTACAACATCTCTGCTCCCGTATCCCTTTTCAACGTTTTGATCCTAGGAGAAATATTTTTCAGGCCTCAGAAAATGTCTGCATGTCAGGCTTAAATGTAGGCCAGAAATTATAAAATTATTACAAATAGTGCTCATCGTATGACTGGTTGCTGAGCTACCATCCAAAGCATCCCTAGGTGGTACTTATGACCTGGATTCAAAGTTCTGAAGGTACCACTGCCCCCCATCATGTGACCATACTTTGAGCACTCAATCAATCAAACCACATTTATTGCCATTTGCAGTGTTCCGCAGTTGTGTGAAAAGAAAAATTTCCAGTTTCACCCAAACCACCATTTGTTTCCTATTTTGCAAAACCGTACTTATGGAGGACTAATATTTCACTTAACAACTACAGTATTGGCTTAACAACCATGGTGATTTGCTTCATGACCATCACAACAAAGGTTGCAAAATCCAGTTGGTTAGGTAGCTGACCGCTTTATGACTGACTCAAGTTACCACTGTGATGGGCAGTGATGGGATTCAATTTTTTTTACTACCAGTTCTGTGGGCGTGACTTGGTGGGCGTGGCAGGGGAAGGATACTTTAAAATCTCCATTTCCACCCCATTCCAGGGGAAGGATATACTGTAAAATCTCCATTACCTCCCCATTCTTGGGGGAAGGTTACTGAAAAATCCCATTCCCTCCCCACCCCACTAACCTGCTTTCCAACTCTGTTCTTCTGTGCAGGGCAACAAAAGAAGAACCAGCCGATCAGCTGGGACTCAGGAGGCAGAGAATAGATGGGGGTGGGACCAGTCAGAGGTGGTATTTATCAGTTCTCTAGACTACTCAAAATTTCCACTGTGTGTGGGGGGGTGTGGTGTGGTGTGTGTGTGGGTGTATGTGTGTATACCTTCATCTATTGTGTTCTTAAATTAAAAATAAAGACTAAAATATATCTCTTTAATTAACAAGCAACTGTGCTTGTTTTTGCTGCACAAATACTCAGTTTGGGGCTGAATGTGAGATCAGCTCACACGGATTTCCTCTTCAATTGAAGATAAGATGATTTCTGAATTTCCTTTTTAAATAGGCAAGCTTGCTGATGCATGTAAGTTGAAAAACTGCAGCAAAAATTGCTACGATTGCAAGATAAGCTGCCCAGAGTCATTGACTGAGATGGGAGGCTATCGAAAACAAACAAACAAGTTCTTCCTTCAGAGAAATTCAGAACTCTTCCCTTGGGCAGATCATTTGATTTCATCTGAGTATATGATCCCACTGCAGCATCCACAGTTCCTTCTCTTCCTTCAAAAGGAAGTTCTCTGAGCAGAAGTTGCAGAGAAAGGATCCCTCATTAAATCACACATTGGTGTTGAAAGGGAGGAAAAGTAGAGATGGCTTTGTTCTGTCGTACTTCCAGGTGGTTTTCTATTAGATTCGAGACTTTCTGGTATCCTTCCTCACTCTGGAGCCCAAGTAATAATGGAAACATTTCAGTATTCCTTTTTACAAATGGCTTTTCCCAAAGACTTCAGATTTCTTTTAAATCCAAGAATCTTGTCACTAGAAGTCAAAACATTTTCTACTGTAACTCACAGAGACTTCTTCGGCTGGTTCATGTGATGAAAGATGTCTACTAAGTATGCTAGTTTCTGCAAGCATTCTATCTATCAAATTTTTAAGAAGAGATTAGACAGCCATTTGTCTGAAATGCTATAGGGCAGTGCTCGTGAAACTTTTCAGCACCGAGTACTGAAATGAGAGTACACGCACATGGGGGAGCGTCAGAAACTAGAAGAGTAGCTTCCTGGCATGCATGCTGGAGCGCTGGAAACTGGAAGAACAGCTTAGCTTCTCCCGGTTTCTGGCGCACCTTCGTGCACGAAGACTAGCTGGCCGGTGCACTTGCGCATGCTGAAAACTGGAAAAGCAACAGGTGACAGCTGGCATGCCAGAAGAGATGGCTCTGCGTGCCACTTCCGATTGGACTTGAAGACCTTCAAGGTCCCCTCCAACCCTGTTATTCTATTCAGAAGGTTCCATTTTAAATAGTAATAGCACTTAGACTTATATAGTGCTTTATTGTTGTGGTCTGTCTGCTGACCACCTTCAGAGACGGTAGCAGTATCAGACAGTGGGAAAAAACATGGGCAAGTCCAGGAGTCTGTAAAGGATTTGGACGATGGTCCTGGATCCCATACAGAGATGGGGCCAGAGCCATCTAGGAATTATGGATTCTGGAACCTCCAGAATCTGACAGCAGCAAGACAGAGGAACAAGGGGAGCCTGTTCCCAGTGTGCAGAGCTGCCAGAAGCCAAAAGAAGTTAAGAGAAAAGGGGCAACTTGGGAGTAAGGCTTGGAGGTGATTGCCCCTCCCATAAGATACAAAGGAAGTATAAAGGGACAGGAATCTTTGCAGGAAGCAATGTTGTTCACTGTGGTCAGTTTGAAACCTGAAAGCTCTGTGGTAAATTTGTGCTCCGTTTAGTTTTGAAAGACTAATTGGTACTTCAGTCATTGGCAGCACTTCAAGTAAGATAAAGATGCTTTCTTATCAGACTTCTCCTGAAGAACTTTGGCAGACTTCCATGGGACTATCTATAACTGGTTGAGACTCATTACGGGCTATGAATGACGATCGTTCACAGCTGTTGAACTAAAATAAAAGGGTTTTGGATTTAACATGTGTTTGTTGGTATCTCAGGAAGCCTTGGTCAGAACATTTACAGCCCTCTCTAAGTGGTTTACAGAGTCAGCATATTGCCCCCAACAATCTGGGTCCTCGTTTTACCCATCTCGGAAGGAGGGAAGGCTGAGTCAACCTTGAGCCCGGTGAGATTTGAACTGCCTAATTCTATCTTGCAACATATACACATCCGATCGAAGAATGCCTCAGTGAAAATGTATTGAAGGATGTCTTGGTTAAAATGTATTAATTTTAATAAAAGTTTTACTGTGGGATAAGATTTCTTGGTTCAAAGAATGGCCTACCCATGAAGACATCTATTCAGGGAACCTCTGTCCTTTGAGAGCCAAACTACTGCCCCAATGGCAGGTCATCATTAGTTCAGATTAGAACTTTAAATAAGACTTTATGCTGTCAAGTTTATTTGAAATATTAATCAAGCTTCTCTTGTGCAAACTGCATGTAAGTTGTGCTTTAAGCCTTGGAGATTTGAATTTCTATTCTGGTGTTAGCATGGATCTTTCTTTTGCTTCCTCATTAAGTCCTTTAAGTAAAATAAGCAATGAATGCTTACTTATATCAAACTTTAACATGTTTTCATTTGCTTCAATAAATTATAGTTCTAAAGAAATTATGTAGAATCATTCTGGGGTGTTTTTTTTTTTTTCAGACAAAACAATCAAATGACATATGGTTTAGAAAAACAGTCATATTATTCTAGTGCCACAGTCAAGGATTAAAGTAACATTTGCATCTCCACCGGTCCATATCAAATGGAAAAAGAGAACATAAGCTTTCTTGCTCTTTGTGCTGATGGGGTTTTTGCTGAAAATGTGAAGAATGGGAGACAATGCAGAGAAAAGGATATTATTATTTTTTAAATATGTTGATTTTTCCAAATTGTTCAGATTGCTTAAATCCATTCTGGCAGTCCAGCAGTAGAAAAACATGTTTGTGGGCAGATACCCGAACGACCCAGCAGTTTTGACTTTGCTTTTTTGTTTGCTTCAATATGTGGCCAATATTGAGAATAACAACAGTAGGTCTATCCACTATCCACTGAATATCTGATTTTGATATTTTCTCATTGTACCAGAAAGAGGTGCTTCAGCATAGGATTTTAAGATTTAGTTGTTGGACTGGTTACATTTCCACTTTTGAAAGTTGCCTGGTAAAAAGGAAAAAACACCCAATGTCTGCAGTCTGTTTTGACTCTTCTTACATTCTACAAAAAACCGCTGACATTTTTTTCTGCCAAGGATATTTATTCAAGCTCTCACCAAAACATCAGTTTGTAAAATACTCCTTTAGATTAGATAATCAGAGTTGGAAGGGACCTTATACGTCGTCCAGTCCAACCCCCCGCCCAAGCTGGAGACCCTCCATGATTTCTGACAAATGGCAGTCCAGTCTGTTCTTGAAAATCTCAAATGATGGCGCTCCCACAACTTCCAAAGGCAAGCTTTTCCCTTGGTTGATTGTTCTCACTGTCAGAAAGTTTCTCCTTATTTCAGGTTAAATTTCTCCTTGTTCAGTTTCCATGCATTATTCCTTGTCTGGCCTTCAGGTGCCTTGGAAAATAGCTTGACTCCTTCCTCTCTGTGGCAGACCCTCAAATATTGGAAGACTGCTATCATGTCTCCCCTAGTCTTTCGCTTCACTAAACTAGCCAAGCCCAGTTCCTGCAACTGTTCTTCATCTGTTTTAGTCTCCAGTCCCCTAATCATCCTGATTGCTCTTCTCTGTACTTTTTCTCCAGTCTCAACATCTTTTTTTATAGTGTGGTGAACAAAAATTGGTTGTAGTAGTCTAGGTGTGGTTTCTTTACTGTTTCATTGATATAATATAGATTAGCTGCCGTTTGGGATAATCGCAAGGGCATGCTAATGGTTAATGAACCCAAGAGTGCTTTAATTATGGAAACTTTTGAAACAGAAACTTTGATCAAGAAGAAAATATGTGAACAGCCAATAGCAGCAGACATTCAAGGGCATGATATAAATCAAGAGTATACAACCTCTGCAACTTTTAAGAATCCTGGATTTAAATTTATCAAGGCTGGCTGGGGAATTCTGGGACTGACCTCCACAAGTCTTAAAGATGCCAAGGTTGGACATCTCTGATATAAATCTCAGACTTTGAAGTCTGTGGTCCTGTATACTTACTAGTCACTTCTCCTGTTCCTGATCCCCCTGTTCTTAATGTGCAAGCTTCTACCCAGCATTTGCAGTAAAGTTAAATTTATTGCATTTAATTTCTATTCTATCATCCTTCCCTGTTGTGCTATATATATTAGTTGATTGCATACTTTGGAAAGATTCTGGAAAGAAAACAGTGAGCAATCAATAGCTTTAACTTTGCTTGTTGTTGAATGGCTGAACAGGTAACATCTATGGTGGCGCAGTGGTTAGAATGCAGTACACAGACTACTTCTGCTGACTGCTGGCTGCCAGCAGTTCAATTCTCACTGGCTCAGGCTTGACTTCCATCTTTCCAAGGTCAGTAAAATGGGGACCCAAATTGTTGGGGGCAATGCTGACCTTGTAAACCACTTAGAGAGGGCTGTAAAACACTGTGAAGTTTTATATAAGTCTAAGTGCTGTTGCTATTTAGTTGTTAAGATGTTGACGTTTGAATATTTTTGGGCCTGAATAAAATAAAAACTGTTCAAAAGAATTACAAGGCAACAACTATTTAACTGAACAAAGCCATGTATATGCAAATGAAAGGACACATTCTCACGTGAAGGCAAAATGTTGAAACCTAGAAAACCAAGTGATATTAAAATTTAATAATACCAAGTAGATGATTATAATAGATCAAGGAAAGTGTATAAAAATAGGACATTTCTTCGACATCATCAGATCATCCATCTTGAGATGACCTAGTTCATACTCAGGAAAGTAATAGCTATGGTTCATAAAATTAAGACAAGATTTGATAGGAATTTATTATTTTAGCTTTATGTCAGCTTTTTTCAAAATTTTCCTTTGAGTAACATTTTTATCATTATAAAGGTAAAATTGTGCTCAATCACAGTAACTCTGTGCCTTTGCTTTAGCTAATTCCTTATACTAGTGGCTAAGGGTAGAATATTAAATTATAGTGTTTTGATCAATCAGTGGAACTTTGGTCCGGAAAAATGGTCACATTATTTCAATGGTACAACTAGGATCAGGAGAATATTTTTTTCTCTGTCTATCCATAATGGACGGAAATACCTATGTGTGAGCATTCCTATAAGATGTGATGGAATGTAGTAGTCTGATAACTAGGAGGGAGCAGGTGTATTTCAAAGAAGTAAAAAAGACCTTCTGAGATGTAAAACCCAAATTATTATTATATCAATACTCACAACATGAAGACAAGTCTCTGATTCACAATTTCAAAGGTTTATTGTAAGAAAGAAAAAGTCGTTGCAAGCACGGCTTCCAAGACCCTTCCCAATTGGATTGAGTACAAGGAGAGCAAATTTCACTACTTTAACAATACATTTATATCCCTGCACAGAACACGCCACACATAAAAAGCCCTCTCCTAACACCCCCTTATTTTCTATCTAACTTGGGATCTTTGTGACATTGTTTCTTGGGCCTCAATGTCTTATCTTCTATTTATTCCTGAGCTGCCAAGCTTTACCTGTGATGTATGTTCTTCTCCTATTTATTCTCCCTAGCACCTGTTGTTCTAACAATGTATCATGTCTTTGTGGAATGTATCATCTATATGTGAATGACCAGGCCAGGATGTAACTTCTTTCAGTAGAAACAACAAAAGTGAGGGGTTTTTCTGCAAATACAGAGAAAGCTGACAAGACCATTAAAGAAATGAAAGAAAGAATCTCCTAATCTATTGTATATGCTAAATGTATTATAAAAGAATAACTTATATTACTTCTCTCAACCTCTCAATTCTCAGAGAATATGTTTGAAGTAGATAGTAGAGTGCTTTAATCTGGCAAGATTCTGCCTATAGGTGTGGAACAATAAAGAAGTCTGCTCGGAAAAATCACCACATCATTCTTGACATGACACACCACAGTTCTTGGGCCTAAGAGCTATGAGCTGAATCTAATGAGGGACATCTTAAAACTCATTCTGAAAGTCCCACTTGATTTCAGTGTGATGCTTTTACAGGTGGGAAGAGATAGTGTAAGGCAGTGGTCCCCAACCTTTTTTGTACCAGGGACCAGTTTCACGCAGAAACACTTTTTCAAGGACCAGCAAAATCAATTCTTCCCCAATAGTAAAGGGCTTCGTTACTATTTCTTTACTAAAAACATATTTTATATATATTTTAATCACAATTATTCATTCTTTGCGGACCGGTACAAAATGATCCTCGGACCGGTACCAGTCCAGGGCCCGGTGGTTGGGGACCCCTGGTGTAAGGACTCTACTTTTGCATGCCACCCAGAGTCCATTGGAGTTGCACAGCTAAGAACTTCAAATAAATAAATACAATAAATAAACATAACCTTAACATGGATTTTATTAAAACCCACAAATTGAAACTTCTTCCAGAAATAAGCCCAGGGTAAATTTTTAAAAATCTCAAGTCCACCTGGGTGTATGAAATGGCCAACCATCAGTCTTTCCACTGTGGTTATTTTCATCCAAATGTTAAATATTGCCTACTTCCGTTAAAATCATATATGGACTGAAAGGCCTGACATAGAAGATGTTGAAAAATGGAATCAATGGACTATTGATGAACATCAGCCATGGGGGATATCATTCAATAAATAAAGAGTTTGCATAGATTGAAAATTGCAATAGAAATACAAAGAACATTGGCAATCTTTGGCATTGAGTATTAAGGTGAGAACCATCAATCCCTAGGCCAAAGAGGAGAGTTGTATATATGTACAACCACTTGGATTCACAGTCATCATTCAGTTTCTGCCAAAGGAGAAGACAGAAGTGATGAGTTTAACCACAACAAGCCTGAGACATTTACATAGTCTCAGTGGCAATAGGGACACAACTTTTTACATGGCTTAATTCTTGGCTGCAGCAAAGATTCTTCACTGGCTAAGTTGCATTTGTGAGGCTTCTGCCAAGCCAAGCTGTGAAGTGTCAGCTCTGATTTCCTGCCAGGTCTTGGTTGAAGAGCTTGGCAGGAAATTTCTACAGAATGCCTTTTTGTCCATGGATCTATGAGAGAGATGACTGATGCTTCTTTCTCCCTTTTTGCTTTCTCCTGGTTTGTTTTCTTTGCCATTTATCTTTTGCCTTCTGCTGGGGTTTTTTGTTTTGTGTTTGTTTTATAAAATTTTAATAATTGCAAACTGCCCAGAATCACTGGGTGAATAGAATAGAATAGAATAGAATAGAATAGAATAGAATAAGAAAGGAATAGAATAGAATAAGAAAGGAATAGAATAGAATAGAACAGAATAGAACAGAACAGAACAGAATAGAATAGAATAGAATAGAATAAACTTTATTGTCACTTTAAATGTACACTAATCGGCATACATTAAAATGAAATGTTGTTGCATACAACTCTCAAAGAATCACCACCTCCAATATACACTACATAACCATGATTAAATAAACAATTTATTCATATACCCACATATATTGTATGTCTACACTGTCTAGTTCAAATGTACATATATATGGCGAGAAAAACGAATCTTGTAAATTGACCAGACGTGCAGCATATAAGTTTAGATGATGATGATGATAATGATAATGACAATGTTGTTGTTGTTAATGATGATGATGATATGAACTTGAATAAAGTAACACATCCATTTTACATTTTGGATATATAGCACAGGGAAGAAGCTTTAGTAGTACTGAAATGTCATGCTACATTTTCTTTCAAAGACAAAATGTACATGTCCCATTCTGAAGAACCTGTTTAAGATCAGTAATGTTCAAGTATATCTCTTTAGGCTTCTTCTCTTGTTGCAATATAGCTCTATGTTTGCAAGTTCATTTTGCGCGGTGGTTTATATTTATTGTTTCAGTGGCAGCTCTTATACACTATTACCTCATATCTCACTTTTTAAAAAAAAATGATTCTTGTGTTTTGAGTAAATTTGCAAGGTGTTGATTAAAAGAAGTCTTTGGTAGTTTCTCTGGAGTTGAGTGGTGCTAACATGCGTTATTGTATCATTTCACTTCTGTGATTATAAATGTTTCTTAAAGTTGCAGCTGCTAGGATAATTTTAATAATTTAATGGGGATGTTATTTCCCTGTTCTTAGCTCTCATAATGGCAAAGAGTTTATGAACCATGCCTTTAGTTTAACTGGGAAAGATCTCATAATATTGCTTGGTGTTCATTTTAGAGCGAGGTCAGCTTTCCTTAAGCCCATGTCCCACTGCACCAACGGATGCAAAGAGGATGTAAAACGTTAAAAAAAGCTTGCCATCCATTGGAAAACGCGATGCATCTGTTGTGTACTCACTGCATACGTGTTTCATATGCTCTATCCCTCCAGCATCTGTCCACTGAGATTTCATCCGCCCAAGAAGTTTTGAGCTGCACAAAACTTTGTGAACAGATGAACTTTCCGCTGTGTACAGTGTAAATCTGTGACATCCGAGCAACAAAGTTCTATGTCCGTTTATCATCCGTTAAACGTCTACTGTATCCTCTCTGCAACCTCTGGGCATCCTCGCAACTCACATCCGTTGCATCTGAAAACGGAAAGAGGGAGGAAACAAAAGGTACACGGAACGTCTACTCAGCGTTAGTAGCACAGAAATAGAAAGGATACGCAGTGAATGGTTTGCATCCGATATACATCCGCTAGGCTTCCTATGAACATCCGTCTAACATCCCTGCTACATACTACCCACATCCGTTCTTTTCCATTCTTTTCCGTTCTGTTTATGCAAATTTTTGCCACTTTTTGGAGCGGATGACAACAGATGGAGCTACCCCCGAAATTTTGCTCATCCGCTATGTCCTTTATGCATACGTTTTGCATCCGTCAGCCCGTGGGACAGGGCCTTTAGTCATGATGCCTTTCAAACTTCAACATTACAATTCCCAATAGGAGCTTCAGCGGTCAGAAATTCAGACAATCAAAAGTCAGAATGGCAACCAAGTTGGAGAAGGTTGATCGATAGATTAAAATCCTAGGCATATTAAATACCATTGAGGCATTTCTAAAGTATCAGTCTTCTGTGAGAACTGTGGCCTTTCAGCTGTTGCTAAATATCATTTACCACAGCTGCTCCTGGCAGTCCTAAAATTGCACTTCAAATATATCCACCTCTGGAAGGCCATAAATTCCTTGTTGTCATCTGATAACACAGCATTACTGATAGATACATCAGTCTGGGCAACATCAAGATAGACCTACTGGCAAAAGTAGGTGGCAAAAAATACTAAATCCTGACTAAACATCTGACTGACTGTGCAACCAACAATTATTTATTAAATCTATATGGATCTTGACTCCCAGCAACTCTGGGTGGTTTAAAGTTGTTAAAAACACTATTAAACAAAACAAAGCAAAAGCTCAAAAATAGCCTAAGGTGAAGGAACAACAAGAACCCCAGATCTGGAAGGGTCCAGGACAACCTGCCATGGCCATCTCACCCCAACCAACTCTCCATAGGACAATTCATTGCAGGACAATTTGATGCTGTATTAATTGTTTCATTCAATTATTTTTACTATTGGTGAGCCTGCTTTTGTCCAAATTATGATAACTCTTGCATTTCTGGATTGATTTTCTTTCTTTTATTATTATTAGCCACAATTCCATTGAAATTAATTTAACTTTTGTATTTGTTGAACTGTTCCACAGTGAGTTGGCTGCGGCAAGTTGGGCATGGCAAGTTGGCCATGATGAGTTGTCCCATTCTGAACCTGGAGGATAACAAAGAAAAAGAAGAAAGATGTGTCAGTAGTTCTTGCAAAAAGTCTGGGTGAATTCTTATTTTTAAGTCCAGAAGAGATACCACCACTATGTTCCATGAGGAATTTCAAAGAGCAATCTCTTTGTGTACAGGTGTCTGTATACAAATACAATGACCAAGAAACAATGTAAAGAAATAATAACACAATAGAGTCCCTGCTCTTTTATTGGTGTATCTGATGACAGCCACAAATAAGTCCTAAGACTTCTTCCATGATCTCACAATGGGCATTTCACCTCTTGTTTCCATTTGTGGACACCTAAATTCATGACAACCGGAACAATCGGAAAACTCATCTCTTTGAAAATACTCTTATTTCCATTATTTGTGCATATCTGCTAAGAGAAGAAGTGTTTACACAACTGCTGGAATAAAATCATGGCAAAACCCTGGCAGAAAATAGAGACACAGATTCTGTTTATTTATAGCTGAACTATGGGACTATACTATTTATGAATGGCATGGTTTTATTTATAACCTGCCTTCCCACCAAGAAGTAGAAGTTAAGGAAATCAATCATGCAGGATGGGAAAGAACAGTCACAGAGAAGTTATTTTGAAGCTGTTGAGCCAGTAACATTAATTAAAGATGGCCCTAGGCAAGCCATTGTGCTTTTTAACAGCATTGAAAGATCCATTATCTTCTCCTCTCTTGAAAGTTGATTGTTAAGATCATTTAGACAATGCACGCAACAATATATTCCAAAGGGCCATATAAAAAGCTGAAGCAGGATGCTTACTATTCCCAGTTTATCTGCTTTGTGGCATGATCATCTGTGCCCACTCAGATTGAATCAAGAAGAGGTAGCCATATCCCCTGAAAAGGGGTTTTGGACAATGTTTGTAGTGTTAGAAATAGGGCTGCATACTTAACTACCTGCCAGTGAATTTTTCTATGCCAAGTAATGTGTCAAGAGCTAGTGGAGCATGGTAAGTTAATTACTTGTGTGCACAGCAAGAGGCAACAACAAACAGCAAGGCACCAATGATAATAAGAATGAGACTTCATTTCAGTCACCAGAGATTGTTTTGTTAATGAATCTACCTAGTCGGCTGGGAATCAGCAATGCTGATAAGGCCAGCTATGGCTCGAAGTGTAATACCAATAGGAAGATTAGCCTCTCAACCAGCCATTGCCATCTTTCCCCCCCTAAATTACAAGGAAAACTGAGCTTCTACATTGAGTTGTACCACAATGGTTGTTGATGATAATGAAGATTTTTCAAGGAAGCATGCCAAGAGTGATGTGATGTGTCTTTCAAAGCCTGGGTAAATGTAATTAATTTAACCAGCTGCTTGGTATGAGCCATCTGAAGGTCATGCTGTTTGTTGGACTTGTGATCCTTAGCTAGCAAAGCCAACTGTTTTCATGAGCGAGGGATGAAGGTAATTGTCATCCAATCCGGTCAGCCCTTGGAGGTAGGCAAGTCCAGAGCCAGACAAGCAGAGATTCCAAGAATGCCTTTTAGCAAGCAGTGGTCTCCCCTCCCACTCCGCCCCTCCCCTCCCAGGAGTCCCCAGGTGGCCTGTTTTGGATGCAGGTAAGTGCATGGTGCACACGGAGGTTTGGGGAGGAAGAAAAGCGGATCTCCCGGAGGTTTGAGAAGGCTGGAAATGGGTCTGTTTCTGTCTTCCAGAGAGCCTCCGGAGTCTGGGGGAAGCCATTTCTGCCCTCAAGGAAAACTTCCAGAGCCCGGGGAGGGGAAGAAAAAAAACCCCACTGTGATGCAGGCAGCCGATTAGGCCATGACCACCATATCCATGCCCACCCACCAACCGGGCAGAGAACCCCTTGCTAAAAATTTTGAAGCCCACCCCTGGAGACATTTACCCAAGCACGCTTCAAATAGGTTGATACAATGGTTAGAATTGAGAGATTCCATTCTATCCCATACAATGAATGTACATGTATCTGTGGAGCTGAAGATCTGACTCATGTATTATTCAATTGCTGTTTGTATAAGGGGGTGAGAGATAAGTACCTTGAGTCACGTATTAAACATAGGGCCCAGTAGGAAGCCCATATTAAAACAACATTCCTCATGTGTGGTCAGAAACTGAAAACTACATTTAATATAGCACAATTTCTGACTAAAATTGTCCACCTGACATCAGGGGTATATTGCAGGGGTGATCAAGAAATATAATTTTACCTCATTTTATTCTATTTTATATATTTATGTATTCAATTATTGTATTTTATCCTATAACTATTATATATTACCCTACTCTCATTTTAAATTGTTTGTTTAGAATTTTATTGGTAGTATGTGTTTGAACTGAAAGCTCATCAGGATTTTTCTCTGCCCCCTTTTACATAGACTTTGGGAATCTCTTTGAGATAGGGAATTTAGCCATTCACAAATGTCTTCTATAATCATGTAGCAAATCATCATGTATTCATTGACTAGAAGTTGTACCTGGTGCACAGTCAGGGGGTCGTTCTGGAGTTGTGACTCCTGCTTAAGAAGCAGATAGCTGTCATGGCTAGGAGGCCTTTGCACAGTTTTGTATTGTCCACAAGTTGCTTGTGTTCCTGGATCAAGAGGCTCTTTTCATGGTCACTTATGTCCTAGTCATCTCCCAGGTGGACAATTGTAATGTGTTTTATATGGGACTGTCCTTAAAGCTTCAGCTACTGCAAAGTAAGGCAGCGTGGATAGTTATGCATGCCCCACAAATGGCACATGCTACAAATCATCTCACAAGGTCCATTGGTTGCCAGTTTGCTTCTGGGTTTTGACCTTTAAAGTCTTTCATGGTATGTGACTAAATTATTTGAGAGGCTGCCTCTATAGGAGATGACCAGGCTGAGCTGAAAGGAGGAGTCAAACATGTCATAAGTCATGAGTCCACAAGAGCTCTAAGTCCAGCCACCTTGAGTGCCTCAAGGTTTTTTCTTCATTCCGGCTCGTTTCCCTCAACCATTAGCTCAGGTTTTTATAGAGAGCTTAAACTTGTAATAAATCTTTATATTCATTTGAAATGTCTGAATCTCCTGATTTCCCCATGCTTGATAGCCTATTTCTAATTATGCCTGCCCATTCCATCAGGCCTGGCACAAATCATATGTTGCAGATTCCATTCGTTAGGGAATTACAGTTAGTAGAACCCAGGAGAGAACCCAGGAAACTACACTGTGAGTTACACCCACACAATGTCTCTTAGGAACCCTCTCTCCATCCTTCATTCCTTTATTCCCTCCGCCGCTCCCTTCTACCACATGTAAATCTGGCCAGAGCACAACAATGTCCTGGACTGGCTCCAATCTTGGTAACCTTCCATAAATCCCTCAAAACATGGTTTTGTCAAAAGGCTGGGGCATCTCAAGGAAGTGATATCTTGTTGAGATGGCCACATCATCTGTAACACTGAAGATAATCTTTTCCAGCCTTTCTTAATAACATTCAACTTTTTTTAATTACAGTGTGTTTTAATGTTTATTTTTTACTATACATGACTCAGAATCCCATTCAGTGATATGGACAACTACATAAATGAGAGGAATAAATAATAAAATAAAATAAAATTGTGGGCATCTTCTCTAAAATACCCCAATTCTCATTCCAATATTCAATTCCCTTTTCCAACCCAGAATGCACCTTTCCACTTGATCAGTGTTGTGTATGCACAAGTATGTGTGTGTGTGTACAAGTGAAGCACTTTTTTTATTTTTTAAGAATGTCACTTATGCACTTCATTTTGAAGCATACATCTTTTTTAATTGAAAAAGGAAGAGATTAATTTCTAGAGGTTAGGAATGCACCTGAAAGAAAGGTATCTCTGAGCACATGAAGCTTCTTTCATACCGCATTCTGGACTCCAGGTTTCTGTAGAACCAGGGAGAGCTGTGTCATCAGAAAGAGGGGCTAAAACTTGGTATGTATCCAAAATGTCTCTTGTTCTTAACCCGGTCTCAAAAGTGGGTGTCAAATTTACACATGGAAGAAACCCAAGACATTGACCTACATTTCACAGTGTTTGTTGCTTCATTTCATGCTTGGTGTGCCTTCCTACTAGTAGTGCTATATTTAGCATCCACTTTACTCACCCCTGAAGAGGAGTCTCACAGACAAGCTAATTAAAAGGAGGAAGCAGGATGCCAACACACTTTCCACAATCCAACAACAGGGCCTGGATTGCTTAAGGGGAAAGAATTGCCTTGTTGGAATTAACAGGTCGATTTACTTTCTGGGCTGACCTTAAAGTTCACGTCTGCTTTTGACTTTGATTTGCCCTCCTGAGCCAACATGACTTTGGAACGCTTGAATGTGAGTTCTGAAAAGTCTTTATTGAGACCATGAACATCAAGTGTGATATTGTTTGATTTTAAAACATTTACTTGTTGAAATATTTGGGGAGGTAATCTGGAATTAAAATATTGTCCCTGGGAGAAACTAAACTTCTTATTACTGAAAATGGGGGGGGGGGAATGAGACTTGAAGCTATGTATAATTTTGTTTCAGCTTCTAAAGATGATGTGGTGTCAATCCAGAAGGGAAGCCATAGGATAGGATAAAGTTATGGAGAACCTTTCTCTCAGATTTTTTTTTTTTTTACAGTTTTCCAATCAAGTCTATGAGGATGTCCTTAAGATGCCCTAATCCTGTCCAAGGGATCAGGGTTTGGGATCAACCAAGTTTGACTAATGTTTCCAAGTTGCAGCAGAAAGTCAAGTAGATAAGGCTTGAAGAGAAAACTCCATAGATGTTTCATTCCAGGGTCACTTTGTCATGGGACAAAGCAAGATGGCTTTCTATAGCAGGGCTGTCAAACTTGCGGGTCGCGAGCCAGATACATCACGTACTGGCCATGCCCACACCTAGTTTAGCGAAGGGGGCGAAATCATGATACCTCACGTGATGATGTCAGTTTGACACTCCTGATCTATAACAACCTTCATCTGCCATCATCAGGCTTCTGTACTGAGTTCGTCTGGGAGTCAGACTTTTATAGTTGTTTCAGTTTTAAATTTGGGGCTAGCCAGAATGGTTTTTTATTCATTCTGTTTGGAATGGCTGTGCCAAAATGGTTTTTTCTTCATCCTGGTTGGATTGAACCCCAGCCACAGAATTATCAGAGAAGCCATAGAGATTGAAAAAAGACCTGAAAGCATGAATAGAAGAGATGATTCTACCAGACTGTCAATCATTTGGAAGCCTGCACTCACAAACAAAAAAATCTCCATGCCACAAGCCAGGCAAACACCTGGGCACAAACAGACCCCCCAGCTCAAACACACCCCAACCAGGCAACCAGATGAAACCTACCTTCCTACCAAATGATAGCCGTCCATTTACTTGGAGCCAAGCTGTACTAAAAGCCTCCAATACAGGAACACAATGTTGCCAGCCAATCAAGACAAAAAAAGCTACAAAACAGACAGAAGATATTAGAAACACCAATCAAGCAGATCACAGCAAACTCCCAAGACCAATAAGCACAGACCAAGACTCCCAACCAATCAGGATGAAGAAAAAAACATTCTGGCACAGCAGTAGGCTAGCCCCAAATTTAAAACTGAAACAATTGTAAAAGTCTGACTCACAGACGAACTCAATAGAGAAGCCTGATGATGGCAGATGAGATTCTGCCGAAACATTGCTACAACTTTAAAAGCACAACTATAATGACTTGGGAAAATACCAGAACAAAGCTGAATACCATACATGTAAGTACCCATGAAAACTTAACAATATATATATTCCACAAAAGCAAAATCATCAGCATGATCCACAAAAACACACTAATGGACATTATGGAGACCTAGAAGATAAACAGATCTATGGAACAGCTGTCCTGCCCTACATAAGAGGTACTACAGACAAAATCAGGAAGATACTACACAGGCATTACATCAAGACTGCCTTCAAAACAGAGAGAAAAATAGCAGCCATATTTAGAAACCCCAAAGACAAAATTGACCTGGAAAACCAAGGCATATATGAAGTCCCCTGTGCATCATGCCCGGCCACATACATTGGACAAACCAATAGAAGAAAAAGTACCCGCCTGGATGAACACAAAAATGCAGTAAAAAAGCTGGAACACATTTCCTCACTAGTCCAACACATTAAAGCCACAGGTCATAGTATCAACTCCAATGGCACCAAAACCCTAGCCACTGTAGAAAACCCCAGCCACAGAATTATCAGAGAAGCCACAGAGATTGAAAAAAGACCTGAAAGCATGAATAGAAGAGATGATTCCACCAGACTGTCAATCATTTGGAAGCCTGCACTCACAAACAAAAAAATCTCCACACCACAAGCCAGGCAAACACCTGGGCACAAACAGACTCCCCCTGATACCTCCAGCTCAAACTCACCCCAACCAGGCACCCAGATGAAACCTAGCTTCCTAACAAATGATAGCCATCCTTTTACTCGGAGCCAAGCTGCACTAAAAGCCTCCAATACAGGAACACAATGTTGCCAGCCAATCAAGACAAAAAAGTCACAAAACAGGCAGAAGATATTAGAAACACCAATTAAGCAGAACACAGCAAACTCCAAGACCAATAAACACACACCAAGACTCCCAACCAATTAGGATGAAGAAAAACCATTCTGGCACAGCAGTAGGCTAGCCCCAAATTTAAAACTGAAACAATTGTAAAAGTCTGACTCAGAGATGAACTCAATAAAGAAGCCTGATGATGGCAGATGAGATTCTACCAAAACGTTGCTACAACTTTAAAAGGACAACTACAATGAAGTGGGAAAATACCCGAACAAAGCTGTAAAGCACATACATACATACATACATACATACATACATACATACATACATACGTGTGGATCTTTGGTTATTCAGGTTTTCTCCCGCATAAAATTGGAAGTATCTAGGCAACGTTTCGATGAAGTCTCATTCATCATCTTCAGGTTTGTTTCTTTGGCTCTGTGTTTGTCAGAGTAATGTGAGCTTTCAGCTGCTTCTTCCTTTTCACTGCTAGTGGGGGTGTGACTTGATTGGTTGGGGGTTTGGCTGTGTTCTGATTGGTAGGGGGGTTGGCTGTGTTCTGATTGGCTGGGGGTGTGTTCTGTTCAGGTGGGGGCTTGGTTGTGCTCAGGTTAGTCTTAGTTGCTGGGGGATTTGAGCTGGTGAGCTGTGATCCTGTTGTTTGGCTTCGCGTTCGTGGTCATGCC
Organism: Laticauda colubrina; assembly: GCA_015471245.1. Lineage (NCBI taxonomy): Eukaryota > Metazoa > Chordata > Lepidosauria > Squamata > Elapidae > Laticauda > Laticauda colubrina. The sequence continues at coordinate 7,856,223 of BLBF01000003.1, forward strand.
ACATCTTCATGGTGGGTGTCAGATCGCTTCTTGTATGGGTCAGAGGGGTTTGAAGCGGGTAGTGGTGCAGCTGCGGTACGGCTTCTGATCCGTGGTCATGTCTCATCTTCTGTGTGGGTGTGAGTCTTTTTTCTATGTAGAAGTGTGGTGGTAGCATCTTGTGTGGCACTCGTGGGTGTGGGTCTGGTGTCATTCTTCATGTTAGGTACTTGTTTATTAATGAGGGCAGGTTTCCAAATGGTTGGTAGGCAGGAGGTATCATCTCGTTTATTCATGCTGTGTGGGCATTTTTCTATTTCTATGGCTTCTCTGTTTATTCTGTTGTTGAAGTATTCAGTTTTAGCGATAGTTCTGGTATTTTTAAAGTCAATTTCATGTCCTGTGGCTTTGAGGTGTTGGACCAGGGAAGAAGTCAGTTCTTCTTTTTTGATTGAGTTCTTGTGTTTTTCAATCCGTGCACTTATTCTTCTGTTAGTTTGTCCTATGTATGTGGTGGGGCAGGCAGTGCACTCCTTGGTTTTCTAACTCGATTTTGTCTTTAGGGTTTCTTAGGATGGTGGATATTTTTCTGTTTGTGCAGAATGCTGTTTTAATGTTGTGTTTTTGGAGGATCTTGCTGATTTTGTCTGTAGTGCCTTTTATATATGGGAGGAGGGCTTTGCCATTCTCTTTTTCTCTGTCTTGGCTTTTAGTTGGGGTTTCTTTTTGGATTAGGTGGGTAATCTCCTTTTTTTGGAATCCATTGGCTGTAAGTACATTAGTGAGAGTGTGTAGTTCGGTTTTTAGGTGTTGTTCGTCAGCTAAGCATTTTGTTCTGGAGATGAGTGTCTCGGCTACGGAATTGATCTGTGCTGGGTGGTGATGTGAGAGTGCATGTAGATAGCAGTTTGTATGTGTTTTCTTCTGGTAGATGGTGTGTCCTAGGGAGCCATTGGATTTTTTGTATACTAAGACATCTAGGAAGGGAAGTTGATTATTGGCTTCTGTTTCCACGGTGAATTGTATTTTGGGGTATAGGCTGTTGAGGTGTGTGAGGAAGTTGTTCAGTTTTTCTTCCCTGTGTGGCCAGATTATGAAGGTGTCATCTACGTATCTGAGCCAGAGTTTGGGTGTGTGATCATATTTTTCTAGAGCTTGTGTTTCAAAGTGTTCCATGTAGAGATTTGCGATGACAGGTGAGAGGGGTGATCCCATGGGTGCTCCTTCTATTTGTTTTTATTTTTGTCCATTGTAGGTGAAGTATGTATTGGATAGGCAGTGGTTGGTAAGATCTAGGATGTACTTGGGGGTTGTATTTGTTTTGGATGGCTGTCAAGGCTTCTTTTATAGGCACTTGGGTGAAGAGGTATATGACATCAAAGCTCACTAGTAGGTCGCTGGGTTGTAAGTTTTGTTTTTTATGATCTCGATGAACTGGAATGAGTTTCTTACATGTGAGTTGATGGATTCTGCATAGGGCTGTAGTTGTTTGGTGAGAAGTTTGGCTATGTTTTTTAGAGGTGAGCCTATGGAGCTGACTATTGGTCGTAGTGGGGTTCCTTCTTTGTGTATCTTGGGGAGACCATAAAGCTTAGGGCATCTGGATGATTTTTCTCTGGGTATGATTCTTTGCTGGGTTTCTTCGCTGATGGGGGAGGCTTTTATTTTGGATCTGGTGGTTTTTTCTAGGTAGGTGGTGGGGTCAGTGTTTAGGGGTTTGTATGTGGGGTCTTGGAGTAGATTGGTTAACTTGGTTTGGTAGTCAGATGTATTCATAACCACTGTCACGTTGCCCTTTTCTGCTGGTAGGATTATAATGCTGGTAAGGGCTTTATTTAATATTGGTTATGTAGTAACCTTTAGGGGAGATAACTGTACAATAGAGAAAGAGGGGGAAAGTGTTATTGCAAATTTAGAGAATGATTTATATGTGATACATGATGACCAGTTGAAGATGGCTAACTCAGTTTATAACAATGTTAAGCCATATGATGAATGTATACATTTACTGCATAGATGTCTTGGGCACATTAATTTCAAATTGCTCAAACTGTTGAATTGTCAGAGGGAGTAAAATTGAAACCCTGTAGCAAGTATTTAAACTGTAATCTTTGTAGCCAAGAGAAAAGCAGGGTTATTTCTGCAAACAGACTTCATGGGTTCAAGACCAAAGAACCTTTAGAGGTTGTGTTTGCTGACATAATTGGTCCTAAAAATCCAAGTTTGGGAGGTGCCTGCTATATTTTGAGTATAATGGACTCACTATATGGTTTCTGCTATCTCATGAAAAACAAAAAAGAAACATTCCAACATTTCTTTAACTGGCTAAGGTTTGCAGAGAGAAAATTGAACAGTAAAGTAATTATTTTACTGATAACGGGACTAAGTTTGTTAACAATAGATTCCAAACTATGTTAAAATTGGCTGGTGTTGAGCATAAACGTTCTGCACCTTACGGACCACAACATAATTCATTTGTAGAGCAAAGAGGGCAAACATTATAAGCCATGCCTTGCACTATGTTATCTAATTCAGGTTTGCCTGAAACACTGTGGGGTGAGGCCATAATGTGTTGCAACCATGTGTTAAACAATGTAGTTAACACAACAACTGGAGAATTGCCATTCACTCGTTGGCATGGCAGAAAACCAAATTTTAGTTGCCTACACACATTTGGAGCTCGAGCATATATTCCCTCACAAGTAAGACTGAAAGGGCAACAAAGAGCTAACAAGTTATTTTTTGTAGGTTACAAGGCCAACCATAGATCATTTAGATTTTGGGATCAAGGCATAGCTCATGTTTATTGTAGTGCTGGTGCAAAATTTCTTGAGCACGTTGGGTGGGATAAACTGGAACAGGTATCCAGCAGTGATATTATTATTGACACCCAAATAGTCCCTAAAGATGAAATAAGTAAAGCACGAATAGCCATTAAAGAGGAAGAACAGGAGGAACTAGTAGAACAGGCACAGGAAGGAGTAGTAGAACAGGAGCAGGTGTCATAGGAAAGTCCACCAATAAGCCCTGTATTACCAAGACGTTCAACCCGAGTAACATGACCACCTGATAGATATCAGGCTAGTGTTGTATGCCAAGCGAATACAGTTCCAAGTAACTATAGTGAACTGAAAATGTGTCCTGCTAACGATCAGACTGCTTGGCAGAAAGCAATGAATAAGGAACTGGAATCCTTAAAAAAAAATATGAAAATAATAAGTTACCACCAGGTAAACATGCCATAGGATGTAAATGAATTTAAAGAAGACAGGTGTGGATGGGACTGTTACCCATAAAGCCAGGTTTGTAGCACAAGGGTTCAATCAGACAGCAAATGACTACGATGAGGTGTTTGCACTTAGTCTGAAGGCTACGAAGTTAAGGCCAGCATTAATGTTGGGAGCTAAGGAGAAGTACATTGTAAATCATTTAGATGTAGAGACGGCATATCTGCATGCACCATTGCAACACACTATTTATTTAAATAAACTTTTAGGTATTAAAATGATAATAAAACTGTTTGATGGAGATTGAAAAAGAGTCTTTTGCTTGAAGCAATCAGAATATGAGTGGAACCAATATATCGTTAAAGAATTAACTAAGATAGGCTTGTAGCTGGCATGGCTGATCCATGTTTATTTAAAAGAGAAAGTAATGGTGTAATTTCATTGTTGCTATTATTGACTGAGGACATAGCATTAATCAACAAAAATGAACAAGAAGCTACTAAAATAATCTCACTGTTAGAGAAGAAATTTAAGATAAAACAGTTCAGAGAAATAAAACAATACATTGGTTTAAAGATAGATAAAACTAGGGGAGGATACAAGATCTCACAGGCAGAAAAAATTAACCAATTACATTTTTTTTTTTAAATGGAACTTTGTAAACCAGCTAAAACATCAGTGAGCCAGGAGTTTAACCATAGTGATATTCAAACTCTTCTTTTTGATAAGAACATTTATCAGTCTTTGATTGGTAGTTTATCTTCTCTCAGTAATTGGTCAAGGCCAGATATAGTGTTAACCAATTTGCAAGATTTAATGCTGAGCCAATTGAAAGGCACTGGCAAACTGCTAAACGTGTGTTAAGATATCTGAAACAATCAATGCATTATGCATTGTATTTGGAGCCTAAGGATGAACTGAGTTTAACTGCATATGCTGATGCAAGTTTTGCTACAGACATAAATACACGAAAATCTACATCGGGTACTGTAGTATTATTGGGAAAAGTGTTGATTGGATGGAGGTCTATTAGACAGAAACATCTAAATTTGTTAACAATGGAGGCTGAATTCTCATGTTTATCGTTATTATGTACAGATTTAATTTTGTATAAGCAACTATTGATTGACATGGGAATTGATGTAGCAGATTATATTGTTTTTTACGAAGACAAACAATCAGCAATACAGATGGCTTCAAATATTGCTGTTAAAACAAGTAGAAAGCACACAGATTTAAGATATTTAAATGCGAGACAATGTATGTAAAGTAAGATGATGAAGTTAGAATACTGTATGTCAGAAAACAATATAGCAGATCATTTTACAAAGGCCCAAGGCTCTATAAAGCATAAGGCTTGCTGTGAGGATTATGGACTTAGAATGTAAGGTTGTATATATATTGTCCTACCCAAAGGGGAGAATGTTAGGAATGTAAGTCACCTAACAAGTTATTTGGATTGGAAATATATAAACTGGGATAGACATTTTAATACTGTATCTTTAAGAAAATGCTAAAACTGTAATTGCGTGTGGTTCTGCAAATGGCCATAAGATGGAGCCAGAAACCTGGGTTGTTTCATCTCAGGAAGTCTCAGTGAGTCTCTTCTTCTGTTGGAGAGAGTTGCCGTTCCTCCTAAATGACTGTTACTGATTGTTGATGTAAGTCTGTTACTGAACTGTTTTTTGATACTGGACTTTGATATTTGGATTATCCCTGAACTGAACACTGACTGCTTTACCCGTGAATGACTTGGACTGCTTCTGTTGGACTATGCTTAAATGTTTATTGGAAGTAAAAACCTACATTTATTGTACAGTGTATCTATGTGCTGTTTGTGTGTTATTCTTCACCACTCTCACTATGTCTCCCTGTGTGTGCTCATTCTCCTAACAGGGAATTACCTCAACAAACAATATCATCTTCATCCAAAATAGATTCTTCTCCCCTAGCTCACAAAGTCAAGAGAGAAATACTAATTTTTGAAAATTGTATCAATGATTAAATGCTACTACAGCTCCATCTGCTGCAGAACATTACAGAGTCTAAAAGAAAGACTGGGCTGATGAGTGCTATTTAGCATCTTAATATTTGTGCCACTTAATGGTATTTTTGCATCAATGGTTGGGCTATGGAAGGTGAGCTCTGGGAAGTTTTTTGTGTCATTAAGTAGGAGATGGCAATTTGCTTGCAAGTCATCTTGAGAACAATTGTATTTTGGAATATTAGAATGAGGAACAGTTGGAGCGTATCATCTGTTGTCACATCAACACTTGTTAAAAGCCCCAAAATGAAGTGAAATATCTGTCCTCCATTTAGTTATTTGCTTGTAGTCAGGTCAACATGTGGCTAAATAATTGTTCAACATGTGGCTAATAATAATTTCTTGTAAACTGAAATAATGGTATTGTCTTTTTTTTAACTGACTAAAGAGCAGTCAGGAATGTGACTTAAGAGTCAGTTGATCATTAATTATCAAAATTAAAATGAAATTCCAAGAAGACCACTCTCTAATAAGGATATTTTCCTGCTTCCTTAAGAAGCTAAATTTAAAAGTACATTTTTTAATTTCAAAGTTCATAAATGCTATATGTTTTAGGGAATTAATATCATTGTGAGGACAATTATTATTGCTTATTAAATGTGTAGGCCAGCAGATCGTTAAAGGCTAGCAGCTTACATAAGAAAAATGTAATAAAACATCCATAGTAAAAAAAAAAAATGAAGTACAATTAAAAAAAAATTGCACCAATCCCAAAACAATAGAAACACAATAATGATGGTGAATATTCATGTCCCCAAAGTTATCTGAAAGAGTTTAACCTTGACTAGTGTAATTGTACAACCTGAATGGTAACAAAAAAAACCAAAAACTATTTATGACAACGATCCAGAATTTGTATTGATTTTATGTATAATGATATTTTGATGGGGCATCATTGAATAAAAGTGGAATGGAACGGAACGGAACGGAACAGAACAGAACAGAACAGAACAGAACAGAATAGAATAGAATCGAGCTGGAAGGGACCTTGGAGGTATTCTAGTCCACCCCCCCCCCCTGTTTAAGCAGGAGAACCTATACTATTTCAGATAAGTGGCTATCTAGTCTCTTCTTAAAAGCCTCCAATAATGGAGCACCCATGATTTCTGAAGACAACCTGTTCCACTGGTTAATTACTCTCACTCCTTACTTCCAGGTTGCTTCTTCCTTTGGTTAGTTTCCCACCATTGTTTCTTGTCCTGACTTCAATGATCATGATGACTGATTTCTGGGATGATAGTATATGGGTCTTTAGAAAGGTAACGTGTGTTACTGAACCCAATGCTGACAAATTGGAAAAAATTAATTATAAGTACAACGACAGATTTTATTTTAATATGGTTCCTTTCAGGGTTAGGAAATATATACAATTATTTCCCTACTGGCCACTCATCCATTGATGTAATGTTTTTGCTAAGAAACAATGACTCGCTCAAGGTTTTATGTATTTGCTGAATGATGGTACCATTGATGAGATACACAAAGAAATAACAATTCAGGCAATCTTTACTTATCCTTCTATTAATTGGCAGAGGTTAATCTTCTG
>BLBF01000003.1:7864878-7983464 GCA_015471245.1 Laticauda colubrina
AAGAAGAAGAAGAAGAAGAAGAAGAAGAAGAAGAAGAAGAAGAAGAAAAAACATGTTCTATTTGGTGACTTAATTTATAGTTTTATTATGTAATGGCTAGATTTGCACCTCATACTGCAAAAACCAGAGATTTTTAGAAAAGAAAAGCAGACAAATGTAATAAAGTTTTGAAATTGTAATATCAAAACAAATAAAAAGAATTGTGGAAAAAAACAAAATCAACATAAATAAAAAGCCCTAAAAACGAACACTATATTGATGATAAATCTTCTAAATATGTGTCCATTTCATTATTTGATAAGAATATTTTTATATTTTATGCTCTAAAATTGTCCATACTAGTAAAATATTATGAAAGCTATGTCAAAACAAAATGTATTGTGTCATTTTAAATAAGAAAAAGAAAGCCTTTTCAAAAACTGATAAATTATATATTGCTTGAATTCAGTCTTTGATATTCAGAATATCTCAGTATAACTTTTCCAATATCTCAGTATAATTCTCTTGGTTATTCCTCATGCTTGATTATAACTGACATTACTCAAAACAGTCATCTTGTACAATTTTGGAATATAATTCAAAATAGCATTGACATCTTTAATACGATAACCTTTGCCCATAGATCTATTTCTAGATGTTACAGTATTCTTCTAAAAAGAAGCCAAATGCAGACATGACCTAATCATACAAGTTACTATAATTTCACATTTCTTACATTGCCAACAGAGAAAATTGATGGTTTATCTTTTGGATAACATTCTTTGAAGAGTCCAATAAATTCAGAATAACTTGAATTCTCACTTCAAAGACACACATCAAGGATTATTGATTAAGCCTTGAATAGATGGATTGAAACTTTACAGTAGGCCATAAAATGCAAATTACAAGCCATCTTAATCTCAAGAATGAGAACTTCTGTACAAGATAAACATGGGCAGCTGGATCTCCTTATAGAATAATAGAATCATAGCTCTGGAAGAGACCTTGGAGGCCTTCTAGTCCAACCCACCTACCCAAGACAGGAATCCCAGGCAAATGATTATCCAATCTTTTCTTGAAAACTTTTAGTGATGGAGCACTCACAACTCCAGGAGAAAGCTGTTATTGACTGTTTTCACCATCAGGAAATTTTTCCTTACTTCCAGGTTGGATCTCTCTCTGATGAGCTTCCATCCATTTCTTCTTGTCCTGCCCTCAGTTGCTTTGGATAATAAATTTACTCTTCTCTGGTGGCAACCAGGTGGCAACCCTTCAAGTATTGGAGGACAGTTATTATGTCACCCTAAGCCTTCTCTTTGTTAGGCTAAACATATCTAATTGCCTTAGACATTCATTGTACAGTTTAGCCTCCAGATCCCTTATTTTTGTTGCTGTTCTCTGCACAGTTTCTTCTAAGAGATATAGTGGTGCAGTGGTTAGAATGCAATATTGCAGACTAACTCTGCCCACTGCCAGAAGTTCAATCCTGACCGGCTCAGGGTTGACTCAGCCTTCCATTCTTCCGAGATTGGTAAAATGAGGACCCAGATTGTTGGAGGGCAATATGCTGAGTCTGTAAACCGCATAGAGAGGGCTGTAAAGCACTATGAAGCAGTATGTAAGTCTAAGTGCTATTGCTATGAAGTCTTCCATGACTCCAAAGAAGGATAGAAGATCAAATTCTGCCTGAACTAACTTGAAGCTGAAGATCCTACATCTCTTTGTTTATTTCCCATTAAGAAAGTGAAGATTATGTCCACAACTGGCTTCTGAGTGGAGCACCACTACCTTGAAGTGGTAGCTGGGCCATGTTTATTCATCTTTCATTGTTTCTGTTGAGGAATAATACCAAAAAGCTGTTTCATTTTGGAGCAAATGGGACAGCATATTGAAGTGGGGAAGCAAAGAAGGATAATGAGGTAGGTGCCCTTCCCCATCACTTGCAACTTCACTGCCCTTGTAAATAGCATATATCCTTTTTTATTTGAATTTCCAAATATTGAGTTATCAGGAGTTGGCTGAAATAAATTATTTCTACAACTCTGATGAATTGTTCTTTTCAGCAACTTTGCATACCTTGTCTTCTAATGCATTATTTTTCCAGTAGTGCCATTTGATAACTCTTTAAAATAATGTTGAGTTATTTAATGTAATTGAAATTTAATAGCACTAGTATGAATTTGAATAAAATGAATTATGGACAATTCAAACTTACCCATGATAAATACTTTTTCATATAATATATTTTTCATAGCTTTGTTCAGATACTCAGAGTGCTGTGCTTTGAGAACAAAAGAAATAGGTTTGTTTTCCACTTTAGGGAATATTTCTATTATTCCAATCACAAAAACAAAAACAGAAAGAATTGTTTTTGAATTGGGGATGAAAAAATGATTACCAAAGAGAAGACATGTCTTTACTGGCAAAGAGGCAGTGAGATGGACAGAAGGATATTATTAATCAGTTCTCTTTTATAAATTCATGGCAATTAGTGGTATTATTTATGAATTATTCATTGGTGGAATTGATATTAAAAACAAAAGCCTTTTATATGGTAAGAAGTTACAGCCTTTGATTCTTGAATTTTGCCACTAATGAATAAAAGAGAACAATCACTACACTGGGTGACATCTTAAATGATAACATCTCTCTGTCTCATGGTAAATTTATGTACAAGGCATATTCCATTCCATATTCTTCTTTTGCCAATAGGAATAAATTTATTTCACTTTTTAAAAAATGTTTAAAATCCTGGTTTAAATGGCAATCGAATATAAAACTGTAGGCTGTAATTTGTGGCTCATTTAACAATAGGTTTAAAAGCTCCTTAAACTGAGGTTTCAAAAATAATAATGTTGTTCTTGAGTATTTAATTTTCTCCAACTCAGCATTGTGTTGAAGAGTTATAAACATTTGCATACAGACATTTTTATAATCAAGTTTGTATGCCACTTGTCTAAAAAAAAAAAGAATCTGGACAGCACATGTACTGTATGAATGTATGGCAGTTTAAATGGATGAAAAATGGCATTATTGCTTCAGTAAATTTTCAGAAATTATGTTTGATTATGCTGAGTTTTTTTATGGCATGTCAGAGAAGATTATCTCTGTGGCCCAGATGAAGTGTCTCCAGGGGTGGGATTCTACTGGTTCAGACTGGTTCAGTAGAACCAGTTGTTACGATTCTGCCCAGTTCGGAGAACCAGCAGATTGTGCCCCTGGCTGGTCCCGGCCCTCTCCCTCTCCCCTCCCCACCTAGTCAGTTCTTATTGCACATGCATGACATTGCTGACTGCATACTCCCCCACCTGCCTCTCCCAGTCACTCCTTATGGTATTTCTTTTTTTCCCCTCCTGACAATCAGCTGTTCTGATGATCAGCTGTGCCGAGATCCCCCTCACTGTCTTACTGCTTTGCCCAGGAGGCTTCCCTGAGGCCCAGGAGGCAAAAAGAGGCACGCGGAGTGTGTGTGCTGCATGCCCACCCAATCACATAGCCACTCCCACCTAGCCATGCCCACTGAATCAGTAGTAAAAATATTTGCCTTCCACCCCTGAGTGTCTCCCCATGTTATCAGGCAAAATGATTGGACAGACCATGTTAGTAGAGTTGTATGAATGCAGCCTGTAGTTTTACTCTCTTTTCTGCAAAGGTGGTAAATATAAATGTACCAACTCCAGTTTTCTTAGGTAGAGGCTTAAGATCTGGAAGTCTACAGAGGGGTATTGGTGGGACTTTACAAAACTTGAGTCTGTACTATGTGTAGAATTGGAAATGACCTACATTTGCTTCTGTGCCATCTTCTGGCAATCTGTGGTTAGTAATGGCATAATAGTAAAGGCACATTAAAGTTGTCTAGTATGAGAAAACCTAGTTAGTATCAGCTTTCAAGATTCCTTTTGTTTCCTTCGCATCTTTCGGCTGACATAGTAATGGCGGGGGTGAAATAATTGGGCTTTATGGGTGTGGGAAATATGGTGGAGGTTTAGAGAATGAACTATATAACTTGGGGAAAAACTTTATTGTTTATGCTTACTTGCTTGCTTGCTGCGCAGTCGCAACTCTATCAAAATAGACCAAGGTCAACAGGCAGATGTCTGCATCACCACCTGAAGATGCCCCACATGACATTATACACAACTTCAATTGGATGGGCAGTTTGAACTATTATGGGTGGGAACATTGCCATCATTTTATATATGTGTTTTTCACGCACAATTCCTCAGATTCAGAATTCTTTTGATGCTGTCACTTGATTTCCAGTAAAATATATATTTTCTCTATATAATGGAGTCTAAATGTTTCTTTCTTGAACTTTGAATGGAGCACCACTTGACAGCTAGGATGTCTAGTAAGTGCAGAATGCCCTGAATTAAGTATGTAACAATGTTAGTTCAACTAGTAGTGTCATTATCTCATTTTATAACACACTGATCTGTATTATACATCCTCAGGGTAAATACATCCTAGTTTGGCTGCTCATAATGTGTGTTTGCCATAATTGCTCTTTAATGGCATTGGTTGGTATAAAATGATAGGGTTACTCTGCCAATGCTAGTGTCATAAACAGCTGAAAATCCAAGCTCTTTCCAGTTTGCCATTTCACTTAGACCAGCATAAAAGAAAGAAAAAGAATTGTCATCAGAGAATCGTGCTGCTCAGGAGGACTACTTTTAATGAAAAGCTGGCTGAAATATTGCATGTATAATAGGAAGCATGCGAAGAATCAATATATTTTCAGAGACACCTTCTTCTGGCAATGAAAAACATATTAAAAACACACAACAAATGAAAGATACATAGGTACTTGGGAATTAAGAGTTGCTATTGTATAAAAAATAATAATATGTGCAGGGATTTGTTTTTTAGAAAAACAACAAAAGCAGTAATTGGAAAGTTAATGGAGATAAAGAGAAGTCAAATGAGTGGGTGTTAATATTTCTTTTTAAAAATTGTACTTCTAATCCATAGGCTCTGTGTAAAATATTTTTTACTATGTTGCACCAAAAATTGTGAAAGTTTATATTAAGTTGTAATTAGATTTAGATGGAATTCATTATTTTTAATGGATTCCATTAGTGAGGTGAAGTCATTATTTGGGATGTACAATTGCAAGTAGCAAAATAAGCTAATTTTTGGCTTCTATTTAAAGATGGCTTACGCAATAAAGGAGCTATTATTAAAAATGCTGTTAAAATGATTTTTTTTTTTTGTTAAAGGAAGGAAAAGCGCCAACATTTGAATTGTAGCCCTAAATAAGATTCCCGTTTTTTATATAAAGCAAACTGTTTAGGAAAGGGAAGGAGGGGGAAGGGGAGGAGAAGGAGGAAGAGAAGAATGAGGAAGAAGGCGATGGGGGAGTTTGGTTTAGGAGGTCATTAGGTTCCTCATCTTATTGGGTTGTGGTTTTTTGTGGGGGGAGCTGCAGGATTAAGCATTCTGCATCTCACATGATGGCTTTGCACAAATTTTTTTTTAAAAAAATGTTTATTTTTATACTTAGAGAATTCCTCTTATCACAGGAGTGTCAAACTCATGGTCGGATATATTACATGCTGGCCACGCCAACCCCCGTTTTAGGAAAGGGGGGATGTTGTGATATATCACGTGACAACAATTTGACACCCCTGTCTTACCAGGTTACAAAGTGGAAGGCAGACCTTAAAATCTAACAGAAATACATTAAAAATGTGAATCTCGGGAGCTCTAAAACTGTGCATACGTGACAGTTCAATAAATTTCAGTTGTAGAAATTTACCCCTTCTTTCTGAACTGAATGAGTCCATTATGCAAATTTCCACTGCAATGACCATTTGTACTTTATTAAAAACTCTCACTAGATATTATGAAAAGCAGGAACTATCTATCTATGTTTCAGGGCAATGTATGTTAACCTGTGCATTGCCTTTTACCTGCACAGAGCAACTCTCCGTAGTAAGATTATCTTCTACCTGAAAATTTCTCCATGCAATTAAGAATCATGATTTTCTAAGGCCTCAACAATGCAGAGAACCTCTATAGATAGAAAAGGATTTCCACAACAGATAGTCATCACCACCTATAGAGGATCATGGAGCAGGGTTATTGAACTCTGAGGTGTGATGGGTTGTTCTGTCTGTTTCATAAGTCTAACAAACACTCAGCAGATAGTTACCTTCATTCTTGTATTAGGTTGCCATGACTCCATAAACAATTTTCACAGTGTCTTGTTTCAGAACTATGGTTATTCTTGCATTTTGTTCTATATGGAAATTTTATTTTGCTTTTTATAGTATGAAGCAACAGGGAAAATAGTATCTGCATATTTTGTCGAAGTTTCTGCTTTTTAAAAGAACTCGTAGTGTTACTTTCTTTTATTTAGATCACATCCAAGATTCATAAGGATGAGTATCAGTGGTTGGGATTCAAAATTTTTGAATTTTGTGGCTTGGTGGGCATGGCAGGGTAAGGATACTGTAAAATCTCCATTCCCTCTCCACCCCTCTAACCTGCTTTCCAGCTCCAATCTCCTGTGCAGGGCAACAAAAGAAGACCCAGCCAATCAGCTGGGACCTGGGAGGCAGAGAATAGATGGGGGCAGGGCCAGTCAGAGGTGGTATTTGCTGGTTCTCCAAACTACTCAAAATTTCTTCTACCAGTTCTCCAGAACTGGTCAGAACCTGCTGAACACCACCTCTGTTGAGTATGTATTGCAGATTTCATCAGTGAATTGTACAGAGACATTTTCCAGTTTCTTGTTACCTTTTCTTCCCAATCAGTGGTTCTTCTCTTCGTCTCTGGAAAACACACTATTCTCTTCTGGTGCTGTTAACTCTGACATCTTCCCAAACACTGAATCATTATTTATTTATAATTTATTTTATCTTGAGGGTTGAAAAGCTGAGAGGTGTGTTGGATAGAATTATTGTGTAAAGTGAAAAAGCCAAATTTATCTTTGTTTCGTGACCTTGGTGGGGAGTCTTAGCCAGGGGTGGGATTCTACCGGTTCTGTCCATCTCTGTAGAACCGATAGTTCTGAAGAACAGCAGACAGATAGAACCAGTTCTGTGCCTGCTGCTATTTTGGCCCACCCGCCCGCCTGGGTTCTTACCTGACCTTTGTTTCCTGCTTTTTCAACCGCAGCTCCTTTGTGTGACACAGCTGCGGTTGAAAAAGCAGGAAAAAAAGGCTTTTCCAACCACTGCGCACTTGCACGCAGCACTGCTCAGCTGTCCGGGCAGTTCAGCAGGTCGTAAATTGCACTCGCGTGATGCAGAGCAACAGAACCAGTAGTTGTACCAGTCGAATTCCATCCCTGGGCTTAGCTTAATTTTTTCTTGCTTTACCTATCTTTTAAATATTGCATTTTTCAGTATACGTTTTGAATGTCAACATAGGAAATTTCACCACTAAATTTTGGAAACTGTATCACTGAAAATCAGCCACTGAATTAAAATTGAGGGATTATTACTATATTCAAGTTGGAAGCATCTCAGCAATGTGCTTCTGGGTTGAAAGGATTAGCTGGTGACATTCTCGTTGCCTGGGGGATACCTGGTTGGGAGCTCCTTTCATGTCCCTGTAAATTTTCCCACTGAAATGGTATCTTATCTATTCACAGATGCACATTTTCAAACTACTACATTGGTAGGAATGGAGCAAATTATGGGAACTTGTCATGCAGTAGAACTCGGGTCTCGAACACAGGATTGTTAATCCTTAGTCCAGTTGGTCTAACCACATGAGCTACCATGTTCCAATTGAGGGTTGAAGAATGCCTGCTGTTGTCCTACAATGGAATAAATTAAAAATATAGATTCTATCCATGGTTGTATTAATCTCTTTGGAAATCTGATATATGTCATGATTTAGAAAGGATACTTTTAACAGTATTCTAAATTCTGAGTTTGGGTCTGGTGCTCTCTGAACTTAAAGAAGGATTCTACAGCCTTTCACCTAGATAACCAAACAGAAATTCAAAATTGTTTCCTCCCCCCCAAGCTGATGGAAAATGTTGCTGAACAGGGTGGCTTGTATTAGGAGAAAAAAATGGTATTATTCCTATGGTATTAAGAACTGTAGTAGCGCAGTGGTTAGAATGCAGTACTGCAGGCTAACTCACTGCTCACTTTAGGAGTTTGATTCTGAGCGGCTCAAAATTGATTCAACCTTCCATCGCTCCGAGGTTGGTAAAATGAGGACCCAGGTTATTGGGGGGTAATATGCTGACTCTGTAAACTGCTTAGAGAGGGCTGTAAAGCACTACAAAGCAGAATATAAGCCTAAGTGCTATTGCTATTTCTCACTAGTTTTGAGTTGGCATAATCCCCGTTCTACTTGATGGTGACGGCAGGACTAAAAGCAGCTGAAATAAATACAGATGTTTTTTTTTCCTTTGGACAATATTGGGATTCTTCAGTCCTTTATACTTTTTATATAAAAATTCAGTTGTTGAAAAGTACATTTTTAAAAAAACATGACTTGAAACATAACATAATTGAATATTCCTATTAATTTAAGTAAATCAATTGCCCAGCCAAATGCAAATTAAAAATGACTTGGAAACAGAACTTGGTGTACTCCATAAAATGTTTGATATGGGAGGATTTTTTGTTTTAAGTAGAATGGCAATTGAGCTTGGATACAGGGAATGGATAATCAATATCCACAAGCTAAAGTAGTTTCCTCCACTAATGGAATATGATTTTTTTTCCCTGTCTAGGCAAAGGTATTTGGAGCACGAGACACTTAGAAAAAAATGGATTAATTTGAAATCTGTAGTGGAAGATCAGTTTCAATTAAAGCTACATTTCAGCTTTCATGGGCAAGGGGCTAGTTAGCGCTAAACACCATAGTGGTATGCAGTGAATAAAAAGATACCTTTACAAATTACTACTTTGTTTACAGATTTCATAGAATATTACGTTTAACCTAGCTAATAAATATTTGCTTCTTCACAAATTTGTTAGGTATAAACTAGTGCCTCCCCATAGTTTGAAGTTGTACACTAATTTTGGCGTTGCTCTTTTTCACTTGGAAAATATTTAGCATTGTATCCTGAATATTATGCACAATAGTTGTATACTATGGGGTGGGAGAATTGTCCTAGCAGTAAAAAGCAGTGAAAGGAAAGAAGAGATGCATTCTTTACAAATACTATGATGATTTTATGCTAAGAGTGCAATTCAGATCCAATTCTCCATTTCATAATTCAGGTTGGTCTCCTCGTTGGTTGAATCATTGTTACAAATATTATAGTTCATAAAAAAGCTATACAAGCCAATTGCACAGATTCAATTTGGTTTAGGGGTTAAGGACCAGAATAGAAACCAGGAGATTGTAAGTTCTAGTCCCACATAGTTGTCTGCCACATCTACTCATCTCTGCCCTCTGCCTTTTATCCCCAGAACTAGGATGGGGCCTTGCTAGCAATGGTGGTTCTTCCTTCCCCAGGATGAGCCCACTTGCTCTCCTCTTCTCTGCCTTCTACACAGCCGCTTGTCAGGCACTGGACCCAGCTGTTCCTTCTCTTTTTCATCAACCACCTCCAGACCTGGGGGCTGTTGACTCTCCATCTAAGGGCTGATGGATGGCCCAGGCTCCGCCTCTCTCTCTCTCAGCCAGCTCCATTGCCTCTTCCTCCTGGGAGCTCCCAGGTTACCTTGATGCTGACTCTGACTCTGACTCCCACGCCTTCTCCTCCTCCTCTGATTCAGCTGCTGGAGGGGCTGGCAGCCAACAGGCCACAACATCAACTCCCTTCACAAGGAAGTTGCTGTGGGGAAAATAGGAAGAGGGAGTCGTATTATATATGTTTGCCACCTTGAATTGTTTGTAAATAATAATAATGGCAGGATTCTAAATAAAATAATAATGAATGAATTATTTTTATCTCTTTGGTACAGGGGCATATGGACCTGAGCATTGGGTTACTTCAAGTGTAGATTGTGGGAGAACTCACCAGTCTCCAATCGACATCATAGACCATCAGGCACATGTTGGAGCGGAATATCAGGAAATACGCCTGATTGGCTTCGATAATGAATCTTCTAACAAGACTTGGATGAAAAATACTGGGAAAACTGGTAAGGATTGCTTTGTTTGACTGTTCATTTGTTGGGCTCGCTTGCTTTTCCATTTGTCATTAATTCTAGCCTGCTTCTGGCAGCCACTGACACGATGAAAAATGTACAAGGAAAGCTTGGAAGGTGGTGGTAACCCTGAGCACCACCTCACTGCTATATACTACACATATGCATTGGGTGTTCAGATTCTGTCGATAATACTGAAATTCCTTCCATAGATGAGTTTCCCTGTGCAGTGAATGCTTAAATGAGCTTTATGTAGATCATGTTTTAGAGAAGCTCAACAACCACCTGCACAAGGGAAGGCAGCTTTATCATTGAACAGGGAGGTGTCCCTTTTACACCTGTTATTTATTCTATTGTACTTGAAGGTATACAGATGATCCTCAACTTACAACAGTTCAGAGTTACAACAGCCCTGAAAAAAATTACTTATAGTTAGTGTATGCAGCTTTAACTGTAAAATAGCAATTGTGGGTGTGGTTATGAAAACCATATAAAAGTAGCAAGGCTACAGCTTGCTCTCTCTCTCTCTGGCTTTGATGATCCCTGATTACTGCTTGGAAGCAAGACCGCATTGCTCGAACGGGAGAGACAACAACGGACTGATTTATGTGAACTGACAATAGGATATTCTACATGGACTTTGCTAACTGAATATCACTGAATGGACTGACTACATGGTAAATGAATATAGGACTGTTTTTGACTATGCTATAAACTTATACTGGAATAAAATATATTCTTGATAGCACAAGCGTATCTGTTATTTTTACTGTATGTTAATAAACGTACAAGCTTAGCTCACTCATTTATCTGTGTGCCTATCTGACTAACGCTGCACATTCTGTTTAGCTTGTCTACCTAACCCTGGTTGGGGAACCCAGGCTTAACACAGTAGGTACAAATAAAATACTTTTCATGAAGACAAGTGTATTTTTAGCAAATAAAAAATATGAGATGAGTGACATTGTTGTATATTTTTTCCAATATCTTCAGAATTTAGAAAATAAGT
This sequence comes from Laticauda colubrina, assembly GCA_015471245.1. Classification (NCBI taxonomy): domain Eukaryota; kingdom Metazoa; phylum Chordata; class Lepidosauria; order Squamata; family Elapidae; genus Laticauda; species Laticauda colubrina. Next base: position 7,875,937 of record BLBF01000003.1, read on the forward strand.
TTGATTTTGCAAATCTCTGAGAGGGGAGCTTTGGGGGACCTGAAAGAAGTTATAGCTTTGGTTTGGCAAGATTCTGTCCATCAGGTGAAAGCTAGTAAGCAATTGTACCCGATTGGAACTCATTGTTTCTTGTCTGGCTTGGGCTTGGGCCAGACAAGAACCAACTGAGGGCTGCTTGTACAGAGCCCAATTTCTGTGTTATTTTATTTGTTATTTAATATGATTTATGTAGCTACCCATCTCCCATGAGTGACATTGTAGTTTACATAGATCAGAATACACACATGCAAACACCATTCCCCTCATATTGTAATAATATTTTTATAAGCTTTTTAATATTGGTGTATTATCCTGGGGCAAATTGTGGAAATCTATATCCAAATATGTAAGGCAAGAAAAGGCTCTAATTATGTTAACAAGCTTGTGCTGAAAAATAAATTATAGTTCATTTATTACCCTGGGCCTGGAATTCTGGAAGGGAGATGTTTATGAGAAGAATCCTTCAAAAAATAATAAAAATTTCAAGAGGAACATAAGCAACAACTTCCTGTTAATAAACCAACATTTTTATTTGTCCATATGTCACATTTTGGAAAGACTTAAGTTTATGTAGTAATTTATTTGTAGATGCTACTATTAATTACCTATACATAGCTTACTTTTCACACTAAAACATACTTGGCACCCCAACAATATTATTTGGAAAAGAGAAATATCAGTTAGGAAGCCCTCTGTACCAGTTTTGTTTACTTTTCACAGATTTTAAGGCTTTTTTTGTAGCACTAAAACTAAAACAATAGAAGATGCATATTTTCACTGACAAATACAGAGAAAACCTTGGTATCAATTAAAAATGTGCTGGTGTGGCTTGGTGGGCATGGCAGGGGAAGGAGACTGTAAAATCTCCAGTCAGAGCTGGTATTTGCTGGTTTTCTGAACTACTCAAATTTTTTGCTACCGCTTCTCCAGAATTGGTCAGAACCTGCTGAATACCACCTCTGGTATGGTCTCAAATGTAAGTCCCACTGAATTTTATTAATGTTAACATTGATCTTAATTTTAACATCAGATAGGTTGAGTAAAAGATAAGTTTTGCTGAAGTGGGTCGGGAAGGTTCTTTTGAGAAAGCAGGTTTTATGATAATAAATATAATATAAACTTTTAATACTCAAACAAATCTTTCAGAACTTACATAAGTTGTAAACCATGTGTTTAAAAGATAAGAATATGTAGGTCATTAACTTTACCTTTTATTTCATTCCATTAGTGTTTAAATGCACTAAAGAAATAAGCTCAAAGGAACAGATGTGTTGTGACTTTCTATAAAGGCTAAGAGTTCTAGGACGTACTGTATATTAAAAAAAATTATTTAGTGTAGGTTGAATTATAATTGTATTAAATATAAATATCAATTAATGTCATTGGTTCAGATAATGGTTGGATTGTTATCATTCTAATGTATATTTTCTAAATCTTTGGTAGTTATTTATCTATATTTTTTCTGACTGAACAACAACACAGTGAAACTACTGTGATCATCACAAGTTTTATTAATGGTAAAATATTTGCAGGAGAGGTGCAATGTTTTCTCTGATGGGCAACAAGTATGTATGTGGTACTCTGTCATGACCTGTCTATGCCAAGGCTTTTGTAAAGCTTTTATAACTATGCACAAAACAAGAAGTGCAGGAAACTAGCTTATAAGGTGAAATGCCCTTCCTATGAACCTCCCAGTATCTCTGCACCTAGCATTACTTACCTCAGGGAGAATTCCAGGAGTGGGATTCAATTTTTTTAACAACCAGTTAGGTCGACATGGCTTAGTTGGTGGCCATGGCTTGGTGGTCATGTGACTGGCTGGGCGTGGCCAACTCAACATCATTCACATTGAGGCACGCATCTCCTCGCCTGGCCTCTCAGGACTGTGGGGATGCTACAACAGTTGTAAGTGTGAAAAATGGTTATAAGTCACTTTTTTCAATGCCATTGTAACTTTGAATGGTCACTCCACACAAGCAAAGTACCAGCAAAGGAGGGGGAAAAAACTCCATAGACGTCCCTGAGACAGGAATTCTCATCCTACCAAGGATGTAATAAGGGTTAACGGAGAGGCAGTTTCTGTAAGCAACACCAGAATATTTCCTTCCTGCCTTTCTTACAGGATTAGGCCAGTAATTTCTTCTAACAACCGGTTCTCTGAACTGCTTAGAATGTTAACAACCAGTTCTAGCGAATAGGTGCGAACCTGTAGAATCCCACCTCTGGAGCATTCCCAGACTCAGGCTATGCCATGTTATACATCTTATAATTTTTTATACTATAACTTCATGTAGTCATTAAACATAGCATTAGCTTGGGTATACAGGTGGCAAACCTTGTCACCTATTTATATATTCAAATTAGATATCTATAGAGACTATGCAACTGGATTCAATCTCTCCCTCTTCTTTCCTCTCTTCTCTTCTCTTCTCTCCCTCTCTCCTCTCTCCTCCCATATCTTCAATTCTGGAAATGAAATTTGTAAACGCCTATAATCCCCTTATTGTCTGCTTATGCCATGTGGCAATCAAAGGGGAACTGGAGTAAGGGAAATCCATTTGTGTCATCAGAAGACTTTTTGAAAAAGATTACTTATTTAGTTGAATCACTTCAAAAGACTTCCCTGTTGACTTTCCGATCTCAAATGTCACCCAGTCATGTCATGTCTTTTCATCCACTCCATTTCCCTCCATCTCTCAATTAATTATCTGTGCAACACTTCATTCCATTTTAAACATTTGGCTGAAAAAAGATCTTCTTTTTTTAATTTTACAAAACCAATCTCTTGTTATCTTCTTCCCCATATGTTGTTGTTATGGTAGTGCTTGTTCCATAAGGAGAATTTGTTTATTATTCATATTTATGGTTGCATAAACCTCCCCCCCAATTCATTCCTCATAGAAACCTTGTATGAACTGCACTATTAAGAACTACCTCATAAATGTTTATTAATAAGAAGTCCTGCTGAATAGATTTATTCCTAGGGAAAGAAACATTACAGCCCTCGCTGCTAAGTTGGTTTCTGAGTTCCATAATTTTGGAACTTCATTCTTTCATTTGTCCCCTCCTGTGTAAAGATGGGCACCTTTGTTAAGCCTGGGTTCCCCAACCAGGGTTAGGTAGACAAGCTAAACAGAATGTGCAGCGTTAGTCAGATAGGCACACAGATAAATGAGTGAGCTAAGCTTGTATGTTTATTAACATACAGTAAAAATAACAGATACGCTTGTGCTATCAAGAATATAGTTTATTCCATTATAAGTTAATAGCATAGTCAAATAACAGTCCAATAGTCATGTATCATGTAGTCAGTCCATTCAGGGATATTCAGTTAGCAAAGTCCATGTAGAATATCCTATGTCAGTTCACTTACAAAATCAGTCCTTTGTTGTCTCTCCCATTTGAGCAATGCAGTCTTGATTCCAAGCAGTAATCAGGGATCATCAAAGCCAGAGAGAGTGAGAGCAAGCCGTAGTCTTGCTACTTTTATATTGTTTTCTTAACCACTCCTTTAATTGCTATTTCCCAGTTAAAGCTGTATACACTCTAATATACACTAACTATGATTCATAGTTATTATTTCACCTAAACCAGTTAGGGTGAACAATGTTATCCCTAACAACCTTTATTGATCCTGTCATGAAAGAAGCCATATTCTATATACACAGACTGAAAACATTAATCTGACTCTGCTTTATTTTCAATGAGCCAATTATACAACCCAAAAAGTTGCTTCAAAGCAAGATGGGTAGCAAACAAATCTAATAAATAAATGTGGAAAGGAGATGTGCACAAACTCCTGAAGTTTGTAGAGACAGTTGCATTATTTTTTTTTTCAATCATAGCGAACGGTTTTCTGCTGTAGTTAGAAATGGTAGGTCACACTTTTCTACCAAATCATGTGCAGTAGAATTGTAATAGGGGAATTATGAGGCAATAATAGAATCATAGAGTTGAAAGGCGCTATTTAAACTCTTCCATCCAACCTCCTGGGCAGTGAAGGAATCCCAAATGACAGAGAAGTGTTTAACCTCCACTTAAAAACATCTAGTGAAGCAGAGCCCACCACATCCCTGGGTAATTGCTTCCCCTGTTCAACTGCTCTTACTGATAAGGAGTTCTTTTTACATTTAATCAAAACTTGTCTCCCTGTAACTTGCATCCATTATGTCATGTCCTGCACCCCGCAGTGATAGACTTGACTTTCTTCTGCATAACATCTCTTTCAAATATTTGAACAGTGCTAAACGTGTTCTCCATCAAGTCTTCTTTTCTCAAGCAGAGAAGAGAAGTTCCAAGTTTCTTCAATCTTTTCCACCCTAAAACTTTCTAGTAACCTGCTATACTTGAAAAATTGTGTATTAGAAAGTGTGTGTGTGTGTGTGTGTGTGTGTGTATAAATGTGGAAGCTGTCCCAGTCCATTAAGACTCTGGGCGATGAACAAGAATGGAGTAATATAACATAATATACAAAATACAATAAACAAATGCAGAAAGCAAGTGGAATTAAACATAATAGCCAAGTTGATCTTGCCAATGATGGATAAATTGGCACAATTATTTCCTCTGATTTGGAAATTATCACTTTTGTTGATGTAATATAAAATTTGACTTGTCTTCTTGTTGCCACATCACAGTTTAGTTTGCAATTTTATGAAGATAAGGACAAGACTGTGTTAAGTCATGCTTTGGACATCGTCCTTTATCAGTGCTTCAGGTTATGCATATTTGAGATTCTAAAAAAAATCCCACTTGGTTTAGAGAGTTTTTCCAAAAACCTTCCAAGCAATCCAACATAGAATAAAAAAGCCTTCTCTCATTTGCAGTCTGTGGTGGTTGGAAGTTCCTAGAGCTGAATTTTGCAATCTTGACAATTGACTACAACTCCCAGAATTCTACAGACAACATGGCCATTGTGCATTTGCCAAGGTTGAGAAACACTGGCTTAAAGGTTTAATTGTACACATAGGACACATCAAAATCTGGTTTGGATTTTTAAGGCCCGGTCCCACTGGCCAACGGACGCAAAACGTATGCAAAAAGGACACAGTGGACAAGCAAAATTTCGGGGGTGGCTCCATCCGTTGTCATCCGCTCCAAAAAGTGGCAAAAATTTGCATAAACAGAACGGAAAAGAACGGACGTGGGGAGTATGTAGCGGGGATGTTAAACGGATGTTCAGAGGAAGCCAAGCGGATAAAAGCGGATGGAAGTGGATGACACCTCCGAAAGGGTTCCGGGGGAGAATTTCAAAGTGGACGCACAGCGGAAAGGGCTGATGCATAGCGGATGAAGCAGATGCATCATGGATGCCTATAGGAAACAAAGGGGATGCCGCGCGGATGTATATCGGATGCAAAGCGTTCACTGCACATGCGGGAAGTATGAATTGCGTTAGCTCCGTGGATATAAAAGGATGCAGCACGCATGCAGTCAGCATACAGGGGAAAGACGTGCTGCCACATACATCTTGCAGGAACACCATGGTTCGTCAGTCAGGCAAGAAGAGGAAGCCTGTGCCTACTCATTCAAGCCTTGTCAAGGTGAAAAAGGCCAGAACCAGCATCCCACCCCCTGGCACTGACTCTGAAGCTGCTGCTGCTGTGATGGACCAGCCCCAAGGCCCTCAAAGCCCTGCTGCTGAAGGCCCTGCTGCTCCAGCCCCTGAAGGCCCTGCTGCTCAAGCCCCTGAAGGCCCTGCTGCTCAAGCTCCTGAAGGCCCTGCTGAAGCCCCTGCCAGAGGGAGGAAGAGGCAAGGGAAGGAGAAGGGAGAGAGGAAACAGTACACCGTTTCCAAGGAGCATAAGGATGAGGTGCTGGAATGGCTGAGGGAGAACGAGTACCTCTGGAGAAAGGGCCACAGACACTATTGTGACACCAAGAAGAAACAGGCAGCTTGGAGAGACAAGGCAGAGAGCCTGGGGTACACTGCAGAAGTACTCCTAGGAAGGTGGAAGCACATGCACACCTGGTATGGCAAGCTACACCTCAAGAAATCTGGGCAGGCCGCTGTCAGGCTCACTGACCGAGAGATGTACGTCATAGCCAAGTGCAGTTTCCTGGAGGGTGAGATCCGCCACCGAGGAGCAGCCCCTCTGAGACCCCTCTCCCTCAGACAGCCCACAGACATCCAGTCCTCTTCCAGCCAGGAGCCAGCTAGCCTGTCCAGGCAGGTGTCTTCAGAGGGCCCCACAACAAAGACCCCCCCCCAACAGCTGCACTCCCCATGCCGGTGGACTTGGAGGATCCCTTGGAGGATGACGCCCTGCTATCACAAATGCAGGAAGAAGCAGCAGCCACCAGAGGCCAATCCATCCCCACCCCCACCCCCAGCTCCAGAAGATGCAGGCAGAGAGGCAGACTGGAAGGCCAGGACCACAGTGTGCTGTTGGAGATCAGGGACACAATGAAGACCAGCACAGAACTTCTCTCTCAGCTGGTCCACTTGGACAGAGCATCCTCGGGCCGGAACACCTTCATCACCCATGTAAGCCAGACCCTGAGGGACCTGCCTGAGGCCCAGTACCAGGTGATGGAGCAGAAGATCACAGCACTTCTGCACAACCCTCAAGGCCCAGCTGAAGCTGCTCCTACCCAATCCAGGTCTGCTCCTCCACCCCAGGCGATCTCACAGCCCTTCCACGGCTTTCAACAGCCCCTCACCTACCAAGGCTATGACTACCAGGACTTCCCACAGCAGAAGCAGAACTTCCCAGTCCAGGCCCAGGTTCATCAGATGCCACAGACACCAGTCCTCACCCAGTTGCAGACCAGACAGCCCCATTACACTCCTCCTTCCTCCACCCCACAGCCAAGCCCGTCAACGGACAATCTGTCATCAGTATTGGGCCTGACATCTCAAGTCCTTGACGAAGGGCCTCTCAACCTCACGGGACTGAGTCAGCTCTCGGATAGCTTCCTGAAAACACCATCCCCTGTTGTTCCCTTGGGGCCAAGCACCCCAATGGTGCCTCAGACTAGCACTCAAGCCACAGCCACCTCCACAGTCCCTGCCCGCTTAACAGCTGAGACCATGGACATAACTCAGAGTGACTAAGAATAGTGTCAGAGACTGAGTTGTTTACTTGTTAAGTTTATCTTTGCTTAGGACACTTTACTTGGTTCATTTTGCTTATTTACTAAAGTCATAAAGTTTACCTAAGAATGTTAATAAAGTTTATCTTTGCTTAACACACTTAGTTTACTTGGTTCATTTTTTTACTTAATAAAGTGTTGGTGAAAACTTTGAAAAAATGGTTAAGCCTTTGCGTGCTTGTGGGATAGATAAGGATAGTTGTGGGATAGATAAGCCTCCAGTGCAAGCATAGTGGGACTGTATGGTCCACCATCCCAGCTGCCACACACATGGACCTTTATCATCAATAACAATTTATTCATTGATCAACACATTTTTAAAATAAACAAAGCTCTTTATTAATGCCCTATTCATTGTAAAACTACACAACATACGTGGCACAATCTCATCAGTGTTATGCAACAGCCTCAAAGAAGCATCCATTAATCATCTATCATCCTGTCTTGCCACTCCACTGCTCCAGCTGGGGAGTTGCACCAGTGTCTCAGGAGGTTGCGCTGCTTCTTCCCTTCACGTGAAGCTCTGTTGGGGCCTTGCACATCCACAGTGTCTGTCAGGTTACGTCCTTGCCTCCATTCCCCAGGCTCCATGTCCCCATTCCCTTGTTGATGGTCGACAAGTTTGTTCTGCAACACTGGGTAGCAGGTGCGCATGAGATTGTGCAGGATTCATCAAGCTTCCACGATGCTCCTCATAGTCTCTGGGTCATGCTGCATAGTGGTGAGAAGTATCTAGAACCTGTTGGCCAGGATGCCAAAGGCATTCTCCACCACCCGTCTTGCCCTGGACAGCCTGTAGTTGAAGATCCTCTCTTCACGGGTGAGGTATCTGGAAGTGTAGGTCTTCATGAGGTAGGCTCTGAAGGAGAAGGCGTCATCACCCACAATGAAGTCGTGCACATGTTGTGTGTCGTTGGGTAGGGGGTCTGGATCTGGAAAACCCATGATGAGGTTGCGTTCCAGCCCATCCTTGAGGTCACTTGCGTTGTATACCTGGCCATCTGAAGCTGCCCCATTGCCTGAAGCATCGATGTAGATGAACTTGTATTCAGCATCAACCATGGCAAAGAGGATGATACTGAAGAAGCCCTTGTCGTTGTAATAAGTGGACCTGAGTTGGCTGGAGCTTTGCAGGCCACGTGCTTCCCATCTATGGCTCCAACAGTGTGGGGAAAGTTCCACCTCTGATACCACTCTTCTTTTCTCCAGCCTTGTTCAGTGGTGGGGCACCTGAGGAGCTCCTCCACATATTCTTCAATGATGGCCTGTACCACTTCTCTGACCACTTTGCTGATGTTGTTGTGTGGCACCCTCCATGCATACTGCATGTTTCTGTATGTGGTTCCAGAGTCCAGGTGCCGCAGAGTCAGTGCCACCTTCAGTCCAGGGTCCAGGTTGGGATGGAAGTTGGTGCTAGGCTTGGTCAACCTGGATCTCAGACTCTGTACAAGTTCGTCAAACATGGCTGGTAGCATCCTCATGAAGTGATGGAATGCATGAGAGTCTTCATTCCTCAGCTCCACCATCAACTGGTCATACAGTCCAAACTCCATTCTTCTCATGATCCATCCTTGGACCCACACATCTCTTGGACCTTCTTCTCCTTCTGTGTAAAAGTTCCGGCCCATGGGGTGCTTGGATCTGGCCTATGGGCCCACCCTGGAAACAGCAAAGGAAAGACCAGCCTGTCAGTGAAAAAGAGCTTGGGAGGGCCATGCATGGCCTACACAAGCTCCATTTTCACTGACAGAGGGTTGCAGGACATCGTCCCAGCCAAAAACAGAGTTTGCGGTGACCACATGTGGCCCCCTGAGCTCTGTTTTTACTGGCAGAGGGTTGCAGGAGGTCATCAAAGCCGAAAACAGAGTTCGGGAGCCGATTTTCGCTGTCAGAGCACTCAGCCACCACATACGCCCCTGACACGAGTGACATGCTGGCCACACCCACCCCGGCCCTCCGAGTCAAACACAACCCTGATAAGGCCCTCAATAAAATTAAGTTTTACACCCCTGCCTTAAACTAAAGAAAATATAAGAGAGTAATACATTCTTTCCCTTAAATCAACCAGTCCCCCTCTAAAATGTACAAATCCCAAGATACTTTAAACATGCCAGAATATTTGTTTGGGGCTCTATGCAGGCCTATGATGGTAGACTATACACCTTTAACTTTTCAGAATGGACTTTGTAATTCCAGTTAATGATTTTAGCCCACCAAATTCTATTATTTTTTGGTATCGTACTTACATTGAGGAAAGTTGGAAGAGAAATATCTCACATATTCTGATTCCATTTAGAACTAAAAAAGATCCCTGAGATTAGGTTATCCAAATCCTTCATCTTGATGGGCTTCAGTAAAGCTATTTCTATTAGATGTAATAGAAATGTAATGGCCAATACTTGTTTAAGCAGGCAGTATTTTGCTAGCCTTTTGTAATAAACAGTTCAAAAGAACAGATTATCCATAAAGAACCATTTCCCAGGCTAAGCAATCACTCAGACAAATCTAAAGAAAAACTGGCTGTAAAAATAGAAAATTTGATAAAAGTAAGGAGTTATTTTTTATTTTTCCGAACATTATAACAAAGAAATATTTTTTAAAAAATGCAGTAACTATATTAACAGAGATTTTACACTCCCAAGTGATGTCAGAATTATTGGATTGTTTAGTTTTAGTTACAAATTCCTACCATGAAGATAGATGATTACAATAAGTATAGTTAATAAATCAAAGTTCTGATTCTGACTTATATATCAAATCAAATTTCTTTAAAGGGATTACGTGAATTGCCATTAAAACAAAAGCCTAGCACATTGACTACAATTCATTCATTTCAATGCTTTATGTTTTATAACAAAGCTTAAGTATATAAAACCACACTTATAAAAAGCATTGAATTACTCCAATGTTTCTTTTCATTTATGAGCTCACATAAACCTTTTGTTCCCATACTTTTCAAGGTTTTTTTTAAATGGCAGAATTATGATCTTGACAAATAAAATAACATTTGAACTTCACAAACAAAAATTCAAAATTTCTGAATAGATATTTTTTTAAAAATTATATCCCTATATTCCAGAGATAATATCCAAATAATTTATTATAAAAGTATGATAAAAACTGTTGAGAGGGCATGTGTTAATTTTTTATGTTGTCCTATTTTTTTCTATTTGGTTCATACTTCACCATCATCGAAGGGCGGTGAGTCTGTTAAACTGCAGGGGGGGGGGAAATTAAAAATGGACACTCGTATTACTTCTTCTGAGAGATCAGCTACTTTTTTCCAATTTCCTTTTGTTCCATCCCACAGAAGTTCAGTGACCCAAGGTTAGAGGAGAGTTAGCCAAAACTGAGAACCAGACACCCTAAAACCAAAAAAAATATTCAATTTAATTCAGAAATACAGTCTGAAATGGGTTCTGGCCCAGGCAATGGCTGATATATGTATAAAAAATAACACCTAATTGATCCCAAGTTCCAAATGTAGAAATATAGGATTGGCTTCTATGAATGTTGTTGTCAGACTAACTCCTTGTTTTCATATGTCACACCCTTCTCCTGAAGGGAAAACTCAGGAGACACACTGTAGCTGTCACCTATCAAAAGTCACTTGTCAAAAACAAACAAACAAACCAAAAGGAACAGGAATTTTGAAATAGGTGTCTGAACTTGCTTTTAGATTTTCTGCATTTTCATTTTTTTCCTTGTGTCTCACGTCTTCTATAAACTGGAAGATAGGGCCTGTCGTGTTACTGATCTTTGTAAGAAAACCCAGGTGTTTTTTGTTTTTTTGTGACGTTTATGGCACAATAAAAAATTCTCCAGATAATCCATGCCACTTTTAATACACAGAATGATACCTGATGGGTGCATCTGCAAATAGATTAGTGCACAATTCTAGGAATATTTCATGCCTGTAAAATATTGGAGATAGTGTTACTAGAGAAAAGAGACATCCAAGGTGCAGGCAGATATGCGTAGGTGTGTGTGTGTGTGTGTGTGTGTGTGTGTGTGTGTGTGTGTGTGTGAGAGAGAGAGAGAGAGAGAGAGAGAGAGAGAGAGAGAGAGAGAGAGAGAGAGAGAGAGATTCTACAAAATCCAATAAGAGATAAGTGTAAAATGAACAATTAGATGAACATTTCAGATTATACATTCTCCTAATTATCCTTTTAATTATTAATCTAAAACAAGTAAAATGACCCCTGACAGAGCCATAAATGATTTAGCAATCATCAAATATTTATATAATGCAGCTGAATCCCGCTGTGCATTGTAACAGATTCAGAGAAGTCTATATTCTTGTGGATTGTCCATTAGTTTGTCACATTAAAAAAAAGTGGGGAAAACCCTCTTTAAGTCTCTTTTTGCTTTCTAGTACATGTCACCTTTAAAAAGAAAGAAGGGAAAACCCCTTCTTTAATTGGCTTCTTTCCTCCTCATCCATACACAGGTTTACCTCCATTTTAATACATGTTTTCATTCTGACATAGAAAATCTGCAAAAAATGCTGCATAAATATATGACCTTCATCTTCACACCATATTTTAATTCATTTAATTTATTATAGCATGCCTAGGTATTTTTCCATTAGTCAAACAACAAAACTGTTCCTTATGTTATTCTTAAGAAACCAAACTGGATTCAGATAAGCCAAATGGTATTTCAGCCTATGCAATAATTATATGTGAACTTTTGTTATTTGTGGACTTATGTCAATATGTTATTCCTACTGGTTCTCAACATTCGAAAACCCTTTTCAGAATATTTATTTGTTATGAAAATGTTTTTATAAAAAAGTTATTATAGAACAGCTCAGAACCAACTATTGTTCTTTGTGGTACTTTTTCTTTATCTTAGATCTAGAATCTAAGATAAAGAACGAGACAAAGGAGTAGTTTGGATCTAAAAAGATGCTGGCAAGGGAATGATCCTGGAAAGTCAATAAGGTTACTGAGTCACATTATTTATTTGTTTTCTTAATGAATTAATTGTAGGTACTATTGGTACATGCAGATGTGTACCTAATTGCCAAGAGAGAGCAACTTTGGTGTAGGTTAACACACCAAGCTAGAAACTGGGAGACTTGAGTTCTAGTCCCACCTTGGCACAAAACCATCTTGATGATATTGTGCCAGTCACTTTCCCTCAGTTCTAGGAAGAAAATCTTTAGCCCTACTGAAAAGCTTGCCAAGAAGTTGCCAGGACTCAAAATTGACTTGAAGGTATCATCAATCAATCAGGTTACTCTCCAGATTATTTAGACTGTACAATTAACAGTAAATTGGCTAGCAAAAACTATAGTTCCCAATATCTATTGGTACATTTTGTCCTAATAGTATTAGTATCTAAGATTTTTAAGTGCTATGTAGATATATCCTATGGACATCCTTTGTAAATAGAACATTTCCAGAGATGAAATAAAGAATTCAGAACATTTAGGAAAGCTGCAATGAATAGTCTTGGTCCACCGTTAGTGATAGCAATTGTATTTAGACTTATTGTGCTGACCTGGGGCGTGACACAAAAATAACCAAGTCACAAAAATAGAAGAAAGTCCCTTTAATGCCTCCAACTTGACCTCAATGTCCAATTATCTTTGGCTGCATATCAAACTCTTAAAGAAAACAATCTATGGAGGAAGTAAATGCAGTCTGAACCCAAAGTAAAGTTAATTAGAAATAAATAAACCAACACAAACCACACTGAAGGAATTAATACAGCAGGCCAAGATGATTAATTGCAGACTTCTACCAGATAACTGCAGCAACCACGGTTGGGAGGAAGCCAAAACACAGATAAGCTCTAACAAGAATAATGCATGCTTTGCTTCCAGCAACTTTGCCATGCACAGTTTCTCCTTTTAAACAGTCTCCCAGCTGCAGCCCATGAAGGGGATCAGGGCCCCTTCCTCCCCCGTAGACTATGCCACTCACATTTCTCCCTTATCCGCTTCTCCCTGCATGCCCTAGGATGAAGAGGGGATTGGCCTGAGTCTTCCTCTGAATGCCCATGTGGCCTGTGCCCTTTCCTAGTTTCCTCCACAACCACCGGAGCCACATTTCCACTCTCCATCAGCTATTCCATCTCTCCCTCAGAGTCAGACTCCAACTGGGGCATGACACTTATATAGCACTTCATAGGGGTATGTATACAGTGTTGTCTAAGCAATTTAATATATACATAGTATATACAGTGGTCTTTAAGCAATTTACAAAGTCAGAATATTATCTCCAACAGTCTGGGTCCCCATTTTACCAACTATAGGAAGTGGAAGGCTAAGTCAACCTTGAGCCCCATCAGGATTGAACTCCAGGCTGTGAGCAGAATTTGCCTGCAATACTGCATTCTAACCACTGAACCACCATGGCTCACTTACTCATTTAGCTACCTTCTGGATCTTTTTTTAACCCAAAATTGTTGTTTTTCAATCCAATCTTATCTAGTTATTTGTGCATGTATCATTCAGAAATTTTATTTCTAGCTGTCTGCAGGTATATCTTTGTAACAACTGTATCCCATTTTATGGAAGTACAGTGCAAAAATGCACTGTATATACACCATGCTGTGGTATTCTTCGTTGCATCAATTCATTAGGATGCATACACACACAAATTAGTGCATATGTGTGATACAGTGATCTGTAGTAACAAGATTTCTCCCAACTGCTTCTTAGGCAGATTAACTTTCTGGCTTAATTAATTCCCAAGTCAAGATGGCAAACTGTGCATAGCTGTGTAATTTCAGTGGGACTTTCATATATAACAAGGTGCTGGAGTGCAACCTTGTTTTCTTCACTTTGTAATTCTGCAGAAAGGCCTGAAAATTATCTGCTGGGGTAAGTGTGTAGAAGATCCTCTGAGAGCCCTATTTGCTGTGTCAAATTGTTTTCTTTCTAGAGTTCTCTGCCAAATAATATTCTCAGTACTGTACATTTGTTGAATACATACCTGAGAAGTCTAAAGGTATGAGAAGATCTTGTTGAAATAAGGGGAGGAGTCAGGGAGTGGGCCAAGACAGGTGGCTGGCTGAGATGGGAAGGAGAGAGAAATAACCAAATAGGGAAAATTGCATTGCCTGTATGGTCATAAGTGTGAGCAGGCTGTCCAGCCTCATTATGTGAATGCAGGGCTACTGCAATTGCCATATAAGTTTGGGCATAAGTCATAAGTCCCTTCCTTCAAGCACCATCACAATTTGGAACGGTTGCTAAATGATTAGTCATAAGTCAAGGACTACCTGTACTTCACAGCGAGAAGCAAAATTGAGTTTGTTATATTAGAAATGTTAGATCCATGTTTTTCTTCTTCTTTTCAATTGTGTCCAATACTCACAGTCTGCCTGGACAATTCCCTGCAGTCTTTGGGGCAAGGTTTTTCAGAAATGGTTTGTGAAATGATAACAAATGCGTGTATGATATCTACGGCAAAAAAAAAAAATCAATATTGACCTTTTTTTTATTTCTTCCCTTTCCAGTTGCCATCCTTCTAAAGGATGATTATTTCATCAGCGGTGCTGGACTACCGGGAAGATTCAAAGCAGAAAAAGTTGAATTTCACTGGGGCCAGAGTAATGGATCTGCTGGTTCAGAGCATAGCATCAATGGGAGGAGGTTCCCAGTTGAGGTTGGTCACAATAAGTTACCACTTTTAATAGGGAAAAAATATTGATTTGATATGAGTTTCTTCTAAAAATGTGCAGTATGATTTATGTACTTTTTCTTTTTCTTTTCACATAAGAAGTTATTTTACTGAAATTATGCTTCACAATGAAGGAAGACTGTTCTGTTCTCACTGCACATTAGTCTGTGTACAGCTCGACGTACAGATAAACCCACCTATCCAATAAAACAGACCGTGATCTGAATGCTTTATTGAAAGAACAGGTTATGAGGAAATTCAGAAAAATAGGGATGTATAAATGAAAACCAAATACAAGATAGACAGTATTAAGTTACTGCTGAACATAACAATTAATAAATACAAGCAATTTAAATCTCACCAGCTGATGCTCTGTGTGTGGGAAGTGTCCTTGGATAACTATTTGCTACAGATTAAGATGGATTCTTCTTTGTGCTTTTGCCTTCTCCAAATGCTAAAGGAAATGGGAGTCTGGCTTTTTAGTGTGCACTTGTTTTGAGAGCGTGGGCTGATGGACAAAAGGGTGGGGTCAGCTTCAAACAATACACTGGGAATTTGTCTCTCCGTCCAATAGATGGGGCTACATAACATTAACAGTATATAAAGATCATATGTTGGGGTGTGTTTCTCCATCCAGCCACTAGATGGGGCTACAGAGCAACAACAGAAAATAAAAGTTATATGCTAGGGCATGACAAAGACCTGTGAGAATGTTTAATTTTAAGCCCATGTCACACTGCACCAACGGATGCAAAGAGGATGTAAAAAGGACAAAAAAGCTTGCCATCCGTTGGTTAACGCAATGTACTCACTGCCTCCGTTTTGCTTCCTCTCTATCCGTCCAGCATCCATTTATTGACGTTTCATCCGCTCAGAAAGTTTTGGGCTGCCTAAAACTTTTGCGCGGAAAATGTATCCAATGCATCCGTTCTGTATCCTCTAGGCATACGGGGGACATCCGTTCTGCATCCATTACGCATCTGCTATATCTGCTAGGCATCCGCTGTGCATCCGCACAACTCAAATCCGTTCCAGCGGTAAACGGACGCAGGGAGGAAGCAGAATGGATGCGCAGCGTTAGTAGCACGGATGGAGAAAGGATGAAAGCGGGTGCAGCTCATCCGCTCTGCATCCGCTCTGCATCCTCTACGCAACCGCTCTGCATCCTCTACGTATCCGCTCTGCATCCGCTCTGCATCCTCTACGCATCCTCTACGCATCCACTCTGCATCCTCTATACATCCGCTCTGCGTCCTCCCCACGTCCGTTCCTTTCCGTGTTATCCGCTCTGCTTATGCAAATTTTTGCCCCTTTTGAGAGCGGATAACAACGGATGGAACATTTTGCTCGTCCGTTGTGTCCTTTTTGCATCCGTTGGGCAGTGTGACATGGCCTTACATCCAGAGATGGATGCGATGTCAAAGATGTCTGCAGCAGGATGACAGCTCATTCCTACACAGAAAGGACCTTAAAGTTTAGAGCTTAGCAGATGTATTTAGAAATATGAGAGTATATTACTAATACCACATATATTTATATATATATATATATGTTTTTTTTTTTTTTTTTTTGTGTGTGTGTGTGTGTGTGTGTATTTGTTTTTTTAAGTTTTCGCGGGTACTTACATGTGTGCTGTTCAGCTTCCTTTGGGTATTATCCCACGTCATTGTAGTGCTTTTAAAGTTGTAGCAATGTTTCAGCAGAACCTCATCTGCCATCATCAGGCTTCTGTATTGAGTTTGTATGTGGGTCAGGGTCTCACAGCCGTTGGTTTTAAATTTGAGGCTAGCCTATCCTGATTGGTTGGGAGCCTTGGTCTCCAGATTTTCCTTTATCAGGGGTTGGCAGGTCTGGTGTTCTGTTGTGTATCAGCTTCATTCTTGCTCTCAGTAAACAGTTGACTCTGTCTAAGTTGCGCCTGGGAGTCTTCTGTCGAATAAAATTATTCCTGATAAGGAATTGCCAAGACTAACTGAGAACCAGTTTGGTGTGGTAGCTAAGGCACCAGGCTAAAAACCTGAGGTACAACATCCAGGTGGATGATTTTGGGCCAGTCCTTTTAACTTATCCCTAGAAAGGAGGCAATGACAAATCACTACCGAAAAACCTTGCCAAGAAAACTGCAAGGACTGGTCTAGGCAGTTGCTTGAGTCAAAATCTGACTTGAAAGAACTCTCATATATAAATATTTAAAAATTTAACTGACTGACACTGACTACCATGGTTTACAGTAAAAGAAAAGGCCTAAAATCAAAACATAAGCCATATAAAATACTTCAAATAGCAATTAAGGTAGTAAAAATAATGAACTGCATTGCCTAGCTCACAGTCATCTCTTCTTAGTACAAATATTAGGAATATTTGTGTTATTTCTCACAAGATAAGTTAAATGATTCTTTTCAAAGTCAGGGAAAAGAGAACAATGTCCTTAATGGTTCAATTGGCCCTTAGCTCCTTCTGAAACTGAGCCTCAGATATATTCTGGATAATAGTATTCTGTGCAACAACTCCAAACTTTGTAGCTTTTTTTTTTTTTTTTTTTGCAGTTCAACAGGCAGGGTCTGGTTGTAGTGTTAATTATTTCACTGTGAAAACCGCCCTACCAATCAGAGCCTTGCCAAATGCCAGAGGCTATATTTCTAGGAGACCCATTGAAAGGAAAAAGCATCAGAATCAGCAGTGGTCCACAGGCGCAGATCAAACATTTGCAGACTGCCCATGAGACCTTTACTCTCCAGGCTTGGCAGTGTCTCGGTTACCGGAGCATTGGAAAACCAAATGTGCTGCAAATCTAATGGAGAAACCAGATGTGGACAGTGTGTGCCAGTTCCAAAGAGGCTCCACTGGGAGATGCCAATAAATCTGCTTCAGCTGCAAAGGTGTTCCCCCCACTGTAAATATGGAGCTATTATGGACTGCAAAAGAGACTGCTTGCCACAGGAGGGGGCGGGAGAGCTCACTGAATTCTAAAACTAATTGGAAATGTCAGGTATAAGACAGAACCTTATTGTTTGACCATGTTGTTTGTATTTTTATTATCACAAGTAATGTGTCAGATGGTAAGGCAGTGTGAGTTAATTGGTTTCCTTCCTTCGAGCCCATCTGGATCATATTTTTGGGAGTGATTTATATGTTAAATTAGGGGGATAGGATATATGAGAACATCCTTTTCATTACGTTCTCTGCAGAGAGATTGGATCAAAAGCAAAGCATTTATCAGATAGCTGTTATCTTTTAAGCAGAAGAAAAAAATAGAGGAAAATGTCAGTCTTGTGAACTCATGTTCGATTTATGTTTTGTTTCGAGGAAGGAAAGGGATTTAAATGAAAAAGTGAACACCCTTCCTTCCAGTCCCTGTTCTCTGCAGAATCAATGGAAACATCTTTTTACACAGATATCAAAAGCCAAATTTGGCAACAAGGAAACCTGTGGAATGCCAGAAGTATTTTTCCTTCCAACATCCCTCTTGGAAAAATTAGCCAGTCTCTTGCTCTAAAACCTTGTACACCCCTCACCCCCTCATTTGAGTATAATAAAAGTCAGTGAGAATATCCTTGATTGGAAGGACTGTTTTAAATGTTAACATTTCAGGCTCAGTGTAGGTTTATTGTTCCATAAGGCACTGATACAATAACATTTATTGTGTCAAATTTATAAGATTCTCTCCACAACGTATTGCTTAAGGCCTCTTGGCCATCCACTGCAAACTGTCCTTTCCAGCATCCCACATTTAGTTAGCTTTGCTGACATGAAACTTTTATGCAATTTAGGTTATGTACTCAATAAAGAGTGATTAAGGAATGCACCCTCTTTTCAGTAGCCTTATACAATTCCATGATAGAACAGAGTAGAGTAGAGTAGAGAGTAGAGTAGAGTAGAGTAGAGTAGAGTAGAGTAGAGTAGAGTAGCAGAGTTGGAAGGGACCTTGGAAGTCTCTATTCCAGGGATCGCCAATCTTTTAGACCTCATAATTTTGGATCCCAGGGACCACTAACTGGTTATGTGGGTGTGGCCTAATTTGTAGGTGTGGCTTGGTGGTCATGTGACTGGCTGGGCATGGCTTGTATGTAAATATTATGAATATTTATATAAATATTGATTTTTTTTTATAAAAAAGAGCAACTTTTAACCAAAATCAGGCAAAGCTGGGAGGCAGATTGAGTTGCTCACAGAATCACAGATTCATTCAATGATCTATCTATCTGCCATCGGCTAGCTCAGTCTGTCACATAAAATTTGCTTGCAAGCAAACTCACAAAATTAATTCACAACACACCATGTATGTAAATATTGATTTTTTTTATAAAAAAAGAACAACTTTTACCCAAAACCAGGCAAAGCAGGCAGATTGAGTTGCTCACAGAATCATTCAATGATCTATCTATCTGCCATCGGCTAGCTCAGTCTCTCAAATTTGCTTGCCATGAGTCTGCACTGAATTTGCTTGCAAGCAAACCTTCAGTTCTAAGGTTCAGCTGTACTTAAAAGCAGAGCCGAAGATCTAAAGGCTAGCTAGAAAGCAAGAATCCAACCATTTCCTGATTCCTAGCTAATCTAAATCTCCCAGCACAGCAAAACAGATGATGGTCAGAAAAAGGAAAAATAGAAATTTAGCAGGCAAGTTTACCGGGCAAGGAGTGAGTGGGCAGGGAGGGTTCCCGTGGGCCATGTGGGAGGCGCAGCCTTTTATTTCTGCACAGCCTGGATTAAATGCTTTGGGGGGGGGGGTCTGTGGGTGAGATTTCTCTGTGGCCCATCAAAATTTTCTCATAGCCCACCAGTAGACCGTGGCCCACTGGTTGGCAACCGCTGCTCTAGTCCAAACCTCATTTTCAGGCAGAAAACCCTATACAATTTCAAACAAATGGTTATCCAATCTATTCAGTGTTGGAGCATTTGGTGACACAGTGGTTAGGACCTCAGTGGCACAGTGGTTAGAGTACAGTACTGCAAGCTACTCCTACTGCAATTTGGCAGATCGAATCCCACCAAGCTCAAGGTTGACTCAGCCTTCCATCCTTCCGAGGTGGGTAAAATGAGGACCCATATTGTTGGGGGCAAAATGCTGACTCTGTAAACCGCTTAGAGAGTACTGTAAACCACTATAAAGCAGTATATAAGTCTAAGTGCTATTGCTATTCGCAACTTCTGGAGGCAAGTTGTTCCATTGATTAATTGTTTTAACTGTCAGAAAATTTCTCCTTAGTTCTAGGTTGCTTCTCTCCTTGATTAGTTTCCACCCATTGCTTCTTGTTCTAGCCTCAGGAGCTTTGGAGAATAGCTTGACTCCCTCTTCTTTGTGGCAGCCCCTGAGATATCGGAACACTGCTATCATGTCTCCCCTAGTCCTTTTTTTCATCAGACTAGATATACCCAGTTCCAGCAACCATCCTTCATATGTTTTAGCCTCCAGTCCTCTTGGTTGCTCTTCTCTGCACTCTTTCTAGCGTCTCAACATATCTCACCACAGGTCTTACTAGCTTCATGTTACTTTAGTTTGATACATGGGTATCAAACTCGCAATGTCACGTTTCCTTCATGTGACATTTTGCAAAATTTTTCCCATTTGCGGAGCTGGAGTGGGCGTGACTGCATGTGATGCATCCGGCCCACAGGCCGCCAGTTTGACACCCCTGCTGAATGAAGACAAAGTATATTTATGAATAGGAGAGAATATTTGTAGTTCAGGGTTGAATTGTGGAGTACTTGGGGCTTTTTGAGCTTGGTTATTTCCTTGCAAACATTTCTTACCCAACTAGGTAACATCATCAGTGCTTAGAAGATAATGGGGTTTGCTCTTTGTTTATATACAGTGGCTTGTCCTGTCAGTGTTGGTGAGAATATTGTTTTCTTCCTGGTAGTTCCTTGATTAGGCTGCTGTTTGATTGTTTGCCTAAAGTGGTAGTTCCTTGATTGAGATATTGTTTCCTGCTGTGTTTACCTTGCCTGAGTTCATTACTGTGCTGTCATTAGTTTGTAGAACAAGCACATTTGGCTTCAGAGAGCACACAAGATCATTAAACATGTAATTATAAACTGTGATGGTTGGATTTAAAAGGAAAACTGTTGGTTCACAATGGCCAAACATGACCATTGTTAATGCAGAATAGCGAAGGTATATCCAGACTGAGTAGGTTTCCGTTGATTTTAACAGAACTTTAATGGGCATGATTTTTTTTTTTTTCATATTTTCCATTGGGAACTAAGCTGAAGCCAGTCTGGATTTAATCCCAGCAAACTAGCTGTAGAAGAAAGTAGCTATTCAGCAATGCTTCTAAGACTGTGACATTGAAATATAACTTAAATAATGGTTCTATAGCCCATTCGCATAGGGGGCATGATGGCTCAGTGATGAAAGATGCTCAGATTGTCAGCTGGAGAGCTAACAGCCAGGGTTCGAGACTTGAGCTCCCATTATTCTCCCCGGATCCTGCCCGCCTAGCAGTTGGAAAGCATGCAAATAAGTACCACTTCAGAGGTAAGGTAATAGCATTCTGTGCACCTTTGGCATATAGCCATGCTAGCCACATGACCACGGAAACTGTCTTCAGACAATAGCACTAGTACTTAGAGTTATATACTGCTTCACAGTGCTTTACAGCCCTCTCAAAGTGGTTTACAGAGTCAGCAAGTTGCCCACAACTATCTAAGTCCTCGTTTTACCCACCTCGGAAGGATGGGAGGCTGAGTCAGCCTTGAGCCTGGTGAGATTCCAACTGCTAAATTTCAGGCAGCCAACAGAAGTAACCTGCAGTACTGCATTCTAAACACAGCACCGCCACAGCTTCCTCAGCCAAGAAAAGGAGAAGGGCTCCATGCCCTACAGTCAGACACGACTGTCAGGAAAACCCTTCACCGTTTAGCCCATTCCAAGCATAACAGATCAATTATGCCTTCGTATCTTTTTAAGTGCCTCCAGATATAAGTGATGGGTTATCGAACATTTAATTCAAAATTACAAATGAAGACTCTGTAACCAACATTTGTTTGGCAACTTTGAGTTAGTAAATGAAATTCCACACTTTTATCCCTTTGGGCTAGCATATGAATAAAAATGATTTGCTGGGGTATTAAATTAGCTTTTGCTAAGCTTGAGAAGAATCTCCAGTTCTTTTATTAGAAACATGTTGATTTCTGCAAAACTCTGAAGACTGTTCCTTAACCTGGTATCATCTAGGGATGCAGTAGCCCCATTGCCTGAGAACTATGGGAATTGCATCCAGCATACCCAGTTAGCGACGCCTAGTTAAGAATAACAAGAGTTCTTTCTGATGTTATATCAAAAGAATATTTGTAGAAAAGGACACGGGGTGTTCAGTTGTAATTATTTAGGCAATGTATCTTTGCCTCGAGCAGAGGTGTCAAACTCAAGGTCCGGGGGCCAGATCTGGGAACCTGTTTTCTCTGGCAAAGCACTTGGGCCAGCACAGGCACCCCAACACAAGTGACGTCAAGCTGGCCACGCCCACCCTGGCCTCACCCACTCAGCCCCCTGAGGTCAAACACAATCCTGAGGCTCTCAATGCGACTCTCAATGAAATTGAGTTTGATACCCCTGGCCTCGAGCATAGTTGTGTTGTTGCTGAATGCCTGCTTCATTTCCACACAAGCTGCTGATTATGTCTATGAAGAGCAAAAATCAGAAGCTGTGTTTATTTGTGGTGAGCTTTCAGCCATTTATGAGCTTTTGTGTTGATGATTTAATTGTCAGTTATAATGTGAACACTATTTTAGAATAATGTACAGTAATTTACTTAAGTAAATGAGAATCTTGTTCCAAGGATCACATTGCAGCCCAGGGTGAAAGACTTAATCTTTTCATCTTTTGATTTAAAATGACTTGAATTGTTAGATTATCTAACAAGGACCTGCATTAAAATGATTTCTGTATTCCATCATGGAGGCATGTTAATGTCTAGATCATGTCCTTGGCTTGATTAATTAAGAACTAGTCAAGGAATAGTTCAGCTTTTCTCAGGAAAAACACGATGCACAGACAATGCTACCAAGCCAAGATTTGGTGCTGCAGAAATAACATTGGGCTGATGTTATTCCTCACTCCTCTAATTTAAGCAGTTATGTGTGGATTAGAGATATACCTTTAAAAAGAACAGTAACATGCACAAACCCACAGGCACATAACTTTTCACGGGTACAGGTATGCAGGTCTTGGCTTGTTCGGGACTTTTCCCGTGTAAGATTGAGAGCATCTTGGCAACGTTTCGACGAGGTCCTACTCGCCATCTTCAGGCTGGTGCTTTCGGCTTCGTGCTTGTGTGAGCAAAGCATGATCGGAGTTGTCATCTCCCTATATATACTGGTGGGGAGGTTGGCTGTGTTGTAATTTCTTGATTGAACTCCATCAACCAATATATATACATATACACACACACACACACACACACACACACACACACACATATGGTATTCAGCTTTGTTCGGGTATTTTCCCACGTCAATATAGTTGTGCTTTTAAAGTTGTAGCAACGTTTTGGCAGAATCTCATCTGCCATCATCAGGCTTCTGTATTGTGTTTACCTAGTCCAACACATGAAAGCCACAGGTCATAGCATCGACTTCAATGGCACCAAAACCACTATAAAAAACCCCAGCCATATAATTATCAAAGAAGCCATACAGATTGAAAAAAGACCTGAAAGCATAAATAGAAGAGATGATTCCACCAGATTGTCAATTATTTGGAAGCCTGCAGTCTCAAACAAAAAAATCTCCACACCACTAGCCAGGCAAACACCTGGGCACAAACCAATCCCCCCTGATACCTCCAGCTCAAACACACCCCAACCAGGCACCCAGATGAATCCTAACTTCCTAACAAATGATTGCCGTCCATTTACTCTGAGCCAAGTTGCACTAAAAGCCTCCAATACAGGAACACAATGTTGCCAGCCAATCAAGACAAAAAAAGCCACAAAACAGACAGAAGATATTAGAAACACCAATCAAGCAGAACAGAGCAAACTCCAAGACCAATAAACACAGACCAAGACTCCCAACCAATCAGGGAGAAAAAAAAAAGAAAAAAAAATTCTGGCACAGTGAAGGCCAGCACCAAATTTAAAACAGAAACAGGTGTGAAAGTCTGACTCAGAGATGAACACAATACAGAAGCCTGATGATGGCAGATGAGATTCTGCCGAAATGTACACCAAACTGGTTCTGTATCTGCTGCTGTTTGGATCCACCCTCCACCTGGGCTCTTTCCTGACCTTTATTTCCTGCTTTTTCAACCTCAGCTACTTTGCATGGCATAGCTGAGGTTGAAAAAGCAGGAAAAAAGTGGCTTTTCAACTGTTGCGCACCTGCGCACAGCACTGCTCAGCTGTCTGGGCGGCACAGCTTCAGGTTTTTTACAAGGGCGTGCAGCAAAACGTAGTCACCAAACAGGTAGTAACACCCGTTAAATCCCACCCCTGCCTGGGGTGCTCATATTGCAGCACTGGTTAAAAGGGCCCAGCAGAGATTATACTAGCTGAGGCTTCTCAGAAAACAGCAACCTAATGAAAAACTGCTGGTGACCATAGAGACTATCTTAACTTACTGCACCTCTGTATGGCTTACCAATTGCACAGTCACAGATAGGACAGCGCTCCAGAGAGTTAATATCATTGCCCAGAAGATCATTGGTTGCCCTCTCCCCTCTTTGGAAGAGCTTTATAGCTCCGCTGCCTTAAGAAAGTTCAAAACATTCTCAAAGATTCATCTCGTCCTGGGCATCCTTTTTTTTTTGAACTATTACCATCTGGCAGACAATACAGGATAATAAAAACAAGGACAAATAGGCTGAAAAACAGCTTCTATCCCAGGGCAGTAACTCTATTGAATTCTACTGTATAGTGCAATATTAATGCAATATCAGGGGTTTTCAATTCAACGTATAGAATGTGAAGGATGTGTGTTTGTCTTTATTTTCAGTCATAACGTATACTGAAGATGGTATTTAATTTTGTTGTATGAGGTGCAATGACAATAAAGTAAACTAAAGTTTCTGCTGCAGACTAATTTTCTGTGATAAATCTATATAACCCTTGCAGTTTCTAAACTGCAGGAAGATTTCAGCGGCTATGCATGAAATGGGGGTTCTTCTGTTGGAAGATGGAAATATCCCATATTCTACCAGACTGAGAAATGTAACTTTCATGTACAGTGATGGGGAAGCTGTGTGAAATTTGAAGGAGAAACTTTTTGGTTAAGTCTTCTTGCTAGTAATATATGCATCGTCCTTGACTTACGATTGCAGTTGGGACCAGAATTTTGGTCCGAAGTTATAACGGTTGAGTCGAGACACCTACGTTACCAATTGACTGTTATTGTCATTTTTACAGTGGTTCTGAAGCAAATCATGCAGTTGTAAGTCCAAATTATGTAGTCATTTAAGGATTCGTGGTCATAACTCCAAATCCATTCTTTAAAATGGATGGGGATTTTTTTGCCAGAAACTGGCAAAAAAATTCTGGGAACTGGCAAAAATAATAATAATCACAAATTGTAGTCACATAATCACGGCATACGGCACCAGTCATACAAATGAACCACAGGTCACCATAGGGATGAGGGTGAGAAGAGCATAACATTTTATGATTGCTGGGAGAGATTTACAAGCCACATAGTACCCTTTCCGAGGATTTCATAACTCCAAATAGATTGACTATAAGTTGAGGACTACCTATATTACAATAATTTGTTGCAAATTTTCATTACCATTTCCTGTGAAAATATAATAGATCAATTCTATACCACCCCACCTTGTTATCCAATTAAAGTTATGGTAGAAAGTAGAGCAACTAGCTAGATTTTACCATTACTGTTGTGTCCTAGGTGCTTTCTTGTAGTTGGTTTTCTTGTAGATATTTCATTACCCAACTAGAACACATCATCAGTGCTCTGATGTTACTTAGTTTGGTAATGAAATGTCTGCAAGAAAACCACCAAGCTTGGGAAACACAAAAAGACCTCACAGTTTAACCCTGAGCTACAGCTGTTCTCTTCTATCACTTTCATTGCTGTAGAATTATTTTTAAAATGGCTTGTGCAGGGA
Source organism: Laticauda colubrina (assembly GCA_015471245.1). NCBI lineage: Eukaryota > Metazoa > Chordata > Lepidosauria > Squamata > Elapidae > Laticauda > Laticauda colubrina. The sequence continues at coordinate 7,901,767 of BLBF01000003.1, forward strand.
ATAAAGAGATAGCTTGGGTTCCTAAATGACTTTAAAATATTCCTTTCAATTATTTCTTTTCTGCTCCAGAAGGAAGCAACTGAACAGAAAAGGCAAATGGAGAGAAATAATTCCATGATCATGTCCAGAAGATCCTGACCCATTTAGCAGCACTCACAGCTCAGTGACTTTCATAATATATAATGGGAGAAAGAATTTGAACTCTAGCCAGCCAGCTTTGGCTAGTTGGTTAGCTCTTGAAGTGTTGTAGTTACATCCACACATCTGTTAAAGCCCCTGTCACACTGCACCAACGGATGGAAAGAGGGTGTAAAACGGAGAAAAACATTTGCCATCCGTTGGTTAACGCGATGCTTCCGTTCTGTACTCACTGCCTCCATTTTGCTTCCTCTCTATCCGTCCAGCATCCGTCTATTGACATTTCATCCGCTCAAAAGGTTTTGAGCTGCTCAAAACTTTTGAGCGGAAAATGTATCCAACGCGTCCGTTCTGCATCCGCTAGGCATACGGGGGACATCCATTCTGCATCCGTCAGCATCCGTTACGCGTCCGCTACATCTGTTAGACATCCGCTGCGCATCCACACAACTCAAATCCACTCCAGAGGAAAGCGGACACAGGGAGGAACCGGAACGGACGCGGAACGGACGCGGAACGGACGCGCAGCGTTAGTAGCACGGACGGAGAAAGGATGAAAGCGGATGCAGCACTCAAAGAAAGCATTTAAAATGGAAAAAACGTTCGCAGAAGGGACCTATCTCGGATATTAAGGATGTCTAGAGGATGCCTAGAGGATGCAAAAGGACACATAGGGGAAAACCTATATTGCCTATAAAAAGGGGGAGCAACTCACCTGGATCTCACTTTCAGACCAGCAGCCCTGCTGTGCAGACCTCTGCAGCCTTCATCTGCCTCTTGCTCTTCCACAGCATCCAGTCATGTCCACCTTGGATCATAACAAACTCCTTTTGGTAGCCACCATCGTTCTGCAACAGTGTGAAGCCATCTACAGGCTCTATGAACTCTAATACGGGAAGAAAAGGAGGCGGCCAAGAAGCGTCTGGGTCCGAAGATGGATCAGGAGAAGAGCAGAGTACAGACTGTACAACAAGCTGATGGTGGAGCTCAGGAACGAAGACCCTCGTGCAATCCAGAACTTCATGAGGATGCCTCCAGCCATTTTTGACGAAGTTGTGCAGCAGCTGACACCCAGGTTGACCAAGCAGAGCACCAACTTCCGGCCTAGCCTGGACCCTGGGCTCAAGGTGGCACTCACTCTGCACCACCTGGCCTCAGGGACCACCTACAAGAGCATGCAGTATGGCTGGAGGGTGCCACACAACACCATCAGCATTGTGGTCAGAGAAGTGGTGCAGGCCATCATCGAAGAATACATGGAGGAGCTCCTCCAGTGCCCCTCCACTGAAGAAGGCTGGAAGAAAGTTGCAGAGCAGTGGTATCAGAGGTGGAACTTCCCACACACCGTTGGAGCCATAGATGGGAAGCACGTGGCCTGCAAAGCGCCAGCCAAGTTGGGGTCCACTTATTTCAACTGCAAGGGCTTCTTCAGCATCGTCCTCTTCGCCATGGTCGATGCTGACTACAAGTTCATGTACATCGATGCTTCAGGCAACGGGTCATGTTCAGATGCCCAGGTATACAACGCCAGTCACCTCAAGGAGGGGCTGGAACGCAACCTCATCATGGGCTTCCCAGATCCAGACCCCCTGCCCAACAACACACAACATGTGCCCTACTTCATCGTGGGGGATGACGCCTTCTCCCTCAGAACCTACCTCATGAAGCCTTACACCTCCAGATGCCTCACCCGTGAAGAGAGGATCTTCAACTACAGGCTGTCCAGGGCAAGGCGGGTGGTGGAGAACGCCTTTGGCATCCTGGCCAACAGGTTCCAGGTACTTCTCACCACCATTCAGCATCGCCCACAGACTGTGAGGAGGATCGTGGAAGCTTGCTGCATCCTGCACAATCTCAGGCGCATCCGCTACCCAGTCTTGCAGAACAGGCTCGTGGACCGCCAACAAGGGAATGGGGACATGGAGCCTGGGGAATGGAGGCAAGGGCAAAACCTAATAGACACTGAGGATGTGCAAGGCCCCAACAGAGCCTTTCGTGAAGGGAAGAAGCAGCACAATCTCCTGAAACACTGGTGCAACTCCCCAGCTGGAGCAGTGGAGTGGCAAGACAGGATGGTAGAAGATTAATGGATGCTTCCTTCAGCCTGTCTCATCACATGGATGAGATTGGGCCATGTATGTTGGGTGGGCCTACAATGAACAGGGATTTAATAAAGAGTTGTGTTTATGTTGACATGTGTGGATCAATGATTACATTATTATTGATAATAAAGGGCCATTGGTGTGGCATCTGGGAGGGTGGACCATACAGCCCCACTATGCTTGCACTGGAGGTTTTTCTATCCCACAGCTATTACCCATCCCAAAGGTATCCCTGCCCATCCCACAGGTATCCCTGCCCATTCCACAGATATTACCCATCCCAAAGGTATCCCTGCCCATCCCACAGGTATCCCTGCCCATCCCACAGCTATTACCCATCCCAAAGGTATCCCTGCCCACCCCACTGCTATCCTTACCCATCCCACAAGCATGCAAAGGCTTAAACCATTTCCACCAAAACTTTATTTAATAAAATAAATGAGGCAAGTGTGTGAATCAAAGATAATCTTTATTAATAACAAGCTGTAAAAGAAAAATGACCCAAGTCAAGTGTCCAAATAAAGTCTACAGGTAGCCACCCAGTCTCCGGCACTCTTATCGGTCACTCGGAGGTGTGCCCAGTCTCAGGGGTGAAGGGTCCAGGTGCTGTGGAGGTGGCTGCTGCTGGAGTGCTGGTCTGAAGCCCCACTGGGGTGCCTGGCCCTGAGAGGACAACAGGTGACGCTGTGTTGAGGAACCTCTCAGACAGCTGGCTCAGCCCCGTGATGTTGAGAGCTCCTTCCTCCATGCCATGAGGTGTCAGTCCCAATACCGAGGACAGATGTACTGAGGCTGGGCTTGGCTGTGGGGTGGAGGAAGGAGCAGTGTAGTGGGGCTGTCTGGTCTGAAGCTGTGTGAGGACTGGCGTGGGTGGCATCGGTGGCGTGGGTGGCATCGGTGGCGTGGGTGGCATCGGTGTTGTCGGTGGCATCAGTGGCGTGGGTGGCATCGGTGGCATCAGTGGAACCGGTGGCAAAGGTGGCATCCGATGAGCCTGTGCCTGGACTGGGAAGGGCTGCTGCCTGTGCTGCTGGACCTCCTGGTAGCCGTAGCCCTGGTAGGTGAGAGCCTGTGGAAAGCCTTGGAATGGGAGGGACATCACCTGGGGTGGAGGAGCAGACCTGGACTGGGTGGGAGCAGGTTCCTCTGGATCTGGAGGGTTGTGAAGCAGCTCGGTGATCCGGTCCTTCACCACCTGGTACTGGGGTTCCGCCATGTCCGTGAGGGCTAGTTGACATAGGTGAGGAAGGCCTTGCAGTTGGAGGATGAGGAGTCGGTGTGGACCAACTGAGAGAGGAGATCTATGCTGCTCCGGATGGTGTCCCTGATCTCCAACAGGACAGTGTGGCTCTGCCCCTCCGGTCTGGCTCTCTGCCTGCTTTCTGTGGAGGTGGAGCTGGGGGTGGATGTTGGTAGGACTGTGGTGGAAGTGCCGTCTCCTTTCTCCCACTGCGCCAGGGAGTCCTCCACGCGCTCCGCCACGGTTAAAACAACTGTCCGCGGGTTCTCCGCCATGGGACGCTCCACAGAAACCTGCCTGGAGACAGGAGCTGACTCTCGGCCGGAAGAGGACTGGCTCTCAGCAGGCTGCCGGAGAGAGAGGGTTGTGAGAGGGGCTGCTCCTCAGTGGCGGATCTCACCCTTCAGGAAGCTGCACCTGGCCATGATGTAGGTCTCTCTGTCTGTCAGCTTTACCGTGGCCTGGCCAAATTTCTTGAGGTGCAACTTCCCGTACCAGGTGTGCATGTGCTTCCACCAGCCGAGGAGCACCTCCGAAGTGTAGCCCAGACTCTCCGCCTTCTCTCTCCAAGCAGCCTGCTCCCTTTTGGTGACCCTGTAGAGCCTGTGTCCCTTCCGCCATAGATAGTCATTCTCTCGGCCACTCTAGCACCTCATCCTCGTGTTCCTCCTCAATGGAGTATTGCCTCCTCTCCCGTTCTCGCATATGCCTCTTCCTCCCTTTGGCAGGACCAGATGGGCTCTCATCAGAGGGGCTTCCAGGTTGTAGGGGCTGTTCCTCCACACCACCACCAGCAGCAGCACCAGCAGGATCAGCAGCAGCTCCAGCAGCACCAGGAGCACCAGCAGGACCAGCAGGACAAGCAAGACCAGGAGCACGAGCAAGACCAGGAGCACGAGCAGGACCAGCAGGATGAGCAGGACCAGCAGTACGAGGAGCAGCTACAGCAGAGTAAGCACCAGCAGAAGCACCACCACCAGAAGCAGCATCATCAGCTCCTCCAGAAGCAGCATCAGCAGAAGCACCACCACCAGAAGCAGCATCAGCAGAGTAAGCACCAGCAGAAACACCACCACCAGAAGCAGCATCAGCAGAGTAAGCACGAGCAGAAGCACCACCGCCATAAGCAGCAGCAGCAGCTCTTCCAGAAGCAGAAGCAGCAGAAGCCCCAGCCCCAGAAGAGCGAGCCCATGCTGCAGAAGCCCCAGCAGAAGCAGAGTGAGGGCCAGGGGGTGGGAGGGTGGCCCTGTCCCTCTTGCCAGGGCTGGCAGCAGATGGCTGAGGCTTTCTCTTCTTCCCCATGGCTGTGGGGTTGCTGGCTGGCACCAAGACTGGCAGGCAGGCTGGCACGAAGGCAGGCAGGAAGGCTGGCAGCAAGGCTGGCAGGCAGACTGGCAGGCAGGCATGCAGGGCAGGCATGCAGGGCAGGCTGGCAAGGCACTTGATGTGTCTGGAAGCAGGTCTTTCCTCTGAATGGTGACCTGCTTGGGAGCTGCCTCCCTTTATATCCGCGGGACTGACGCAATGCATCCCCCCCGCATGCGCAGTGAATGCTAGCCATCCGCTAGGCTTTCGCTAGGCATCCACTAGGCTTCCGCTCTGCATCCGCTTCATCCGCTCGGCTTCCGCTCTGCATCCGCTTCATCCGCTCGGCGTCCGCTCTGCATCCGCTCTTTCCGTTCCGCATCCGCTTTGCTGTGCTCCCCCGGAATCCTTGCGGATGTGCCATCCACTCCCATCCGCTTCCATCCGCTAGGCTTCCATTCCGCATCCACTTTCCATCCGCCCTGCGTCCTCCCCCCGTCCATTCCTTTCCATGTTATCCACTCTGGTTATGCAAATTTTTGCCCCTTTTGAGAGCGAATAACAACGGATGGAACATTTTTCTCGTCCGCTGTGTCCTTTTTACTAACGTTTTGCATTCCTCGGCCAGTGTGACAGGGCCTTAACTCATTGCATTATGTGAACAACATCTACCGTAGGAGAATCACATTTATCAGTTGCTAAATTATCCATATTCTCTCTTTTTTTCTGTTTCAGTAAACTGGAAAATAAATTTAGATTTAAAAGCAGCAGGAAATACTGCTAGGGAAAGTGGAAAGACTACAGTGATCATATGAGAAAGAAAATTTTCGGAGCACAGATAGAGAAAAGCTGAGTCTACTTAAAAGCTGAGTTAGCAAACATATTTCTCTTCATTTATTGCGTCCTGTGACAGCCACCATGCTGAGGAATAATGGACAAGAACATTTAGTTGGTTCAGAGGTGGTATTCAGCAGATTCTGACCAGTTCTGGAGAACTGGTAGCGGAAATTTTGAGTAGTTCGGAGAACTGGCAAATACCACCTCTGACTGGCCCCACTCCCCATCTATTCTCTGCATAATGAGTCCCAGCTGATTGGCTGGATCTTCTTTTGTTGCCCTGGATAGGAGAACGGAGGTGGAAAGCAGGTTAGTGGGTTGGGGAGAAAATGGGATTTTGTACTATCCTTCCCCAAGGAGTGTGGAGTGAATGGGGATTTTACATTATCCTTCTCCTGCCATGCCCACCAATCCACGCCCAGAGAGCTAGTAGTAAAAAAAAATTTGAATCCCACTCCTGAGTTGGTTGCTAGGAAGAGTTTGCAAGGCATCTTGAGGATACAGGCACTTGAATATATTCACAAATGTTGGCTGAATAGGTCCAATAGAGATGACAGAGATTATTTGAATGAGCCCAGGTATTTTCATCGTTAGGAAGCATGCAGGCCAGGGCCCTTCATGACATTAATTCTGTTAATTAGATAGATACCAGATCTGATGTTCAAATCTTATCTTGCTCTGATCTGTTCAGCTCTGATGCTCCTCCACAAAAACCAAACTGAGCATGTGACCATTCATTTGTATTTGGACCCTTGATAATCTGGGACAAGCCCATGGATCTCATGGTATCTGGGAACTCCCAAAGTACAAGAGAAGACGGATTGAAGCCCCCCAGAACCATCAATCTAAAAACTGAGTTACCAATCCCAGTTGCATCAAACAACTTAGGCAGGGAAACAGCTATGCACTTGGGAGATGATTATGGCAACAGCTGTCTCAACTGCTCCCTAGTGCCCAGTTTCACAAGCAGAGTCATATATGATTATCTACAATGCAGTGACCTCCATAAATAACCTCCCAGACAATAATATTACTCCTAGTTTTCCTTGTCTTAGATTTGCAGATGATGCCAACCTGAAACCAGGTTTCAATCATCCACCGTGATGACCCTGGAGACACATCACCATATCACTCTTGCTTTAGAGGCTGCTTAGAAGCTCAAAAGATTCTCAAAACTCCCTACAATACAACACAAACAGAACCACGAATACATATTCTCCTCTCCAACCATCTACCTCCCCTCTTGATCTCTCCCCACAAGTCCTTCAGGAAACAAATTTGCTAAAGAATTGTTAAAACTCTATTGCTATATGATATAATAATAGATTCTTAAAAGCTTGGCAGGAATTCCCCCTTTTTATTTTTAGTGTTTTTTTTTCTCTTTCTCTATTTCAGGGTTGAGCTTATCCTTAATCATTCTTGCACTTAGGATAGCTTCATACTCTGCTGTAGACCAGCAGGTGCTCATACCCTATTTCTATGGGAGGGAAGTACTTTGTCCTCTCAACCTTCTCCCATGAAGAAGGTGGAATTTAAATTGAATTTTCTGTTATCCCTTATGACTAATTGTGAGTTGCTTTTCCTGAACTTTAGGTGTATTAACCTTATCTTAAAGAATAGTTTGTCTAAATTAACCGTTATATGATGAAATAATGGTAAGTATAATTTTTGTACAACAAAACAAGCAATCCCAATTACATTATATTTTGCTACTCAAATATGTTGCTAAGCCCTACATTTGCTAATAAGACCTCCAATAAAACAAGAAAATACTTTTGTCTTCTGCCCAAAAGGGTTCTTGGTGCTCTCAAGTTGTTTTCTTGAAGACATTTCATTATCCAAACTAGGCAATATCATCAGTACAAGTAAGGAGTGGGATTTGCTCTCAATTTATATTCTCGTGGCCTGCCGTATCAGGGTTGGTGGAAATGGTCTTGGAGGTTCATTGGTTGGGCTGTTTACTGTTTACTTTTTGGCACTTCCTTGGTTGGGGTATTGTTTACTTCTTAGATGTTGGCCTGGTGTCATCTGGATGTTGATTGCTTGTGGGAGGGTGTTTCAGTCTTTTTGTTCCTTCTTTTTAACTGTCTCTTTTTTACACAGTATGTAAATGTTGTTTATGTCTATGTGCCTATTAATGGCTAATTTGTCAGAGTGCTAGGTTTGTGGGGTTCTCTAGGGGTTTTGGACTTGGCTTGGTCTCAGATGGTCACAGTTTCCCAGTTGAATATGGTTTAAGTTTGTCCATGTGTTGTGAAATTAAGGATTTTTCATTATGTCTTCTGATTGCTAATTGGTGTTCATGGATATGCTCTGCCATTCTTCTGTCTATTTGTCCTATATAGTGGCTATTGCATTTGAGAGCACCAAGGACCTCTCATTTCAACTCTGAGCTATAAATCTATAACTATAAATCTTTTCCTCTATCAGTGCTTGCATAAGTGGTTGAACCTTTAATTAGTAATTCCATTAGTGTAAAGGTTCCATTATACAGCAGAATATTTAAACTTCCATTTGAGAAACATTTAATTATCTATCTCCTTCCTTCCTTCCTTCCTTCCTTCCTTCCTTCCTTCCTTCCTTCCTTCCTTCCTTCCTTCCTTCCTTCCTTTCCATTTCTGTGATAATTGAAAGAAAGTCAGAATGGGGGAGTGTGTGTCCTAAAATTATATTCCGTCATTGAAATGTGCCAATAGTCAGCAAGACTAGTTGCATGTATACTCACTAAGAACATCTTAGTCTATTTTATGGTGTTGTCATTTTGATGCTTGCCAGAGGCAACTTGATTTCAGTCACTCAGATGTCAAAGTACTTGCAGAATTTTATTTTTAAAATGATCTATCCATTGAGCAGAGGGCCATTTTGACATTAATGAAGCTGTTTACTTTTTCCCCTAAGGTTCATAAAGATTTTAGAGCTGTAAGTCAGTGCTATGATGCTGCAGTTATGGAATGAAGATATACTAAATGTTAGATATTTTATTTTCACCTAATTCCAATTTTCTACTAGTTTTATCAAAGTCTTGTTGGGCTCAGGAAGTGTAATAAAAAAAGAGAGATTGTTGCAATGGGGGACATTGATAACAAGCTCCTTTTAGAAAGCGCTATTCTGAAGAGGGGAAAAACCAATAGGGAGGAGGGAGAAATTGAAAGAACGTATAAACTATTTAGTGGAAAGGAAGAGGTAACAAAAAAGCTGCTGCTTTAAAAATAGGTTGTTTTGAAAACAAGCATGAAATAAAACTTTAATAAAAATAGGTACAAATCAGGCACTATTGAGAAATGTATTTATTTTCTTGTTCAACATTATTAATATACCGATATTAAATCTATATACCTTACAATTAAAAAGCCTTAACACTTTTAGGACGTACACAATTGTTTTGAATAGTTAATGCTAAAATGTCATTTTTTAAAATCTCTCAATCTGATCTGATCTGTCTACTCCCACATAAATGTGCCCTAGGGTTATTATTTGTGTAATTAGTAGGGTTGTCAACCAGTTAAAGGATTTTTAGTTGATTAATCACCTGGTGCTTCTGAATCTGATTAATCAATTACATTTAAATAAATTTCAATGATGACAAATCTCAGTGGATATGCTTTTTCAGGATATTGAAGAAAAAGTAACATTTAATTTGGAAAGCTTCTCTTCACTGTGAGAAAGAAAGCAGTGAAAACTTTACAATCCTAATTATTAAAAAATATACAGCTGAATATTAATAATATTTAAAAAACAAAATATGGAATACCTAGGAGGTATCAAGAAGAAGGCAAACTCACATATGTGGTCCTTTCCTAAAGTGACCATTACAGTTGCTTGGATTCTTCCAAGCTTATCTGTAACTCCTGATATGACGAAGCAAGAACAGTTCTAAATATTTTGAAAAAAGTGTTTAGGTGGATCCTTTCTGTTTGGTGGAATTGGAAGTATATGTAGAAAACAATTGAAAACCATAGAATGGAGCTTACCAACATTGACATTTTGCAGATGTATTCAATTCCCTGAATTTCTCTAACTAGCATGGGGAATTTTAGGAGTCTATCATGTTTCCCCCAAAATAAGACCCTGTCTTATACAAATATTTGCCACCAAAAAGGCATTAGGTCTTATTTTTTGAGGTGGTGGATGTTGTTCACTGACTCATCCCACTTGCACATATCACCCCCGGCCACTTTTTCACTGTCAGGAACTTCTTTGCGGGTGGCAATACCAGCAAAGCTTTCTTGAAGACCTCCACAGCCAAAAACAGAGCTCCGGATGAATCTGGACTTCTGTTAACAGCTACAGAGGCCTTCAGGTAAGCCTTGCCAGCTGCAGAAGAAATGGGCTGACAAGGCAGGTATAGGCATCTGTGAAGCCTGGCTGCAAATGTCCGAAGGTAAGTAATAGGGCAGCTCCACCACCCCCCATCCCCACCTTAGCTTAATTTTTACCCATGCACCCTAGAGTGGGCAGGGTCTTAATTAAGGTAGGGCTTACTTTTGGGGTAGGTCATATTTTCGGAGAAACATGGTAGAAGTCCGCGCATCTACAATTTTCCATGGTTGAGAAACACTAACATAGAATATTGCTTCCCTGCCATTTCCCAGGACAAGGGGTGCAGAGGCATTCAGTGGTCATCACTGAATGTGCTATTATACCTATAATGGTCTTGAAACCTATTATAATTTGAAAAGCATTCTTTGCCCATGTTGACCCAACTATAGTTGTCGACTAGAGCAGGGATCCACAGAGGCACTGGTCCATGGCATGCCAAAAACGAGTCCATGCAAACAAGCAAAGCCCATCCACAGGATGCAGGCAGCACAAAAGACCATGCCCCTCTGGTCTGTGGAATTCTCTCTCCATGGAATTGGTCCCTAATGCCCAAGAGGTTGGAGGACACTAGACTAGAGTTGATTCAAGACTCTGTAGAATAGACTTCAGACACCTTTCCCTGTTAATTTATCACCTTGTCAGCCTTCTTTAAAATTTAGGCAACTGCATGTTGCCATACTAAGAAAGTCCAATTTTTGAATAATATATCCCCTTTAAAATAAAAAACATATTGGGATGTAATCCTTGAAGTAAATTTGAAGTCCTGAATTTATGAACGGGAAAAGTTTGTAGTGACAAATTCAAGGAGGCCTTTAAACTGTCTTTGTGCCTAATTTATCAGGACAACTATTGTGTGATCATTTGTGTTGTTCTCTTTCTTTAGATCCTAAAACATGGACTTATATCATGCTGACTTTGAAGACTAAATTATTCCAGATTTGTAGTAGCCATTTGCAGGAAACCTTTGGTGCAATCTGTCCCACCTGTAAATTAGCTTGTATTGAATTTAAATACAAATAACTGGAATAGCCACCAGTTATCATTTCTCTCTATGCCTTGCATCTGTTTTTCTTAGCATTGAAGCTTTTCCTGGAAGCTCTTAACAGCAGAGCATTGTGCTCTATCTGAGATGACGCTAAGTCCAAAGACTGTAGTCCTTGGGTCACCAATATAGTCCCTGGGGGTTCCAGTCAGAGTTGGGTTTCTACCAGTTCTGTCCACCTCTGTAGAACCAGTAGCTCTGAAGAGCAGTAGACATAGAACCGGTTCTATGTCTGCTGATGATTTTGCCCACCCAACTGCCCGGGTTCTTACCTGACCTTTATTTCCTGATTTTTCAACTTCAGCTGCCATGCGAGGCACAGCTGCAGTTTAAAAAGCAGGAAAAAAAGTGCTTTTTGAAAGGTTCTGCACGCAGCGTGCTGATGACAATTTCCAGGCGCGCGCGCCAGGGAAGCACATCATAAATCACCGAACCTCATAAATCACCGAACTGGTAGTTAACTCTGTCGGATCCCACCCCTGGTTCCAGTGGACTTGCCAACACTTCCCATGATATTCGTCACACTATTTGTCCCACGAAATCTTTTTTTTAATCTTCTCATTAAATCAGTTAAATAGAAACACATATGCTACAAAACAAAGTTGTAATCTCCAGCATAATGTTTATTTACAAGAAAACCTTAGAGTTCAGTGAGTTGGGAATAGTATTTCTTTCTCATTTAGAAAAGAAGGGGGAAAAAAGGGACAAAGTTGAATTGGAATGCTAGAGAAGATTTTGGGAGTGAGCTGGGAAACAACAGTTTGCTTTTTGGTAAATGGATGTTTTCTGATTTTCACTGATGGCCATGTTAGCCCTTTGATCAGAGTGTTCATTCTATCCTTGATGAAAATATCTAAATATCCTATTGGTGCAAAATGTTAGGGGAACCTGTCATAGGGCAAGAATCCCCTAACCCAACTGATCTGAAAAATATAAGCTTCCTATTAAAAACTGCTTTGAATCACCATCCTTGCTCCCATCATTCCTCTTCTTTTTTGACCCAGGGAAAATGAGAGAAAAGATATGTAGACACCCTCTTTGCAAAATATCAGATGTCTTCAAGACAAAATCCAACCCCACCCCTAAAGATGAGTGATGTAATCTGGAATTGATGTCATTTGATAGTGGTCATGCCAAAATATCTCCTGAAAATTATTTAAGTGTCATTAAAGATACTTTGTCTAAGAAATCACTTCAGTGTCTGCCAATATGTTGATAGTCTCACCAGGAAATATCCCATTACATGCCAAGGAATGAATGTCATGCTTATCTAGCATAGCATGGATATATTTTAATCTGCTGAAAGCTTGGAGGATGAATTACATCTTTTTAAAAGAATTCTTCTACAAGTGTTTTTGCAGCTCCTGATCCACAATAATCAAGTTGCCTCTTAACCTTCTTTTGTCAGTTTGATTTCAAATAATTAAATCTATTAGATGCATTCATTTTTCTGGAAGCTGTCACATAGGGTGCTTTAAAAAAAAACCTTTCCTACTAAATCTTATCCTGATTAGTATTAAAGAAAATTATACGCACTTGTGGCAAATAGTAATTAAAGACTTTTCAGTGAGCTGTCCTACCCTTTTAGAGGTGATGAATGCTGAGATTGATTTGAGAAATGAGAAATATGACAGAGGGCCCTATCACTCTTCATCTCCATCTTCTATATTCAAAGGAACATCTGCAACAATTGAGACAGTGGCAGAAGAAAGCATGCATGTATGCTGATGTGAAGTTGAAGTGTTGGCTTTACTTCAAAATCAGATAAACTGGCTTTTTTTGATAATTAGTAAGAACAGTTTTCCAGAACTCATTGACCTTATCATAAGTTTATCACATTACAGCAAGTTTTACCTGACTATCAAATGGATAAAAAATTCCTTTATCTCTCAAATTGTATTCCCTTATCTTGTTAATTTTACTTGTTTCAGCTGAGTAATACAACCTCAAGTTCCAAAAGATTGCATATAGTATACATCAGTTCTCATGGCAAGCTAAGCCATAATAAAATTTCCATCCAGTCTACTAGTTCTTCTTGATGTTTGGCAGGGCCAACAAACTATGGATGGCTCCAACATGGTTTGCTTAATGTGAATCAGGATTTCTATGGCTTAGTCTAAAAGGAAAAAAACAAGCTATGTCTTCTTTCTCTGGCTTGTTTGGAGAGGAACAATGCAGAATCCCCAATTTGTAGCAAATGTTAAGAAATGATGCTTTATTCATCCTACTCATTCATGAAGCCAAGAAGCATAATCTATGCAGATCAGTGGTAGGATTTTACCAGTTTCCCTACTGGTTTAGTGATTGTGCACTTCGCGCATGCGCATGTGTGCACCTAACATGTACACACAGCTTTCCAAACGCTAGCTGAGGCTCTGCTGCATCAATCAGCTGAGAGGGTAGAGAACAGAAAAGTGCAGGGGCAGGTGGGAGGGCCAATCCTGCACTTTTTTCTTCTTTCTCCTCTCAGCTGATCGTCAAAGCTTTTTTTCTACCAGTTCAGACAAACTGGTCTGAACCAAAAGCATTTCACTACATATTAGTATGAAAAACAGCTAAAGTTCCTAGTAAATACCCTTCCTATGTATATTCCTATGAAGAAATATACTCTTGATGTGGCCTTGGCAAAGGGAAAGAGAACAACGAGCCATTAAGGTTCATTGAAAAGGCAACACGAAGAAGCTTTGATGGTATCTGAGAAAGACCTTGAGAAACATAGCCAAAAAGGCGTTAAGAGTTGTTAACCTAATCCGACGTAGCTTTTTCTCTGGTAATATCACACGACTAACAAGAGCAAACAAAACATTTGCTAGACCAATACATGAATACAGTCTGGAACCCATATTACGTATCTGATATTAACACAGTTGAGAAAGTCCAGAAATATTTCACAAGAAGAGTTCTCCACTCCTCTACTCATTGCAGAATACCTTATGCCACCAGACTAGAAATTCTCGACCTAGAAAACTACGCCGCCTTCGGTCCTATCTAAGTATAGAATATAAAATTGTACATTGCAGTATCCTACCTATCAACGAATACTTCAGCTTCAACCATAACAATACAAGAGCACACAATAGATACAAACTCAAAGTTAACTGCACCAAACTTAATTGCAGGAAATACAACTTCAGCAACAGAGTGGTCAATGTCTGGAATACTCTACCTGCTCTGTGGTTTCTTCCCCAAACCCCAAAAACTTTAACCTTAAACTGTCTACTATTCACCTGACCCCTTTACTAAGAGGTCTGTAGGGGGCGTGCATAAGCGCATCAACGTGCCTACCGTCCATTTCCTGTTGTTTCTTTTATTTTTCTTATATGTATTCATTTCATATATTCATAACTATGTTTATCCTTATACCTATTACCTTGTAAGCAATTGACAAATCAAATAAATACAAAAAAAAAAAAAGCAGGAGGAAGAAGTGCTGCCTCAGGAATAGCCAGCTAAGAAAGGGCACAGCCCACAGCTGTATAATAGATGGAAAAAGAAGCTCAGAAAGGACTCTCCTTAACTCCTCCACCCAGCTCCCATGGGTGTACAATAGCCTTGGTTGAGCTGCCATCTGTTGTGCTAATGCAGGTTGAGAGAAATTATATTCCATCTATTGTATTAGTAGTATAATGGTATTCTGCAAATCTGTGCATCTACTTGCTGCTGGTGTTGCAACCTTCTAGCAGCCAGATGCTCAGCATACAACCGAATTTTTTGAGGATTGGAGGCTGTTCCTGAAATTAGTCTCTTTGGAAGAGAGTATGAATTTGCAAAATTGATGTCAGACTTCCCGGATAAACCAGACATGAAATACAGTTAAGCTACTTGTCCTTTATTGTAAGACTACATTAATAGAATCTTGCAAGTCTAAAAGGTAGAAATCTCCCACTGTTCCCTTTATTACCTGAGACATTAGGGACAGTCTTTTTTCTGAGCTTCTTGCTCCCTCCATTGTACAACTGGGAGCTATGGCCTCTGCATGTATGTATGTACATACATGCGGATTTTACTCTGCTAGTTGTTGCTGATGGTGCTCATCTCTGTTTCAAGGCCATTAAGCTAGGGCTATCCGAAGACATTTCCACAATCATGTGGCTAGCATGATGTCACAAAGCACTGTTACCTTTCCACCGTAGTGGTACCTTATTTTTGTATTTATATTGTATGCTTTCAAATTGCTAAGTTGGCAGGAGCTGGGGTGAGGATGGGAGCTCATCCCATCGCATGGCACTCAGCTCTCGAACCTGGGCTGCCAGCTTTCCAGCCGAAAAGTCCAGTGTCTTAACTGCTGACCTACTGCACCACCACATATATATGTATCTGTATATATTGTTATATGTGTGGATCTTTGGTTATTCGGGTTTTCTCCCACATAAAATTGGAAGTATCTTGGCGAAGTTTCGACGAAATCTCATTCGTCATCTTCAGGCTTATGTCTTCGGTTTTGTGCTTCTCGGAGTAATGTGAGCTTGTTATATGTGTATATATAGTTGTAGGGAAAAATAGCAGAAACGTGAAAGCCTGTCAATACACACACACACACACATACAAATTTTGACAGGCTTTCACGTTTCTGCTATTCTTTCCTACAACAATAATCATCTGATTCTTCATCCCTTAGCTTTTTACTTAAGGTTTAAACTTGCAATTTAATGTTTTGCTGAGTGAGAGTTATGTCTTTCATTTATAATGGGATGATGATCAAATGATTGAAATGCATGCCAGGTATAGAATAAGATATACCAGAGCAGTGATGCTTGCAAGAGCATAAAGTTAACAATGAACAGGATATACCAACTGCATAAGATGGCTAGTTAGATGGCACAACCTACAGCAGAAAGAAGCTAGCAACTTTTCTTTTAAAGCTTTTCATCATTTTCATGCCTCAGTTTACTGTACTCAACTTCATCAAAGTGTGTGCTTTCTCAAACAGGTCTCTCGTCTTTTTTTACTAGTTAATCTACATGGTCCCAAATTTCTGCTAAACCCATATTCTCTTATTAAGCCTTTGGTTTAATTAACTGGATTTAGCTTCAATGGGGGACAAGGTCTATGTTTATTTCTGGTTGATCTTGTTTCTCCTTCCTTTGATATCTGATCAGCCATCCTAATGGAAACTCTAGTTAAAGACTTCTGGGGCAAAAGTATGTCCTTGTTAATCAGTCTCAGGAAATAGATCCCTCCAAATGTTTGGATTACAGTTCAGCTACTTGTTAGCCATGTTGGCTAGGACTGATGGAAGTTGAAAGCATCTGGAAAACATTAGATTGCCTATTGCAGGTGTAGGCAATGTGTATAACAGGTAGTCCTTGCTTAGCAACCAAACAGAGTCTGGCAACTCTATTGCTATATGTCATGCTTGCTAAGTGGAAAATTACAGGACTATGACATGCTTATAACTTCCATTTATTTGATCATGAAGCAATTTGTCATGGCCATCAAGCAAGACATTGCATGATTGTGGCTATTTTACTTCTCCATTACCTCTGCTTGTCCAAAGCTGGTTGTGAAGCACCCAAATGGTGGAATTCACATGATACTGGGATAGTGTAACAGTCCTAAATGCACACTGGTTGTGGAGTTGTGACAGTTGTAAATGCAAGGATTGATGCAATGGTGTTGTTTTTACACTCTCAATTTTGAATGGCAGTTAAACAAGGCAGTGGATTATGTAACATAGGACTGTGAAACTCCTGGCTCATGGGCCAGATGCGTCACATGCTGGCCACACCCACGCCTGGTTTAGCAAAGGAGGGGAGAGTCCTGATACATCACGTGAGGACTCTGTGACAACGTGAGTTTCACACCCCTGATCTAACATAACAGTACTTTAATCTCCATTTCTAGCCAGAATGTCCAGTGGGTAGATTTGTTGAGATTTACATTCTAACAATATCTGTGGACCAATCTATGCCCATGCCTATTATACACTAATGATGCTGTCATTGGTAATGTATTCCCTCTGATCCTTGCAATTATGACACTAGTGATCTGAGCTCAAAAAGCACCTTTTGATTTGTTATCTCCAAAACAGCATATGCCCCATGGAAAAACAGTTCCAGAAGAATTTAGTCATGTGGCATGAAAGTCTTCTCTTCAACCTGTCAGTGGATTAGCCTAGGAAATTCTTTGTTTCCCTGCCAACTATAATAATGCCTCTCTGGCATCTATACAGGACTCACAGTTTGACAGTTTCCTGTTAAATTATGTCCCTTTTATCACAGCTTTCCTTGTGTTGTACTATAGATAGGCATCCTCGCCATGAATACAGGTAGGTATTCACTTTAATTCAATTGCAGGGGTTTCATAAGATATTCATCCTAGGCTTGCTGTGTAGAATAGGTGCTGTGAAAGACGTGGATAGTTAATGGTTTAATAAGGGTGAAACAGATGTAGAAGTCATAAGAAAGAAAAGAAAATGGATTGATTACCCAGCTGAGGAGTAAGAAATCAGGATGGCTGCTGAATTCTGTATAGCATCATCCCGCAATCAAAATATT
Organism: Laticauda colubrina; assembly: GCA_015471245.1. NCBI lineage: Eukaryota > Metazoa > Chordata > Lepidosauria > Squamata > Elapidae > Laticauda > Laticauda colubrina. The sequence continues at coordinate 7,919,248 of BLBF01000003.1, forward strand.
TTGCTAATTGTGTACTGCCTTAATTATACTTAGTGGAATTTCTTCATATTTTCAGTAATTTGTTTCACATTTCTTCATAAAGTTTCCTTGTCTCTTTGAAATAAATCTCTGTAAATCCTGTGATATTGTTTACATATTATTACATATTAATATGAAAAGTTTTTTTTTTTTAAATGCTAATCATAATGCTTTAAATCTTGATAAGATTAAATTGAAAAGTAAATATGCATCTTGTAATCAGTCCTTCCAGAAAGAAGAAATTTTCTTAGCGTTCTGAGTTAACTTTGGTCATTAAGATTCCTGTGAATTGGATTAAATTTGGAGAAATAATTCAGCATGTGCTTCTGTGAACTTGTATTACTGAAAGTTGACCTGAATCCAATAATGTGTGGCTCTTGCATAAAATACGCTTCATTTTTCAGAAGAGGAGTTGATCAGGATCCAGGCATAAGCCTAGAAATGGATATCTGACATGGCGATAGTCTTCAGAATATCATGACCCATTTTTCCAACAAAACACAATCTCCACGATGGCCTCTTTGCTGAGCCATGGTAACTGACAAATACGATTTCCACACAGGTTTACTGGAAAGAAGGTTCAGCATTTCTTCTATAGCAGTTTTTCCTTCCATTTAAACAGATTATGGTGTAAATGATGGAATGTAATATCAGAGTTGGCAGGAAGCTATGATTTGAATAGGACCTTCAATTTACTTGACAAGAGTAATGCTCTTATGAAAGGAGATGGGCCTGTGGTTGAGATGATAGGGAGAAGGAAAGCCTTTAAGGAGTGATAGGCATTTTAGACAGGGGATAAATCAATGTGCAAAAACAGGTGTGACATACCTTTTTTTGGAAATAGAGGTCCCTCTAGCTGCATCTTGTACTTGACATCCTGGTAAGGCAGTGTGTGTTCTCTTAATTCATTCTTATTCAAGAAAATAAAAAAAAAATCTAGATGGATAGAATGAGAATAAAAAAGTCACAATTTCTCTTGATTAGGGAGAGGCTCATATTTCATGTGCAAGTAGGACTGCTTTGCATTTTATCTGTATTATACCATTCTCATTGAGAAGCAAAGCCCATTGAATTTAAATAAATTTATAAATGAAAATTGCTTTGATTTTTCAGATAGTTGCCTACAAAATATAAATTGCAGAGATTTTTACAGAATCAAGTTCTCAGCTTTTTTATACAAACACAGGATTGTTTAATGGTTTTTTTTTTTTTACAAAAATTAACTTACAACAATAGCCATAGGCAGATCACTGCAATTATGCATAATGATTATCCTGAATAGCATAAAACACTAAACCATTCTTTCTTTATTAGATAATCTGTGAATACTTATCTAAACAAGTGACTCTGGGCTGTCTATATCATAGAACATAAAAACAATTTCAAACAAATAAAAAACAAAGCAATACTATCTATCTATCTATCTATCTATCTATCTATCTATCTATCTATCTATCTATCTAATTATTTTGTGTATATGTGCGTGTTTATGTATGTATGTATATGTGTGTATGCATATATAATACCAAATGTAATAATTACTCAGAAATTATTAGGAAATACACACATTCCTCTTCCTATTTTCCCCACAACAGTTAACCACCCTGAGAGATGATTTGAGCTGAGAACGAGTGACCAGCCCAAAGTCACCCAGCTGGCTTTTGTAGCTAACATGGAACTTGAACTCATGCCCTCCTGCTTTCTAGCCTGCTGCCTCAAACACTAGACCAGACTGGCTCTTGAATTAGTTGTAAAAATAATAAAGGCAGAATATAAACAAATAAATATAAGTCAGTCTTTTCAAATATACCAGGCAGGAAACACAACCAGATAACTTAATTCTACTGTATTATAAAGGTATATTAAAGGAACATTTTAAATCTGAGAATACAATTGTCCCTCCATTTTCTTTGTGGCCTGAACAACTAGGGAGAGTCTTCCCCACATACCATATTTCACTTTTCTATTGAATAATTATCTGTCATATGATGGAACCTAAGGCCTATGGATAGAAGCTGTTGTTAGATGGGGTGTGGAGCAGTGATAGGATTCAATTTTTTTTTTACGACCAGTTCTGTGGGCATGGCTTGGTAGACAGGGCAGGGGAAGGATACTGCAAAATCTCCATTCCCTCCCCACCCCACTAACCTGCTTTCCAGTTCTGTTCTCCTATGCAGGACAACAAAAGAAGACCCAGCCAATCAGCTGGGACTCAGGAAGCAGAGAATAGATGAGGGTGGGGCCAGGCAGAGGTGGTATTTGTCGGTTCTCCAAACTACTTAAAATTTCTGCTACTGGTTCTCCAGAACTGGTCAGAACCTGCTGAATACCACCTTTGGTGTGGAGGTAAGACCATCGCGGTCTGTATATTAATTTAGTAGGAAAAGATATATAAACCTCCATTTCAACAGACTTGTTATCAAATAGGCAGAAACCATACTGGCCTAGTTCACAGTTAATTAACCTTAGTTATATGTCAGTATATAATCATTTTATATCTATTTGCAAGTATGAGGGGAAATGTTTATTGCATTGACTGCAAATCTATTCCATTCCAAAGATCAATGCGATTCTGAATATTTATTCGGTGGCTGATTTATAATACAGAGCTATATAAAAGATGTAATGTATACCAATCATAATATAGTACTCTACATTGAAGAGGGAATTGTTTAGCCATTGTTTAACATCGTATGAAATAAATACTCAGTGAATAAAAAGAAAAGTGAACAATACAGATAACGAATAAACATGTGTTTATCTGAATATTGTTATATCAGAAGTACATGGCTCTCAAAGCATTATCAATTGTAAAAAAGGGGGGATAAGGAAATACTATTTTTCTTCTTTTTATAGCTTTTTGCTTGTTTGTTCCCTGTTTTTTTAAAATGAGAAATGATAAAGAAAAACTTTTTCAAAAAGATTGTTTGTGTGTCAATAAAGATAACTGTTATGACAATAAAAATAATTGCAGGTAGTGTTTGAATTATGACCACAATTGAGCCCCAAAATTCCACTGCTAGGCGACAGTTGTTAAGTGAATTTTGCTCCGTTTTATGCCCTCTCTTATCACAATTATTAAGTGACTCACCTCAGTTAAGTTAGCAACACAGTTGTTAAGTGAATCTGGCTTTTCTATTAACTTTGCTTGTCAGAAGATCAGAAAAGGTGATTACATGACCCCATAAATACGAGTCAGTTGCCAAGCGGCTGAATTTTGATCACATGGCTATGGGGATACTACCCAACAGCCATAAGTACAAAAAACAGTTGTAAGTCACTTTTTTCAGTGCCGTTGTAACACCAAAATGGTCCTTAATAAAATGGTTGCAAGTCAAGGATCATCTGTTCTTCTTACTTTGCTGTTATGGGGTAAGCATTTTTTAAAATTCTATTTAAAATATTTCCCATAACTAACTCAAAAAAGAACCATCGCTTTTAAAAGGCTCTAAGCACTCCCAGAAGGAGTAAAAATAACTTGTTTTATTTTAGAACCAAATAAAATATTCTGTAAAGTTCTGCATTAAAGCAGCCTGCCACATTCTTGGGAAGGAATAGATGGAGAAAGATTTTGCTCAATCATTTTCTTTCTATTTTTAAATCTATTAGTCTTTTCTTCCCCTCCCAATGCCCCTTTCCTTCCATTGACTGGAACTAGCATGTCTAGATAAAAATATTTTGCACACCGAGAAAGAACTGGGAGACAGTAGGACAGTTTTGATCTATTAAATAATAAAAGGGGGAAAAGTTACAGCAGATTTACCACCTTGTTCCTTCCTGTGTTCAAAACTTACTTAAGATACAAGGGGAAAGACAGGAAAAGTAAAATAAAATAAAATAAAATAAAATAAAATAAAATCTGTTTTTCAGTTCTGTTTTCTATAATCAAATTTGAATGTTCTTAGAACCCTTGAAATTGAGAAATCTTCTCAATTTAATAGATTCCTATATCTGCCTACCAGGTGATGTACCATCATACTCCCAGGTGATGTACCATTAAAATATGTATCATCTAGAAAAAAAACAGAAGAAAGTCAATGGAAAAACACTCAACAAATAACATTCTTCTTGGTTGAAATCAGCAATCATCAAACTCAAATAAAAAGTGGCAGCCAGTGTCACGTTTAAGATAGGTAAATCTCCCTGATTGTTTGAAGCACCCTTTCCTTTATTTCGGGCTAAAATCAAATCGAGCTCTTTGCTTGGAGATTCCCTTGGAAAAATTTGAAATGCCTTCGAAATGAGAGGATATCTGGCAGATTGAAATGAATGACATTGGTTTCTGGGGCAGATTTCATTTTGCCTCATAGGATGCCCTCTCATTTCAAAGGTATTGTGAATTTTTGAATAGAGATCATCTATGGCTGGTGATCGACTGCAAACTCTAATGTCTTTTTGTCCAGTTGGGAGACACTTTCTTTCCCTTCATTCTAACATGATAGAAAAAGCAAAGGAGAACCATTTAACACAAAAACAATCTCTCCATCTTTTTCTCTCTCTCACTCACACAAGAATTTAGAATTCTTAGAATTTACCATTATTGTCATTGCATTCCACAAATACAATGAAATTTGAAAGCTACTCCAACACAGTGCCCCAAACACCACATCACAATCACACTACAGAGTATTTTAAAATTAAAATAATAATAATAATAATAATAATAATAATAATAATAATAATAATAATAATAATAATAATAATAATAATACCTAGTTTAAAACCTATCTAAAACATTTAGTAAGTTAAATAGTTTAAAAATGCCTCTGTATACATAGGACTAAATCACAAATGCACTGTTTGATTCAAGACAATTATTGCCCTGGAAAAAAACTGTTTCTCAGTCTATTAGTCCTCATTTAAAACACCTATAATGTCTCCCTGACGGTAACAATTCAAAATATGAATGACCAGGATGAGAACGGTTTGTGGAGATTTTTAGTGCTCTTGAGAGGAGTCTGGTCTTTGCAATCTCTTCCAAAGAAGAAAGAGAGCAACCAATGATTTTTTTTGTGCTGTGTTTATAACTCTCTGGAGCATCTTCTTATCCACTACAGAGCATCCAGCATACCACGCTGTTACACAGTGTGCCAAAATGCTCTTGATGGTAGAACAGTAAAAAGTAACCAGCAACTACTCACCTAGACACAGCCCTCAGAACTAGACTTAAAAGGTAAAAGTTCCCCTCGCATATACGTGCTAGTCGTTTCCAGCCCTAGGGGGCGGTACTCATCTCCGTTACAAAGCCGAAGAGCCAGCGCTGTCTGAAGACGTCTCTGTGGTCATGTGGCTGGCATGACTAAATGCCAAAGGTGCATGGAACACTGCTACCTTCCCACCAAAGTGGTCCAGATTTATCTACTTGCATTTTTACATGCTTTCAAAGTAGACTTATTTAATGGCAAAAAAATTCTCCCAAAACAAAATATATTTCTGAAGACCGACCATGCATTAACGGAAGGATAGAATCAAGATCATGTAAAGTGTTAATACCACTTTATAATACCTTGGTAAGGCCACTCTTGGAATACTGCATCCAGTTTTGGTCACCATGTTTGGTTGGACTAGAAGACCTCCAAGGTCCCTTCCCACTCTGTTATTCTATCCTATCCTATCCACAATAGTTATGCAGGTTTACTGATAGTTTATTCATACAGTTCCATAAGTATGCACAACTTCATAAATAGGAGCAACAGATCCCTATCACAAAGGGGTAATAAGTTAAATTTGCACAGCAGAGAAAATTAAGGAAAGACAGGAGCAGGAAGGAGCAGCATCAGTGTCCCGAAAGAATATAATACAGGTAGTCTTCAACATACAACCATAACAGAGCCTGTTCATTAAGGTCATATGTGATCATGGTTGCAAAACGGGTTCTGTCAGTTATAACTTTGAATAGTCAGTGAGCAACCGATTATAAATTGAGGACTACATGGGTATGAAATAGACTTTTCCATAATGTAGCAGTGTTGTGCTGTGCTGGCCTAGATTCTCTTGAAGGACATATCAAAAGTTTTGATGACACTTACATTCAAATATCTCTCTCTCTCTCTCTCTCTCTCTCTCTCACTGTGTGTGTGTGTGTGTATGTATGCGTGTGTGTATTTTATTTATCTCTTCCCTTGACTGCAAAGGAGATTCTCTTCCATTCACCAGGTTTGCTAAAGTAGGCATCAAAATTAGCCATTCCTCCTGTGTTGTGTAGATGCAATAACTTTTTTATCAGGAGTGCTTTCTCCCTTGCTTGGCTGCTGTGGCACAGTTATTTAAGCTCCCCAGGTACTCCCCAGGTTAGAACTGCCCAAGTTCTACATATTGCAGGTGGATTCCCAGCCTGGAGACCATAACAGAAGCACAGCTGGAAAATGTTTCTCTGTGTGCATATATTGTGCTCTGTCATCTTCTCCACCCCACCCCCCTCATTTTTACTCATGTGCCTTCAATCCTGAAAAATGATTTGAACTGTTGGATTACAAAGTCAAAGAGAATTTGGCTACCTGGACCCATACCTGCTAAATGAACCTCTGTGAATCTCTTCGGAGTTAAAAAGGCTCCTTCAATATATATTAATGAAACAATTCTGAAAGAAGCTGCTGTGTATCTCCACAGGGCAGCCTTTAGGCTAAGGAATAAAAAAGTCTTCAACAATAAAGGGATTTTCAGTGGGAGCTCTTTGGGATTATGACCTAGTAGGATTGAAAGTTTACTATGAGAGAATCATAGAATTGGTTCTGATCAGTGTTTAATGTCAATTGTGTCCATTGTGGTTTTAAGTCAAGGACTAGGAGGTAGTTTTTGGTCTGGCCTACCCAATCATTTTGATGTGGCCTTCAAAAGTGAGGTAGACACCTTGCTTTCACTGTTACTTAGAAAATGAGGAAGAAGGACCTATTTTCTATGAGTTGCTAGTCATCTCCAGAGAAAGGGGTAGTCCTGATTGTGTGGGAGCCATATTTTTCTAGGCATTGATTTCAAGAAGCAACACTGTCCTACCTTCAAGGCTCAGAAGTTGGTTAAAGCACGGGAAGATAGGAATACCAGAATTAAACTAAAGATCGAATGGCACCTTCTTGTTGACAGAGGGTAGTCAATGATAGCGATAGCACTTAGACTTATATACTGCTTTACAGTGCTTTACAGCCCTCTCTAAGGAGTTTTATAGAGTCAGCATATTGCCCCCAACAATCTGGGTCCTTATTTTACTGACCTTGGAAGGATGGAAGGCTGAGTCAACCTTGAGCCTGGTGAGATTTGAACTGCCAAATTGCAGGCAGCCCACAGGCAGCAGAAGTAGCCTGCAGTCCCGCACTCTAATCACTGCGTCACCAGGGCTCATAATATGGTAGCTTCTTCTTAGTCCACTGCAGAATTCCACAACCAACCAGTTGAACCTGAAGTCCACAAGTATTAAAATTGCCAAGTTTGATAACTCTTTCCTAGCCATACCTCAGAGGTTGCTACTGTTACTTGAATGCCCCTAGAATACTAGTGCTAGGTTTCTTTTAATAGTTAATATCTCCCATGGGGAAAATACACACGACTATATATATATATATATAAGAACAAATCCATTTCAGGGTGTTTGAGAGCAAAGTTAGTGGGAGAAACAGTGACAAGTAAGCAAGGGGTAAGTGTTAGACCTAAGTATTATTCAGCTGATAACAATTATTTCTGTGCCTGGTGGGATTCATGTTCACATTCTTTTGTGCAAGTGGCACTTAGGTCAGGGGAAAAAAATGGTGTTTAAATATTTTCACAGTTGCCTACTGTTTTATCTTGAACAAGTTAATTACTGCCTGACACCCTATAAAAGGTGCTGCATAATAGCAGCTTTGCCTAATTGTGATAGAGTATTTTGCATTACTTGTAGAACTCTGAAGACCACAGCGTGCATGTCACAAACATTATTCATGCACCCCCTTTCAGACACGGAGACCCTTCCTCATTCATTTTCCTACCATATCCATTCCCCCTGACCTCAGATCTTTGGAAATTACCTATATTTCCACACATAATTGTTGTCTTCCCTTCTTCTATTCCAAGTTTAGCTTTTACACTGAACTTAAGGTCTACAAATAACAATGGGTACACTTTCCGTAACTTAATTGCTCTCTATTTTAAATCTTGATTTCTGGAAAAAAGAAACCCAGTTGCAATTGTGACTGGAGGTCTGGGTAGGGTGTGTGTTCTCTGCCTCCCAATATGCAGAATGTGCCAAAAATAGACTGAAAATATACACTGAGAATTTATTGTACAGGTAGTCCTTGACTTATGCCCTTTACAACAGTAAGTTGTAATAGTCATAAAGCAGGTCACCATGTGACTGATTTCTACCAACTTTTTTTTTTTTTTTGCCACATGGGCCGTTCTTACCAAAACCCACAAGTAAATGTCTGATTTTTGGCAAACATATGATAAAACACACTCACATGACAGTGAGATGCCACAAACAGTACTAAATGCAGACCAGTAGCTCAGCACAAAACGTGGTTATGTGACCATTGGGCCTGAAAAGGGCCATGAGTACCTCAGAAGTACTAAGTACTTCAGAAGAAGATCATAAGTGCCTCAGAAGTATTAAATACTTCAGAAGAAGGTCATAAGTACCTTTTGGGGTGGGGGATCCATTGTAACTGCTGTGAATTCTACCCTTTTTAGTCTGTGTGTAAAGTGGGAAATGGAGTGCTTTGAAATGGATAGCCCATTTTCGTGTGGAAATTTGAATTTTTAAATCATGAGCTAAATTGTTTGAGCTGGGTTAGGAAAAAAAGTAAAAGAAGAAATGTTCAAAATAGCATGTGTATTCCTATTTGAAGTGCTTCGCTGTTGAAATGAAACTTTCTCACATCTCCTATATGTGTACCCACAGAGATTAAGTTGCTTTTGATTTTCCTTTAATGATGCAAATTCATAAATCCAAGTGGCTCAGTGCTATTTCCTGTTTTCTTATCTGTAGCTTAACAATTAGGAATATCTACGAAGATTCGTCACATGGCAAAGCATGAGAACAGTTAACAGAATAAGAAAAATAACTAATTACTATTAATATGCATGTATTGTTACATTTGCGCACTGCATTTCCAACCTAAATGCCATCAAATGTTCTTTTAACCAAGAATAAAATCCATCTTTCATCTGTTTTCATAAAGCCTGATGGACTCATAGCCAAAATCTTCTATAAGACAATAAATCTCTTCCACACCATAAGAGATCAATAAACCTGATTTCTAAAAGCATTCATCCAGCCATAAACTAGTTATGTAAGTTGATGATTAAAAGACTGGAAATCTGGACCTGTCTCTTTAAAATTGCTATAAAGTCTTTTTAAAGCAGAATTGGCCTGTGTGTGTGTGTGTGTGTGTGTGCCAGCCATATATGAAATGTTTTTCATGGAAAGATTAAGTTTTTCCTGATTTTTTTTTTTAAAGTTTTTATTAATTTTCTACAAACAGACAAACATACAAAACATTAAAAACATCTACTCTCATATATACTTCCGGTGTATCGGTTGGTTCATCAGTTTTGTGCATTCATTTTATAGTGTCAATTACAATTATATTGCATAACCATTCATATTGTCAATCCATATTCTAATATTACTAAAAAAAAATAAAAATAAAAAAATCTTTTTCTGACTATACCTTTAATCATTCATGCTTTGCGAGATAACAATACTTCAAACAGTTTATTCTATAATTTATCATATAATCATAACAAATCAATCCTAAAAACTCTTCATATATATAATATTAATGCTCTATTATTGTATTTTATCATCTAACCATTGATAAAAAAAACCCCAAATTGCATAAAATTGTTTATCTTCTTGTTCTCTAATTTCAAATGTCAATCTACTCATCTCAGCACATTCCAATATTTTCTCAATAATTTCTTCCTGCAATGGCATTTTCTCATTCTTCCAGTTTTTAGCAAATACAATCCTAGCCGCTGTTAATACATTTACAATCAAATATTTCAAGTCTTTATTATATATATCAGGTAAAATTCCCAATAAAAAGATCTCTGGTTTCAAGTCTATGTGTTTCTTTGTCATTTTTTCCAACCACATGTGAATTTTAGTCCAATATTTTCGAGCATTCTCACAAGTCCACCACATATGATAGTATGAGCCAGGTATCTGATGACATTTCCAACATTTTTCAGATTTATTCTTGAACATTCTTGCTATTCTTGTCGGGGGAAGGTGCCACCTGTAAAACATCTTATACAAGTTTTCTTTATATGCTATTGACATTGTCATTTTATAATTTTGAGACCACAATTTTTGCCATTGCTCTAAATCAATTCCATATCCAAAATTCTTCCCCCATGCAATCATAGTTTCTTTAACTTGTTCTTCCTCTAGCTTAATTCCCAATAAATAACCATATAACTTTTTAATCACTTTCTCATCAGTACCCATCAATATCTTATCTAAATCAGTCTGTTTATCATAGAATCCTTCCGTTTTAAAATCTTCAAGATATCTTGAGTGTATTTGCGCATATGAAAACCAATTCATCCTTATACCTTGTTCCTCTAAGTTTTGGATCGTTTTAAGTCCACCCTTTTCATCCAACAGTTCCCCATATCTAACTGTTTGTTCCTTTTTATAGATCATAGGATAGGAAAATGCTTCAATAGTCGATAACCAAACTGGAATTTTCAAGTAACATTGTTTTTTTATCTTCTCCCAATTTAACCACAAAGACTCCCGTATATAATGTCTTCTGAAATACCCCTGTGTTTTAGTTCCCTTGTACCATAAAAAAGCATGCCAGCCCAACAGTAAATCATGTCCTTCTAATGTCAACAATCTATGTTTTCTTAATGTTATCCATTCTTTGACCCACATCAAACTTGCAGCTTGATAATACAATTCCCAATTAGGCAGGCCAAAACCTCCTCTATTTCTAGCATCTTGCAAAAGTTTTAACTTTATTCTCGCTTTTTTACCTTGCCATATAAACTTCAACATAGTTTTATTTAAATCTTCAAAATAGTCTTTTCCAAGTCTAATTGGTATTGTTTGAAAGAGAAATAAAATTCTAGGTAAAATATTCATCTTAATTGTTGAAATTCTCCCTATTAATGACAATTGTAAATTTTCCCATTTCTTCAAATCTGTAATTATCTGTTGTTTAAGTTTAATATAATTATTCTCTTTTAATGTGCTACATCTTGCTGTCAAATATATCCCCAGATACTTAACCTTGTTTGTAATTTGAATTTTCAAAAGATCTGTCAGTTCTTCTCTTTGTCTCAATAACATGTTTTTTGTCAAAATCTTTGTTTTATCTTTATTTATTTTCAAGCCAGCCATCTCACCATATGTCTCTACCTTTTCCAATAACTTTGGAGCGGTTTCTAACGGGTCTTCCAGAATAAAAGCTAAATCGTCAGCAAAAGCTTGTAGTTTAAATTCTTCCTTTTTAACTTTCATTCCTTTTATATTTTTGTCATCTCTAATATTTCTATTCAACACTTCCAAAGTTAATACGAATAACAAAGGAGATAGGGGACATCCTTGTCTTGTACCTCTTCTTATATTAATAAGATCTGTAAATTCTCCCTCCATCATTACCTTTGCTGTCTGTTTATTATATATGGCTTCTATTGCTTGAATAAATTTTCTGGCAAAGCCCATCTGTTCCAATAATAATAACATAAATCTCCAGTTCACGTTGTCAAATGCCTTTTGAGCATCTAGGAATATCAAAGCCATTTGTTTTTCAGGATGAGCCTCATAATATTCCAAGGTATCCAAAATTACTCTCATGTTGTCTCTAATTTGTCTCTTTGGTAGAAATCCATTTTGATCTGGATGGATAAAATTATTTAAATATTTTTTCAGTCTTTCTGCTAAAATTGAAGCAAAGATTTTATAATCTGCATTCAATAAGGAAATAGGTCTATAGTTCTTAATTTGCAACGGGTCAGCCTCTTCCTTTAAAATAAGTGTAATATAAGCCTCTGACCATGTTTTGGGTGTCATCTTTTTTAACATAACTTCATTCATAATTTCTAACAATGGAGTGTTCAATGATTCTTGAAATTTTTTATAGAATTCTGCCGGAAGCCCATCTGGACCTGGTGCTTTCCCATTATTTTGTCTTTTAAATGCTTCATTTAGTTCCATCATTGTTATATTGCTTTCTAACATTTCTTCAGTCTCTTTAGGTATCTTCGATAAGTTAACATTCTGTAAATACTGTTTAATTTTTTTCTCATCAATATTCTCTTGTTTATATAGTTGTCCATAATAATCTCGAATAATTTCCTTTTTCTCCTTATTACCACAACAAACTTGACCTTGATCATCTATTAGTTTCAATATTTTTCTTGATTCCTTCTCCTTTCTCAGTTTATATGCTAACCATCTACCTGGTTTATTTGCATCTTCAAAATAATTCTGTTTAGAATTTCTAATTTTCTGTGCCAGTTCTTCTTTCTCTATTAATTCCATTTTATGCTTAATTACATCCAGTTTCAATTTAATATCTTTTTTCTGTGGTATTTTCTGTAATTCTTTTTCAAGTCTTATATATTCATCTTCCAAGGCCTTAGAGGTTTGTCTTTTCCTAATATTCTTTTTTCTTGTATAGTCTATTATCAAACCTCTTACATATGCCTTCATTGTATCCCAAACATTCTGTATTGAGGTATCTTCTTTTTTATTTTCTTTAAAAAAAAAGACCAATTCCTTCTCCATCCATTGTATAAAATCTTTCTCCTTTAAAATGGTATTGTTTAATGTCCATCTCGATCTTTTTTTTTTGTCCCTTCCATTTAATTGTCATTGGACTATGATCTGCCCAAGTACTTATTTCAATATTTGTTTCTTGAATAGTAGATATTAATTCTGTTGAGATCCAAATCATATCTAACCTGGACCATGATAAATGTCTATTAGAATAAAAAGTATATTGTTTAGTTTTAACATTTCTTTCTCTCCAAATATCTTTTAAGGTTAATTCATCTGTCATTTTAAAAAAAGATTTAGGGAGAATCTTTCTATTTTGTTTTGTTGTTGTTGTTATATAGTCCAATTTATTGTCCACAATTCCATTAAAGTCTCCCATCATGATTATGTTAACATAGTCCAGTCTAATTATTTCCATATGTAGTTTTTTATAAAACTCTTCTTGTTTATCATTCGGAGCATAAATTGCAATCAAGAGTATTTTTTTATTATTATCCATTATTTCCACCATTAATACTCTTCCATCTTCATCCGTGTAGATCAGTTTTGCTGGAATATCTTCTTTAATGTAGAGAACCACTCCTCTTTTCTTACATTGAATCAAAGAAGTAAATATTTTCCCTAATTTTGGCTGTACTAACAATTGCTCATGTTGCTTTTTAATATGAACTTCTTGTAAGCAAATTATATCAAATTTTAATTTCTCTAATTTGTGAAAAGTTTTCCTTCTTTTAACAGCTGAGTTAAGTCCATTTATATTCATTGTAATCAGTTTTTTTTCTTCCATGATTATGCTTTATATTTAGGTCTAACAGCTCTCGTAGCTCTCACTTCACGTTGTTCTTTACTGTCTACCTGTCCACCTACAACTCCTTTCTCTTTTTCAATCTCCAGTTGTTCCTCCAGAAGCTCAATTAATGAGATCTCTTTCTCTGCCTCCTCTTTTTTTCTTCCAAAAAATTCTGCATAAAAAAGTTCTGCTTTTTCAATCGAGTCAATTCTATGTCTCTGCTCTTGCCACATAAAAATTAGTCCTTCTGGTATCAGCCATCTGTAGTTCACTTCATTTTCCAGTAGCATTTTGGTCAAAAATCGATATTCTCTTCTCATCTCTCTCACTCTTCTAGGTATTTGTTTTAAAACTACAATCTCTTTGCTTTTATATTTCAATGCTTTTTCTCTTGCCACTTGTAATATTTGTGTTCTGATGGATTTTTTAGTAAATCTAATATGTACTTCCTTTGGTAGTTTATTTCTCATCGCATATCTTGTATAAACTCGGTATATCTCATCTACTCCGTCCATCATTTTTTCCTCAGTAATTTCCAGAAGATCTGCCAATATTTCTATCATTATCACAGCCAAGTTTTCTCCTTTTTCCTCTTCTATATTTTGAAATATAAGATAAAATTCTGATCTTTCCATCTCCCACCTCAACATCCCATTTTTTTCTTGTTCTATCACTGTTAATCTAGTGTCAATATTTCCAATCTTCTCCTCTCTTTGTTTTCCTTCTTCCTCAATTTTTTGGAATCTCTCCTCATACTTTCCCATCATTTGTTTAAAATTTTCATCAGATTTCTCTATTTTTTTTGTCCATGGTATCTATTTTTATCTTAATATCTTGAATTCCTTGCATAATCATCTGTAAATTTACTTTTTCTTGTTCCTTATCTTGCTTCAACATTGTCTGAATTGAAAGTTGTCCTTCAAGTGGTGGGGAAGCAGAGGTAGAAGCAAAAACGCCAAATGGTTTTGGCTTCCTGCTCATTTTAATATTTCCAAGTCTTCAAGCTCTCTTTGACTTTAAATCCAGCTGGTATAGTAACCAAATATAGTCCAAAAAAATCAAAAAGAAAAAAAAAATCCAATAGTAAAAAGCCCAAAACCAAAAAAGAAAAAAGGAAAAAGGAAAAAGAAAGGTCTTCAGGTTCTTCTAGACCCTAATCCAATTAAAATAAATGGAAGAAGCAAAGAAGCAAGAGAAAAAAAAAAGAAAGAGAAGAAAAAAGAAAGAACTCTGAGGCTTTCCCTTTAAAATAAAAAGCAAGAATACTAGAGTTAAAATTAACCAAAAAGGCTGGCGAGTAGGAGTTTCAAAGGTATATATATATATATATATATATGTGCACTGTACACTGCACTTTATTTCTTTATCCAAGGCTCTTATTATGACTGTCTTCTCCAGCAGCTTCAAAGCCAAACCTCAAATGTTGAGATATTGATAAGAGTCCAAGAGAGCACCTGTAATAATATTTTACTGTATTCTCCCTCTATCTTATCACATTAAAATGTCCTTGAAAAGAAGTGCTTTTCTCCCCAATTCAAATAAAATATTTTCAAGCCTCTAGTTGGCAGTGTTACAGCATCTCTAAATACTCTTTCCCCCCCCAGCCAAAAGAAAAAATATTTATAAAGAACTCAAACAAAAAAAAAGATAGTCAAAGGGAGCCTCTATCCTAAAAAGAAAGTTAAAAAGATAAAAAATAAAAATCAAGTGAAAAATAAAAATATATATAAGAGAAAATTCAGTCCGGTTACCTACAAAGTCACCTTAAAGTCCTCAAAGAAAATAAGAAAAAAAAAAATCCAAGTCTCAATTTGACATCACTTAAACGCCGCTCAACCAAGGTTCAGTCAAAAGAAAAATAAAGCCACAGATTTCTTCTTTGTTCAGGATGTCCTTTCAAGTCTTAATCAATTTATAATGCAAAAGAATTTCTCACCCAACCGATACACGCTCATTTAAATCCCTTTCTTTCCGGAGTTGTCCCGACTTCAGCAGCTTTAGAGGCTGCCTTTCTGCTTCCAGCAAAAGGGCTTCTCCCGGATCAAACCAGAGATTTTGCGATATCTCTGGGATCCTGGGACTGTGCCCTTCACAATCCCCGTCTCTACAGGACGGTTTAGGTCCGTTAGAACCGACCAGAGGCAAAAATATCAGCTGAGATCTCAGAGCCCCGAGATCGCAGCTGTAACACCGAGACGTAGCTCCGCCTTCTCCTTTCCTGATTTTTTGAAGATATCAGAAAGAAAGATTATGGATAGGATTTTTCTTTGGTAAATAATACCAAATTGAAAGGTGATTCAGGAAAAACAAGTTAGTCTCTCTCTCTCTCTCTCTCTCTCCCTCCCTCCCTCCCTCCCTCCCTCTCCTTCTTCTCCTCCCTCCCCCTCCTTCTCCCTCCCTGTGATACCCTGAATATATCAGTATTTTCAGAAACTGAACGAAATGTTTAATCTTGTTCTGTTGGTATGTACATAAGTATTTTGAGTTTTCAAATTTTGCTTCAGGACTGTCTTTCTGGAGCTATGAGCATATACACTATGTGTACCTGAAAGACGGACCTTAACAATGGCTATTGCATTGTAAAAATACTTGGGAAGATTGGAAGTACTCAGTTCTTTGTGTGGCTTTTTATACAGAATCAGAGCATCTTTCAGAATGTGCAGGCATCACAGTATTTCTCCAGTCAAGAAAACATAGCCAAGTGGAGGCCACATGCTGTGGAGCATATTGCAGTGCAACTGAAAGGCAGATGGATCTGACAGAATCTGAAGCCCTCAGAAGTTGACATGGTTAAAAAAATAAATAAAAAGACCCTCCAGTTTTACAGTTTGGAGGGTTCAGATAAATTAGAGTTTTCTCTCTTCTTGATGGTAGCAATCTCGTCAATCTTTCCAAGGAATCCCTTACTAACATCTCCAGTCCTGGCAGTGATAAACTAATTACATGTCATGCATTTTTAATGATTTAATCTCCCATCTTTTTCCAAGAGCAGCATAATCTTTTCAAACAAATCTGGTGTGTGTTTGTGTGTGCGTGTGCATATGTGTGTGTGTGTGTGTGTGTGTGTGCGGACAAGGCATGCATTGTGAAATGTATGGTTTTCATTAAACCTGTTGGTTAAAAACAGACTTTGCCCTGAGAAAAGAGAATGAAGAAGGCAGACAGAGGAAGTATGATGAACAATTGCAATAATAATAATAATAATAACAACAACAACAACAACAACAACAACAACAATAATAATAATAATAATAATAATAATAATAATAATAATAATAATAATAATGATAATAATATACACATTTCTTATCCTTCTTTTCCAGACACCATTTGTAATTTTGCTTTTGTTTTGAACCTTTCCAGATCTATTTGGTGTTTATTTGAGATTTCCATGGTTGTTACGGATTCTGCAATTTCATATCTTTGAATATTTTTAAGAAATGAAATTGTATTAATGCCAATGTATGTTGAAAGCTACAGTGCACCTCTCTTTAATGCTATGTTTATAAATATTTTCTAACAGCAATGGCAAGCAGCTTAAAACTAACAATATACTCAAATTGGAAGGAACTGCTTTCAAAATATCTTGAGTTGGTTCTGTTTTGACAGAAGAAACCCAAACTGCTTTGAATGGTCCATTTCTGAAGGAGAAATTTTCCAAATATTTTGAGTATTCCAGCCATGGAAAACAATATTAATTTAGAACAAGCCTCTTATTCCCCTGTTCAAAGATGTTTTTATTGTTTCTTAAAGTGTTCTAAATGTATTAAAAAGCATCCCCTCAGCCAATTTTTCTGCAGTTGCTTTTTTTCGGTGGGCCAAAGAAAAGAAATAAATCAGTGTTTTACAACCTTACCCACTTGAGTGGACTTCAACTCCCAGAATTCTGGGAATTGAAGTCCACTCATCTTAAAGTTGAGAAACAGTGAAATAAATAGTGGTCAGTGTGAACTGCCATTCCACCAACTTCAAAAGTTCAAGCAGGAGTTTTTGGATACTGTTCTTTCCTCCAGCCTGTTGCTCTCTTCACATTAACCAACAAAATAAACAAAACTGAACTACTGCATTTCCTAGCTCAAACAAGCCCTGAATACATACAGAAGAGCTTCTTACACATTCAGCTCAGAAATAGAAGTTAGGAAAACCAAGTTGCTTGCTGAACAATTTATCCTTGTTTGCAACATTTCTGTGTTCCCACCTCCACAAGGACTCCTGCTCTTTTATAAAAGCTGAACATAAACGAGTTAAAAACATGTCATATCCCAAATCCAAGGGTCTGGAAGCAATTCCTTAGCTCCTTATCCATTACAAGCTCTGCAGAAAAGTTGTAGCTATCCTCAGAAAGATAGTTTAGGGTAGGTGTGTCAAACTCAAGGCCTGGGAGCTGAAGGCGGTCCACGGGGTGCTTAGATCTGGCCCGTGGGACTTCCCTGGAGAAAGCAAAGGACTGGCCTACAGTGCTTCTGCCAGTGAAAATGGAGCTCAGGAAGGTGAAGCTCTGCAGGTGCCCCCCCCAGCTCCATTTTCATTGGCAGAGGGTTGCAAGAGGCCATTGCAGCCGAAAACAGAAGCGCCCCCCCTCCCAGAAAAAGCACCTCCAGAGATACAAGAGACAACCCCTAAACCAAGGGTGTCAAACTCGATTTCATTGAGGGCCACTTCAGGTTAGGTTTGACCTCGGGGGGGCGGGGTAAGCATGGCTGGGATGGGCATGGTCAGCTCAACATCACTCATGTCTGGGGTGCCTTTGTTGGCCTGAGGGCTCTGCAGCAAAAATGCCCAAGCTCCATTTTCAGATGCGATGGTCTCCTGTGACTCTCTGCCAGTGAAAATGGAGCTTAGGGGTTCTCTCTTGTATCTCTGGAGGCAAGCTATTGCAGAGTAAAAAAAAAAATTCCCCTTGTTTCTCTCCCTTAGTCTCACTTGGGGGCATTATCCACATCTGAACAGATAAGTTCTACCTAAAGGAGGCAGCTCTACAGATATAAAATCATAGGGCTGGATGGGACCTTGGGAATCTTCTAGTCCAGGGCTCTCAAATTTGCGACTTGTAGGCCAGTTGTGTCATGCGCTGGCCACACCCACACCCAGTTTAGCGAAGGGGAAAAAAGTCACAATACATCATGTGACTATGCCATATCGACATGGGTTTGACACCCTTGTTCTAGTCTAACCCTCTGCCCAAGACAGGAGATCTTACACCATCCCAGACAAATGGTTCTCCAATCTGTTCTTGAAAACCTCCAGCGATGGAGCATCCATAATTCTGGGAGGCAAGCTGTTCCATTGATTAATCGTCCTCACTGTCACATATCTAAAAGCCAAATGATACAGGGTTTTATAGGTTGAAAGCAACACTTGAAATTTTACTCAGAAAGTTATTGGTAGGCAATGCAGTCCCTGAAGAACATAGGACATGAAGAGTAGTTCACACCTGCCAAGAAGCAGGCTGTTCTATTCCAACTGCAGTTTCTGGGTCATCTTCAGAGGGACATCCTTCGCTCTGCAAATGCAAAGGCAGAGATGTCCTTAGAGGAGTACAGTAGACCATCCCCCCCCAAAAAAACCATTACTGCATACTGAAAGTAGATTTGATGGAGAAGGTCACCTCTGCCATACAGCTCTCTCTCTCTGCTACTTCTAAAGTCAGTCATAAAGCTCTATTATGGATAGAAGTGGAAAGGGGTGGTTGAATTCTTGGCTCCATTCCTAATCCAGGAAGGATGAGACGTTCTGCTTCCTTCTTTGCTGAAGGCCCATTATTATTAATGTATTTTAAAGCATGGTGGGAACTGATAGATTTCATTTAGTGCAAATATTTTGTTCCAGCAGTGTGATTTAAATCAATGTCATAAATCTAACCATATAAGAACTAGAAGTACAAGTAGTCTTCAATTTATAGTCATTTGTTTAATGACTGTTTGAAGCTACAACAGAACTGAAAAAAGTGACTTACAACAAGTCCTTGCATTTATGACCGTAGTAGCAGCTCCAAGATCAAGGGCTTGGTAACTGGCATGTATTTATGATGGCTGCAGTGTCCTGAGGTCGTGTGATCACCAGCTGGCTTCCAATAAGCAAAAGCAACAGGACAAGCTAGATTTTTTAGTGACCACAGGATTTACTTAACATCTGCAGTGATTATCTTCAACCATTCATTCAGCTGTGGCAAAAATGGGCTGTAGGATCAGGCATGACTCATTTAAACCACCACCTTGCTTAGCAATAGAAATTCTGGTCGCAGTTGTGATCTTAGGTTGAGGACAATTTTAACACCTCTGCTTGCTTGCTTTCTCAAAGCTTAACACAATTTTGCTAAAAATCCACGAAGTGGCATGTCTCACTGGATGGAAGCAAGGTGTAAGCACTTGAACCGGCCATCCTTATTAAACACAAGAATTGTTTCACTTTTGTCCATGGAGATTCTCAGTCATCCAAGTCATGGTTGTCCCAAAGATGCTTCTTCAAGAGGCAACTGGACTTTCTGTTTTTTCTTTGAAGATATTTCGCTTCTCATCTTCGATGAGAAGCAGAGGTGGTATTCAGTAGGTTCTGTCCGGTTCTGGAGAACCGGTAGAGGAAATTTTGAGTAGTTTGGCAAATGCCACCTCTGACTGGCCCCGCCCCCATCTATTCTCTGCCTCCCGAGTCCATGATGATTGGCTGGGTCTTCTTTTGCTGCCCTGCACAGGAGAACGAAGCTGGAAAGCAGGTTAGAGGGGAGGGAATGGAGTTTTTACAGTGTCCTTCCTCTGCCATGCTCACCAAGTCACACACACCAAACCACATCACACCCACCAAGCCACACCCACAGAACCAGTACTAAAAGAATTTGAATCCCACCACTATTGAGAAGTAAAATGTCTTCAAAGAAAAACAAGAAATTCCAGTTGCCTCTTGAAAAAACACCTTTGGGACACTTGTTGCATTTGTTTCTGCTTCAAAATTAGTTACCTAATGCAATCTTTTGGCATTATATGAAGCCTTCAATAAAATAGGGACATCTTTCAAACTTTCTCCAGAAGAATACTTTCTACATAACATGAACAGTCACGACTGCATTGTCCATGGTTAAAATTGTCTTCTGTGAAAGTGGGTGGGGTTTTTTTGTCATTTTTTTAAGAGTGTATTTGGATAGAACTTAAGTCATTTCTGATCTCCTTTAAAATAATGCAGAGGAAAATCAATAAAGCAAAGCTGCAGTTCTTCTCCAATCAAATTGGGGTGGTTGAGGAGACTTTCTCCTTACCTCCCAAATAATTGTAAACCAATTTGATGTTATACTAAGAAGGATTTGGTCTGTCTCTATGTCAGCTGCAAAAAGAAAAAAATCTCTCTCCTTCAAAATCTATTGATTAAATATTTTGGTTTAACTCACATATTTGGAAAAAGTAGGACATCAGCATCTGAAAATAGCAACTGCTGTCAAGTGCTTGTTTAGTGGCTATTGGAAGTTATGATGGTGCTAAAAATACCTTAGAGACCAGTCCTCACATTTATGACTGACCCTCATTTTCACTTGTTTATTTATTTCAGACCAATATATTCTCAACGAAAAAAAAAGCAATCTCCATTCAGCTGTAGGAAGTTGCATGTAGCAAACAAAAATTGAAGTGAAATCACAAATACAGTCATGATCACATGTTTTCCACTCAGCAACTACTTTACTTAATGACTGAGTTACTGGTCCCAATTGTGGTGCTATAATAGGTTTTAATAAGTAAATATATGGAATTGAGGACTGTTTTGCAGCTTAAACAGTGCAAGTCCCAGGAATGAGATTTCCCAAATCATGTTTTCTGGCCATAATCGAAATGAAGAAAGTGGTTATATAAGTAACGTGCTATTGCTTTTGTGGCTTTTGTAAAATATATGAGCCGTTTCTCAGTGTAATATAAGTGCTTTAAATTGCTGTTATGGGTGGCATTGAAAAGATTGCAAGAGATTAGCCTTCTCTTAAGACACTTTAACCACCCACTCCTTTGCACAATTTGAGTGGATATTAGTGAGAGATAAAACCAACACTTTCCACTTCGCTCAAAGTAATTGGAGCATAGCCTCCTTCAATAGTTTATCTAAGGGAACAATATAATTCATCAGCTCTAAACAAAAAGTGCATCATCATGGTATTGAAAAAGGCCAAGGGAGAGGGGAGAGACAGGATGGATGACTCCTGAAGGACCCTGCTGGCCAAAACGGGGTGAGGGGGGAACCACGCATGCCCATTGTGCCCCATTTTGGCTGCCAGAGGTACTGCAGGTCGTCCTTTCCTATTTCCAAGCCAGCCCCATGGGCTGGATTTAAGCACCTCCCCAGGGCCGGATCCAGCCCATGGGCCTTGAATTTGACACCCCTGCTATAGCACATTTTAAGAGATACCAATTGAGTGGATACTTGATCACCCATCTGATTCATGTTTTGAAGAGCTCGACATTTTGCAGTACTTCGTATTTGCTATAAATATCCTACAATAATGAAAGCTAATTTAAATGATACAAGGCATGTATTTATTTATTTATTTATTTGTTTGTTTGTTTATTTATTTGTTTATTTATTTATTTACATCCTGCCTTTATTATTTTTTACAAATAACTCAAGGTGACAAACATATCTAACACATCTTTCCAAGACCCACCAGGATCTTGGAATCCTAGTGGACAGCCATTTAAATAGGAGCCAGCAGTCTGCTGCAGCTGCCAAAAAAGCCAACAGTTCTCGGCTGCACTAACAGAGGTATAGAATCAAGATCACATGTTCATGCCTTGGTAAGGCCAAACTTTGAATACTGCGTCCAATTTTAGTTGCCACAACGTAAAAACAATGTTGACACTACAGAAAGAATGCAGAGAAGAGCAACAAAGATTGTTAGGGGACTGGAGGCTAAAACATATAAAGAACGATTGCTGGAATTGGGTATGTTTAGTCTAATGAAAAGAAAGGCTTGGGGTGACAGGCTTGGGGTGATAGCAGTGTTCCAATATCTCAGGGGCTGCCACAAAGAAGAGGGAATCAAGCTATTCTCCAAAGCACTTGAGGGCAGGACAAGAAGCAGCAGATTGAAACTAATCAAGGAGAGAAACAACCTAGAGCTAAGAAATTTCCTGTCAGTTAGAATCAGTGGAACAACCTGCCTCCAGAAGTGGTGAATGATCCAACATTGGAAGTTTTTAAGAAGAGATTGGATAACCATTTGTTTGAAATGCTATAAAGTTTCCTGTTTAAGCAGTGGATTGGACTAGAAGACCTCCAAGGTCCCTTTCAACTCTGTTATTCTATTCTGTTCTGTTCTGTTCTGTTCTGTTCGATTCCATTCCATTGTATTCTATTCTCATTCCTGGTCCTGGTCCTGGTCCTGGTCCGGTCCTATCCTATCCTATCCTATCCTATCCTATCCTATACTATACTATCCTATCCTATCCTATCCTACTATTTCTCCCATCACAACATCCCTATGAGAAGGGTTGGACTGAGAGTGAGAGGCTGACTGAAGGTCGCCCACCTAGGGCAGAACTAGAACTCATTATCTTCAAGGCTAGGGTGGGACTAGTCTTTCGCTTTCTAGCCTGGTGCCTTTCAATTACTAGGCCAAACTACCTTTCTGACATTATAAACTGGCATTATAAACTGGCATTATCTTGGGGCGAGTATGTCCAAGCATAAGACGATTGCCTGGTCTTATTCAGTCATTTTAATGTGTTGCCCATCAGAAGGAGATCCAAGATACTGTGCTCTATTGATCACCAAGCCTGGTTAGTGAACTAGCACCTATGCACCAATATTTCCTGAATTTAAATAGGAATTGTGGTTTCACCAGTTCTCTCTCAGTGCATGGAATTATTTCTTTTATTGTGAATGAATTGAACAATCTTTCAGAATTTTCAAACTATCACTAAATTTGGAACTGCTGGCTTCTGAAGGGCCTTTTTTTTTTTTTTTTACTTACACTGTTTATATGACCTTCAACTGGGAAACTACAATACAATTTCCAGACTTAACAGCTTGTTTCACTTGTTTGACTTTCTGTGGCCAACTTTAAATAAATTACATTCACTTTGGCTTCTCTTTTGTGTTCAGAAGTATCTGTGCTGAATTCCCAGAACACTTCTGTTGCGTTTAACCACTGAAGGTGAATTGTATTATACCTTGTGATGAATGAATTTTTCAGATAAAGAATGTGCATGGTTGGAGGTATATCAGAAAATGGGAAAAGGGACAGAAACTTCCCAGGTGCACAGACAGTATTTTTCTCTAAATTAGTTATGCTTGTTGTTACGTACTAATGCTTTTCAAGTAAATATTCTGTGCTTTTTTTTTTTTTTGTTTATATACACAGTGATTTCAGCTTAATCATTTATAGAAACATTTCTGTATGGAGCTTTTTGCACTTTATTCGTTCATCCTTCTTTCAGATTCACATAGGTATTCTTTATCATGATTTTTGATATGCTCACTTGCACAGCTTCACTACTTTTGCTTCTTTGGTTTGCTTCTAATTGAAAGAAGAGAACAGAAAGAGTAGAAAAAAACCTCTTTCCTGAGCTTCTTGATCTTCTAGCATCTTTCTCAAGCTGTTCTTGTTGATATGTTCTTTTCCAAATGCTGCTGTCTTTTCTGTCAGGAAGTACATTCAACTGATGTCTTGTTCTCCTCCTGTTTTGTCCTTTAAATCCCTCCTGTAGATTCCTTCTTCAGTGGATGAGTAATCCTCAGCTTAATTTTTTTTCATTTAGTGATTGTTTGATATTCTATCAGCATTAAAAAAGGGGTCTTAAGACAGTTTTTCATGCTTACCACCGTTGCAGCAATCCCCATGGTTATGACATCAAAATTTGTATACTTGGCAACTGGCTCATATTTATGAAGGTTGCAGTGACCTGGGGGTCATGTGGTTCCCTTTTTGTGACCTTCTGACAAGCAAAGTCATTGGAGAAACCAGATTAAATTAACAACTGTGTTGCTAACTTAACAATTGCAGGGATTCACGTAATAGTTGTGGCAATAAAGGGACAAAATGGGGCATAACCTACAATATTTTCGCTTGGGCAGGA
Source organism: Laticauda colubrina (assembly GCA_015471245.1). Lineage (NCBI taxonomy): Eukaryota > Metazoa > Chordata > Lepidosauria > Squamata > Elapidae > Laticauda > Laticauda colubrina. The sequence continues at coordinate 7,943,807 of BLBF01000003.1, forward strand.
AAAATGTGAGGCTCAATTGTGGTTGTAAGTCAAGGACTACCTGTACTGAAGCTATGATGGTATGTTGGCTGAGAATCTGCGGGATGGTGGAGCAGTGATAGCGAAACTTTTCAGCACCGAATACCAAAAAGGGAGTGCACATCCGCTCGTTGGGGCACAAACCAGAAGAGGAGCAGCCCAGGGGGCATGTGCATGCTGGGAAATGAACTTCCAGTTTCCGATGCTCGCATGCACACTGGCCAGCTGGTCTTCTGGTTTCTGGCATGCATGCATGTGCAACGCTAAGCTGGCTGGCACTTGTGTGCATGCCAGAAACCAGAAGACTAGATCTTCCAGTTTCCGGCACTGCCGCACACATGAAAGCCAGCTGATCATCGTGCCTATGCATGCCAAAAACACAGAAGAGAAATGGGCAATGCTGCGTGTGCCAGGCGACATAGCTCTGTGTGCCACTTCGGGCATACATGCCACAGGTTCACCATCACGGTGGGAGCAGCTGATTGAAGAATGCTGACATAGAAAATCCAAATTCTGCAGAAGGCATATTCTTCAAAATCCAAATTTTCACTAGAAGATGTAGTAGGTAGGAGGGGGGGGGGAGCCATTCAAAAAGGCTGCGTGTTCATCTCACTGAAAAATGGTGTCTAGAGTTCAAATTAGGCATGAGAGTCCTTTGAGAACATTTTAGAATGATCGGACCAATAATGCATTCAAATTACAAAAGGGGCACTGATTCATTGGCACTGCCGTCATTTCTCTTTTCCACATTACTTGCATTTCCTGCCCTGACTACATCCTAATAAATAATAAAAAACAGCAATATTTGGCTCTCGCATTTAATACTGTGCAGTGACATATGTGGAGCCTTGCATCTGACATTCATAAACTTAAGTGCCTACTACCTGCATTGCTTTATTGCTGTCGGACCTTTCAGCACGAAAGTAAAAGCACTGAAACTCTTGTAACATTTTGATTATGACTGCAGCATTTATCATTTTATAAGAGCAGCACAAGTAGCTTCTGGGCTGAAATTCACTGCACAGACCCTGGTAGAAATTCCAACTTTTCATCTGTTAGTTTAAAGTGAATTCTAATTTTGTTACCCCTACAGAACCCCAAATACTTGTGTCATACAAATCAGGGCTCAATTAACCAACTTGCTATAGAATATCTTCACTTACAGCTTCCTATGTTCATGTGCAGATGGAGACACTGTGGTGGGTTTCTTTCTATATGACATGGTTGGTAGGAACTAGGTTGCTAGAAATTAGGTTTATTGTAGACAGTTACAAAATATAATGGATGTTGATAGTGTCTGAAACACCTGAATCATTCTTAAGGCTTTTGTATCTTATTTCAACTTCATTCTTTCCAATTAATCTTCAGATTTTTTTTTCTCTGTGTTTAATAACTCCCTTTTTTCCCCAAAACACTAAGTTTTGACTTAGTGACAGTGAGAACTATTAGTCAGTGGAACAACTTGCCTCCAGAAGTTGTGAATGCTCCAACACTGGAAGTTCTTAAAAAGATGTTGGATAACCATTTGTCTGAAGCAGTATAGGGTTTCCTGCCGAAGCAGGGGGTTGGACTACAAGACCTCCAAGGTCCCTTCCAACTCTGTTATTCTATTTCTATTTCTAAGTTGCTGAGTTTGATTTCCCCTGTTCTCAGGCCTTCCTATTATTTTCCTCTCTTTTGGCACTTGGACTCCTTTGTTTTACATTTTAGTTCTTTGACTTTCATTACTTTTATTCTCTCTCCTCTCTCTCACCCACTGCTCCTTCCTCCAGAGTAAGCTGCTCTGTTTCTTCCAGCAAGCATTTAGTCTGAAGTCATTTCTAGTAATAAAATTCAGGACCTGTCCATCTCCTGTACCCCCCAGGCTTTATCCTTCCTAGGGAAGTTCTCCTCTGGGTGAATTCCAAATCTCTCTTGCCAGCTCTATTCTTTTCCTTGTCCTAGTCGCTCCTGAATCCCATAAGGCCAAAGATTTGTAGAGACTACCAGCCTGTCCCCATTCTTCTGCTCATCCAGATCAATTTTGCGTACAATTTTATTCCAATTTTCCAGATTGCTTATTATTTCTTTTTCATATCTGTCACTTAAACACACATTCCTTTTACACTACCACCTCCTCTTCCACTACCACTACCATACCTCCACCTCCTCTTCTTCCTCTTCCTCTCTTCCTCCTCTTTCACTACTTTTACTATCAGTGTCAAGCTGTTCCTCATTTCACCATTTCATCCTTTTTCTCCTAGAAAATCTTCTAAACGATGGGTTTTATGGTTTCTGATCACCTTCTTTCTTGTTTGCTTTTTCTCTTCTCTCTCTGGACATCTCCAGATTTCTACTGTAATTTTCTTTTCCTTTGTTTTAGGAAGTGTGCACATAAAAGTTAGAACTTTTAAGATGTGTGAACTTCAATGTCCAAAATTTCTCAGCATTTCGGGAGTTGGGCGTCCACACATCTTAAAGTTGCTGAGGTTGGGAACACAGACAACAGATCCTTCTGCAACAACAGATCTCCTCCACTCTGAGGTCTCAGCTGACTCTTTTTAATACTTTTCAGCTCCCCTCCCTTGTTCCAGACAAACCCTTGTCTATGTGCCACATGACATTCACTTTGGGTGGGAAAAGTTGCTTTTTACAATCACACATCATGTTAAATCCAAATGTGATTTGATTTTGCCTTTGCATGTATGAACGAAATCCTAGATTATGATGTGTGGGTCCATGGATAAGCAACACAGCATCCTGGGCTCCAGGCATCCATAGATTTCTAGATTTGAATACAGATAGTCCTCAACTTACGACTACAAGTAAGCCCGAAATTTATGTTGCTAAATGAGAAATTTGTTGAGGTTTTTTTTTATTATTTATTCAATGTTTATGAAATTAAAAACATATTTTTACATTTTACAGCATTGTTTAAGCAGTAGGTACTTTTCTTCTGATAGCGTGTTATACATTGTTATAATAACTCCTTCATCATTTAAAACTCTATATGGATACATATATTTTATTTACATCTATTTACACGTCACCCTTATTTTCCCAAAATGTTACCAAGTCACCAGATATCACCTTTTCTTTATCCAATCATACCAGAAAAACCATGTTTTATAATAGTCACTGTCTTGGTTATCTTTTAACAACTTAGTCTATCCATCTCATCACATTCATGTACCTTATTGATTATAATCTTTTCTGAAGGAGTCATAGCCAATTTCCAATTTTGAGCAAAACTTATTCTAGCTGCCGATTTATTGAGTGAGTTTTGTCTCATTTAACAACTCTTCTTGGCACATTCGTTAAGTGGATCACTGCCGTTTTTAAATTAATAACACACTTGTTCGGTGAATCTGGTTTCCCCATTGACTTTACTTGTCAGAAGGTCGCAAAAGGGAATCACATACACCCTGGGACTCAGCAACCATCGTAAATATGAGTCAAGTGTCCGAATGTAAACCACGTGAGCATGGGGAATGCTGCAATGCTCATAAGTGTGAGAAATGGTCTTAAGTCACTTTTTTCAGTGCCGTTAAAAACTTCGGTCACTAAGCGAATGGTTGTAAGTCGGGAACAACCTGTAAATGTTTGCAGCAAACATTTAAAAAGGATCTCTTTAGGGATTTCAGCACAAGCTGAGCCAAAACTCATGAAATTTGAGAAGCATATGAGTGTTTCATACAGTGTTTTAAAATTGATTTCCTTGTCTGATGCAAAGTGCTTAAAAACTTCTCAATCCCCAGCATAGAATAATGGAGAAAACCAGTCAGTTGAGGTTTGTTTTGGATACCATGATGTACCAACCCCATCCATTGTTTCTTATCAAGAAGCAGTGACTTAGAGTGGGATTCCCCCTCCCCTCTTCCTTTGCTGTCTGTGCTTTGTTAAAGGAGGCAGAAAAAAGGCATCTTCAAACGTGCCCCATCATTTGCAACTGATAAGCGGATGAGAAGCAAAGACCTATCTAGGAAGTAATTGAGTAAAAAAAGACCTGTCAGCCGGTGAGCCAGAAGATCAGCCTCAGATGGGCACTATAGGGAGCTGTTAGCTGGAGGAGCTTGGTATGATCCCTGAAGTAATGCCAGATCAGCAATGCCAACACTCCGGCCATCTGCAGTTTTGGAAAACCATGCCAAAAAGAAAAAAAAAAGCAATTATGCATGCCTTGCCTCTCCTCTTCTCTCCTCCCCCCCCACTTCACTCACCTAGCCACTTCACCCCCCACTTCACTCACCTTAATAGGTTTGCTATACAGCTAAAATTAGCCAGCTCTCTGAGCTCTGAAGAATTGAAATGAGACAATTGAGGATTTATTTTTGTCCTACGAAACTGCTGACATTGCAGTATGAGGATTTTTTTTGCTCTTTTGCCTCTTTTTCCTTTTTTTTTTTTCAAGGTGTGTATGTGTATGTATATGTAAAACTATGAAATGGCCTCACAGAATTGCCAATGTTCCATCTTATGTTCTACCTGTCTCCACTTCAGATGCAGGTATGATTTTGGGATCACGCAATCTCCCTTCCAGATATTTCAGTAGATGTATGAAGGGACAATCGAAAGATCTTTCCTGATGGTAGAACCTCCTGGTTGTCATTCTCTAACCCCTAGCACACTTAGAGGTTGGCTTTTTAGAATCATTTTTATTGCTTCTAAAATATTAACAGAAAAAGACAAAGGAACAAAATACTAAAATAATTAAAATGCAAAACATACATTCTAAAAATAACTTACAATACATAAAAAGAAAGTGATTTAGTTTTTTAAAAAAAACAACAACAAAAGATTTAGATCACGCTTGTCCAAACTTAGCAACCTTAAGATTTGTGGACTTCAACTCCCAGAATTCTTGCCCTCGGAAGTTTCGGCGGGGGGTTGGACTAGATCACCTACAAAGTCCCTTACAACTCTTGTTAATCTGTAACTCCCAGAATTCTTGCTGGCTGAAGACTTCCAAGAATTGAAGTCCCCAAGTTTTAAAGTGGCCAAAGTTGGACAGCCCTGATTTAGAGTAAATGCTGGCTTCAAAAAGTTAGTGAGAACTTTAAGGCTGGTTCCCTTTCTCTTGATCTCTCTATTTGGGAGATTTCAGTAGTTTTGCAGTTTTGTTGGTTTTTGCGCTGTGCAGGTATAATTGCGCAAATATGATATTGTGAGTTGCTTTGCATTTCTTAAAAAAATAAATAGATAAAATAAATGTGACCTACTTTTAGGGCAGCCTTTCTAACTTGATGCTCTCCAGGTGTTTCAGAACTGCTTAGAACTGCAAACCCCAGAGTCTCCAGTCTATGTGCTTGATGGCAATTCTTGGAGATGCAGTCCTAGTACAATTGAGAAGGGGGAAATTGCAACCAATTTAGGGGATGCTGTTTTACAGTTTCAGAAATTTAATACTTCTCTGTCATCTTAACAGCCCTAGGTAGTATGAAACTTTTATTTTTTTTTTATTTTTATGTATTTTATTTTGTCAAGCGATTATAAGATAATAGGTATAAGGATAAATATAGTTATGAATACATGAAACGAATACATATAAGAAAAATAAAAGAAACAAAAGGAGAGGGACGGTAGGCACGTTGGTGCGCTTATGCACGCCCCCTACAGACCTCTTCAAAAAGGGGTCAGGTCAATAGTAGACAGTTTAAGGTTAAATTTTTGGGGGTTTGGGGAAGAAACCACAAAGTCAGGTAGGGTATTCCAGACATTGACCAATCTATTGCTGAAGTTGTATTTCCTGCAATCAAGTTTCTGCAAAAAATGATCTGCAAAAAATAAAGACCCTTATTTATTTATTTTGGAGCAAGTGTCAGGCGGTGCTCCATTCAAAATCCAGGAAAGAAATACTTAGACTCTTTAGTTTAGAGAAAAGATATCTTTTACTGAAAGTGAAGTGGTAGCAACCAAAGAATTCTGAATCTGAGAATTTAGGCGCTCAATTCACATATAGAAAATGATGGAAATGTTCCCACCCCCAATAGTTCAACTGACACTTCCAATTAGAAGTTGTGAATATGATCATGTGGGCATCTTCAGGTGATGATGAGGCCTCTGTCCGTTGACCTTGGCATATTTTGATAATGGGTTTCAGTTGCGCAGAGAAAAGAAAGATAAGCGAGAAATAGAAACCTAACTCTGAAGTATGCTTCCCCTCCCCTTCATTTACACAACAGAAAATGTAACACCTCCAGCTCACTTCCCAGACTCATCCCGTCCTCCCCCCCCCCCCCATTTCTTATGACAGCTGAAAGATGCAAAGCGATAGTAGAGATCTTGAAGGCTGACAGCAAGTTTGCTGTAGTGGTCAAGATGCTGGCCTAGAAACCAGGAGACTGTGAGTTCTCGTCCCTCTTTAGGCATGAAAGCCAGCTGGGTGACTCTGGGCCAGTCCCTCTCTCTCAGTCCAACTTCAAAGGGTTGTTGTGAGGAAAATAGGAGGAGGAAGGAATATTATGTATAATCACCACCTTGAGCTACCTATGAAATAATAAAGGCGGGATATAAATTTAATACATAAATAAAATAAAGATTCTTTTTTTCCACCTGTTTTGTTGTTGACTCCTCAATCCTGGAAGTCATAAATAAACAAAAGCTCAAATGCTATGAGATGATTCAAGGACAAAAAGGAAGAAAATATAGTTATAGAAATTGTAGATAAGCAAAGAACACTAACCATATCGAAGTTCAGAAAATAGAACCTACCATCAATGATCCAATCCAGTATATTTTGAGTTAATGTTAAAAAAATATGACATAAATATTTATTATTATTATTTTCTCCACCCTCCTCAAGAAGCTGTTTTGTTAATGAAGAATTTCAGAAGTGTAACTAAGTTTATCTACCTTTTGCCAAAAGCCAAGGCAATGTTAACCAAAGGGAAAATTTCATAGCCTGAGAATATTGCACAATAAATATGTTGTCACATAGACACCATCTGTAAATTATTCTGATAGACAGAACAGCTTGCCTGCCAAATTCTGAAAACATGGTTTTGCATAGCACACAAGTACAGGGTGCTAACTTAGGGGTAAAATAGCTCAGGGGAATTCTAGTTCAGGTTGCACAAATTAAAAGTTGACCTTGGACTTATATGCTTATCACCTGCAATAATGAACAAATGTGTGTTCCCTTTTTGGTGGAAATTGGTAGAACATTCACTTTTTCATTTTGAAAAGGAAAGCTTTTTTTCCCCCCTCCCCTACCAATATGCAACTCACACATTTCGAATGGGATGCCAGACTTCTAGGTAAGATTGGGCTAAGGATGAGTGAAAATTAAATACCACAGGCCAATAAGGGGAGCTGGATTCTGTCAGTGCCATACTGTGCTGTAACAAATATCAACAGGAAAAAAGGCTAAGAGAATGTACCTGCAGTATCTCATGGTTATCTTTTAGGCAGTTTTACATTATTAATGTGCCTAATGTATTTAAACTCATTGTTGAACTGTAAAATAATTAGGGCATTTGCACGAATATGTGCTATTCAATCGTTTCTACTTGTCTCCCTGCAAATGGGACTATTTAAATTAACCAGAAAGTGATGAGACAGACAGGTTTAGCTTTACATACATCTGGACTCCGACTTGTTGATATCTTTTATTCTCATGGCTTAAAGTTTCAAGGTCTGGCTTGCATAGGTGTTTTCAGCTAGCCACACTGATGCCAAAAGGTTATCAGAAAGCAAGTACTTGTGTTACGTCTTCACACATATGTCCATAACAGGAAATGTTTGTGTTGCTTTGCTATTGATGATTACATACATTTGATCACTAGCCCTTACTGTGGATGGAGATGCTAGCTTACTACCAGAATGAAAAGCCTAGAATCCCAGTTTAAGCACATTATACATCTTTCTACTCCAGTAAATTTCTGGTAAGTAGAACTACTCCTGTCTGCAGCATGAGCCAGGTTTGGTCTGTTGATGAATAATAAATTAGGAGACTGAAGAATTTTGGCTCAATTATATTTTTATTTTTTGTAAATGTGACTGTTGGCTTCTAATAACTTGCAACTAGAGGTAGTTCTCATTTTGCAATTGCATCATTTAGCAACAGTTTCAGTTACAACAGTGATTGAAAGCAAAGGAAGCTGTACTAAGATCACAAATATAGTAGCAATTAGTGACTGTTTTGCTTAATAACTTAGTTGGACTGTAAGACCTCCAAAGTCCCTTCCAATTCTGTGATTTTGTTATTTCCCATGAACTGATCTCTAAATGAAGTTTCAGTACTCTGTTTCACAAGTATAGAACAGCAATAGTAATAATAGCACTTAGGCTTACATATCTCTTCGTAGTGCTTTACTGCACCCTCCAAGAAGTTTACAGCATCAACATATTGCCCCCAACAATCTGGCTCCTCATTTTACTGATCTCAGAAGGATGGAAGGCTGAGTCAACCATGAGCCAATCAGCATCAAACTCCTAACAGTGAGCAGAGTCAGCCTGCAATACTGCACTCTAACCACTGCACCACCATATATAATTGCAGAAGCAGCTAAACAGTGGTGTGCAGTTTTTTTGTATTGTGGAGTTTTAGCAAACTCACAATTGCTGAAATATAATCTGTCATACTACATGACTTGGTGAATTGCCATGGCACAAGTTGCACAATCTGCCTTGGGAAGTCACCAAATTGTAGAGCTATGTGATCAAGACAAACTCAGTTTCGTGGTGTTGAATGTGAAATAGTGGGTCCAAGCACCAACCTAGTACTAAGATTTGCCTAAATCAACTGTCAACTGTTGTTTCTTCCTTAATTTTGTCTCCAGAAATTCATGAAATTAAGTACTAAATTGTGAAGGAACACAAGGAAGCTGAGGGTATGAGAAGATTAGGTCACAGGTATCCACACCAAATTGAGATTATGTCAAGATGCTAACATAGGATTTGGGGATGTCAGGACTCAAATTTTGCCCTTCCATGCATGCATCCCACTGTCTGACAGAAGACTATCCTCGGCTCACTGGGTAACTTACTTAGTTACTTACTTATTTATGAAAATTTATCACTTACAACTCACTCTCAGTAGCTCCAGATGGTTTACAAAGATAAACAATAGATAGTAATTTTCCCTTAGCCCAACTATGTTGGGGGAATGGAATGCTGTACTATGTATTTCTCCTTGACAACCTGAGAGAAGTTGGAAAGTACATTGGTTTACTTATTTGATCACGATTCTATCAAACCTTGATAAACCAGGAGTTTGCAATGTTATAGACCTCTAAAACCCTTTTTTGGAGTAAAGTAAAATATAGCTTGCTTTTTCTCTTTGGCTTATCATCCAAGCTTTATTATAGGTTACTAGAGGAGGACAAGAAATTTGCAAGCAATTGATTACCACCCACTATGAAAGGTAAGGTTTTTCTATAAGAGAAGGAGAGAAAAGAGGAAAAAGCTAGGTTTATGTAATAATATATGAACAATTTCTTCCCAAATGTGCTTTTGTAAACAGTGGATTGTACAGCTTAAGCCTTGAAATATGATATACTGTTCATTTATCAATGATCAGAACAGACTTTACCAGGTCATGTTCTTTCGGTAGAGAAGGACAAATCAGAAGAAATACAGAATACAAATAACAGAGTTGGAAGGGACCTTGGAGATCTTATAGTCCAGGTTGCCAACCTTTTAGACCTCAGGGACCATCAAACTCATAATTTCAAATACCACAGACCACAGACCCTGAGAAAATCCCAAAAAAGTCTGCAGGAAAATTCCCCACCCCATTTTCCCACTGATCGGTCATTTTTTATTTGGCTTCATGCAAGGAAAGCAGCAGAAACAGCAGAAGTCTTTTTTTCTCTCCTCCAAACTCCGCCAGAAATGAGTCTTTGTGAGACTTGTTGTTTTGGCGCAGCCTCTTGGAGCAGGATGCCTTGCAGGGTCCCAAAGACTCATTTCTGGCGGAGTTTGAGGGAGAGAAAGAAAGACTTTTGCTGCTTTCCTTGCATGCAGCCAAAAGAAGCAGAAAGAAGCATTGCTTTGGGGGGTGCTTTGGGGGTGACATTTCTCTGCGGACCACCAAAATTTTCTCACTGTTTGGCGACCACTGTTGTAGTCCAATCTCCTGTTCAAGCAGGGGACCCTATACTATTTTGGAGAAATGGCTGTCCAACTTCTTAAAAACTAAATCTGTCTTTCCCCAGCCTCTTAGAACTAAGCACAGTCTTAATTAGCATCATCCTATAATCTGATAATCCAGGCTGCTGTTTAAGAACAATGAAGTAATGTCACAAAAACTTTAACTTCCGTATGAGTTGATATCCAGACAAACGTTTCTATTGCAACCTATACACAGAACAAAGGAACTAATGCCCTTTAATCACATACCTGGACTCCTGCAATAAAGTCAACATTTTGACACATTTGACTTTGAACATTGACAAATGTTCAAAGAGACTTGACACATCTTTAAAGATTTTGAAGAAGGGCCTTTTGAAAGAAGAAGGAAGATTTTGAAGAAGGAAATCATCCTTAAAGAAGGAGATTGCAATTGATGTGAAATGCAGTGATTGACTATTACTAATCACATATTAGCTGAGTAGTGGATCCTGAGCTCCTCGCTACTAAATTCCTGGATGCAATTCCAAGTACCATGCTTTATCCTTTGGCTTTTAAATATGGGCATCATAACCTTTATCAAGTGAACCAACCCACCCCAGTACATTCTTTTAGATCAAATCTATGAGAGATGTTCCATTTTTTGAGAGGTCAGTAGATGAGACCACACAAACAATGTGTTTATGGAAAAGCTCCCCACAGTGGTTTTCCAGAAATTGGGAAAAACTGAACTTTGGCAGGTAATATTTAGATGATGAAATTGGTGCCATCAGGAATTATATGTATTACTATACTTGAGGTATGTTTTGAAGATTTCTTGATGAGTCCTTGATGCTCTCTGGAATTGATGGAGAGATGTTCTCTTGAGAGCAAACTCTACTCCTTACTAGAATAGAACAGAACAGAACAGAACAGAACAGAACAGAACAGAACAGAACAGAATAGAATAGAATAGAATAGAATAGAATAGAATAGAATTCTTTATTGGCCAAGTGTGGTTGGACACACAAGGAATTTGTTTTGGTGCAAATACTCTCAAGTTTACATAAAAGAAAAGATATATTTGTCAAGAATCATAAGGTACAACACTTAGTGATAGTCATAGGATATAATAAGCAATCAAATCATACTAGGAAACAGTCAATATAAATTGTAAGGATACAAGCGACAAAATTACAGTCATACAAGTTGGAGAGGATGGGTTATAAGGAGTGATTAGAAGATTAACAGTAATAGTAGTGCAGACTTTGTAATAGTTGAACAGTGTTGAGGAAATTATTTGTTTAGCAGAGTGATGGCTTTCAGGGAAAAAACTGTTCTTGTGTCTAGTTGTTCTGGTGTGCAGTGCTCTATGGCATCGTTTTGAGGGAAGGAGTTGAAACAGTTTATCAGCAGTGATGATGTTACATAGTTTGGGTAATGAAATATCTGCAAGAAAACAGCCAAGTTCAGAGAGCACCAAGGATCCCTTATTTCAATTCTGAGCTACAAATATTCTTCTTTCTTGCTGTTAAAAGGTAGAAAGTCTGTGATGATTATAGGAAATGAATAAATAATAATTATTTGCATCTATATGGCTTTTACAGCCACAATTTATTCCAAATATGGTCTATGAAATAAGTCATAGCAGTCAGGTTCATAAATAAAACCAAGCCATAAAACATAGTTTATATGGTCACATTTTACCTGATGCTAAAACCAAAGAATCACATTATTACTGAGTATGGTCAATGAACCCAGCATATGGCTTGGCACACAAATTGCACTAAGTCATAATAATCTTTATTTGCTCTTTGAGAATAAGCTTGGGATGCCACATCAGTCTCTGGGTTTTTTTAAATATTATTATGACTTATAGCACAATAAACTCAGATAACTGTATCTTCATCAGCAGATCAGCACCTTTTAGCCTAGCAGGGAAATATAAATCTAGTCTAAATCTGTTATGTGTGATGATCTTTAAAACCAAGAGAATCTACTATATATTACTTCTTTAGAGTCCACCAAGTACACTGTACTCAGAGATGTTGCTGAGTTTATTCACATTTATTCCATAGAGAGGATTGGGTTGTTAGTCTCCATTTATTATTCAAGTGATTTTATCAGCTGAATAAAACTAATATCAAATGCATTTTCCTGGATGCCAAGTTCAAGTATATAAGAGAAATGGCCTCACATACAGAACCATGTGGATTACGCCTGACTCTTAGAAACATTAACCAGGCGTCAAGAGAATGCATTTAATTCTTACATAAATCATATCCTTATTTCTATTATTGACAGGCTCAGAAAATCATTATTTGTGATAGTGAAAAGGAAAGCTGTTGGTGATTGCTATTGGATTATTTAAAAATTGGGTGAATTTCTCTCAGGGTACAAGTAAGCATCCATGACAATCCAGTTAGGGCTATCTGAAAGAAATCTCTCAAACCTTAGGTTACTAAGTCTATTGCATTATTGCCAGAGTTATGAAATCAAGAGCCTCGGTTACCTGCTATTATATTTTCCATCTATTCTGCTATTTCATTCTAGGGTATTCCATCTGAGACTAAGCTAAATATTCAGAATTCCCTTTATGTTGCCAAGTTCTCTGTGGTCACAGATAATTAAAAAAAAAGCCGTATGTGCATTTTGAAGAGTGAAAATTATTTAAATCCCAGATGTTTCCCGCCCGCCCCTCCTCAAGATACTATTTGGAAGCAAGATTCTGTCATTTCCCTGTATTATTCCTCTAAGTCCTTTCTACACCATAGGATTTATTTCTGAGTAAACATGTATTATCCACCACTGCACAGGGATCATACCTGCGGTGATCAAATATCAGTAGAATATTTATTTATTTAGTTTTTCAAGCATGTATGAGAAAACAAGTTTAAGTATGAGCATAACATATAAACATATAAGTATAAACAGGTATAAGTATATACATAATAAATGAGTATGAATAAATGGGAACAGTAGAACAGGAATGGTAGGCATGCTGGTGCACTTATGCACATCCCCTGACAGGCCTCTTAGGAATGGAGTGAGGTCCATTCAAAAAACCCATTCAAGATTTTATTTATTTATTTATTTTGATTTGTCAATTGCTTACAAGATAATACAAGGCGGGACTTTCAAGAAATTTGCCAAATTTTCTTTGAACTAAAAAATAACCAAATCACCCAGAGTTACTCTGTGATGGAGATGGGTGGTTTCTAAACAAGATAAATAATAAATGTTTGAATGGGCAATGGGTTTGAATTGGATGGGGGTTGTTCATGTAAAGGAGAAGATTGAGACATCCTAAGTGTGGATGAAAACCAGAAAATAAAAGAGAGAGAGAGAGAGAGAGAGGGAGGGAGGGAGAGAGGGGGAGAGGGAGAGAGAGAGGGAGGGAGAGAGAGAGAGAGAGAGAGAGTTTTGAATTCAATTCAATTCAAAATAGTCAGCTTGCACTGATTTTTGTGTAAAAGCCAGGGCTCTGTGAAGCAACAGTGAGGGTGCCATAAAGAAAATATGAATGTTTACTCCTAAGATTATTACAGCCATCACTGCCACTACCACCGGATTCTTCAAAACAGAGCTTTATAGTAATTAAGAAGCTCTCCTTCTCTGCAGGCCTATGGGTTAATAGACAAAGATAAATAGGCAAAGGGATGATTAGAAGGGAAATACATACCTTCAAAGCTGTGTATGCACAGTCTCGTCTGGGTATATTAGTCTCCATAGGTGCTGATTAATGGCTGTGCCCAATATAGGCATCATTCAGGGGAAAGAGCTGTCTGCTTAGCAACAGATGTTCTGCTTGAAAGAATTTCCTGCAAAATTAGGTGGGGAGAGAGAGGCTGGATCCCGAATGTTCTTCTTCAGTTGAATTTGCAAGTATATGGTGACAATTGCTTTGTTTTCATCAAGGTGAAAAAGTGTTAAGATGGGTCTCTCCATCCCAGCCTGCATTCACAAGCTGCTTTTGGTTTTGAAAAGAGGCTGTATCTTTAAGCAGGCGAAACCCTTGGAAAAACTTTGAAGTGGAAGAACAGGGAAACAGCCTTAGAATATCCCTGGGAGCCCAGCCATTTGGGATACTGTTGGGGCCTTTGCAAGGGCCATCTTTGCCCCAAAGATGAGGTGGATTAAGCACACCAGTTCTGCCATTGGAATGCCATAACCTCCACACAACCAACACATTCGGAGAACTAATAAAGGAGAATGTCTGTAGCTCAGGGTTGAAATGAGGAGTGAGCTTGCTTGCTTTTTTGCAGATGTTTCATTACTCAAACTAGGTAACCTCAAACTACGTGCTAGTATGGAATGCAGTTTGCTTTCAGTTTATATTCTAATGGCTTGCCCTGTCAGTGTTGGTGGGGGCACATAGATTAACTCCAAGATTAACATCAGACTAATAATCACAAAGTAAACAATACCCCAGTTAAGGAACTTCCAAACAAGCCAACAGTAAACAGCCCAACAAAAGAACCTTTAAGTAGGACCACTCCCTGATAAGCAAAGATTAACACCAAACAACAAACAATATGAGGAGCCCTTAGTGTTCTCTAAGCTTAGTTGTTGTTTTTTCATCTTTTGAGAGCAAACCCCAATCTTGACTAGCACTGATGATATTACCAAGTTTGGGTAATGAAATGTCTGCAAGAACACAACCAAGTTCAGAAAGCACCAAAGACCTTCATTGGGAGAACTGTAGACTGAGAAAAACTGTATAAATGTTTAAATGGGACTGGCTAGCATAGCAATTGAATTATGACCAGTATATTTTTCTGTGTTTTTTGTTATATCGGGTTCTAAAACATTTTATGGAAATTTATTAGAAAGGTTTTTAAATTTCTGTGTTAAAAACACATGTGTATGTTTTAAGTGTTTAGCGGACACCTTCTTGCAATGTGAGAAAGCAGAGGTGATTGAACCTGCAACTTTGGTTGAAGGGTAGAAGCTGAATTATTTTATCCTGGAGTCATTTATCCTGGAGGTCACTCTCCAAATATTGATACTGGTAATTCTTTTTAGTGGTGAGGTATATGTAGCACTTTTTCTACTCCATCCCAAAATTGTTTATTTTGAAGTCTATATACAAAAAGTGAAGGAAACAGGGCTCTGGTTCAAACTTATCACTTGATAACTAGGAGGCATAGTGAAATGGCAAACTCATTTGCATTCTCTGTTTGATCTTTTTCTTTTTAAGAGGACAGAGAATTCAGGCAAGAATAATATTAGGCTTTTGTATTTATTTAGTATTAATGGGAGGAAACATCACTATTGATGTAAATCTGATTTTATCTCAGATTTAAAAAAAAAATTATATAAAATAGTAGCATGGAACCTACCCTTAGAATGAGTCTTGGGTGTTGCCAAAATGAGTAGCCTACCATCGCCTCAATATTTTCCTTCATAATCTAGATATACAAAATGCATAGATATCATCTTATTGAAAGCCTCTCTTTTGCTATACTTCACTGGGAGAAATAAAAATTCTGATTGCAATGATATGACCAAGAAGTGAGATAGAGATCTACAAACCACATTTTCCCAGGAGTGTCTCCTTCTACCCTTTATAGCCCTCGAGATCGAAGATTGTCCTTCAGTAGAATATGTTTCTTACATGCTTACATTTTAGAGACAAGCTGTTCCCATTTTTATATTGATGCCCTGGGATCAAGAAGAGCAGAAAGAATGTTTGAATATATCAGCTTTTACTACTGAGTAAACTTATTGTAAAGTATCTATAAATCTGTTACCATCTTCCTGAATGCACTTATTCTAACATCGGTATTTAAAGAATTTGTCCTGTTACCTAATTCTAGTCTTTGATAAAAAGTTATGTTAAGATTTTGCTATTTGAGCAAAATGAGTCAGGCATACTTAAACACACACACACACACAAAGACATACATGGATTTGTGTATATAAACATATGTATCAGGCAGTGGTGGGATTCAAAATTTTTTACTACCAGTTCTGTGGGCATAGCTTGGTGGGTGTGGCAGGGGAAGGATACTGAAAAACCTCCATTCCCTCCCCGCTCCTGGGGGAAGGTTACTGCAAAATCTGTTCTCCTGTGAAGGGCAACAAAAGAAGACCCAGCCAATCAGCTGGGACTCGGGAGGCAGAGAATAGTTGGGGGCGGGGCCAGTCAGAGATGATATTTGCCGATTCTCCAAACTTCTCAAAATTTCTGCTACCATTTCTCCAGAACTGGTCAGAACCTGCTCAATACCACCTACTTGATAGTTAAGACTCTAATTTACAAAAAAGACTGAAATTAGAAAGATGAGATTTTTAGATCTATCTGGAGATAAGAAAATTAAGTTGAGAACTTCTCTACTCAGATCATGAACTCTGCTGCTGAATGACAGTATTTGGGAAGGGAGGAGTCATGGATGCATGTTGGCTTAGGTTTACCCTCAAGGAAATGAATGTAACCTAGGTACAATGCCACTATATTCCTTAATAGTACTGTATATGCATGTAGTAAATAAGGTTTCATACTTATTACTGAATGGGTTAGGAAGGGTACTTTTATTTATGAAATAAAAGTTTAAGAATGTCCATTTAAAAAATGCACAAATACATTTCCACTTTTAAATTGTGAAATTAAAGTTACCATTCTTGGTGAAATGAAGATTGTGAGATCATTAATTGACCTCTAATTTCAAGATTCTTTCACAGATTGAAGAAGCTATTCACTTTCCCAGCACTATGAGTACAAAGTTATTGCACAACTGTCTTTTCTAAGAACATTTCTGAATATTATATGGTGGTTCAGGTCGTCTGTTAGAAAGCAAGAAAAGTATCTGCAATCAATGCAAGATTATTTTATAGCTCATACTGTAGTTTTTCTTACATTTCTTGCTTCAAAATGGTAGAAAGCCTTAAACTTAATTTATTGGGCAATACTACTGTAGAACTTCTGAGGACCTTCCACTACCCACGAGCCCCAAAAAGGTGCTGGGAGGGATTGCATGCATCTATAAGATTAGTGACAGCCCACCCCTCATGTAAAGTATTTGGAAGCACTACTCTGTTTCAGTAAATCCCTACCATCAAATATTAAATAAAATTGAACCTGTATGAAATTCTACATAGAGTTGCATGAAGTTGCTGCAAGGCATTGCTTTTAAAAAGGGTTTTCCTCTCATTTGAATTTTTTAGTCCTAAATTGTTTTTCAATGATGGAGCCAATCAATGGAAGATTCTATTGTGCAGTTTAAAAGTCCAAAGTGATTCTGATAAGGCTACCATATCTGTTTACAAAATCTGAACAATTACTAGAACAGGAGGATAGTGAAGAGAAGCAGAAAATATTCACTCTTTGCTGTGTTCTACAAAATCTGGACAATCAGTAGAACTGGATAGCAAGCAGAAAATACTCTTTCCTTCCATGTAGCAATAGTATAGAGCAGGGGCGTCAAAGTCACAGCATCATGTCGTCGTAACACAACTTTTTTCCCCTTCGCTAAACCAGGGGTGGGCATGGCCAGTGTAGGATGCACCCAGGCCGCGGACTGTGAGTTTAACATCCCTGGTATAGAGTTTTGCAATGCAGATCTGATAGCTATATAATGCGGTCCTGTCATTTACCAACCAAAATGACTAAAAAGATAGGGCAATGCAATCATAAAATAGCAACTGAATAACATTTGAAGCTTTGGCAACATTGTGCACTATCAACTACCCTGTTTTTCCAACAATACAGCCTTCCCCAATAGGAAGTCCCAGCATGTTTTATAGGCATGAAATGAAATTAAGCCCCTACCCCCATATTAAAGCCTATATTAAAACATGTGAAATGGGGGGAGAATGGTGGGGGAGCTTGCTGTTAGGAAGTACTTTTGTTACACACCTGGATATGGTGCTGCCTGCGTTGACCCCGATACGAAGTGCCCCACCAACGCCGAGGTCAACATCCAAGCCGTCACCGCCCACCTGCCTGAAGATGCAAGGGGGGGGGAAATTAAGTCACCCCCGAAAAGATGGCCTAGCCATTTTTTCGGGGCTCAAAAAAAAATAAGACCCAGCCTTATTATATGAGAAACACGGTACTTTGTATTTCAAGTAAGGCCATATTTTTGTAAAATTCAACCACTTTCCCTCCTAGCAATTATCTTCCTTTTCAGAGGATACATGGTCCTGAAAAAGCAGCGAAAGGTTTATCTCGCACACCTGAGAGCACTGAACTTCTGAACAGTTGTACCTGCAGAAGAATAAATTATTTCATTGCCCTCCAGCTGTTGATCTGAGACTTGAGAAGAAAAATATCAGATGTGATGCCGTGTTAAAAAAAAACACCCCTAATTGTTTAAGGCACCACTTTTCATGATTTGACAGTTTGTTATTGTATAGATCACAAAACATTAATTGTATCCCAAAAAATTACTGCTTTATTTGATTTTTGTGTGTTTTATGCAAATGCTTTTTTGAGGTAACGACAGCTTTCTGAAGCTATGAAAAGAATTACTTAGGGAAGATTCTTTCTAGTGTTTTTGTAAGGTTGAATAATTTCCTGGTGTTTACATCTTGCTTGCATCAACATGAGAATGAGTGAAACAATAGCAGAGAATAGATTACAGTCAACATGGAATAAAATTACTGTGATGGTGACTGCAAAATCAGTTGCTAATACATTGGGAAACACTTTAGGGAGGTTAATATTGTATGAGCCTGCTGAAAATATATTGATGCGCATAAAGGGTGTTTTTTCTCCTCCCTGGGAATTGTCACAATATTTGTGACCTTCTGTTCCCATCCATCCATTCATTGTTTTAAAAAGTTTAGAAAACAATAGTTTTCCTTAATGTAAGAAACTTCTGGAAAGGAGAGAAGCAGCTTTAGCAGGTAGATTTTTGAATACACTATTGAAAATATATTGCACAAGGTGAAGCTGTGTGAGAGTGTGTATGTGTGAGTGTGTGTGTGTAAAACACCATGTTTCATTGCAGTTAGACATATTTAAAAGATGCATTGCTATCTATACTTCTTTTTTTTTTTTAAGAACATTTTATTGATTTTTAGAAACAATCAGAAACAAACAACACAGAACATGAAAACATAAAACTTCTTTTCTGAAAGCAGCCTGATCCCGGGTTACATCTCTTTGTACAGACACCAATTCAAATTCATGCTCATTTTTATATACCATTCCATATCTTATTACCATTCTACATTTTCTATATGGCTTCTCCCCTCTTTTAACTTTCTTAATTTTATTTTTATTTGTTTCATCTCAAATCAGATCATTATATTTATATTTTTGTCTGTCCTATTTCAGCTGTCTATTATCTTTTCTCATTAAACAAAATTCCTCCTGTGGTCACTGATTGGAGTATGAAGCCTTTATATCATTCCCCTAAAATTATAACACTTAATATAGAACATAACTTCCATTCGGATTCTGCGTAGTACATTAAAGCTACACGCTACATTTTAAAAAGAAAAAGAAAAGAAAAATATAAATATATAATATAATTAAAACAATGATCTATACCAATTCAATTCTATCATTAATGTTAATATTCACTTAAATTTTATACATTTAACACATTACTTTTCAAGTAGGTATCATGCTTCTATGGGAACGCTTATAAACTTTCCATAATTACTTCCCCCCCACTTCACTCGCATTTTAAAACATTATGTCATTAAAATGTTCCCATTCCTTTCTAAATTAATTCTCTCATTTAATTCATTCCATTTATTTTATTCACAAATGTTTCATTAAATCATAAGTTGTTTCCAATTTTCTAACATTATTTCTAAATACAAATATAACAATACAATCATATGTACCTTTGCAGAATCACTTTTTCAATTAAATTTTTACCCATTATCTCTAAATAAGTCCTGTTTCTTTACATCTTGCTTCACACCCTTGTAGCTTCTCTTCCCTTCCCTCCTCCTTTTCTTCTTCTCTCTGCCCTTTTTACCACCTTGTCTCTCCACCTCGATTTCCCTTTTCTGTATTCCCTTTTTCTGTTGCTTTCTCACATTATATCCACTTTTCACCTTATTTTTCCCTTTTTTGGTTGTTTTTTTAGGTCTCAAATTCTCCATTCTCTTTCCCCTCTTTCCCCTTTCTTCCCCAAGTAAAGTTAATTGTTCATTAAAGATGGCTTCTTCTTTGTCCCAATCTTCTTGTTGCATAGTGTTTTCTTGTAATTTCTCGTAAATAGAGATCGCCATTTCTAAGAATTGAAAAACGGAACCAAGAGAGCCCTTCTCTTCTTGTTCCTCTTTAAGTTTTTTAAATTCTATTTTCAGTTCATCCACAAGTGATACCATTGTAGAGTTTTTCTTTTCTTTTAAAACAACCACTCAAGTGTTTTTAATACTTTAAATATAGTTCCAAAAGTCCCAAAATCAGCAAGCAATCCAAATACACACAAGCTGTTTCTTTTGACACCTTCTTCGTTTTTTCACTTTCTCTTCCTGGGGTTAGTATTTAGTTACAAAGTTCCAGTTAAAATGTATCTTTTAGAAGTCCTGTTAAAATTTAACTTTAGATTCTTTAGATTCCAGGCTATCTCCTCCTTCCAAATCCTGTTCTTATTCTCTTCCTCTCCCTTCCCACTTACAGAAAAAAAAAATCCTTCTCTTTTTTTTTCCCTTTTATATTCAGAAATCTTTATTATCCCCTTGGCATTAAATTTTCCAGCTTAAATACCTGTTGATGCCAAAGCAGATTTTTCCAATTTCTCATTCATCTTTGTTCACTGTCAATGTAAGGAAGGAGAGTGAAAAATTTTTTTTTCCCATTTCACTTTCATTCGCTGCTTCCGAATCTTCTTTGGGAGCGATGTATCCTTTTTTAAAATTTGAATTCCAGGATGCTTTAATTGTTGTTTCTTATCCTGGTCAGCCAAAACATTCACTTCAACACTTTATTCCTCCTGCACATTCTTTTCTGGATGAGGGCTTCTTTGAGGCGGCCATTTCTGACCACCGCTCTACCACCTTCAGAAAAGGGAGTTTAGCCAGCTGGGGAGGAAAGATGTGGGTTTCCTCAACCCTGCTGGAATCTCCCCTGTCTTCACCGACCCCTATGGGGTGGCTTAGCCCCGAAGCCAGCTGGCTCAGGGACCTCTGGCGGCGTGCCCAGGCAGAAACCATGCACAATCGCAGATTCCTACCTGCCGCTGAAGCCCTGCAAACCAGAAGTCCACTATCTATACTTCTTAAGCTCTACTTTTTATGTCTAGTATTTCTAGATGCACCTATACATTTAATGGGTTGCATTGTGCCTCCCTAAAGCCCATGTCACAGTGCACCAATGGATGCAAAGAGGATATAAAATGGAGAAAAACGCTTGCCATCCATTGGAAAACGCGATGCATCCATTGTGTACTCACTGCATACGTCTTTCATACGGTCTATCCATCAAACATCCGTGTACTGTGATTTCATCCGCTCAAAAAGTTTTCTGCAGCTCAAAACTTTTTGAGCGGATGAACTTTCCGCCATGTACGATCTACATCCACGACACATATGGGCAACAAACATTCTACGTCCGTTGTCATCCGTTACATGTCCGCTGTATCCTCTTGGCATCCTCTGGGCATCCGCGCAACTCACATCCACTCCAGCAGAAAATGGAAAGAGGGAGGAAGCGAAAGGTACGCGGAACATCCACACAGCGTTAGTAGCACGGTCATAGAAAGGATGAAAGCGGATGCAGCTCGGATATAAAGCATTAAAACTGACAAAACGTTCGTATATGGGACGTATCTCGGATATTTAGGATGTCTGGAGGATATCTAGAGTATGTGGAAGGACACCTAGCAGAAAACCGACAATTCCTATAAAAAGGGGGAGGAAATCACCTGGATCTCACTATCAGTCCAGCAGCCGTGGTGTGCAGACCTCTTCAGCCTTGCTCTTGCTCTTCCACATCATCCATTGATGTCCACCATGGATCATCGCACACTCCTTTTGGTAGCCGTGATCATTCAACACCAGAACCAAACCCTCTTCAGACTGTTTCACCTTTTTTATGCAAGGAGAAGAAGGAGACGTCCAAGAGCTGTCTGGGTCCGGAGATGGATCGGGAGAAGAGTGGAATTTGGACTCTATGACAAGCTGATGGTGAAGCTGAGGAATGAAGACATCGTGCATTCCAGCACTTCATGAAGATGCCACCAGCCATGTTTGACGAAGTTGTGGAGTGTCTGAGACCCAGGTTGACCAAGGCAAACACCAACTTCTGTCCAAGCCTGGACCCTGGACTGAAGGTGGCACTGACTCTGTGCCACCTGGCCTACGGAACCACATACAGAAACATGCAGTATGCCTGGAAGGTACCACACAACACCATCAGCATTGTGGTCAGAGAGGTGGTACAGGCCATCATCGAAGAATACGTGGAGGAGCTCCTCCAGTGTCCCACCACTGAAGAAGGCTGGAGGAAAGTTGCAGAGCAGTGGTATCAGAGGTGGAACTTTCCCCACACCATTGGAGCCATAGATGGGAAGCACGTGGCCTGCAAAGCTCCAGCCAACTCAGGGTCCAATTATTTCAACTACAAGGGCTTCTTCAGCATCATCCTCTTTGCCATGGTTGATGCTGACTACAAGTTCATCTACATTGATGCTTCGGGCAACGGGTCAGCTTCAGATGCCCAGATATACAATGCCAGTGACCTCAAGGATAGGCTGGAACACAACCTCATCATGGGTTTTCCAGATCCAGACCCCCTACCCAACGACACACAAGATGTGCCCTACTTCATCGTGGGGGATGACGCCTTCTCCCTCAGAACCTACCTCATGAAGCCCTACATTTCAAGATACCTCACCCGTGAAGAGAGGATCTTCAACTACAGGCTGTCCAGGGCAAGACGGGTGGTGGAGAACACCTTTGGCATCCTGGCCAACAGGTTCCAGGTACTTCTCACCACCATGCAGCATCGCCCACAGACTGTGAGGAGCATCGTGGAAACTTGCTGCATCCTGCACAATCTCTTGTGCACCCGCTACCCATTGTTGCAGAACAGGCTTGTGGACCGTCAACAAGGGAATGGGGACATGGAGCCTGGTGAATGGAGGCAAGGACAAAACCTGACAGACACTGTTGATGTGCAAGGCCCCAACAGAGCTTCACATGAAGGGAAGAAGCAGCACAACCTCCTGAAACACTGGTGCAACTCCCCAGCTGGAGCAGTGGAATGGAGACAGAATGGTAGATGATTAATGGATGCTTCCTTAAGCCTGTCTCATAACACTGATGAGATTGTGCCATGTATGTTGAGTGACCCGACAATGAATAGTGCATTAATGAAGAGTTTTGTTAATTTTGAAATGTGTTGATGAATGAATAAATTGTTATTGATAATAAAAGGCCATATGTGTGGCAGCTGGGAGGGTGGACCATACAGTCCCACTATGCTTGCACTGGAAGTTTATCTATCCCACAACTATCCTTACCCATCCCACAACTATCCTAACCCATCCCACAGCTATCCTTACCCATCCCACAGCTATCCTTACCCATCCCACAACTATCCTTACCTATACCACAAGCATGCAAAGGCTTAACCCTTTTTTCAGAGTTTTCACCAACACTTTATTAAGTAAAATAAATGAACCAAGTGTGTGAAGCAAAGATAACCTTTATTAGTAACAAACTGTATGACTATTAAAAAGCAAAATGACCCAAGTAAAGTGTCTTAAGCAAAAATAAAGTGAACAGGTAACAACTCAGTCTCTGACACTGTTCTCAGTCACTCTGAGGCATGCCCATGGTCTCAGATGTAAAGGGGCCAGGGACTGTGGAGGTGGCTGTTGCTGGAGTGCTGGTCTGAGGCGCCATTGGGGTGCCTGGCCCCAAGAGTACAACAGGAGATGGTGTGTGCAGGAAGCTCTCAGAGAGCTGACTCAGTCCCGTGAGATTGAGAGGCCCTTCATCAAGTACCTGGGATGTGAGGCCCAAGACTGATGACAGATGTTCTGACGAAGGGTTTGGCTGTGGGGTGGAGGAAGGAGGAGTGTAGTGGAGCTGTCTGGTCTGTAGCTGGGTCAGTTGAGGCGTCTGTGGCGCCTGTGGCATTCGATGAACCTGGGCCTGGACTGGGAAGGTCTGCCTCTGCTGTGGGAAGTCCTGGTAGTGGTAGGCTTGGTAGGTGAGGGGCTGCTGAAATCTGTGGAAGGGCTGTGGCATCGCCTGGGGTGGAGGAGCAGACCTGGAGTGGGTAGGAGCAGGTTCAGCTGGGCCTGGAGGGTGGTGCAGAAGAACTGTGATCCTCTCCTTCATCACCTGGTACTGGGCCTTGGGCATGTCCATGAGGGTCTGGCTCACGTATGTGATGGGCTTGTGGTTCGAGGATGGTATGTCGAAGTGGACCAGCTGGGAGAGGAGATCTGTGCTGGCTTTGATTGTGTCCCTGATCTCCAAGAGGACAGTGTGGCTCTGTCCCTCCGGTCTGCCTCTCTGCCTGCTTTCTGTGGAGGTGGAGCTGGGGGTGGGGGTGGGTTGGTCTCTGATGGCTGCTTCTTCTTCCTCCATCTGAGATGGGATCCTCCACGTCCTCCGGCATGGGAAGTGCAGCTGTCGGGGGCGTCTCTGTCGTGGGGCCCTCCAAAAACACCTGCCTGGACATGGTAACTGTCTCCTGGCTGGAAGAGGAGTGACTCTCTGTGGGCTGTCTGAGGGAGAGGGTTGACAGAGGGGCTTCTCCTTGGTGGCGGATCTCACCCTCCAGGAAGCTGCACCTGGCCATGACATAGGTCTCCCAGTCAGTGAGCTTGACAGCGGCCTGCCCGGATCTCTTCAGGTGCAGCTTGCCATACCAGGTGTGCATGTGCTTCCACCATCCAAGGAGTACATCTGAAGTGTAGCCCAGGCTCTCTGCCTTCTCTGTCTAAGCTGCCTGCTTTCTCTTGGTGTCGCGATAGAGCCTGTGGCCCTTCCACAGGTACTCGTTCTCCTTCAGCCATTCCAGCACCTCCTCCTCATGGTCTTCGGAAATGGAGTACTTTTTCCTCTCTCCCTTCTCCTTGCCTTGCCTCTTCCTCCCTCTGGCAGGAGCTTCAGGGCCTTCAGCAGCAGGGCTTTGAGGGCCTTGGGGCTGATCCATCACAGCAGCAGCACCAGCAGCAGCAGCAGCAGCAGGAGAAGCACCAGCAGCAGCACCAGCAGGAGAAGCACCAGCAGCAGCAGGAGAAGCACCAACAGCAGCAGGAGAAGCAGCAGGAGAAGCACCAGCAGCACCAGCAGGAGAAGCACCAGCAGCAGCAACACCAGGAGCACCAGCAGCAGCAGAAGAAGCACCAGCAGCTTCAGAGTCAGCACCAGGGAGTGGGATGGTGGTTCTGTCCTTCTTGCCAGGGCTGGCAGGAGTAGGCACAGGCTTCCTCTTCTTCCCCATGGTGTTCTCTCAAGATATCTCTGGCAGCAGTTCTTTCCTCTGAATGGTGACTGCTTGCAAGCTGCATCCTTTTATATCCGCGGAGCTGACGCAATTCATCCTCCCCGCATGCGCAGTGACTGCTTTGCATGTGCTACGCATCTGCTACGCACCCGCAATGCATCCGTTATGCACCCTGTAGGCATCCGTGATGCATCTGCGTCATCCGCTATGCATCTGCTCCTTCCGCTACGTGTCCGCTTCACTATTCTCCCCCAGAAGCCCTGCAGATGTGTCATCCGCTTCCATCCGCTTTCATCCACGAGGCTTCCGACAAACATCCACTTACCATCCTCTCTACGTACTACTCCCATCTTTTCCTTTCCGTTGTTGTCCGTTCTGTTTATGCAAATTTGGGGCACTTTTGAGAGTGGATAACAACGGATGGAGCCCCCCTGAAATTTTGCTCGTCCGCTGTCTCCTTTTTGCATACGTTTTGCATCCGTCGGCCAGTGTGACCTAGCCATAAGAAATCAAATGTACTGAAAAGTTAATATGTTGAATCAGTTATTTTATTTATTAATTTAATTTGTTAAGCCTGGGTTCCCCAACCAGGGTTAGGTAGACAAGCTAAACAGAATGTGCAGCATTAGTCAGATCGGCACACAGATAAATGAGTGAGCTAAGCTTGTATGTTTATTAACATACAGTAAAAATAACAGATACGCTTGTGCTATCAAGAATATATTTTATTCCAGTATAAGTTTATAGCATAGTCAAAAACAGTCCAATATTCAGTTACCATGTAGTCAGTCCATTCAGGGATATTCAGTTAGCAAAGTCCATGTAGAATATCCTATTGTCAGTTCTCATAAATCAGTCCGTTGTTGTCTCTCCCGTTCGAGCAATGCAGTCTTGCTTCCAAGCAGTAATCAGGGATCATCAAAGCCAGAGAGAGAGAGAGCAAGCTGTAGCCTTGCTACTTTTATATGGTTTTCATAACCATACCCACAGTTGCTATTTTACAGTTAAAGCTGCATACACTAACTATGATTTATAGTTAGTATTTCACCTAAAACAGTTAGGGTGAAAAATGTTATCCCTAACATTCTCCCCATTTTAGGTTACAATAATAACTATGAATCATTTACATTTTTAAATTATATTTTTCGCAACTTTCTTTAAACTTAGTTGCTCCTTGAGCTTTTGTAAATTGGTCTGCTATGTTTTCCTCTGACATGCAGTATACCAGTTTTATCAATTGATTCTTCACTGCTTCTCTTACATTCAAATATCTTAGGTCAGTATGTTTTGATCTAGTTTTTACAGCAATACTAGTAGCTAACTTTATAGCTGATTGGTTATCCTCATATACCATAATGGGATCTTTTATAGTTATTCCCATGTCCAACAACAACTGTTTGTAGAAAATCAAATCAGTGCATAATAATGATAGACATGAAAATTCAGCTTCCATTGTAGATAAGCTAATATGCTGTTGTCTGATTGACCTCCATCCTATCAGTGTCTTACCAAATAATATAGCCATACCAGATGTTGATTTTCTAGTGTTTATATCAGTTGCAAAACTTGCATCTGCATAAGCACTAAGACTCAAATCACCCTTTGGCTCTATATATAATGCATGGTTTATTGTTCCCTTCAGATATCTCAATGTTCGTTTTAAAGATTTCCAATGATATTCTTTTGGATCTGAATTAAAACGTGCCAGCTGATTTACACTATAAGCTATATCTGGCCTTGACCAATTGCTTATATATGATAAGCTACCAATCAAAGATTGATATATGGACTTATCAAATTTGGGACTTTGATTATTAATTTGGCAAACTTCTTGACTCATTGGAGTCTTTGCCGGTTTACAAAGTTCCATCTTATAATTTTTAAGTAATTGGCAAATTTTATCTTCTTGAGATATTTTAAAACCATGATTTGTTTTATTTATTGTCAATCCTAGATATCTTTTAATTTCACCTAAATGCTTTATTTTTATCTTCTTGGCTAATAATGATATTATCTCATTAGCCTCATTATTAGTCTTAGTTATTAAAGCAATATCATCAGTGAATAACAATAATAATGACACCGTTCCATTATTTTCTCTTTTAAATACACACGGATCTGCTAAACCAGATTTAAAACCTATATTGTTTAACTCTTTCACAATATATTGGTTCCACTCAAACCCAGATTGTTTTAATCCATAAAGACTCTTTTTGAGTTTCCAACAATCATTGCTATTTACATTATTTTCTTTTATGCCAATTGGTTTTCTTAAATATATAGTGTGCTGCAATGGTGCATGTAGATAAGCAGTTTCTACATCCAAATGATTAATAATATAGTTTTTCTTAGCTGCCCACACTAATGCTGTTCTTAAAGATGTAGCTTTAAGGCTTGGCGCAAAAACTTCATCGTAATCAGATGCAGTTTGATTAAATCCTTGAGCTACTAACCTAGCTTTATGGGTAACAGTCCCATCATTTCCAGTTTTTACTTTAAATATCCATTTGCACCCAATGGATTTTTCTCCTGGAGGTAATTTGGCATCTTCATACACTTTCATTACCTTTAATGAATTTAGTTCTTTTTCCATTGCCTTTTGCCAATTCTCCTGATCCTTAGCAGGATACAACCTAAGTTCATCTACACTAGTTGGAACTTAAGTTACTTGGCAAACTATACTTGCTTGATACCTATCAGGTGGTCTAGTTACACGTGTAGTATGTCTAGGTATTATAGGACTTGCAGGTGGACTTTCCTCTACTAATTGTTCTTGATCATATAATTCTTCCTGATCAACTATTTCCTCTTGTTCCTGTCCTATTTGCTCTTCGTGGACTTCTTCTTTAATTAGACTCTTTTATAGCAAATCTCATCTTTCTGAATTTTGTAGGGTTCAATAAATATTTCATTATTTAAATCTTGCTCTAATCTATTCCATCCTACATGTTCTAGGAATTTTGCACTAGCACTGGTGTAAACTCTAGATGTACCTGGTTCCCAGAATCTATAGGATCGATGATTAGAGGTGTAACCTACAAAAATCAATCTTCTTGCTCTATGCTGTCCTTTGTATCTAAGTTGTGTGGGGATATGCACCCATGCTGGTGCTCCAAATGTGTGCATGTAACTTAAATCAGGTTTTGTACCATGCCACAGTGTGAATGGTAATTCACCTGTTGTTGAATTAACAACATTATTTAATATATGATTACCACACATTATTGCTTCTCCCCATAAATTGTCAGGTAATCCTGAATCAGACATCATAGTTTGTGCCATTGATTGTAATGTTTGGCCTCTTCTCTCTATAAAGGCATTATGTTGTGGTCTATATGGTGCAGACATTTTATGTTGAATCCCTAATTGTCTTATTCTGTTTTTAAATTTGTTATTTGTGAATTCAGTGCCATTATCAGTGATGACAGTCACTAATTTCTTTTTGGTTTTTCTCTCAGCAAATTTTAGCCAATTAAATATATTTTGATATGTTTCAGTTTTGCTCTTCATTAAATAGCAAAACCCATATCTAGAATAGTGATCCATTATACTTAGTATATAGCGAGCTCCTCCTACACTTGGTTTTTTCGGACCTATTAAATCAGCAAATACTACTTCTAAAGGCTCTTTAGTAGTAAATCCATCAAATCTATTTGCCGGTATAACCCTGCTCTTATTTTGATTACAGGCATTACATTGCAAATACTTATCACAAGGTTTCAAACTTATTCCCTTAGACAATTCAACAGTTTTCTTAAGCATTTTAAAATTTAAATGCCCTAGCCTTCTATGTAATAAGTGAATACATTCATCATGAGGTTTCTGGTTTTCATAAATTGTGTTAGCCACCTTTAAACCATCATCATTTAACACATATAATCCATCTCTTAAAGATGCAGTAATTTTCTTATCATCTTTTGTAATTAAGCAGTTATCTCCCTTAAATGTAACTACATATCCTAGTTTAACCAAAATTCTAACTGAAATTAAATTAAACTTAAGTTGTGGTACATATAACATTTTTACATTCTCTTTTATAAAAGAACAATATGCTATACCTTCACCTTTAGCTTTCAGTTTCCAGCCATTGGCTAACGATATCTGCTGTTTACTCTGGGACATTTTTATAAACTTTTTGTTATCATTTGTTATACAATGGGATGCCCCACTGTCAACCACCCATAAATTATTTCTTACAGCTCCGTTAGTATACATGGCTAACTCTAAATGTTTATTTATCTTTTGATGATTTTTTGTGTTCTGGCCAGCGTTCTGGCGCTTTGCCTTTTTACAAAATCTTGCCAAATGTCCTCTTCCTCCACAATTAAAGCACTTTTTAATTGCGTATGCAGTAGGAGGTTTATTATCTTCTTTTTGAGGTTGCTCCCTCCTTAATTCATCTCTTTCATGCCTTCTTCTGGCCTCTTCAATCAATCTGCCAGTTATATCAGTTAAAGTTAAATTTTCCTTTGGCAAAATTTCAAGTGAAGTTACGTAGTTATCATAACTTTCATCAAGGGAAGATAGAATTATATAAATTTGATGTTGTTCAGAGAAAATAAGTTCTTTCTCGTGTAATTCTTGGAAAATGCTTTGCATAGTTTTTAAATGACTCTGCATATCACCATTCGTTTGGAGATGCGTCCTGAAAAGCTTCCGTGTTAGATTTATATGAGCACCAACCTTATCTCGGACATAAATCCTCTTCAGCTTCTGCCAACAGCCAAAAGCCGTTTTCTCTCCGTGGATATAAACAAGCTGTTGATCAGTTAAGGTTAACCCAATTATGCAAATGGCTTGTTGATTTTTATGCTTAAATTCTTCTATCTTTAGTCTGTCTTCCTCATCCTCTGGATCCCATTCTTCTACGTTTGGTGGATTTTCAATTATGTCCCACAGACCTTCACTTCGTAGAAGTAGACTACATTTTGTAGACCATGATACATAGTTTGTTCCATCCAGCTTGGATATAAGAGACAAACTTTGTAAATTGACTTGTGCCATGTTTTCTTATATGGATATAAAAATATAATTAATAAAACACAGCTGTCTGTTTACTGTAATGTATAACAACACAAACTCTCACTTTTAACATAAATCTGTTTAACCTAGTTAAACTGACTTTGCAGCCTCTGGGGCCATAACCAGTGTTAAGCCTGGGTTCCCCAACCAGGGTTAGGTAGACAAGCTAAACAGAATGTGCAGCGTTAGTCAGATCGGCACACAGATAAATGAGTGAGCTAAGCTTGTATGTTTATTAACATACAGTAAAAATAACAGATACGCTTGTGCTATCAAGAATATATTTTATTCCAGTATAAGTTTATAGCATAGTCAAAAACAGTCCAATATTCAGTTACCATGTAGTCAGTCCATTCAGGGATATTCAGTTAGCAAAGTCCATGTAGAATATCCTATTGTCAGTTCTCATAAATCAGTCCGTTGTTGTCTCTCCCGTTCGAGCAATGCAGTCTTGCTACCAAGCAGTAATCAGGGATCATCAAAGCCAGAGAGAGAGAGAGCAAGCTGTAGCCTTGCTACTTTTATATGGTTTTCATAACCACACCCACAGTTGCTATTTTACAGTTAAAGCTGCATACACTAACTATGATTTATAGTTAGTATTTCACCTAAAACAGTTAGGGTGAACAATGTTATCCCTAACATAATTTATATCCTGCCTTTATTATTTTTACAACTAAACAAGTTGTAAAACTTTTTTACAAAGTTTTGTAACCAAGGCTGACCAAGGCTTCCTGAGACAGTAACAACCACACCCTGTTCCCAAAAACCTTTTTTTTAAATTATTTCAACAGCTGTGAATTATATGCATTCACAGCTCATAATGAGTCCCAAACCATTTATGAATAGTTCAACAGAAATCTGCCACAGTCTTTCAGAATAAGACTGATAAGCAGCCACCTTTATCTCCCTTGAAATGCTGCCAACTACTAAATTGCCAATTAGCTCTACAAGGCCAAACAGAGCACAAAGTCAACACAGAGCTTCAGATTTTAAACCAACCAGAACAAACAAAGTTGCTTCCTGCAAAGGCTCATTTCCCTTTGCTCTTCCTTTATATCATCTCCAAGCCTTACTCCTGAGTTGTTCCTTTTGTTTTAACTGTTCTTTCCTTCTGGCAGCTCTGCTCAAGTGCTCACTGGGAACAGGCTCCACATGTTCTTCTTCCTCACTGATGTCAGATTCTGGAGGTTCCGGAGATAGCACATAACTCTCAGATAGCCCTGGCCCCATCTCTATGTTGGATGGAAATCCCTCCGAGCCCTCCCCAGACTCTAGAACTAGTCCATGTTCCTCCCACTGTCTGACTCTGCTACTAGCTCTGCAGGCCGCCAGTGGACCACAACACTAACACATTCCTCCTATTTTTCCTACAACAACAACCCTGTGAGGTGAGTTGGGCTGAGACACAGTGATGGCCTAAGGTCACCTAATTTTGGCTTTGGTGACCAAAGCAACACTTGAACTCATAGTCTTTTGCTTTATAGTCTGATGCTCTCAATCTCACAGTTGCATGTGAAAAGCTGAATTGGAAAATGATAGGACACACTGAGAATTTAGCCAGCTTATATAACTGTGCAAAAATAAGGAAATCTCACCTTGTTGCAGCTTTCCCATAAGCCAATGTCACTCAGATAACATCAGTCCTCATGCAACACCAAACATGAGTTGTGGATATCTTTGTCTATTTATGAAGATTGTACAATGAAAAAAGGATATGCTATGGAGGACAAGTCTATCAGTTGTTATCTCCAGTCTCTTTAAATATTAGTTGTAATGATGGAAGAAGTGGTACAACTTTTCCTCCTCCTTGTGAACATCTCCAAAGCATCTACCGTGTTTCTCCAACAATACGGCCTCCACCAATAAGGCCCAGCATGTTTTATCAGAATAAAATCAAATTAAGCCCCTCCCCCCCCAGCGCAACTGACAGGCAGGTCCTCCTGCCTGGCGGCGGAGCTCTCACCAAGGCAGTGAGCACCTCCGCACTGGACCCTCCACTCACTCCGCCAGGGCTGCGCCAGAGCCCTGCAGGCTGGGCAGAGCTGGGAAAGCAAGCCACGGGTGCGCGCCCGCCTGCCAAGCAAAAGAGACAGGCCGATCTGAGCTTGGCTTTCTTCCCAAGTCCCTCCAGCGCGAACCCAAAGGGGCCCCTGGGAGAGGCCGCCCAAGGCAGTGTTAGCGCCCAACCATCCTGGACAGGGAGGCAAGGTGACAGCCTGCGCCCCATCCTCCTCCGAGCTGAGCCCCACCGAGTTAGTGCCTCTGCCTGATGCCCATTCCACTGCAGCATTTGGAGCTGCTGGTGCATTTGGAGATGCACGGGAATGGGCTGGGAGAGGGGTGGGAAGGATGGGTGGCTTCCGGCTCTCTCCACCGGCCAGGGAAGCAGTGCTGCTATCACCTCACCTCCCTGTTCGTGGACAGGTGGGTGCTATCACTGCCTCGGGCAGCCTCTCCCGGTGGCCCTTTCGGGTTCACGTTGGATGGACTTGGAAAGGAAACCAAGCTCAGGTCTGCCCAGCTCTTTTGCTTGACAGGTGGGCGCGCACCCGCGGCTTTCTTTCCTAGCTCTGCCCAGCCCATACGGCTCTGGCGGGATGAGCAGAGGGTCCAGCGAAGAGGTGCTCGCTGCCTTGGTGAGAGCACTGCTGCTGGGAAGGAGGGCCCACCTGTCAGTTGTACTGGGTGCCCCAGGCGAAGCTCTTCACGCTCTGCCGGGTGCCAGGCAGAGATGGTGGCTGGGCACTTCTCCCGGGGTGGGCCGATCCGGTGCTGCGGCCCCGGGAGATTTGCCTCCCTACATGGGGTTGGGCTGCCCTCCCGGGCAGGGGAGACTTGTTGTAGTAAGGCATTGTTTTTAAAATAATTGTCTTTACCTTCGAAGGCAAAGGGAAGGTGGCGACAGGAGCGCCTGAAGCCGAGTGTCTCTGCCGGGCTCCGGTTGCAGGGAGGAGCCCTTGCTGGCCACAAGTGGATGTGTTAAATGCCTTAGCGTTGCTCTAAATGCCTCGGCAGCAAGGGAGAAGGGAAAGCAATGGTGGCGGAAGGTGTCCCGATACGAAGTGCCCCACCAACGCCGAGGTCAACATCCAAGCTGTCACTGCCCGCCCATCCTAGGTTGCAAGGGGGGGGGGGAATTAAGTCACTCTCGAAAAGTCGGCCTAGCCGTTTTTTTCAGGGGTCAAAAAAAAAAAAGGCCCAGCCTTATTTTATGAGAAACACGGTAGCTGGCTAATGTGAGATACAACCTGGTGATCTAAGATAAACCTTCAGGGCTAAGAATAGTAGGACTATTCTTCTCTCTTAATGTTATTTCAGTGACATTGTTTGGAGTAAGGCTTTTCCAGGGAGTTCATTTGTTGAATGCTCCTTATACGTGAATACTGGAATAGGATACTAGTCAAAAATTGTAGACTGTTCATAAGTCACATTACAGACTATCATGTCAAATATTTTGTATCTTACAATAGCCAATTATATTCTTCTTGTTTTTGCTCTTTTCTTTGCCTCTGCTTCTGGCTTGTAGATTTAATGATGAAACTTTCATTTGGTTCCTATATTAATGGAGGCAGAGAGAGTGAAAAAATTGATGTTTATTTGTTAAAGAAACATCAGAGGAGGGTTAGCATCAGGAGAGTTTGTCCTTCTGTCCTTCTACACATAACACTGGTTTTTTAGGAGTTTATGGGGTCAAGGCTACTTTTTCTCAGCATACCCTTGATCAACATTTCTACGGTCATCAAGCAACACATCTATGCTCAATTATGTTTGTGTGTTTTTCGTGGTCTACAAAATGCACTATATAAACAAGATACACAGTTCCTTTTTAAGAGAAATGGATGCCACTCCCTGAAAGAAGGGATCTCCTGATTATTCTTTCATTATTCTTTGTAAATTACATTTCATGAGATGTCTGATGACTAGTGAGATAAAATAATTCCATTTCTTATCCAGTAAAGTACTAAAGCTTCGGCTGCTATATTTGTCATAATCTTTGTTACATTTGTGAATGATTTAATAGGCCTAGATTCTTTTTCATTTCCTAAGAGCTGTGTGCTATTAAATCGAGGCAATATTTAGCAATTGGTGTTGTCTCAAAAGGGTTATTACTCAAAGACATGCATCATGTTTTATAAATGTCTTTGGTGCATGAAGTATTTAAGCACTGAGAGACTTTTGTGAGAAAAACCTTTATACAAGGATATTTAAGATTATAGTACATTTCCATTAATAGCATTCACATGTAAGTTCCTGCCTCAGCATTATCCAGGTAACTCAAGAGAATGGACCAGTCAGTATTTATTAGTGCCAAGTCTACTGACTGTGGAGAAATTAATATGCCCTGTGTCCCAGTAATTCACCGAGGATAAAAACACCTGGGAGTAGTTCAGCAGGAGATTCAAATTTTAAGAAATTCAACTGTGGCCCACTATATATATTATACTTAATGAATAGCTCAAAAATGGTAAATATGGCAGGAAGCAAAAGATTAGAATCAATAAATGGCCCAATTCTGTCTTCTTTCTACAGAAAGTGGGTGTGATTTGATTCAATCCAACATAGAAAAGTTATCAAAAAGCCATCTGATTTCCAGTGTTTTTGTACATCAGAGAAGAAGGTAGAAGTGGTTTCAGTCTTCATTTCAAGACTTAATTCTTGATCAAGTTCAGAAAGGCTGCCAAACTCAAGAAAACAATTCCTTAAAAAGATCTTTATTGCTAGTAGGGTAGTGTAACATGCTTTAAAAAACCCTCAGATCAAAAATGTTTAAAAATATGTCTGCCAAATGTTGGAAATGTAATCAAATACCGGGCACATATTATCACATATGGTGGTGTGTCCAAAAGCAAAAAAAAAAAAAATTGGACGAAAGTGCATATGTGGTTAGAAAAAATATTAAGGCAGCATTATAAACCAGAACTTTTTTTATCAGGCATAATACCAAAAAATATGATAAAAGGAATATATATTTAATATCACACATTTTGAGAGCAGCAAGAATTATATTTGCACGATACTGGAAAAATGAGGAAACACCTACAGAAGAAGATATAATTAAAAAATATTAGACTGTGCAGAAATGGATAGACTAACACTGGAGATAAAAGAAAAAGACACAGAATATTTTTGAACTAGGGATTTGTTTTATCAATGATTGGATAATAGAGAAAGAAATTAGGAACTGAAAAAGTATTATTACATAAGGAAATTGTCCCAGGCAATAAGCTGTTCATTAAACACATTGTTTGTAAAGAGAAAATATATAAATACATTGAAAAAAAAAGCCACCTTCACATCACATCTCCAAATCAACTTAAACCACTCTCTTCTGTATAATTGTCATCTTCCCAAGGTCATGCTTTCCCCCAAAATAGTTTCTAGTTTAGAATTATAAGTAGGACAACGTGACCTCATTTTGGAACTTCTTAATCACTAAGGGAAACCATTTTGGGTTCGGCTGCACTGACAGTCTGCTCCACTGGCTTCAAACACTGATGGGAAGGGACTACCACTGATCTCCTGGCATCTTTCCTTTTCCCTTAACTTGTATTTGTGGCCTGTGAAAACAAAAATCATCTATAAAAGCAGAGAATTGCATTGTGATGAGAGTGCAAGACAAGACTTGGGTTTACATCCCAAGTGAGCAGTGAGGCCCCTAGCCTGACCTGTAACATCCATCAACTTACACAGCTTTATCTGGTGGTTGTAGTAAGGCCAACACGTCGAAAGGAGAGCTGTTATCCATCCTATGGAAGGTGAGGCGTATTTTTTTTATAAATCTCCCAGGTCACCTGGAACAAGCTTTCAAGGACAAATGCATATTTCTTTATCAGTACCAGGAATGAAAAGGCTATGATAAAGATAATTTTGGAAGCATATGAAAAAAGGGAGCTTTATGCTTTAAAAACTTTTCCTCACCTTAGAGGAACTGTCTTGACCAGTTAGGGTGTGCAGGGTATGACCATGCAAGACAGAATTTAGGAAAAGAAGTATCTATCCTAAACCAATAAATGGATTTCCCAGATGGCACATGAGAACATCTGCTTTTTTTTCAGACTGAGCTCATGGGTTATTCTGACCCTGTACCACTACTACAAGGTGGTTTCTTTTCGAGCATAAAATAGGACAGCCATTGTTTGGATTGAGTTCCCCAGATTTTGGTTTTGGTTTTAAAGCAATTATGTAAATTTTTGTAATCTGAGAAGATAGTTTTAAGCCAGCAAATACCTGCAAGGTGCCACATCTGGGGACAGATGGGGAAGAAAAGAAAAAAGTCTGTCTTTAGAAAGATGTTGTGTAGTTAGGAAAATGTCCTCTGAATTAGCAATGGAGCCTTGTGCTCAATAGATTGGAAAAGAGGATGAAAGATAGGACAGGAGAAGAATTAGGGTAGAATTAATTAGGACCATGTTTTTGAAAATAAGATTTGATCTCTGTCTTGGAGCATGTTTTGTGAAAAATAAATATTGAATGAACTGAGCAGCTGTAACCTCCCTGCTAATAAATATCCCGAGACTTGGAGAGACTAGTTTTACAACAAGATAAGGAAGGAGATTGAAGAATTGTGCAAATATAGTCAGTCTTCTTTTCTGCTTTATCATTTTGGTAGGGCAACCTAATTGGGAGAAAGC
The DNA here is from genome assembly GCA_015471245.1 of Laticauda colubrina. NCBI lineage: Eukaryota > Metazoa > Chordata > Lepidosauria > Squamata > Elapidae > Laticauda > Laticauda colubrina. The sequence goes on from BLBF01000003.1 coordinate 7,980,884, forward strand.
AAGTAAGACAAAAGCTTTTTCCTGCTGTAAGGTATATGCATAGTTTCTTCTTTCATGCTTCAGACAGAGACATAGTCTAGGTCCCTAATCTCCAGACCTTCAACACAGCAAATATTGTAACAGAAGGAGGAGGAGAAGAAAGACAAGTTACAGTAGACAAGAGCCAAGTGGCAAAGACCCAGAGATACACATTCAAAATAATAATCTTGGATCGTTCGTGGCAGGCAGCTAGTGTTGCTTACAATGTCTGAACTAAATTATGGATGCCCCATCAGAGTTGCTGCTAGAAAAACAAATGTCAGGCTGGCTCATTAGTGTCTCATTTTAGTAAAAGTAGTAAAGTAGAAGAAACAAGTGCTTGTTGAGAAGTTTCAACTATTGCTCAGTTTTCGGCCACTGTTTATCTTTTCATTTTGGCCCATGCAAGCACTACAGATAGTCCTTGACTTACAACCATACATTTAGTGACTGTTTGAAGTTTCAACAGCATTGAAAAAAGTAACTTAGGTCATTTTTCACAGCTATGACCATTTCAGCATCCCCGCGGTTACAGGCTGAGTCGATCTTCAGCCCTGTCAGGATCAACTCCAGGCTGTGGGCAGAGTTAGCCTGCAATACAACATTTTTAACCACTGTATCACCAGGGCTCCTGAACACAGATTTAGAACCATTCAATTTAGAACCATTCATTTAGTGACTGATCAAAATTACAATAGCATTGAAAAAAGTGACATGCATTTTTCACACTTATGACAGTTCCAATATCCCCATGATCACATAATCAAAATTCAGGCACTTGGCATGTATTTATGACGGATGCACTATCTTGGGATTGTGTGATCACCATTGGCGACTTTCCAACAAGCAAAGTCAATGGGGGAAGCCAGATTCATTTAACCACCACATGATCCACTTAACAACTGCAGTGATTCACTTAGCAACAGTGGCAAGAAAAGAAGGATAAAATCGGCTAAACTCACTTTTTGCACCTGCCTTGCTTAGCCGCCAAAACTCTGGACTCTCAATGTAAGTTGAGGACCATCGGGAGAGACAGAATTCTCAAAACCGATTTTTTAACAAGGAAACCAGACTTCGAAGACTGATATGGAATAATACACATTGACATACTTTTTAAAGAACTTGGCAGTCTGTTGGTGATTACCTGTGTTTTGAACTTCAGTGTCAGGCTTTTGATATATATTTCAGGGCTTCCTGAGCCACCATATAATTTGTATGCAGCAGGCAGGGATTTTGTTTGCTGTAATCTGGAGAGGAGATAAGGATGACATCTGGTTCACACCTGTGGTTTTAGGGATAAGAGCATAGCTGCTTTATGTATTATTCAGGGCCCTCTATTGATGCCTCATGGAGTTTGGCAATTCAGGCCCTTGATCCTTTCTTTCTGTACTAGCCTAAAGTAAACAAGAAAAACAACAGGCACCTCCTGGTAGACATTATAGGCTGAGCAAAAGCAGCTTCAAATGCCAACAGTCTGGCAATTAAGTTGGAAAACTGCTTTCCTGATTATTCTGATAAGGCTCTGATTGTAGAAGGCCTGTTGGTAGAAAGTTGAAGCTAGGCAGCTTTGCACTCATTAGCCAAAGCGAAGCATCTCAGCTTACAAGAAGCTTCTGTTTACTAAAACAACCAAGCTGGTTATAAACAAAGTGTCCTGAAGACAAGCCAACTCTCTTCTCTGCAGTGTGGCATCCCTCCTGGCCAGGAAACTAAAGAGAGGGCTTTTTTTTCTTGAGAGGCAACTGGACTTTCTGGTTTTTCTTTGAAGACATTTCACTTCTCATCCAAGAAGCTTCTGCAGCTCTTAGAAGCAAAATGTCCTCAAAAAAACCCAGAAAGTTCAGTTGTCTCTAGAAAAAAGCACCTTTGGGACAACCATGACCAGGATGACTGAGAATCTCCACAGACATAAAAGGAATAAGTATTGGCCACAATTCTGGATTTGAATACCATCATCAGGAGCCATGGTGGCTCAGTGGTTAGAATGCAGTATTGCAGGTGAACTCTGCCCACAAGCCTGGAGTTCGATCCTGTCAGGCTGAAGGTTGACTAAGCCTTCCATCCATCTGAAGTCATTAAAATAAGGACTTAGTTGTTGGGGGCAATATGCTGATATTGTAAACTGCTCACAGAGTGCTGTAAAGCAGTTTTGAACTCCAGCAACTGCTTCCATGGAGGGTGGTTATTCTGTGGACCAGGGAGGGTGTGGTACTGCCTGGATCCCCCACGTACCCAGATGAAGCTGTGCTCACTTACACAGCCCAATGCCTGGTAGGCCATGGCCCAGTGCTGGTCTGTAGCCTGGGGATTGGGGACCCTTGCTGTAAAGCAATATGGAGCAGTATATAAGTCTAACGTTATTGCTATCATCTGAACTCATATTTGATGAAACTGCAGTGATGTTATTGACATCTTGAAAGATTTCATACAGGTTCACCAGAATCATATGATGATGAAATTGCATGAGTTTACAGTGTTTTTAAAAGATAGATAGATACATAGACAGACAGACAGATTAGATAGATAGATAGATAGATAGATAGATAGATAGATAGATAGATAG